>OY720643.1:121881844-123081844 GCA_963169105.1 Ceriagrion tenellum
CCTAAGGCCTGCCGCAGGAAGAACGCAGCCTAGCACAGGACAGTTTTTGTAACCTATATTTATGAATGGGAGCACAGAAGAGGCAGAATGGAGGAATTCCTCTGTGGGCCTACGTCCCTTCTGCGGTCGTACGACAGTGTCTTGCGGCCTCTGTCGCTTACGCGGGCCAGGAGTCCAAGGAAGCAAAATTTGAAGTCGGTCTAAATTTTACAACAACATTTTTGGATTGACCAAAAATTGCCGAATTCACTGTATAAATTTTTTCCCATGAATATGTCAGATTTTCTTATAAATTAAGAAACAAATGAAAAATGAGTTGTTTGACGGGGTCATAACTTAGAGATTAAAACTGCAATGACCCACAACAGAGGTTAATGACCCCTTCAGAGGTCAATGACACCACTAGAGGTCAAAGACCTTACCAGAGGTAAATGACCCCCACCAGAGGTGCATGACCCCACCGGAGGTCAATGACCCTGCAAGAGGTCAATGACACCCTTCAGAGGTCAATTACCCCACCAGAGGTTAATGACCCGAAACAGAGGTCAATGACCCCTTCAGAGGTCAATGACCCTTCCAATGGTATATGACCCTATCAGAGGTCAATAACCCATAGGGAGGTCTTTGACCCCTTAGGAGGTCAATGACTCCTTTATATTTCAACGACATCGCCAGAGGTCAATGACCTCCTGGAGGTCAATGACGCCACCAGAGGTCATTGACATCACCAGAGGTCATTGACTTCACGAAAGGTCATTAACACACCCAGAAGTCAATTACTGTACCAATGTCAATATCCGCACCAGCGGTCGATATCCAAACCAGGATCAATGACCCCTGTCCCAGAGTTCAAGGACCCCTTAATAGGTAAAATTTTTAAAATATTTTCCATCTTTATTTCAATTCCTGTGAGTACAACAAATATATGCGCTCATGATGTCTGAAAAATGATTTTTATTAGTCGCTGGAAAAATATTCAGGAAATGCAAATATTGATTATGATATATGAAATTAAATAAGAACCTTGGGCATTTCAGAGTGATTTTCCTTCTTTTATTCAATTCCTGTGACAGAAAGCAAATATAGATGCGCTTACGTCTTAAAAATTAATATTATTTGATGCAGAAAAGACATTCTAGACATGCAAATATATATTATGTTATATAGAATTAATAGAAGGCACTTCAATGAAATTTACACTGCGCAATCTAAATTTTGTGAGAAAAAACGAATATATGCGCTCACGTCCGAAAATGATTATAATTTACTGGAGAAAAGGCACTTTAGAAATGCAAATATTAATTATGATATCTCGAATTAAAATTGAATTATTATGGCTTAGAGTTGTGATTATCACTTCGCTACTCTAATCCTTTGACAATGACATTGGTACGGAAATCGACTTTTGGGTGGGTTATTGATCTCTGGTGGGGTCATTGACCTCTGGTGGCTCATTTACTTCTGGTAGGTCATTGACCTTTACGATTTTGTTGACCTCTGAAGTGGTCATTGACTTCCTCATGGGTCATTGATCTCTAGTAGTGTCATATACCTTTGGTGGGGTCATTTTTCCTCCGAAGGGATCATTGACCTCTGTTGCGGGTCATAATCTATGGAGGGGTAATTGACCTCCGTAGAGTGTGTATGACCTCTTGCAGGGTCATTGACCTCTGGTGGGGTCATACACCTCTGGTCGTGTCATTGACCTCTGAAGGGGTTATTGTCCTCTGTTGTGGGTCATTGACCTCTGATGGGGTCATTGACACCTAGAATGGTCATTGACCTCCGATGGTATCGCGCTGAAGGGGTCATTGACCTCTGTTACGGGTCATTGACCTCTGGTGTGTTCATTGATCTCAGGTGGGTTCATTGACCCCATGTTGGGTTATTGACCTCCGGTGGTATCACTGACCTTTGGTGGGGTCATTGACATTTGTGGGGTCACTGGCCTCCGGTGGGGTCATTGAACTCTGGAGTGGTCATGGACCTCTGGTGGGGACATTGTTATCTGATTAATTAATTGACCTCTGGTGGGTTCCATGACCTCTTGTGGGGTCATCGACATTTGATAGAGGCATTGAACATTGGTGAAGTCATTGACCTCTTCTGGGGTCATTGGCTTCTGGAGGGGTCTTTGATCTCTTGTGGAGTAGTTTTCCACTGAAGGGGTCATTGAGCTACTTTGCGGGTAATTGTCCTCTGGTAAGGTCTTTGACCCCTGGTGGTGTCATTGACTTCTAAACGGGTCAATGTTTCTGTTGTGGGTCATTGACACCGAGAGTGGCCATTGAGGTGGGGTCGTTGATCTCTAGTGCGGTTATTGTCCACTGAAGGGGTCATTCACCTCATTTGTGGGTCTTTAACCTCTGGTGGGGTCATTGACCGATAGTGTGGCCATTGAACTCTGATAGTCATTGAAATCTGGTGGGGACATTGACCTCTTGTGGGGAAGGTGACCTCTTGTGCGGTCAAGGATCTCTTTGGGGACATTGACCCTTGAGAAGTCGTTGACCTCTTAAACGGTCATCGACCTCTGGTGGGGTTATTGACCCTTGATATGGACATTGACCTCTGAAGGTGTCATTGACCTCTGAAGGGATAATTGAACTCTGTAGGGGGTCATTGACTTCTCGTTTGGTCAATAATCTCTGATACAATAGTTACCTCTGTTTTGGGAATTGACCTCTTGTAGTGTCAATGACCTCATCAGAAGTCATTGGCCTTTGGTGGGGTCGTTGACCTCTGGTGGGGTCATTGACCTCTGTAGGCCGTCATTGACCTCTGTAGGGTGTCATCGACCTCTTGTGGGGTCATTGATCTTTGGTTTGGATATTGACCTCTGAAGGGGTCATTAACCACTTGTGTGGTTCTTGACATCAGGTGGGCACGTTAATCAAACCACTATAAAAGATCCATGTGCCCAAATATACTTAAAATACTCATTGTTGCTAGTTAATTGGTATTTTTCTTGTTCTCCCCTCGTTTCACAATTCTTGGGGAATACCATTTCGCCGGAATTCCAGTCGGCTTCATAAGGTCGCAATGGACAAGACCGTTGTCTGCTGCAATATATAGGGCTCTGATCGGGTAAATGCCCGTTGGGTACAAGTCCGGAGAGATCGAATTGTCTGGGGAGTTGAACAGTCTTGGATAGCTGAAAATCCGTTTAAACGTAAACGTAAAAAGTAACGGAGAACATATATCCAAGAGATGCAAAGTTCACATAATTTGGAGTAAATGTTCTTAATTACATCCAGTTATAATTATAAATATTAGCATGGTTAGAATAATTTTTCAGCAACAAAAAAAGCATTTTGCAGAGGGAGGTGCTTATTTTAGTTCTCTCAAACAGGCAATGGATTACACAGTGGAAATCACTTCAAATAACATGATATTTAGTTCCAGTAATGATTATCAATTAGTCATATAAAAAATGACCTATCTCCATCATACAATAATCGTTCTGAGACGTGAGCGCAAATTTTCTTTCCTCTCACAGAATTGGCACTAAAAAAAGACATGAGCGTAAATATTTTCCTTTTCTCTCACCGGATTTATATTACAAAGTGAATATATAATTGAAAAGCTGAATGTTCTGATTTAATTTCAAATATCATTATCAATCAATTTGCCATTATAGAATGACTTTTCTCCTGATTAAAAGATATGTTTTTACAAGGTCAGCAAATACCATGGCTTCTCTCAAGGGATTTGAAATCACTTCGAGACGCCATATATTCTTAATTAATTCCAGTTGCTACAATCAATTCATGCACGTGTAGAATGTCTTATCCCAAACAAAAAATAATCATTTTTCAGACGTGAGCGCATATATTCGTTTTTTCTCACAGGAATTGAATTAAAGATGAGAAATCATCTATAAAAGCCCAATGCTCATTTCAAATTCCAGATTTATAATCAATCAATTTGTATTTACAGGGTAGACTTTTCTCCACATTAAAATAAACGTTTTGCTAACGTAAGCGCATATTTTCTTTGTCTCTCGCAAGCTTAGAAATACTCAGGGACAATCACTTCGAAAAGACAAATATTATTATTTAATTTCAGGTACTAAAATCAAATTTTGCATGTATAGAATGTCTTTTCCCAATCAAAGAATCATTAATAAGACGTGGGCGCATATATTCGTTTATTCTCACAGGAATTGAATTAAAGATGGGAAGTTATTTAGAGAAGCCCTATGTTAATTAGAAATTCCAGAATTATTGTCAACGAATTTGCATTCACAGAATGCCTTTTTTCCAGATTAAACTAAACGTTTTGCTAACGTAAAGGCATAATTTCGTTATCTCTCACAGGCTTTGAAATACACTTGGAAAATCACTTCGAAACGCCAAATATTATTATTTAATTCCAGGGATTAAAATCAAATTTTGCATGTCTAGAGTGTACTTTCCCAAACAAATTATAATTATTTTTCAGACGCTAGCATACACATTCGTTTTTTCTAACTGGAATTGAACTGATGATGGAAAATTATTTAGAAGCGCCTAATGTTCATTTTAAATTCCAGATATATAGTCAATGAATTTGCATTTACAGGAATGACTTTTCTCCAGATTAAAATAAACGTTTTGCTATCGTAAAGGCATATTTTCCTTTGATCACACAGGCTTTAAAATACTCAGGGAAAATCATTTCGAAACGCTAAATAATATTATTTAATTCCAGGTACTAAAATCAACTTTAGCATGTCTAGAATGTCTTTTTCAAACAAATAATAACTATTTTTAAGACGTTAGCGTATATAACTATTTCTTCTCATAGGAATTGAATTAAAGTTTGGAAATGATTAAGAAACGCCCAATGTTCATTTGAATTCCTGATATCTAATCAATCAATTTGCATTTACAGAGTGGCTTTTCTTCAGATTAAAATGAACGTTTTGCTAACGTAAAGGCATATTTTCGTTTTCTCTCACTGGCTTTGAAATACTTAGGGGAAATCACTTTGAAACGCCAAATATAATTATTTAATTCTAGGTAATAAAATCAATTTTTACATGTCTAATATATATATTTTCTCAAACAAATAATAGGCATTTTTCAAACGTTACCATATATATATTCGTTTATTATCACAGGAATAGAATTAAAGATGGGAAATCATTTAGAAATGCCCAATGTTCATTTGAAATTCCATATATCTAATCAATCAATTTGCATTTACAGAGTGACTTTTCTCCAGATAAAAGTAAACGTTTTGCAAACGTAAAGGCATATTTTTGTTTCCTCTCACAGGCTTTGCAATATCAGTGCAAATCACTTGGAAACGCCGAATATTATTATTTAATTCCAGTTACTAAAATCAAATTTTGCATGTATAGAATGTCTTTTCCCAAGCAATAAATAATCATTTTTCAGACGTGGGCGCATATATTCGTTTTTTCCCACAGGAATAGAATTAAAGATAGGAAATCATTTAGAAAAAGCCCAATGTTCATTTGAAATTCCAGATTTCTAGTCAATCAATTTTCATTTACAGGAATGACATTTCTCCAGATTAAAATCAACGTTGTGCGAACGAAAGCGCATATTTTTGTTTTCACTCACAGGCTTTGAAATACGCAGGGAAAATCACTTCGAAACGCCAAATATTATTATTTCTCTCCAGTTGCTAAAATCAATTTTTACATGTCTAGAATATATTATCTCAAGCAAGTAATAATCATTATTCAGACATCAGCGTATATATTCGTTTTTTCTCACAGGCTTTTTTGCTTTTGCAGGAATTACTTAATTTGCTTTAGCAGGAATGACTGTTCTCCTGATTAAAATAAGAGGTTTGCTAAATTACAGGCATAATTTCGGTATCTCAAACAGTCTTTGAATTACTCAGGGAAAATCACTTCGAAACGCCAAATATTATTATTTACACCCAGGTACTAAAATCAAATTTTGCATGCCTAGAATGTCTTTTAGTATGAACTAATAATTTTAGAACAAATAATAATCATTTTTCAGATGTGGGCGCATATATTCGTTTTCTCCTAAAGGAATTGAATTGAAGATGGGAAGTTATTTAGAAGCGCCCAATGTTCATTTTAAATTCCAGTTATATAGTCAAATAATTTGCATTTACAGGAATGACTTTTCACCAGATTTAAATAAACGTTTTTCTAAGGGAAAAGCATATTTTCCTTCGCTGACACAGGCTTTGAAATACTCAGGGAAAATCACTTCGAAACGCTAAATATTCCTATTTAATTTCAGTTGCTAAAATCAATTTTTGCATGTTAAGAATGTCTTTACTTCAACAAAATGTTCAGACGGGAGCGAATTTCTTTATTTTTTTTTCAAAGTTATTACATTATAGATGGAGAATCTTTTAGGAAATTTCAATGTAGTTATTTAAATTTTGTTATCGTAATTAGTTAAATTTGCATTAATACAACGACTGTTCTCCAGAAGTAATGTAATGTTTTTCTAACGTAAGGATATACTATTGTTTCTGTCACAGGAGTTATCATACTTAGAGCAAATACTTCGAAACGCCATATATTTTTATTTTATTTCAGTCGCTCCGATCAATTTTCGCATGTCTTGAATGTCTTTTCTCCAAAAAATAATGATCTTTTTTTGTGTGAGGTGAGCGCATTTTATCGTTTTCTCTCAATGTAATTGCACAAAGGTGGAAAATCTTTGAGAAAACTCCTATGTATTTATTTAAATCCAGTGATCGTTATAACTAAATATGCATTAATATAATGACATTTCTCCAGAATTAAATAAACGTTTAATAACGTAAGCAAATACTATTGTTTCTCTTACAGGATTTAAGATACTTAGAGAAAATAATGCCGAAAATCCAATATTCTTATTTAATTTCAGTTGCTTAAATCAATTTTTGAAGGTCTAGAATGTTTTTCTCCAACAAATAATAAACATTTTTCTGACCTGAGCGCATTAATTCGTTTTCTCTCACATGAATTGAATTAATGGTAGAAAATCATTTTGAAAACTGGACTACTTAAGGGGTCATTGAAATCTGGGGCAGGGTCAATGACCTCTGGTGCGGACATAGACCGCTGGCGCGATCTGTGACCTCGGTTCGGTAATTGACCTCTTGCGATGTCGGTGGCCTTATTAGGGGTGATTGACCTCTGAAAGTGTCATTGACGTCTTTAGGGAGTCAATGACCTCTGGTTGGGTCATAAACCTTTGGTCGGGTCATTGACTTCTGAAGTGATCACTTTTGTACGGGTCATTCACCTCTGGTGGAGTTATTGACCTATCTAGTATGTCATAACATCTTTCGGGGTTAATGATTCTAGTGGTGTCATTGACCTGTGAAGGGGTCATACATCTCCGTTGCGGGTCATTGACCTCTGGTGTGGCTATTGACACCTAGAGTGGTCATTGACCTCTGGTGGGGTCGTTGATATCTCGCGGGGTCATTGATATCAGAAGGGGTCATTTACCTTTGTTGCCGGTCATTGACTATTGGTGTCGTCATCCCCAGAATGGGTCATTGACCATTTTTGGGGTTCTGGGGTCATTGACCTATGGTGGGGTCGTTGACGTCTGGTGGGGTCATTGACCTTACGTGGGGTCATTGGCCTCTGGTGGGTTCATTGACCCCTGGTGGGGTCATTTATCTTTTGTGGAGTCATTGACCTCTGGTGGGATCAATGACCTCTGGTGTGGCAATGGAACTCTGGTGTGGTGATTAACCTCTGGTGCGGTAATTGGCATCTGATAGAGTATATGATCTCTGGTTGAGTGAATGACCTCTTGTTGGGTCATTGAACTCTGATAGAGTCATTGACCTTTGATGAGGTCATTGGCCTCTGGAGGGGTTGTTGATCTCTGACTGAGTCATTGACCTCTATAGGGGTTATTGACTTGTGGTGGGGTCATGGCCTCCGAAAGTCATTATGATCTAGTGAGGTCACCGACCTTTTGTGGGGTCATCGACCTCTTGTGGGGTCATCAACCTCTTTTGGGATCATTGACTTCTCGTGGGGTCATTGACCTTTTTTCGGGTCAAAGACTATTGGGAGGTCATTGACCTCTGAGGATGTCGTTGACCTCTGATAAGTCTATGACGTCTTTAGGGGTCATTGACCTCTGATGAGGTAATTTACCTCTGCAGGGGTTCATTGACTTCTGGTATGGTCATTGATTCTAATAGGTATTGACCTTTGATTGGGTTATTGACCTCTTGCGGGGTCATTGACCTCTTCAGTGGTCATTGGTCTCAGGTGGGGTCGTAGACCTTTGGTGGGGTCATTAAGGCTCTATGGGGTGTTATTGACCTCTTGTGGGGTCATTGACCTCTGTTGAGGGTTATTGACCCCTTGTGTGATCATTGACCTCTGGTGGAGTCATTAACCTCTGTAGGGGTCATTGACCTCTTCTGGGGTCATTGACCTCATATGGTGTAATTGACCTGTCGATTATTATTTTATGGAGAAATGTCTTTCTAGTAATGCCTAATTGATGATGATATCTCGAATTAAATGTTGTCTTATCGAAGTGATTTTCACTGTGCTATCCAAATTCTGCGACAGAATACGAAAATTGGCGCTTACGTCTGCCAAGTTATTATTTATTTTTGGAGAAATGTCATTCTAGCAATGCTTATATTTATAATTATAACTGGAATTAAATAAGAACATTTTGCTCCAAATAACGTCAACAAGGAAGCCGGATATTTCTAGGTCTCTACTTCTTTTTAACGGATTTTCAACTATCCAACGCCGTTCGACTCCCCAGACAATCAGATCTCTCCGGACTAGATTCCAACGGACATTTAAACGATAAGAGACCTATATATTGTTGCAGACAATGCCCTTGTTCATTACGACCCGATGAAGCCGACTGGAATGCCGGCGTAACGGTTGTCCTTAAGAATGGTGCAACGCGAGGATAACCAGAAAAATATAAGTAAACTAGCGACAATCAGTATTTTGAGTATATTTTGGCACACGAGTCTTTTATAGTGGTTAGGTTTATACGCAATGTCTCACAGAACTTTGTCTGATTGATTATTTGAGGAGAAGGTGACGTGTTTATTCTTTCCTTAGTTTTCATTCATTTATGGCCGGTTCCAAGACCCATGAATATACATAATGGTTTCAAATATTTTGTACTTTTGCCTAAATATCTACATTTAGTTCACCCAATTCTTCACGATGCCACTAAAATCGTCTTCTCCGTCGTCTCGTAAATGGCCATCATTGATTTTCGTTAACGTCAAATTTTCAAAAAATTCAGAAATATAACATTAAGCCATTATTCCAAAACAATCAGAGAAATATTATTTTCGATCATAAGCCTTTTGTTGTGTACTACTGTTGTTTACTACTGTTGTAATACAGACTCAATCATTGTTGTTCATAATATATATGTATTTACTAACATTAAATATCTTTTGAAATGATTAATTTATCTTCATTCTAAATACATGATATGGAAAATAGTCTTCCATAAATCTTAAAAATTTATTTTACATTCTCAAATTGTTCATATAGGGCGCGAATATGTGAAGTAAATACTATAAGGTTTCACTATCACAGAACACGTTCACGCGGAAACATCAAATTTTAAAATAATATTAGTAAGTCACTGTAGAAACCGAAGTAAACAATACTTATTTAAATTTACAGGGAACATTCGGCCGATATGAATAAGTTGTTTATCAGTGGTTTTTCACGATCTCGAATAATTTAAGTGAAATCGAGCGTTTGTTTCAATTTTCAAATCCTATCAAAACTCTACAGACTCTGCCAATGAAAATGGAATTTTACCAGCGAATGATAATCCAGTAAATGTCAATTGTCTTCAAATACCGTTGTCTTGAACAGATTCTTCCAGTTCAACTGCGTTTTGCATTTTGGTTCCTCGTTTGCCGCACTGCATTCTCAAGCCATCAGTAATCTAGCTTGTTTGCTGCGGCAATCCTTTGAGAGGCAAGTAAGATGAATTGGCCATCGAGGAAGTAGTGTCTCTAATTTTCTGCAGGTATATTACATTGTAAGTTATCATAGTTTTCCATTCGAAAGTTTGTTATTAGCATTATCTAGTCCTGTTATCCCATAACTAGAAATTATAATTTTTTAGTGGTAAGTGTTGGCTTTCGTCCCGGCAGCTCAAAATTTCTTTACCCTCTTAGAATTATGCTATTAAACACCAAAGCTCATGCATACATACAGCAAAATCTGCGCATTTATACATATCTTAAATTATTCAAGTCAGTCATTCTTCAGGGTAATAACCATGTCATAACATCAGCTGAATTTCATCAATGAAGTTATAAGTATGAACCGTAAATAACATGAATAAAAAGTGCACATACCACAGCTGGAAAAGTAAGTATGTATATTCATCAATCGCTTTGTTTAATTATTCCGAAAACAAAATATTTTGGTGTGCTGTTTTGTTTTGCACTGTTTTAAATATCAACGAATGTCGTCCTTGAAGTGAAATGGTGAAGTCACATTGTTGCCAATTCCGCGTATTTCAATTCAATATATTATTTTGTAGTTAGCGATGCGGAAACGTGGAAAGACTAAATAAAAAGACAATAAGGTGAATAAGTCAGAACACAGGCCACGACCGACCAAAATCCGTCTTGCAGTAGAAGTAGCAGAAAGTAAGGACAATGGAAGAATTATATTTCTAATATTCCCTCGATAATTTTTTTATTGCAATTAAAAATAGCTGTGATTGTTTCAAAACTCTCATACTTCGAATGAACGTTCCTCCAAGGATGAGTGACAAGTTGTGTTTGCCAAGGAGGGATTAAAAGTTCCGAAGATAGACGAAGATCTCTGAAGGCGTGATGACACGGCTCACACAGAGCTCGGCTGGTGGCTGTGATGTGTATCACGCCCGAGTCGTCAGCACTAGACTCATCGCTGTGAATATTTCGGTTCGCAAGCGCCGAAATTTCATTATCGCTTAAAAACATCCGTATAACACCTATTTACAGAATTCTTTCACCTTCATATTTCGGTTCTAGATAACGTACAACTTTCTTTTTTAACATGGGGTTGCTAGACGAAAAAATGGTAACTAGCGTATTCATATATTTGTAGAACAACGTCCACAACAACATACGTCCGAACAAACAATAAACCAAAAAAAGACTACAAGCTTGGTAACCTTCTAGAAAATAAGGGAAGAAAGAAATCACTATCGTTACCTTAAATATATCTCGGGACCTGCGTGCTAATGTGTAGCCAAGAGTTTCACTGAAAGGAAAACGAGCCAGCGCTCAGCAAGAGAGTCTTCGAAAGACTATACACGATCAAACATGGGGGCCATGGGGAAAAAGTAGTAGCCTATCTATCCCTATAAGGGAGGTTGTCCATTACTCAACAGGAGCAATGAAGGATAGGACACGCAGATAGTCGAGGGGGTAGCGACCAAAATAGGAAACACATATCTGATCAGGGGGCATATTTTCGGTGACATGTAAATATCACGGAACGCAAAAGCATGAACAAAAAAATTAAACAACTGAGTCAAGAAAAAAATAAAACAAAGGAGGCGAGGTGTAAAGAACAATGAGAAGAAATGGAAAAACTACGAAATTATAGAGGAGAAGAAATGGTAATGTGTTTCTAGGAAATAAGAAAGATAAAAAGATTGCAAATAATAAAGATGAGATAGGAAAATATTATTAGAAGCAGAAAAGATTCAGATTATGGGGAAAAAATAATTCGGGGCGAAATCTGAGCCAAGGGATATTATACCGCGAGGTGGAAAAAGCATTCAAATATAAGGGTGAAAAAGCATCGAGTAGAGTAGAACACAAAAATATTCAGCCGCGTATACACAGAGTGAGACTACCTTGCCATGCCGCCTACAGCGATATCCTCACCTGATGGTTCGTCTGGTCTATCCTCATGTCGCGAGGAAGGGGTGCGAATCAAGTTCTGCAGTTAGTGCAAGGAAACTTTTCTTACGTCTTTATCGTGTTTAATTATTATTATTACAGTTATCTACCGATTAAGGTAGGTTTGAATGGAAGAGGGTAAAAGTTCATCCTGATTTTACGTGATTTATTTAGGGACCTCAAAATGACTCAGGTGCTTAATGATACAAACGGCGAAACTAACAAACACCACTGGACCTGATTTTCGGCAAATTTAGAAATAAGCTGAAAAGTCACAAAGTATTTTCGGACCAAAAGGTTAAGCGATCAAAGCAGATTTTTTTACTGAGCAAAATGTATTTTAAATGAGTGCTAAACGAAAATAATAATTACAAAATTATTACCATATTTAACATCATTGTGAGGGTCTGAACGGGTTAGCACACCCTCACGAAATGCACAACCCGTACACACCGCGCACTAATCAACGCGGGGCACCTTTGATTGCACTTAAAACCGACATGGGTTGGCATGCCGATGAGGCAGCCGTCCACTCATGCTAGGCTACCGTGTGTATTAACTTTGCGAGAGAGGTATCACAAGACCGCCTCGCGATATTTGCCTCGCAAGAGGATAATACGTACATGATAGAAGGCGATACTCGCAAAGTGGGTGCAAGACTATCAAAGCGCAGAACAAGAATCAAAAACTTTCGTCATAAAAGCCTCCCTCGACTGGGCGAGAAAGGGTCGACCGTTGAGAGGTGCAAAACCCGGTTCACTCTCGCTCTACTCCCTAGCGGTGGTGGGATCTAGCTGGGCAAAGACCTGCGTTGCATTTGAGACTGTGAAAGCGATAGAAAGGCGTGAACCCTCGGCCCCTCTCGCCAGGAGCAAAACATTCTCGTCACTCCCGAGCCGAGAGAGCAGTCGCGAGCTTCATTAGAATTTTGGACTTCGAGAAGAGCGCACGTGAATTCCTCGTGCGCATATTGCAGCAGTCAGATGTCCCATCGCCTATGCAATACACCGCGAGTGACGAGTCCCCCTCCCTTCCGCGACTGGACTACCGAGAGGGAGGGCTCCCGGGAGCGAGAAGCCACGCGTCTCCCGAGACGGGGGACAACGGAGGGAATCATTGTATTCCTCTAGTAGACTGTCGCCAACAGCAAAAATGTCATCGGCCCCTACCGTAAGTCACCAGCCACCAGACAAAAACCAAAAGGGGCGTTGCCTGAGAATGAGGTGGGATCAGCCGTTGCGCTTGGTGTAGTGGTTCTCTTTTTGCCGCCAGGGCGCAGCAGCTCGAGGTCGCTGTTTAACTCAATTTTTGAGCTTCGATGGCACCAAAAATATTAGAGGCAGGACGTTAATTTTTTCTTAAATAAATATTTGGCAACATTCTCAAGAAACTGACAATATAGGTTTATTAAATTTAGGGTTAATTTTGCTTAAATAATACTGCAAAATAAAAGTTATAAACAATTTTGAAATATAAATATTGTCAGTGACTAAACAACTGTTTAACCTATACTCATACCAAGTTTCATGTGGATAGATTATAAAGTTTAGTCTTCACCACCGTTCACAAATTTTAACCCAGTCCAGCACCCTCTTAATCGCAAGGGTGTTTAAAAAAAAATCCACGTAACCGCATCCTGTCATTTTATCTTTGATTGAAGATGTTGTATATTTTTCCTGGAAAATATATAATTCGATCTAAAGAAGTTAATTCTTACATCTCACTGTCTGTAGGGGATTTTCTAGTTAATCCAAAATAAGAGAAAATATAATATATGTTCGAGTTATGTCACGCAGTCTATAAAAGAAATGAGTAACTATTATATTTCTTGAACGGGTCAAATAAATTTTGCATCGCAGACTGTTATAGAATATTTCTCTTTTTGAATTCAACTTCCCGCTTTAATCGCGAGACAGTTTCAAAATTTAAAATCAACGTAATCGTATCCTGTCATTATATCTTTGATTGAAAATATTGTATATTATGCCAGAAAATATATATCTCCATGTCAAGAATTAATTCTTTCATCTCGCTGTCCGTAGGCTATTTTCTAGTAAATCCAAAATAAGAAAGAATGAAATGAATATTCGAGTAATCTCAAGCAGTCCTTAAAAGAAATATGAAACTATCTTATTTGTAGAACGGGTCAAATTAATTTGTCTTCGCAGACTGTTATAGAATAATTCTCTTTTCGAAGTCAACTTCCCGCTTTAATCGCAAGGATGCTTCAAAAGTTACAATTCACGTAACCGCATCCTGTCAATATATAATTTAATCTCAAGAATTTAATTCTTACATCTTGCTGTTCGTGGGAAATTTTCTAGTAAATCCAAAATAAGAGAGAATGAAATATATGTTCGAGTTATCTCACGAGGTCTTTAAAAGAAAAGGCATATCTTATATATAGAACAAGTGAAATTAATTTTGAATCGCAGATTGTTTTTTATAGAATATTTCTCTTTTCGATGTCAACCTCCCGCATTAATCGCGACTGTGTTTCAGAAATTAAAATCCACGTAACCGGATCATGTCATTATAACTTTGATTGAAAATAATTTACATCACGCTGGTAAATATATATTTCAATCTCAAGATTTTAATTCTTACATCTCGCTGTCCGTAGGGGATTTTCAAGTAAATCCAAAATAAGTTAGAATGATATAAATGTTCGAGTAATCTCACGAAGTCTTTAAAATAATATGTAACTATCTTATTTCTAGAACGGGTAAAATTAATTTTCCATCGCAGACTGATATAGATTATTTCTCTTTTCGAAGTAAACTTCCCGCATAAATCGCAAGTGTGTCTCAAAAATTAATATCCACGTAACCGCAACCTGTCATTATATCTTTAATTGAAAATGTTGTATTTCATGCCGGTAAATATATAATTCAATCTCAAGAAATTAATTCCTACATCTCGCTGGCCGTGGGCAATTTTCTAGTAAATCCAAAATAAAAGAGAATTAAATAAATGTTTGAGTTATCTCACGAAGTCTTTAAAAAAATGTGTAACGTTCTTATTTTTAGAACGGGAAAAATTGATTTTTCATAGTAGACTGTTATAGATTATTTCACTTTTCGAAGTCAAGTTCCCGCTTTAATCGCAAGGGTGTTTTAAAAATAAAAATCCACGTAACCGCATCCTTTCATTTTATCTTTAATTGAAGATGTTGTATATTTTACCGGAAAATATATAATTCGATCTCAAGAAGTTAATTCTTACATCTCGCTGTCTGTAGGGGATTTTCTAGTTAATTCAAAATAAGAGAGAATATAATATATGTTCGAGTTATGTCACGCAGTCTTTATAAGAAATGAGGAACTATTATATTTCTTGAACGGGTCAAATAAATTTTGCATCGCACACTGTTATAGAATATTTCTCTTTTCGAATTCAACTTCCCGCTTAAATCTCAAGGGTGTTTCAAAAATAAAAATCCACGTAACTGCAACCTGTTATTATATCTTTGATTGAATATATCATGCCGGTAAATATATAATTTCATTTTAAGAATTTATTTCTTATTTCTCCCAGTCCGTAAGGGATTTTCTAGTAAATCCAAAATAAAAGAGAATAAAAATATTTTGAGTACTCTCATGCAGTCTTTAAAAGAAATGTGTAGCTATCTTATTCCTAGAACGGGTCAAATAAATTTTGCATCGCGGTCTGTTATAGAATTTTTCTCTTTTCGAAGTCAAATTCCCGCTTTAATTGCAAGGGTGTTTCAAAAATAACAATTCATGTATCCGCATCCTGTCATTCTATCTTTGATTGAAAATGTTGTATATTATGCCGAAAAATATTTATTTCAAACTCAAGAATTTATTTCTTACATCTCTTTGTCCGTAGGGGATTTTCTAGTAAATCCAAAATAAGAGAGAATGACAAAAATGTTCGAAATATCTCACGAAGTCTTTAAAAGAAATGTGTATTATCTTATTTCTAGATAGGGTAAATTAATTTTGCTTCGCAGACTGTTATAGAATATTTTTCTTTTCGAAGTCAACATCCCGCATAAATGACAAGGGTGTTTGAAAAATAACCATTCACGACACCGCATTCTGTCACTTTGTCTTTGATTGAAAATGTTGTATATTATGCCGGAAAATATATATTTCAATCTCAAAAATTTAATTCTTACATCTCGCAGTCTGTAGGGGATTTTCTAGTAAATCCAAAATAAGAGAGAATATGTTCGAGTTATCTCACGCAGTCTTTAAAAGAAATGTGTAACTATTATATTTCTTGAACGGGTCAAATAAATTATGCATCGAAGACTGTTATAGAATATTTCTATTTTCGAATTCAACATCCCGCTTAAATCGCAAGGGTGTTTTGAAATTTAATATCCACGTAGCCGCATCCTGTCATTATATCTTTGATTGAAAAGTTTTATATTATGCCGGAAAATATATATTTCAACCACAAGAATTTATTTCTTACATCTCTTTGTCCGTAGGGGATTTTCTAGTAAATCCAAAATAAGAGAGAATGACAAAAATGTTCGAGATATCTCACGAAGTCTTTAAAAGAAATGTGTATTATCTTATTTCTAGATAGGGTAAATTAATTTTGCTTCGCAGACTGTTATAGAATATTTTTCTTTTCGAAGTCAACTTCCCGCATAAATGACAAGGGTGTTTGAAAAATAACCATTCACGACACCGCATTCTGTCACTTTGTCTTTGATTGAAAATGTTGTATATTATGCCGGAAAATATATATTTCAATCTCAAAAATTTAATTCTTACATCTCGCAGTCTGTAGGGGATTTTCTAGTAAATCCAAAATAAGAGAGAATATGTTCGAGTTATCTCACGCAGTCTTTAAAAGAAATGTGTAACTATTATATTTCTTGAACGGGTCAAATAAATTATGCATCGAAGACTGTTATAGAATATTTCTATTTTCGAATTCAACATCCCGCTTAAATCGCAAGGGTGTTTTGAAATTTAATATCCACGTAGCCGCATCCTGTCATTATATCTTTGATTGAAAAGTTTTATATTATGCCGGAAAATATATATTTCAACCACAAGAATTTAATTCTTACATCTCGCTGTCCGTTGCTGATTTTTAAGTAAATCCAAAAAAATAGAGAATGAATTATATGTTCGAGTAATCTCAAGCAGTCTTTAAAAGAAATGTGAAACTATCTTATTTGTAGAACGGGTCAAATAATTTTGCATCGCAGACTGTTATAGAATATTTGTATTATATCGTTGATTGAAAATATTGTATATTATGCCAGAAAATATATATCTCAATCTCAAGAATTAATTCTTTCATCTCGCTGTCCGTAGCTGATTTTCTAGTAAATCCAAAAAATATAGAGAATTAAATAAATGTTCAAGTAATCTCAAGCAGTCTTTAAAAGAAATATGAAACTATCTTATTTGTAGAACGGGTCAAATTAATTTTGCTTCGCAGACTGTTATATAATATTTCTCTTTTCGTTGTCAACTACCAGAATTAATCGCAAGGGTGTTTCAAAAATTAAAATCTACGTAACCGCAACCTTCATTCTTTGAATATTTATATATCTTGGAATGAAAATGTTGTATTTTATGCCGGATAGTATTTATTTCAATCTCAAGAATTTATTTCTTACGTCTCTTTGTCCGTATTGGACTTTCTAGTAAATCCAAAATAAGACAAAATGACAAAAATGTTCGAAATATCTCACGCAGTCTTTAAAAGAAATGTGTAACTATCTTATTTTATTTTTTACAATATGTGAACACCTTATTTCTAGATCAGGTAAAATTATTTTTGTATCGCAGACTGTAGTGCGACTAAGGGGCAGGTTCTCGTGCTTTTTTAATTTTTTTTCTATAGACAGCAAAAAATTTAATTCTTGAGATTGAAATCAATATTTGCGGCTATATTAGACAGCTTTTTCAACCAAAGATATAATCATAGGCTCTGGTTACGCGAATTTTTATATTTTAAATACCCTTCCGATTAAAACGAGAAAATCACTTCCAAAAGATAATTATTCTTATTTAAGTCTGCGATGCAAAACTAATTTTACCCGTTCTAGAAATAAGATGTTCACATATTTCGTTAAAATACTGAGTGACATAACTCAAATGTTCATTTCTTTATCTCCTTTTTTTGATTTAACAGAAAATCCACTACGGAGAGCAAGATATACCAAATTACATCTTGAGATTGAAATACATATTTAGTTATATTATGCAGATTCTTCAACAAAGAAAGTAAAATCACAGGCTGCGAGGATGCGTAATATTATTTTTAAAACACCCTCGCGTTTAAAACGAGAAAATCACTTCGAAATGATAAATATTCTTATTTAAGTCTACGATGCAAAATTAATTTAAACCGTTCTAGAAATAAGTTCTATACAGTTCATATTCCATATACAGTTCATTAAAATACTGCGTGAGACAACTCGAATGTTCATTTCCTTCTCTTTTACTTTGAATTGAACAGAAAATCCACTACGGACAGCAAGATGTAACAATTTGATTCTTGTAATTGAAATCAATATTTGCAGTTATATTACACAACTTTTTCAACCAAAGATATAATCCAAGGCTGCGGTTACGCGAATTTTTAATTTTGTAACACCCTATCGATTAATATGAGAAATTCACATTGAAAAGCAAAATATTCTTATTTCAGTCTGCGATACAAAATTAATTTAACCCGTTTTCAAAATAAGATGTGAATATTTTGTTAAATAACTGATTGAGATAACTAGAATGTTCATTTCTTTCTCTCTTATTTTGGATTTTACAGAAAATCCATTACCGACCGCAAGATGAACAAATTTAGTTCTTGAGATTGAAATCACTATTTGCGTGAAATATTTAAAAAATAATAATTCGCGTTATTGATGTCTGTGTATTTATTTTTGGTTGAATAAACTTTGTGATAAAACTGCATTGATTTCAATCTCAAGAATTAAATTGTTACATCTTGCTCTCCGTAGTGGATTTTCTGGTAAATCCAAAATAGGAGTGAAGGAAACAAATATTCGAGTTATCTCAATCAGTTATTTAACGAAATGTTCACATCTTATTTCTAGAACGGGTAATATTAATTATGCTTCGCAGAATGAAATAAGAATGTTTTGCTTTTCGGAGTAAATTTCTCGTTATAATCGCAAGGGTGTTTTAAAAATTAAATTTGGCGTAACTGCAGCCTGTGATAATCATTTTGGTTTAACAATCTGTATGATATAACTGCAAATATTGATTTCAATATCTAGAATTAAATTTATAAATCTTGCTTTTTGCATTGGATTTTCTGTGAAATGCAAAAAAAAACAAAGAAACAAATATTCGAGTTATTTCACGCCGTCTTTTAACGAAAAGTTTGAATAATTTATTTGTAGAACATGTAAAATTTATTTTGCATCGCAGACTGAAATAAGATTATTTTTCTTTTCTATGTGTTGAAAGAAATAGATTAAGGAAACCATTTGAGCCTGGTTTACTTTTTTTAAAGCATAATCATATTCAACCTAAAAAATTAGATTAAGAAACACAAACATAATCGTATTTTGAGCCAATTTTTTCTTCATTCTTGGAATAAAAGTATCAAGCTTTGATATAAGTGTACAGGCATATAATGTTTTAAAAATGTTTTACCTGCATGTAATGTTTTAAAAATGATTTAAAATGTATTTTTAGTCAATTTCTGTATCTTCTGTTTTTCAATTGAAAAACATTTTAAACTAGAAATCCGAAATGTTCCAGTAGCAAAATTTTACCGTCAAAAATATATTTAGAAATGCAAAAATCTGCGACTTCAAATATATTCTTTACTTTTTCTTGGAGAAATGAGATATAATCTAGTTGAGAGCTAATAAGTAATCAGGACCTTAAAAAACTAGTTCTGAGATTTTAGAAAAAAAAAGAATTATATTTTTGTCATTATTTTTATCTGCTCTATTCTCCAAGACTAAAATTTTTTTAACCAGAAAGTTAAATGATTGCGTGAAAATACTCTAATATTAATTTCTTTCTCTTCTATTTGTATTTAACAGAATACTTATTATGGACAGCAAGATGAGCAAATTTTGTCACTTTGCACTATACACTATGCACAAATACAGCACTTTGGTTAACATGTAGTAAATGCATTAGATATGCGAAACTCTTATGCGAAGTTATTCTTTGAAAATGTCTCAGTTATGGAGTATACATTTGCAATCTCAACTCTAGATTGTGGAGATGATTTAGATACATAATTTTGCTACGATTATATACTAAAAACGGAATTTAGCAGGACATTTTAAAATCTCTATATATTTATGTTCAGCGGACAAAAATTAGCTGCAGAAACAAAAATTAAGTGGGTCCTGAGCTAATTTACTCAATTCTTGTAAAATTGGAAAAATTTTTGAAAAAGTTCTGTTTAAAAAAAAGCTTGTTAAGCGAAATTTAGTATATAAAAAATGAATTTGCAATCTAAAAAATCATTTAGAATTGGTCGAATCACTCAAATTTAAGAAGGAAAATTTTCTTCTACATTCGAATAATGATTTTTTGAATAATTTATGTAAAAAAAACAGCTTGTGAAGCGATATTTTTTGCATAAAAATATGAATTTGTAACCTTAAATATCATTTAAATAGGTTGTTTGACCAATATTTATGAAGGAAAATTTTCTTCTTTATTCGTAAATGGTTTATTGAAAAATTCCTGCTTAAAAAAGGCTTGTGCAGCATATTTATTTATATATACTTTGCGCATGTATTGACGTGTAAGTCAAATAACACAGAATTCGACATCAGCGCCACCTCTGGTACACAAACGTAACTATAAATTATTCTCAGATGGTAGAGGGTGGGGGGTGGAATTTGGGGGCTATGGTACCAACACCATCTACCACATCGAGAGGGCGACGGGCTTCTCGATTTTGACCACCGACGATCGCGCGACCGAGAAGGATGACAAAACCGACAGCTCCGCGACTTGTCTTGACAAACCTTCGATGGCTAGATACAGCTTATCATCCGTCGATATGCTGTTGGAAGAAACGGCATGGACGGCCATATGAGGAGTTGACACCTCCATGATCTTGTCAGCTTGTCTAGGGGTAACTCCGCCTGGGCAGTCACGATTCCTTGGACGTGCCTTAAAAATTTCCTTAAAAATTTCTATTAAAATGTTTTTTTTTTTTTTGAAAAAAAAAAAAATTAATTTAATAAAGGAAAAAATATTCCTCATTCGGAGAATGATTTCCTAGTAAAGTTTTGATTAAAAAACAGCATGCTAAACGAAAATGGTAATGCATTTAAAAAATGTTTTTGAATAGGTTGTATCACTTTAATTTCATAAGATAACTTTCATCCTCATTCGAAGATTGATTGCGTGATAAAACAGCTTGCAAAGCAATATTTGAAATAATTAATTTTATTTTGAGGCTTGAAAAATCATTTTGAATATGTTTTACCATTTAAGTTAATGATGGAAAGTTTTCTACTTCATTTGAAGAATGATTACATGAAAAGGTTCTGCATAAAAAAGGCTAGTGAAATGATATTTATGTAAAAAAACATATATATATTATCAGCCTTCAAATCATTTTGAATAGGTTGTATCACTTTACGTAATGATATAAAAGTTTTTTCCTCTTTTTCAGAATGATGTCTTGAAAAAGATTTGCATAAAAAACTGCACGTGAAGCGGTATTTTATAACTAAAAACATGAATTTGCAATCTTAAAAATCATTGAATAATCTGTATCACTACAATTTATGAAGGAAAATTTTATTCTCTATTCGAAGAATGATTTATTGAATAATTTCAGTTTAAAATTATACTAGTAGAGAGCTATTTTATACAAACAATTTTAATTTTTCATTAGGAAAAATCATTTTTAAGAGGTCGTATCTTTTGAATTTATGTAGGAAAATTTTTTTCCTCATTCGAAGAAAGATTTATAGAAACTTTTCAGTAAAAAAACACCTTTAAAGCGATATTTTATACATAGAATATGAATTTCCATCCTAAAAATCATTTGAATAGGTTGTTTCGCCAATATTTGTGCAAATTAAATTAATTTTCAGCCTGAAAAATCATTTTGAATAGGTTGTATCACTTAAATTAATGAAGAACAATTATCTTTTTTATTCGAAACATGATTTCCTGTAAATTAACTGTATAAAATACAGCTTGTGAAGCGTTATGTTATAAAAATATTTTAAATATTACAGCCTGAAATTCATTTTGAATAGGTTGTATCACACATTTATAAAAAAAAATTTCTTCCTCATTCCAAGAATGATTTCTTGAATAAGTTTTGTATTAATAACATTGAGTAACAGTGAGTAAAATAAATTTGAATAGGTTGTATCACTTGAATTTAAGAAGGAGAATTTATTTCTTTATTCAAATAATGACTTTTTTTAAATGCTCTGTGTAAATGACGGCTTGTCAAGCGATATTTTATTCAAATAAATTTATGTTTGCTGCCTAAACAATCATTTTGAATAGGTATTTTTCACTTTAAGTTATCAAGTAAAATTTTTTTGTATATCAAAAAAAGACTTCTTGAAAATAATCTGTATAAATCTGTTTGTGATGTGATATTTATTACCAAATAATGTGAATTTTGCAGCCATATTAATCATTTTGAATAGGTTGTTTCACTTAAATTTATGAAGGAAAATTTTCTTCCTCATTCGAAAAATGATTTCTTGAAAACATTATACAGTAAATACTGCTTGTGAAGCGATATTTTGTATTAAAATATGAATTTACAACCTCAAAAATTATTTTGAATAAATTGTATCATTTAAATTTAATTAGGAACTTTTTAATCCTCATACAAGGAATGATTATTTTAAAATTTCTGTAAAAAAAACAGCTTGTGAAGCGATATTTCATACAAATAAATTCAAATTGGCCGCCTGAAAAAACATTTTGAAAAGATTTGTATCACTTAAACTTAAGAAGTAAAAATGTTTTTATTCATGGGAAGAAGGATTTCTTGAAAAAGTTCCGTAAAAAAACCGCTTGTGAAGCGATATAATATACATATAAATATGAATTTGCAACGTAAAAAATTATATAAATAGGTTGTATCACCAAAATTTTGATGGAAGAATTTCCTCCTCATTTTAGAATTATTTCTTGCGAGTATAAAAAAAATATGTAATGCAACCTTAAAAAAACGCTTTAAGTAAGGTGTATGACATACATTTAAAACAAGTTATTTTCTTTATCATTCGAAGAATGGTTTTTTTAAAACATTCTGATATAAAACAGCTTGTGAAGCGATACTTCATCCATTAAAAAAGAGAATTTTTCTTCATTATTCGAAGAATGAAATCTTGATAATATTCTGCAGTAAAAACAGCTTGTGAAGCGATATTTTATATTTAAAAATTTGAATTTACAACCTGAAAAATATTTTTAAATAGGTTGTACCGCTTAAATTTGATAAAAAAAACTTTATTCCCCATTCGAAGAATGAATTTTTGAAAGTTTTTTGCATAGGAAACACCTTGGAAAGATATTTTTTATGCACAAAAAAATGTTATGCAGACTTAAAAAACTCATTAAATAAGGTGTATCACTTATAGTTATAACGGGTAACTTTCTTAATCATTCGAAAAATGAGTTTTTGAAAACATTCTGATTCATAAACAGCTTGGGAATCGATATTTCATACATAAAAAAGAGACATTTTCATCCTTATTCGAAGAATGAAATCTTGATAACAATCTGCAGTAAAAAAAGGCTTGTGAAGCGATATTTTATATTTAAAAATTTGAATTTACAACTTGAAAATTATTTTAAAATAGGTTGTATCGCTTTAATTTAATAATAAAAACTTTCTTCCCCATTCTAAGAATGAATTTTTGAAAGTTTTCTGCCTAACAAACACATTGGGAAGAGATTTTTTATGACAAAAAATATGTAATGCAACCTTAAAAACTCTTTTAGTAAGGAGTGTGACTTACATTTAAAACAAGTTATTTTATTTATCATTGGAAGAATGGTTTTTTGAAAATATTCTGATTAAAAAAAGAAAATATTTCTTTCTTATTCGAAGAATGAAATCTTGATAACATTCTGCAGTAAAAACAGCTTGTGAAGCGATATAAAATATTTTAAAATATGAATTTACAACCTGAAAAACATTTTTAAATAGGTTGTATCGCTTTAATTTAATAATAAAAACTTTCGGGTAACGATTAACTTTCTTAATCATTGGAAAAACGGTTTTTTGAAATCATTCTGATTAGAAAACAGCTTTTGAATCGATATTTCATATATAAAGAAAGAAAATTTTAACTCCTTATTCGAAGAACGAAATCATGATAACATTCTACTGTATAAAAAGCTTGTGTACGGATATTTTATATATAAAAATATGAATTTAAATTGTAATATGTATGAATTGCAAAAAAAATATGAATTTAAATGTTATTTTTCATAATCATTCCACGAAACGTTTTTGAAAACATTCTAATTAAAAAACCACTTGTGAGGTGAAATTTCATTTCAAAAATAGAATTTTTTTCTTCCTTATTTAAAGATGGAAAACTTCATAAAATTCTGCAGTAAATACAGCTTGTGAAGCGATATTTTATATTTTAAAATATAAAATTACAACCTAAAAAATATTTTTAAATAGGTTGTATCACTTTAATTTAATAATAAAAATTTTCTTCCCCTTTTGAAGAAAGAATTTTAAAAATTTTCATCATAAGAAACAGCTTGTGAAGAGATTTTTTATGCACAGAAATATGTTATGCAACCCTTAAAAATTCTTTTTATAAGGTGAATCACTTATATTTATAACGGGTAACTTTCTTAATCATTCGAAAAATGGTTTTCTAAAAACATTCTGATTAAAAACAGCATGTGAAGCGATATTTCATACATAAAAAAAGAAAATATTTCTTTCTTATTCGAAGAATGAAATCTTGATAACATTCTGAAGTAAAATAAGCTTGTGAAGCTATATTTAATATATAAAAATATGAATTTACAACCTGAAAAATATTTTTAACTAGGTTATATCGCTTTAATTTAATAATTTAAACTTTCTTCCCCATTCGAAGAATGAATTTTTGAAAGTTTTTTGCATAAAAAACACCTTGGGATTAGACTTTTTATGCTCAAAAATATGTTATGCTATCTTAAAAACTCTTTAAATTATGTGTATCACTTATATTTATAACGGGTAACTTTCTTAATCATTTGAATAATGGTTTTCTTAAAACATTCTGATTAAAAAACAGCTTATGAAGCGATATTTCATACATAGAAAAAGAAAATATTTCTTCCTTATTCGAAGAATAAAATCTCTATAACATTCTGCAGTAAAAACAGCTTGTGAAGCGATATTTTATATGTAAAAATAGAAATTTACAGCCTGAAAAATATTTTGAAATAGGTTGTATTGGTTTAATTTAAAAATAAAAACTTTCTAATGGCACACCTTATTTGAAGAGTTTTTTAAAGTTGCATAAAATATTTTTGTGAATAAAAAATTACATTGGGAAGAGATTTTTTATGCAAGAAAATATGTTATGCAACCTTAAAAACTCTTTGAATAAGGTTTATCACTTAAATATAGAGCTTACATTTTTTTAAATCATTCGAAGAATGGATTTTTGAAAAAATTCTGATTAAAAAAACAGCTTGTGGAGTGATATTACTTTAATAATAAAATAAAATATTTCTTCCTTATTCGAAGAATGAAATCTTGATATCATTATACAGTAACAACAGCTTATGAAGCGATATTTTATATGTAAAAATATGAATTAACAACCGTAAAAATATTTTAAAATAGGTAGTATCGCTTTAATTTAATAATAATCTTTTCTTCCCCATTCGAAGAATGAATTTTCGATAGTTTTCTGCATAAGAAAATTTTGTGAAGACAATTTTTATGCACAAAAATATGTTATGCAACCTTAAAAATCTTTTAATCTAGGTGTACCACTTATATTTATAACGGATAACTTACTTAATCATTCGAAGAATGGTTTTTTGAAAACATTCTGATTAAAAAACAGCTAGTGAAGCGATATATCATTCATAAAAAAAGAAATTTTTTCTTTCTTATTCGAAGAATGAAATCTTGTTGACATTCTGCAGTAAAAAATGCTTGTGAAGCGATATTTTATTTATAAAAATATGAATTTGCAACCTGAAAAATTTTTAAAATATGATGTTTCCCTTTATTTTAATAATATAAACTCCCTTTTCCATTCGAGGTATGAATTTTTGAAAGTTTTCTGCATAACAAACTCCGTGAGAAGAGATTTTTTATGCTCAAAATATGTTATGCAACCTAAAAAAAAAGTTTAAATAAGGTTAACCACTTATATTTATAACGGAAAACTTTCTTAATCACTCGAGGAATGGTTTTTTGAAGACATTCTGATTAAATAACAGCTTGTGAAGCGATATTTCATATATGAAAAAAGAAAATTTTTCTTCCTTATTAGAAGAATGAAATCTTGATAACATTCTGCAGTATAAAAAGCTGTTGAAGCGATTTTTTATGTACAAACATATGAATTTACAACCTGAAAAATATTTTTAACTAGGTTATATCGCTTTAATTTAATAATTAAAACTTTCTTCCCCATTCGAAGAATGAACTTTTGAAAGTTTTTTGCATAAAAAACACCTTGGGATTAGACTTTTTATGCTCAAAAATATGTTATGCTATCTTAAAAACTCTTTAAATTATGTGTATCACTTATATTTATAACGGGTAACTTTCTTAATCATTTGAATAATGGTTTTCTTAAAACATTCTGATTAAAAAACAGCTTATGAAGCGATATTTCATACATAGAAAAAAAAATATTTCTTCCTTATTCGAAGAATAAAATCTCTATAACATTCTGCAGTAAAAACAGCTTGTGAAGCGATATTTTATATGTAAAAATATAAATTTACAGCCTGAAAAATATTTTGAAATAGGTTGTATTGGTTTAATTTAAAAATAAAAACTTTCTAATGGTACACCTTATTTGAAGAGTTTTTTAAAGTTGCATAACATATTTTTGTGAATAAAAAATTACATTGGGAAGAGATTTTTTATGCAAGAAAATATGTTATGCAACCTTAAAAAACTCTTTGAATAAGGTTTATCACTTAAATATAGAGCTTACATTTTTTTAAATCATTCGAAGAATGGATTTTTGAAAAAATTCTGATTAAAAAAACAGCTTGTGGAGTGATATTACTTTAATAATAAAATAAAATATTTCTTCCTTATTCGAAGAATGAAATCTTGATATCATTATACAGTAACAACAGCTTATGAAGCGATATTTTATATGTAAAAATATGAATTAACAACCGTAAAAATATTTTAAAATAGGTAGTATCGCTTTAATTTAATAATAATCTTTTCTTCCCCATTCGAAGAATGAATTTTCGATAGTTTTCTGCATAAGAAAATTTTGTGAAGACAATTTTTATGCACAAAAATATGTTATGCAACCTTAAAAAACTTTTAATCTAGGTGTACCACTTATATTTATAACGGATAACTTACTTAATCATTCGAAGAATGGTTTTTTGAAAACATTCTGATTAAAAAACAGCTAGTGAAGCGATATATCATTCATAAAAAAAGAAATTTTTTCTTTCTTATTCGAAGAATGAAATCTTGTTGACATTCTGCAGTAAAAAATGCTTGTGAAGCGATATTTTATTTATAAAAATATGAATTTGCAACCTGAAAAATTTTTAAAATATGATGTTTCCCTTTATTTTAATAATATAAACTCCCTTTTCCATTCGAGGTATGAATTTTTGAAAGTTTTCTGCATAACAAAGTCCGTGAGAAGAGATTTTTTATGCTCAAAATATGTTATGCAACCTAAAAAAAAAGTTTAAATAAGGTTAACCACTTATATTTATAACGGAAAACTTTCTTAATCACTCGAGGAATGGTTTTTTGAAGACATTCTGATTAAATAACAGCTTGTGAAGCGATATTTCATATATGAAAAAAGAAAATTTTTCTTCCTTATTAGAAGAATGAAATCTTGATAACATTCTGCAGTATAAAAAGCTGTTGAAGCGATTTTTTATGTACAAACATATGAATTTACAACCTGAAAAATATTTTTAACTAGGTTATATCGCTTTAATTTAATAATTAAAACTTTCTTCCCCATTCGAAGAATGAACTTTTGAAAGTTTTTTGCATAAAAAACACCTTGGGATTAGACTTTTTATGCTCAAAAATATGTTATGCTATCTTAAAAACTCTTTAAATTATGTGTATCACTTATATTTATAACGGGTAACTTTCTTAATCATTTGAATAATGGTTTTCTTAAAACATTCTGATTAAAAAAAAGCTTATGAAGCGATATTTCATACATAGAAAAAAAAATATTTCTTCCTTATTCGAAGAATAAAATCTCTATAACATTCTGCAGTAAAAACAGCTTGTGAAGCGATATTTTATATGTAAAAATATAAATTTACAGCCTGAAAAATATTTTGAAATAGGTTGTATTGGTTTAATTTAAAAATAAAAACTTTCTAATGGTACACCTTATTTGAAGAGTTTTTTAAAGTTGCATAACATATTTTTGTGAATAAAAAATTACATTGGGAAGAGATTTTTTATGCAAGAAAATATGTTATGCAACCTTAAAAAACTCTTTGAATAAGGTTTATCACTTAAATATAGAGCTTACATTTTTTTAAATCATTCGAAGAATGGATTTTTGAAAAAATTCTGATTAAAAAAACAGCTTGTGGAGTGATATTACTTTAATAATAAAATAAAATATTTCTTCCTTATTCGAAGAATGAAATCTTGATATCATTATACAGTAACAACAGCTTATGAAGCGATATTTTATATGTAAAAATATGAATTAACAACCGTAAAAATATTTTAAAATAGGTAGTATCGCTTTAATTTAATAATAATCTTTTCTTCCCCATTCGAAGAATGAATTTTCGATAGTTTTCTGCATAAGAAAATTTTGTGAAGACAATTTTTATGCACAAAAATATGTTATGCAACCTTAAAAAACTTTTAATCTAGGTGTACCACTTATATTTATAACGGATAACTTACTTAATCATTCGAAGAATGGTTTTTTGAAAACATTCTGATTAAAAAACAGCTAGTGAAGCGATATATCATTCATAAAAAAAGAAATTTTTTCTTTCTTATTCGAAGAATGAAATCTTGTTGACATTCTGCAGTAAAAAATGCTTGTGAAGCGATATTTTA
Source organism: Ceriagrion tenellum (assembly GCA_963169105.1). Lineage (NCBI taxonomy): Eukaryota > Metazoa > Arthropoda > Insecta > Odonata > Coenagrionidae > Ceriagrion > Ceriagrion tenellum. Next base: position 121,910,933 of record OY720643.1, read on the forward strand.
TTTATAAAAATATGAATTTGCAACCTGAAAAATTTTTAAAATATGATGTTTCCCTTTATTTTAATAATATAAACTCCCTTTTCCATTCGAGGTATGAATTTTTGAAAGTTTTCTGCATAACAAACTCCGTGAGAAGAGATTTTTTATGCTCAAAATATGTTATGCAACCTAAAAAAAAAGTTTAAATAAGGTTAACCACTTATATTTATAACGGAAAACTTTCTTAATCACTCGAGGAATGGTTTTTTGAAGACATTCTGATTAAATAACAGCTTGTGAAGCGATATTTCATATATGAAAAAAGAAAATTTTTCTTCCTTATTAGAAGAATGAAATCTTGATAACATTCTGCAGTATAAAAAGCTGTTGAAGCGATTTTTTATGTACAAACATATGAATTTACAACCTGAAAAATATTTTTAACTAGGTTATATCGCTTTAATTTAATAATTAAAACTTTCTTCCCCATTCGAAGAATGAACTTTTGAAAGTTTTTTGCATAAAAAACACCTTGGGATTAGACTTTTTATGCTCAAAAATATGTTATGCTATCTTAAAAACTCTTTAAATTATGTGTATCACTTATATTTATAACGGGTAACTTTCTTAATCATTTGAATAATGGTTTTCTTAAAACATTCTGATTAAAAAAAAGCTTATGAAGCGATATTTCATACATAGAAAAAAAAATATTTCTTCCTTATTCGAAGAATAAAATCTCTATAACATTCTGCAGTAAAAACAGCTTGTGAAGCGATATTTTATATGTAAAAATATAAATTTACAGCCTGAAAAATATTTTGAAATAGGTTGTATTGGTTTAATTTAAAAATAAAAACTTTCTAATGGTACACCTTATTTGAAGAGTTTTTTAAAGTTGCATAACATATTTTTGTGAATAAAAAATTACATTGGGAAGAGATTTTTTATGCAAGAAAATATGTTATGCAACCTTAAAAAACTCTTTGAATAAGGTTTATCACTTAAATATATAGCTTACATTTTTTTAAATCATTCGAAGAATGGATTTTTGAAAAAATTCTGATTAAAAAAACAGCTTGTGGAGTGATATTACTTTAATAATAAAATAAAATATTTCTTCCTTATTCGAAGAATGAAATCTTGATATCATTATACAGTAACAACAGCTTATGAAGCGATATTTTATATGTAAAAATATGAATTAACAACCGTAAAAATATTTTAAAATAGGTAGTATCGCTTTAATTTAATAATAATCTTTTCTTCCCCATTCGAAGAATGAATTTTCGATAGTTTTCTGCATAAGAAAATTTTGTGAAGACAATTTTTATGCACAAAAATATGTTATGCAACCTTAAAAAACTTTTAATCTAGGTGTACCACTTATATTTATAACGGATAACTTACTTAATCATTCGAAGAATGGTTTTTTGAAAACATTCTGATTAAAAAACAGCTAGTGAAGCGATATATCATTCATAAAAAAAGAAATTTTTTCTTTCTTATTCGAAGAATGAAATCTTGTTGACATTCTGCAGTAAAAAATGCTTGTGAAGCGATATTTTATTTATAAAAATATGAATTTGCAACCTGAAAAATTTTTAAAATATGATGTTTCCCTTTATTTTAATAATATAAACTCCCTTTTCCATTCGAGGTATGAATTTTTGAAAGTTTTCTGCATAACAAACTCCGTGAGAAGAGATTTTTTATGCTCAAAATATGTTATGCAACCTAAAAAAAAAGTTTAAATAAGGTTAACCACTTATATTTATAACGGAAAACTTTCTTAATCACTCGAGGAATGGTTTTTTGAAGACATTCTGATTAAATAACAGCTTGTGAAGCGATATTTCATATATGAAAAAAGAAAATTTTTCTTCCTTATTCGAAGAATGAAATCTTGATAACATTCTGCAGTATAAAAAGCTGTTGAAGCGATTTTTTATGTACAAACATATGAATTTACAACCTGAAAAATATTTTTAACTAGGTTATATCGCTTTAATTTAATAATTAAAACTTTCTTCCCCATTCGAAGAATGAACTTTTGAAAGTTTTTTGCATAAAAAACACCTTGGGATTAGATTTTTTATGCTCAAAAATATGTTATGCTATCTTAAAAACTCTTTAAATTATGTGTATCACTTATATTTATAACGGGTAACTTTCTTAATCATTTGAAAAATGGGTTTCTTAAAACATTCTGATTAAAAAACGGCTTATGAAGCGATATTTCATACATAAAAAAGAAAATATTTCTTCCTTATTCGAAGAAAAAAATCTCTATAACATTCTGCAGTAAAAAAAGCTTGTGAAGCGGTATTTTATATATAAAAATATGAATTTACCCTGAAAAATATTTTTGAATAGGTTGTATCGCCTTAATTTAAGAATACAATCTTTCTAGTGGTTCACCTTATTTAAAGAGTTTTTTTAAGTTGCATATCATATTTTTGTGCATAAAAAATTGCATTGGTAAGAGATTGTTTATGCAAAAAAATATGTTATGCAACCTTAAAAAACTCTTAAAGTAAGGTGTATGACTTATATTTAAAATTTATTTTTTTTAAATTTAAAATTTTAAAATTTCTAATTAAAAAACAACTTTTGAGGCAATATTTCATTTCAAAAAAAGAACATTTTTCTTCATTATTTGAAGAAGGAAATCTTCAGGAAGTGCATATCTCCTTGTGGAAATCTTCATAACATTCTATAGTAAAAACAGCTTGTGAAGCGATATTTTAAGTTTTTAAATATGAATTTACAATATCAAATATATTTTTAAATAGGTTGTATCGCTTTAATTTAATAATAAAAACTTTTTTCCTCATTCGAAGAATTAATTTTTGAAAGTATTCTGCATAAGAAACACCTTAGGTATAGATTTTTTATGCAAAAAATTATGTTCCGCAACCTTAAAAAACTCTTAAAATTAGGTGTGTCACTAACATTTATAACCGGTAATTTTTGTAATCATTGGAAGAATGATTTTTTGTAACCATCTGGTTGAAAAACAGCTTGTGAAGCGATATTACATATATAAAAAAAAGAAAACTTTTTTTTGTTATTCAAAGATGGAAATCTTGATAACAATCTGCAGTAAAAAAAGGCTTGTGAAGCGATATTTTATATTTAAAAATTTGAATTTACAACTTGAAAATTATTTTTAAATAGGTTGTATCGCTTTAATTTAATAATAAAAACTTTCTTCCCCATTCTAAGAATGAATTTTTGAAAGTTTTCTACCTAACAAACACATTGGGAAGAGATTTTTTATGACAAAAAATATGTAATGCAACCTTAAAAACTCTTTTAGTAAGGAGTGTGACTTACATTTAAAACAAGTTATTTTATTTATCATTGGAAGAATGGTTTTTTGAAAACATTCTGATTAAAAAAAGAAAATATTTCTTTCTTATTCGAAGAATGAAATCTTGATAACATTCTGCAGTAAAAACAGCTTGTGAAGCGATATAAAATATTTTAAAATATGAATTTACAACCTGAAAAACATTTTTAAATAGGTTGTATCGCTTTAATTTAATAATAAAAACTTTCGGGTAACGATTAACTTTCTTAATCATTGGAAAAACGGTTTTTTGAAATCATTCTGATTAGAAAACAGCTTTTGAATCGATATTTCATATATAAAGAAAGAAAATTTTAACTCCTTATTCGAAGAACGAAATCATGATAACATTCTACTGTATAAAAAGCTTGTGTACGGATATTTTATATATAAAAATATGAATTTAAATTGTAATATGTATGAATTGCAAAAAAAATATGAATTTAAATGTTATTTTTCATAATCATTCCACGAAACGTTTTTGAAAACATTCTAATTAAAAAACCACTTGTGAGGTGATATTTCATTTCAAAAATAGAATTTTTTTCTTCCTTATTTAAAGATGGAAAACTTCATAAAATTCTGCAGTAAATACAGCTTGTGAAGCGATATTTTATATTTTAAAATATAAAATTACAACCTAAAAAATATTTTTAAATAGGTTGTATCACTTTAATTTAATAATAAAAATTTTCTTCCCCTTTTGAAGAAAGAATTTTAAAAATTTTCATCATAAGAAACAGCTTGTGAAGAGATTTTTTATGCACAGAAATATGTTATGCAACCCTTAAAAATTCTTTTTATAAGGTGAATCACTTATATTTATAACGGGTAACTTTCTTAATCATTCGAAAAATGGTTTTCTAAAAACATTCTGATTAAAAACAGCATGTGAAGCGATATTTCATACATAAAAAAAGAAAATATTTCTTTCTTATTCGAAGAATGAAATCTTGATAACATTCTGAAGTAAAAAAAGCTTGTGAAGCTATATTTAATATATAAAAATATGAATTTACAACCTGAAAAATATTTTTAACTAGGTTATATCGCTTTAATTTAATAATTTAAACTTTCTTCCCCATTCGAAGAATGAATTTTTGAAAGTTTTTTGCATAAAAACACCTTGGGATTAGACTTTTTATGCTCAAAAATATGTTATGCTATCTTAAAAACTCTTTAAATTATGTGTATCACTTATATTTATAACGGGTAACTTTCTTAATCATTTGAATAATGGTTTTCTTAAAACATTCTGATTAAAAAACAGCTTATGAAGCGATATTTCATACATAGAAAATAAAATATTTCTTCCTTATTCGAAGAATGAAATCTTGATATCATTATACAGTAACAACAGCTTATGAAGCGATATTTTATATGTAAAAATATGAATTAACAACCGTAAAAATATTTTAAAATAGGTAGTATCGCTTTAATTTAATAATAATCTTTTCTTCCCCATTCGAAGAATGAATTTTCGATAGTTTTCTGCATAAGAAAATTTTGTGAAGACAATTTTTATGCACAAAAATATGTTATGCAACCTTAAAAAACTTTTAATCTAGGTGTACCACTTATATTTATAACGGATAACTTACTTAATCATTCGAAGAATGGTTTTTTGAAAACATTCTGATTAAAAAACAGCTAGTGAAGCGATATATCATTCATAAAAAAAGAAATTTTTTCTTTCTTATTCGAAGAATGAAATCTTGTTGACATTCTGCAGTAAAAAATGCTTGTGAAGCGATATTTTATTTATAAAAATATGAATTTGCAACCTGAAAAATTTTTAAAATATGATGTTTCCCTTTATTTTAATAATATAAACTCCCTTTTCCATTCGAGGTATGAATTTTTGAAAGTTTTCTGCATAACAAACTCCGTGAGAAGAGATTTTTTATGCTCAAAATATGTTATGCAACCTAAAAAAAAAGTTTAAATAAGGTTAACCACTTATATTTATAACGGAAAACTTTCTTAATCACTCGAGGAATGGTTTTTTGAAGACATTCTGATTAAATAACAGCTTGTGAAGCGATATTTCATATATGAAAAAAGAAAATTTTTCTTCCTTATTAGAAGAATGAAATCTTGATAACATTCTGCAGTATAAAAAGCTGTTGAAGCGATTTTTTATGTACAAACATATGAATTTACAACCTGAAAAATATTTTTAACTAGGTTATATCGCTTTAATTTAATAATTAAAACTTTCTTCCCCATTCGAAGAATGAACTTTTGAAAGTTTTTTGCATAAAAAACACCTTGGGATTAGACTTTTTATGCTCAAAAATATGTTATGCTATCTTAAAAACTCTTTAAATTATGTGTATCACTTATATTTATAACGGGTAACTTTCTTAATCATTTGAATAATGGTTTTCTTAAAACATTCTGATTAAAAAAAAGCTTATGAAGCGATATTTCATACATAGAAAAAAAAATATTTCTTCCTTATTCGAAGAATAAAATCTCTATAACATTCTGCAGTAAAAACAGCTTGTGAAGCGATATTTTATATGTAAAAATATAAATTTACAGCCTGAAAAATATTTTGAAATAGGTTGTATTGGTTTAATTTAAAAATAAAAACTTTCTAATGGTACACCTTATTTGAAGAGTTTTTTAAAGTTGCATAACATATTTTTGTGAATAAAAAATTACATTGGGAAGAGATTTTTTATGCAAGAAAATATGTTATGCAACCTTAAAAAACTCTTTGAATAAGGTTTATCACTTAAATATATAGCTTACATTTTTTTAAATCATTCGAAGAATGGATTTTTGAAAAAATTCTGATTAAAAAAACAGCTTGTGGAGTGATATTACTTTAATAATAAAATAAAATATTTCTTCCTTATTCGAAGAATGAAATCTTGATATCATTATACAGTAACAACAGCTTATGAAGCGATATTTTATATGTAAAAATATGAATTAACAACCGTAAAAATATTTTAAAATAGGTAGTATCGCTTTAATTTAATAATAATCTTTTCTTCCCCATTCGAAGAATGAATTTTCGATAGTTTTCTGCATAAGAAAATTTTGTGAAGACAATTTTTATGCACAAAAATATGTTATGCAACCTTAAAAAACTTTTAATCTAGGTGTACCACTTATATTTATAACGGATAACTTACTTAATCATTCGAAGAATGGTTTTTTGAAAACATTCTGATTAAAAAACAGCTAGTGAAGCGATATATCATTCATAAAAAAAGAAATTTTTTCTTTCTTATTCGAAGAATGAAATCTTGTTGACATTCTGCAGTAAAAAATGCTTGTGAAGCGATATTTTATTTATAAAAATATGAATTTGCAACCTGAAAAATTTTTAAAATATGATGTTTCCCTTTATTTTAATAATATAAACTCCCTTTTCCATTCGAGGTATGAATTTTTGAAAGTTTTCTGCATAACAAACTCCGTGAGAAGAGATTTTTTATGCTCAAAATATGTTATGCAACCTAAAAAAAAAGTTTAAATAAGGTTAACCACTTATATTTATAACGGAAAACTTTCTTAATCACTCGAGGAATGGTTTTTTGAAGACATTCTGATTAAATAACAGCTTGTGAAGCGATATTTCATATATGAAAAAAGAAAATTTTTCTTCCTTATTAGAAGAATGAAATCTTGATAACATTCTGCAGTATAAAAAGCTGTTGAAGCGATTTTTTATGTACAAACATATGAATTTACAACCTGAAAAATATTTTTAACTAGGTTATATCGCTTTAATTTAATAATTAAAACTTTCTTCCCCATTCGAAGAATGAACTTTTGAAAGTTTTTTGCATAAAAAACACCTTGGGATTAGACTTTTTATGCTCAAAAATATGTTATGCTATCTTAAAAACTCTTTAAATTATGTGTATCACTTATATTTATAACGGGTAACTTTCTTAATCATTTGAAAAATGGGTTTCTTAAAACATTCTGATTAAAAAACGGCTTATGAAGCGATATTTCATACATAAAAAAGAAAATATTTCTTCCTTATTCGAAGAAAAAAATCTCTATAACATTCTGCAGTAAAAAAAGCTTGTGAAGCGGTATTTTATATATAAAAATATGAATTTACCCTGAAAAATATTTTTGAATAGGTTGTATCGCCTTAATTTAAGAATACAATCTTTCTAGTGGTTCACCTTATTTAAAGAGTTTTTTTAAGTTGCATATCATATTTTTGTGCATAAAAAATTGCATTGGTAAGAGATTGTTTATGCAAAAAAATATGTTATGCAACCTTAAAAAACTCTTAAAGTAAGGTGTATGACTTATATTTAAAATTTATTTTTTTTAAATTTAAAATTTTAAAATTTCTAATTAAAAAACAACTTTTGAGGCAATATTTCATTTCAAAAAAAGAACATTTTTCTTCATTATTTGAAGAAGGAAATCTTCAGGAAGTGCATATCTCCTTGTGGAAATCTTCATAACATTCTATAGTAAAAACAGCTTGTGAAGCGATATTTTAAGTTTTTAAATATGAATTTACAATATCAAATATATTTTTAAATAGGTTGTATCGCTTTAATTTAATAATAAAAACTTTTTTCCTCATTCGAAGAATTAATTTTTGAAAGTATTCTGCATAAGAAACACCTTAGGTATAGATTTTTTATGCAAAAAATTATGTTCCGCAACCTTAAAAAACTCTTAAAATTAGGTGTGTCACTAACATTTATAACCGGTAATTTTTGTAATCATTGGAAGAATGATTTTTTGTAACCATCTGGTTGAAAAACAGCTTGTGAAGCGATATTACATATATAAAAAAAAGAAAACTTTTTTTTGTTATTCAAAGATGGAAATCTTGATAACAATCTGCAGTAAAAAAAGGCTTGTGAAGCGATATTTTATATTTAAAAATTTGAATTTACAACTTGAAAATTATTTTTAAATAGGTTGTATCGCTTTAATTTAATAATAAAAACTTTCTTCCCCATTCTAAGAATGAATTTTTTGAAAGTTTTCTACCTAACAAACACATTGGGAAGAGATTTTTTATGACAAAAAATATGTAATGCAACCTTAAAAACTCTTTTAGTAAGGAGTGTGACTTACATTTAAAACAAGTTATTTTATTTATCATTGGAAGAATGGTTTTTTGAAAATATTCTGATTAAAAAAAGAAAATATTTCTTTCTTATTCGAAGAATGAAATCTTGATAACATTCTGCAGTAAAAACAGCTTGTGAAGCGATATAAAATATTTTAAAATATGAATTTACAACCTGAAAAACATTTTTAAATAGGTTGTATCGCTTTAATTTAATAATAAAAACTTTCGGGTAACGATTAACTTTCTTAATCATTGGAAAAACGGTTTTTTGAAATCATTCTGATTAGAAAACAGCTTTTGAATCGATATTTCATATATAAAGAAAGAAAATTTTAACTCCTTATTCGAAGAACGAAATCATGATAACATTCTACTGTATAAAAAGCTTGTGTACGGATATTTTATATATAAAAATATGAATTTAAATTGTAATATGTATGAATTGCAAAAAAAATATGAATTTAAATGTTATTTTTCATAATCATTCCACGAAACGTTTTTGAAAACATTCTAATTAAAAAACCACTTGTGAGGTGAAATTTCATTTCAAAAATAGAATTTTTTTCTTCCTTATTTAAAGATGGAAAACTTCATAAAATTCTGCAGTAAATACAGCTTGTGAAGCGATATTTTATATTTTAAAATATAAAATTACAACCTAAAAAATATTTTTAAATAGGTTGTATCACTTTAATTTAATAATAAAAATTTTCTTCCCCTTTTGAAGAAAGAATTTTAAAAATTTTCATCATAAGAAACAGCTTGTGAAGAGATTTTTTATGCACAGAAATATGTTATGCAACCCTTAAAAATTCTTTTTATAAGGTGAATCACTTATATTTATAACGGGTAACTTTCTTAATCATTCGAAAAATGGTTTTCTAAAAACATTCTGATTAAAAACAGCATGTGAAGCGATATTTCATACATAAAAAAAGAAAATATTTCTTTCTTATTCGAAGAATGAAATCTTGATAACATTCTGAAGTAAAAAAAGCTTGTGAAGCTATATTTAATATATAAAAATATGAATTTACAACCTGAAAAATATTTTTAACTAGATTATATCGCTTTAATTTAATAATTTAAACTTTCTTCCCCATTCGAAGAATGAACTTTTGAAAGTTTTTTGCATAAAAAACACCTTGGGATTAGACTTTTTATGCTCAAAAATATGTCATGCTATCTTAAAAACTCTTTAAATTATGTGTATCACTTATATTTATAACGGGTAACTTTCTTAATCATTTGAATAATGGTTTTCTTAAAACATTCTGATTAAAAAACAGCTTATGAAGCGATATTTCATACATAGAAAAAGAAAATATTTCTTCCTTATTCGAAGAATAAAATCTCTATAACATTCTGCAGTAAAAACAGCTTGTGAAGCGATATTTTATATGTAAAAATATAAATTTACAGCCTGAAAAATATTTTGAAATAGGTTGTATTGGTTTAATTTAAAAATAAATACTTTCTAATGGTACACCTTATTTGAAGAGTTTTTTAAAGTTGCATAACATATTTTTGTGAATAAAAAATTACATTGGGAAGAGATTTTTTATGCAAGAAAATATGTTATGCAACCTTAAAAAACTCTTTGAATAAGGTTTATCACTTAAATATATAGCTTACATTTTTTTAAATCATTCGAAGAATGGATTTTTGAAAAAATTCTGATTAAAAAAACAGCTTGTGGAGTGATATTACTTTAATAATAAAATAAAATATTTCTTCCTTATTCGAAGAATGAAATCTTGATATCATTATACAGTAACAACAGCTTATGAAGCGATATTTTATATGTAAAAATATGAATTAACAACCGTAAAAATATTTTAAAATAGGTAGTATCGCTTTAATTTAATAATAATCTTTTCTTCCCCATTCGAAGAATGAATTTTCGATAGTTTTCTGCATAAGAAAATTTTGTGAAGACAATTTTTATGCACAAAAATATGTTATGCAACCTTAAAAAACTTTTAATCTAGGTGTACCACTTATATTTATAACGGATAACTTACTTAATTATTCGAAGAATGGTTTTTTGAAAACATTCTGATTAAAAAACAGCTAGTGAAGCGATATATCATTCATAAAAAAAGAAATTTTTTCTTTCTTATTCGAAGAATGAAATCTTGTTGACATTCTGCAGTAAAAAATGCTTATGAAGCGATATTTTATTTATAAAAATATGAATTTGCAACCTGAAAAATTTTTAAAATATGATGTTTCCCTTTATTTTAATAATATAAACTCCCTTTTCCATTCGAGGTATGAATTTTTGAAAGTTTTCTGCATAACAAACTCCGTGAGAAGAGATTTTTTATGCTCAAAATATGTTATGGAACCTAAAAAAAAAGTTTAAATAAAGTGAACCACTTATATTTATAACGGAAAACTTTCTTAATCATTCGAAGAATGGTTTTTTGAAGACATTCTGATTAAATAACAGCTTGTGAAGCGATATTTCATATATGAAAAAAGAAAATTTTTCTTCCTTATTCGAAGAATGAAATCTTGATAACATTCTGCAGTATAAAAAGCTGTTGAAGCGATTTTTTATGTACAAACATATGAATTTACAACCTGAAAAATATTTTTAACTAGGTTATATCGCTTTAATTTAATAATTAAAACTTTCTTCCCCATTCGAAGAATGAACTTTTGAAAGTTTTTTGCATAAAAAACACCTTGGGATTAGATTTTTTATGCTCAAAAATATGTTATGCTATCTTAAAAACTCTTTAAATTATGTGTATCACTTATATTTATAACGGGTAACTTTCTTAATCATTTGAAAAATGGGTTTCTTAAAACATTCTGATTAAAAAACAGCTTATGAAGCGATATTTCATACATAAAAAAGAAAATATTTCTTCCTTATTCGAAGAATAAAATCTCTATAACATTCTGCAGTAAAAACAGCTTGTGAAGCGATATTTTATATGTAAAAATATAAATTTACAGCCTGAAAAATATTTTGAAATAGGTTGTATTGGTTTAATTTAAAAATAAAAACTTTCTAATGGTACACCTTATTTGAAGAGTTTTTTAAAGTTGCATAACATATTTTTGTGAATAAAAAATTACATTGGGAAGAGATTTTTTATGCAAGAAAATATGTTATGCAACCTTAAAAAACTCTTTGAATAAGGTTTATCACTTAAATATATAGCTTACATTTTTTTAAATCATTCGAAGAATGGATTTTTGAAAAAATTCTGATTAAAAAAACAGCTTGTGGAGTGATATTACTTTAATAATAAAATAAAATATTTCTTCCTTATTCGAAGAATGAAATCTTGATATCATTATACAGTAACAACAGCTTATGAAGCGATATTTTATATGTAAAAATATGAATTAACAACCGTAAAAATATTTTAAAATAGGTAGTATCGCTTTAATTTAATAATAATCTTTTCTTCCCCATTCGAAGAATGAATTTTCGATAGTTTTCTGCATAAGAAAATTTTGTGAAGACAATTTTTATGCACAAAAATATGTTATGCAACCTTAAAAAACTTTTAATCTAGGTGTACCACTTATATTTATAACGGATAACTTACTTAATTATTCGAAGAATGGTTTTTTGAAAACATTCTGATTAAAAAACAGCTAGTGAAGCGATATATCATTCATAAAAAAAGAAATTTTTTCTTTCTTATTCGAAGAATGAAATCTTGTTGACATTCTGCAGTAAAAAATGCTTATGAAGCGATATTTTATTTATAAAAATATGAATTTGCAACCTGAAAAATTTTTAAAATATGATGTTTCCCTTTATTTTAATAATATAAACTCCCTTTTCCATTCGAGGTATGAATTTTTGAAAGTTTTCTGCATAACAAACTCCGTGAGAAGAGATTTTTTATGCTCAAAATATGTTATGGAACCTAAAAAAAAAGTTTAAATAAAGTGAACCACTTATATTTATAACGGAAAACTTTCTTAATCATTCGAAGAATGGTTTTTTGAAGACATTCTGAATAATAACAGCTTGTGAAGCGATATTTCATATATGAAAAAAGAAAATTTTTCTTCCTTATTCGAAGAATGAAATCTTGATAACATTCTGCAGTATAAAAAGCTGTTGAAGCGATTTTTTATGTACAAACATATGAATTTACAACCTGAAAAATATTTTTAACTAGGTTATATCGCTTTAATTTAATAATTAAAACTTTCTTCCCCATTCGAAGAATGAACTTTTGAAAGTTTTTTGCATAAAAAACACCTTGGGATTAGATTTTTTATGCTCAAAAATATGTTATGCTATCTTAAAAACTCTTTAAATTATGTGTATCACTTATATTTATAACGGGTAACTTTCTTAATCATTTGAAAAATGGGTTTCTTAAAACATTCTGATTAAAAAACGGCTTATGAAGCGATATTTCATACATAAAAAAGAAAATATTTCTTCCTTATTCGAAGAAAAAAATCTCTATAACATTCTGCAGTAAAAAAAGCTTGTGAAGCGGTATTTTATATATAAAAATATGAATTTACCCTGAAAAATATTTTTGAATAGGTTGTATCGCCTTAATTTAAGAATACAATCTTTCTAGTGGTTCACCTTATTTAAAGAGTTTTTTTAAGTTGCATATCATATTTTTGTGCATAAAAAATTGCATTGGTAAGAGATTGTTTATGCAAAAAAATATGTTATGCAACCTTAAAAAACTCTTAAAGTAAGGTGTATGACTTATATTTAAAATTTATTTTTTTTAAATTTAAAATTTTAAAATTTCTAATTAAAAAACAACTTTTGAGGCAATATTTCATTTCAAAAAAAGAACATTTTTCTTCATTATTTGAAGAAGGAAATCTTCAGGAAGTGCATATCTCCTTGTGGAAATCTTCATAACATTCTATAGTAAAAACAGCTTGTGAAGCGATATTTTAAGTTTTTAAATATGAATTTACAATATCAAATATATTTTTAAATAGGTTGTATCGCTTTAATTTAATAATAAAAACTTTTTTCCTCATTCGAAGAATTAATTTTTGAAAGTATTCTGCATAAGAAACACCTTAGGTATAGATTTTTTATGCAAAAAATTATGTTCCGCAACCTTAAAAAACTCTTAAAATTAGGTGTGTCACTAACATTTATAACCGGTAATTTTTGTAATCATTGGAAGAATGATTTTTTGTAACCATCTGGTTGAAAAACAGCTTGTGAAGCGATATTACATATATAAAAAAAAGAAAACTTTTTTTTGTTATTCAAAGATGGAAATCTTGATAACAATCTGCAGTAAAAAAAGGCTTGTGAAGCGATATTTTATATTTAAAAATTTGAATTTACAACTTGAAAATTATTTTTAAATAGGTTGTATCGCTTTAATTTAATAATAAAAACTTTCTTCCCCATTCTAAGAATGAATTTTTTGAAAGTTTTCTACCTAACAAACACATTGGGAAGAGATTTTTTATGACAAAAAATATGTAATGCAACCTTAAAAACTCTTTTAGTAAGGAGTGTGACTTACATTTAAAACAAGTTATTTTATTTATCATTGGAAGAATGGTTTTTTGAAAATATTCTGATTAAAAAAAGAAAATATTTCTTTCTTATTCGAAGAATGAAATCTTGATAACATTCTGCAGTAAAAACAGCTTGTGAAGCGATATAAAATATTTTAAAATATGAATTTACAACCTGAAAAACATTTTTAAATAGGTTGTATCGCTTTAATTTAATAATAAAAACTTTCGGGTAACGATTAACTTTCTTAATCATTGGAAAAACGGTTTTCTGAAATCATTCTGATTAGAAAACAGCTTTTGAATCGATATTTCATATATAAAGAAAGAAAATTTTAACTCCTTATTCGAAGAACGAAATCATGATAACATTCTACTGTATAAAAAGCTTGTGTACGGATATTTTATATATAAAAATATGAATTTAAATTGTAATATGTATGAATTGCAAAAAAAATATGAATTTAAATGTTATTTTTCATAATCATTCCACGAAACGTTTTTGAAAACATTCTAATTAAAAAACCACTTGTGAGGTGATATTTCATTTCAAAAATAGAATTTTTTTCTTCCTTATTTAAAGATGGAAAACTTCATAAAATTCTGCAGTAAATACAGCTTGTGAAGCGATATTTTATATTTTAAAATATAAAATTACAACCTAAAAAATATTTTTAAATAGGTTGTATCACTTTAATTTAATAATAAAAATTTTCTTCCCCTTTTGAAGAAAGAATGTTAAAAATTTTCATCATAAGAAACAGCTTGTGAAGAGATTTTTTATGCACAGAAATATGTTATGCGACCCTTAAAAATTCTTTTTATAAGGTGAATCACTTATATTTATAACGGGTAACTTTCTTAATCATTCGAAAAATGGTTTTCTAAAAACATTCTGATTAAAAACAGCATGTGAAGCGATATTTCATACATAAAAAAAGAAAATATTTCTTTCTTATTCGAAGAATGAAATCTTGATAACATTCTGAAGTAAAAAAAGCTTGTGAAGCTATATTTAATATATAAAAATATGAATTTACAACCTGAAAAATATTTTTAACTAGATTATATCGCTTTAATTTAATAATTTAAACTTTCTTCCCCATTCGAAGAATGAACTTTTGAAAGTTTTTTGCATAAAAAACACCTTGGGATTAGACTTTTTATGCTCAAAAATATGTTATGCTATCTTAAAAACTCTTTAAATTATGTGTATCACTTATATTTATAACGGGTAACTTTCTTAATCATTTGAATAATGGTTTTCTTAAAACATTCTGATTAAAAAAAAGCTTATGAAGCGATATTTCATACATAGAAAAAAAAATATTTCTTCCTTATTCGAAGAATAAAATCTCTATAACATTCTGCAGTAAAAACAGCTTGTGAAGCGATATTTTATATGTAAAAATATAAATTTACAGCCTGAAAAATATTTTGAAATAGGTTGTATTGGTTTAATTTAAAAATAAATACTTTCTAATGGTACACCTTATTTGAAGAGTTTTTTAAAGTTGCATAACATATTTTTGTGAATAAAAAATTACATTGGGAAGAGATTTTTTATGCAAGAAAATATGTTATGCAACCTTAAAAAACTCTTTGAATAAGGTTTATCACTTAAATATATAGCTTACATTTTTTTAAATCATTCGAAGAATGGATTTTTGAAAAAATTCTGATTAAAAAAACAGCTTGTGGAGTGATATTACTTTAATAATAAAATAAAATATTTCTTCCTTATTCGAAGAATGAAATCTTGATATCATTATACAGTAACAACAGCTTATGAAGCGATATTTTATATGTAAAAATATGAATTAACAACCGTAAAAATATTTTAAAATAGGTAGTATCGCTTTAATTTAATAATAATCTTTTCTTCCCCATTCGAAGAATGAATTTTCGATAGTTTTCTGCATAAGAAAATTTTGTGAAGACAATTTTTATGCACAAAAATATGTTATGCAACCTTAAAAAACTTTTAATCTAGGTGTACCACTTATATTTATAACGGATAACTTACTTAATTATTCGAAGAATGGTTTTTTGAAAACATTCTGATTAAAAAACAGCTAGTGAAGCGATATATCATTCATAAAAAAAGAAATTTTTTCTTTCTTATTCGAAGAATGAAATCTTGTTGACATTCTGCAGTAAAAAATGCTTATGAAGCGATATTTTATTTATAAAAATATGAATTTGCAACCTGAAAAATTTTTAAAATATGATGTTTCCCTTTATTTTAATAATATAAACTCCCTTTTCCATTCGAGGTATGAATTTTTGAAAGTTTTCTGCATAACAAACTCCGTGAGAAGAGATTTTTTATGCTCAAAATATGTTATGGAACCTAAAAAAAAAGTTTAAATAAAGTGAACCACTTATATTTATAACGGAAAACTTTCTTAATCATTCGAAGAATGGTTTTTTGAAGACATTCTGAATAATAACAGCTTGTGAAGCGATATTTCATATATGAAAAAAGAAAATTTTTCTTCCTTATTCGAAGAATGAAATCTTGATAACATTCTGCAGTATAAAAAGCTGTTGAAGCGATTTTTTATGTACAAACATATGAATTTACAACCTGAAAAATATTTTTAACTAGGTTATATCGCTTTAATTTAATAATTAAAACTTTCTTCCCCATTCGAAGAATGAACTTTTGAAAATTTTTTGCATAAAAAACACCTTGGGATTAGATTTTTTATGCTCAAAAATATGTTATGCTATCTTAAAAACTCTTTAAATTATGTGTATCACTTATATTTATAACGGGTAACTTTCTTAATCATTTGAAAAATGGGTTTCTTAAAACATTCTGATTAAAAAACAGCTTATGAAGCGATATTTCATACATAAAAAAGAAAATATTTCTTCCTTATTCGAAGAATAAAATCTCTATAACATTCTGCAGAAAAAAAAGCTTGTGAAGCGGTATTTTATATATAAAAATATGAATTTACCCTGAAAAATATTTTTGAATAGGTTGTATCGCCTTAATTTAAGAATACAATCTTTCTAGTGGTTCACCTTATTTAAAGAGTTTTTTTAAGTTGCATATCATATTTTTGTGCATAAAAAATTGCATTGGTAAGAGATTGTTTATGCAAAAAAATATGTTATGCAACCTTAAAAAACTCTTAAAGTAAGGTGTATGACTTATATTTAAAATTTATTTTTTTTAAATTTAAAATTTTAAAATTTCTAATTAAAAAACAACTTTTGAGGCAATATTTCATTTCAAAAAAAGAACATTTTTCTTCATTATTTGAAGAAGGAAATCTTCAGGAAGTGCATATCTCCTTGTGGAAATCTTCACAACATTCTATAGTAAAAACAGCTTGTGAAGCGATATTTTAAGTTTTTAAATATGAATTTACAATATCAAATATATTTTTAAATAGGTTGTATCGCTTTAATTTAATAATAAAAACTTTCGGGTAACGATTAACTTTCTTAATCATTGGATAAACGGTTTTTTGAAATCATTCTGATTAGAAAACAGCTTTTGAATCGATATTTCATATATAAAGAAAGAAAATTTTAACTCCTTATTCGAAGAACGAAATCATGATAACATTCTACTGTATAAAAAGCTTGTGTACGGATATTTTATATATAAAAATATGAATTTAAATTGTAATATGTATGAATTGCAAAAAAAATATGAATTTAAATGTTATTTTTCATAATCATTCCACGAAACGTTTTTGAAAACATTCTAATTAAAAAACCACTTGTGAGGTGATATTTCATTTCAAAAATAGAATTTTTTTCTTCCTTATTTAAAGATGGAAAACTTCATAAAATTCTGCAGTAAATACAGCTTGTGAAGCGATATTTTATATTTTAAAATATAAAATTACAACCTAAAAAATATTTTTAAATAGGTTGTATCACTTTAATTTAATAATAAAAATTTTCTTCCCCTTTTGAAGAAAGAATGTTAAAAATTTTCATCATAAGAAACAGCTTGTGAAGAGATTTTTTATGCACAGAAATATGTTATGCAACCCTTAAAAATTCTTTTTATAAGGTGAATCACTTATATTTATAACGGGTAACTTTCTTAATCATTCGAAAAATGGTTTTCTAAAAACATTCTGATTAAAAACAGCATGTGAAGCGATATTTCATACATAAAAAAAGAAAATATTTCTTTCTTATTCGAAAAATAAAATCTTGAAAACATTCTGCAGAAATAAAGCTTTTGAAGGGATATTTAATATATAGAAATATAATAATACAACGTGAAAAATAAATTTAAAAAAGGTTGTATCGCTTTACATTAAAAATAAAAACTTTCTTCCCCATTCGATGAATGAATTTTTAATGTTTTCTGCATTAAATACACCTTGGGATTAGATTTTTTATGCAAAAAAAGTATATTATGCAACCTTAAAAAACTCTTAAATTAAGGTGTATCACTAATATTTCTAACGGGTAACTTTCTTAATCATTCGAAAAATGGTTTTTTGAAAACATTCTGATTAAAAAACAGCTTGTGAAGCGATATTTCATACATAAAAAAAGAAAATATTTCTTTCTTTATCGAAGATTGAAGACTTAAAAACACTCTGCAGTAAAAAGAGCTTGTGAAGCGATATTATATATATAATATTATGAATTTACAACCTGAAAAATATTTTTAAATAGGTTGTATTGATTTAATTTTAATAAAAAAAACTATCTTCCCCATTCGGAGAATGAAGTTTTCCGCATAAGGATAACCCTGTGAAGAGATTTTAAATGCACAGAAATATGTTATGCAATCTTATAAAACTTCTTGAATATGGTTTATCACTTATATACAAAACGTACAACTTTATTAATCATTCGATGAATAGTTTTTTAAAATATTCTGATTAAAAAACAGCTTGTGAAGCAAAATTTCATTCATAAAGAAAGAATATTTTTTTTCCTTATTCGAAAAATGAAATCTTGTTAACATTGAGCAGTAAAAACAGCTTGTAAAGAGATTATTTTTACATAAAAAAATGAATTTACAGCCTGAAAAATATTTTTACATAGGTTTTTTCGCGTTAATTTAGTAATAAAAACTTTCTCCCTCATTCGATGAATGAATTTTTAATGTTTTCTGCATTAAAAACATCTTGGGATTAGATTTTTTAAGCAAAAAAATATATTATGCAACCTTAAAAAACTCTTAAATTAAGGTGTATCACTTATATTTCTAACGGGTAACTTTCTTAATCATTCGAAAAATTGTTTTTTGAAAACATTCTGATGTAAAAACAGATTGAGAAGCGATATTTTATATTTGAAAATATGAATTTACAACCTGAAAAATATTTTTAAGTAGGTTGTATCGCTTTAATTTAATAATAAAAACTTTCTTCCACATTCGAAGAAAAATTTTTAAAGTTTTCTGCATATAAAACACCTTGGGATTAGATTTTTTATGCAAAAAGTTATGTTCCGCAACCTTAAAAAACTCTTAAAATTAGGTGTGTCACTAACATTCATATCGGGAAATTTTTTTAATCTTTCGAAGAATGGTTTTTTGAAACCATCTGATTGAAAAACAGCTTGTGAAGCGATATTTCATACAGAACAAAAAGAAAATTTATCTCTCTTGTTCGAAGATGGAAATCTTGATTACATTCTGCAGTAAAAACACCTTATGAAGCGATATTTTATATATAAAAATATGAATTTACTAACTGAAAAATATTTTTAAATAGTTTGTTATGCTTTACTTTAATAGTAAAAACTTTCTCCCTCATTCGAAGAATGAATTTTTGAAAGTTTTCTGCATAATAAACACCTTGGGATTAGATATTTTATCCAAAAAAAATATATTATGCAACATTAAAAAACTCTTAAAATAAGGTGTATCACTTATATTTATAACGGGAAACTTTCTTAATCATTCGAAAAATGATTTTTTGAAAACATTCTGATTAGAAAACAGCTTGTGAAGCGATATTTCAAACATAAGGAAAGAAAATTTTACGTTCTTATCGAAGAATGAAGTCTTGATAACATTCTGCTGTATAAAAAGCTTGTGTTGGAATATATTATATATAAAATTATGAATTGAAATGTATATATGTATGAATTTATAATGCGAAAAAAAATAATTAAATGGTAATTTTCATAATCATTCTACGAAGCGTTTTTAAAAACATTCTAATTAAAATTAAAGTAATCCAAACTATTTAAAAATATATTACAAGTTGTAATTTCATCTTTAAAAATATAAAATATCGTTTCACAAGCTTTGTTTACTGCAGAATTTTATGAAGATTTCCTTCTTCAAATAATGAAGAAAAATGTTTTTTTTTTGAAATGAAATATTGCCTCAAAAGTTGTTTTTTAATTAGAAATTTTAAAATTTTAAATTTAAAAAAAATAAATTTTAAATATAAGTCATACACCTTACTTTAAGAGTTTTTTAAGGTTGCATAATATATTTTTTTGCATAAACAATCTCTTACCAATGCAATTTTTTTTGCACAAAAATATGATATGCAACTTAAAAAAACTCTTTAAATAAGGTGAACCACTAGAAAGATTGTATTCTTAAATTAAGGCGATACAACCTATTCAAAAATATTTTTCAGGGTAAATTCATATTTTTATATATAAAATACCGCTTCACAAGCTTTTTTTACTGCAGAATGTTATAGAGATTTTATTTTTCGAATAAGGAAGAAATATTTTCTTTTTTTATGTATGAAATATCGCTTCATAAGCTGTTTTTTAATCAGAATGTTTTAAGAAAACCATTTTTCAAATCATTAAGAGAGTTACCCGTTATAAATATAAGTGATACACATAATTTAAAGAGTTTTTAAGATAGCATAACATATTTTTGAGCATAAAAAATCTAATCCCAAGGTGTTTTTTATGCAAAAAACTTTCAAAAGTTCATTCTTCGAATGGGGAAGAAAGTTTTAATTATTAAATTAAAGCGATATAACCTAGTTAAAAATATTTTTCAGGTTGTAAATTCATATGTTTGTACATAAAAAATCGCTTCAACAGCTTTTTATACTGCAGAATGTTATCAAGATTTCATTCTTCGAATAAGGAAGAAAAATTTTCTTTTTTCATATATGAAATATCGCTTCACAAGCTGTTATTTAATCAGAATGTCTTTAAAAAACCATTCTTCGAATGATTAAGAAAGTTTTCCGTTATAAATATAAGTGGTTCACCTTATTTAAACTTTTTTTTTAGGTTGCATAACATATTTTGAGCATAAAAAATCTCTTCGCAAGCTGTTTCTTATGATGAAAAGTTTCAAAAATTCATTCTTCGAATGGAGAAGAAAATTTTTATTATTAAATTTTAAGTAAAAAACCTATTTAATTATCAAGATTTCATTCTTCGTATAAGGAAGAAAAACTTTCTTTTATTATTAAAGAAATATCGCTCCACAAGCTGTTTTATTAATCAGAATATTTTCAAAGAACCATTCTTCGAATCAATAATAATGTTGAACGTTATATAAATAAGTGATAAACCTTATTTTAAGAGTATTTTGAGGTTGCGGAACATAATTTTTTGCATTAAAAATCTATACCTAAGGTGTTACTTATGCAGAATACTTTCAAAAATTAATTCTTCGAATGAGGAAAAAAGTTTTTATTATTAAATTAAAGCGATACAACCTAGTTAAAAATATATTTGACGTTGTAAATTCATATTTAAAAACTTAAAATATCACTTCACAAGCTGTTTTTACTATAGAATGTTATGAAGATTTCCATAAGGAGATATGCAGAAAAATATGTTATGCAAACCTTATAAAACTCTTTAAATAAGGTGCATCACTTATTTTTATAATGGCTTATTTTCTTCATTATTCGAAGAATGGTTTTTTGAAAACATTCTGATTAAAAAACAGCTTGTGAATCAAAATTTCATTCATAAAGAAAGAATATTTTTTTTCCTTATTCGAAAAATGAAATCTTGTTAACTTTCAGCAGTAAAAAAAGCTTGTGAAGCGATATTTTATATATAAAAATATGAATTTACAGCCTGAAAAATATTTTTACAAAGGTTGTTTCGCTTTAATTTAGTAATAGAAACTTTCTTTCCCACTCGATGAATAAATTTTTAAAGTTTTTTGCATTAAAAACATCTTGGGATTAGATTTTTTTTGCAAAAAAAATATATTATGCAACCTTAAAAAACTCTTAAATAAGGTGTATCACTAATATATCTAACGGGTAACTTTCTTAATCATTCGAAAAATTGTTTTTTGAAAACATTCTGATTAAAAAACAGCTTGTGAAGCGATATTTCGTACATTAAAAATTAAAATATTTCTTCGTTATTCGAAAAATGAAATCTTGATAACATTCTGCAGAAAAAAAGCTTTTCAAGGGATATTTAATATATAAAAATAATAAAATACGTGAAAAATATATTTAAAAAAGGTTGTATCGCTTTAAATTAAAAATAAAAACTTTTTTCTCCATTCGAAGAATGAATTTTTGAAAGTTTTCTGCATAAGAAACACCTTGGGACTAGATTTTTTATCGAAAAAAAACATATTATGCAACCTTAAAAAACTATTAAAGAAGGTGTTTCACTAATATTTCTAACAGGTAACTTTTTTATTCATTCGAAAAATTGTTTTTTGAAAACATTCTGATTAAAAAACAGCTTGTGAAGCGATATTTCATGCAAAAAGAAAGAAAGTTTTACCTCCTTATTTGAAGAATAAAATCTTGATAGCATTCTGCAGTAAAAACAGCTTAAGAAGCGATATTATATATATATATAAATATGATTTTACAACCTGATAAAATATTTTTGAATAGGTTGTATCGCTATTATTTAAAAATAAAACCTTTCTTCCCCATTCGAAGAATGAAATTTGGAAAGTTCTCTGTATAAAAAACACCTTGTGAAGAGATTTTTTATGCACAAAAATATGGTATACAACCTTAAAAATTACTTAAAATTAGGTGTGTGACATTCGAAGAATAAATTATAAACGTTTTCTGCAATAAGAAACAGCTTGGGAATAGATTTTTTATGCACAAAAATATTTTAAATAAAGCGTATCACTTATTTTCATAACGGCTAATTCTCTTCATCATTCGAATAATGGTTTTTTGAAAACATTCTGATTAAAAAACAGCTTGTGAAGCAAAATTTCATTCATAAAGAAAGAATATTTTTTTTCCTTATTCGAAAAATGAAATCTTGTTAACATTCAGCCGTAAAAACAGCTTGTGAAGCGACATTTTATACATAAAAATACGAATTTACAGTCTGAATAATATTTTAATATAGGTTTATTCGCTTTAATTTAGTAACAAAAACTTTCTTTCCCATTCGATGAATGAATTTTTAAAGTTTTCTGCATAAGAAACACCTTGGGATAAGATTTTTTATACAAAAAATATATTATGCAACCTTAAAAAACT
Organism: Ceriagrion tenellum; assembly: GCA_963169105.1. Lineage (NCBI taxonomy): Eukaryota > Metazoa > Arthropoda > Insecta > Odonata > Coenagrionidae > Ceriagrion > Ceriagrion tenellum. The sequence goes on from OY720643.1 coordinate 121,934,256, forward strand.
GCTAAATAAGGTGTATCACTTATATTTCTAACGGGTAACTTTCTAAATCATTCGAAAAATGGATTTTTGAAAACATTCTGACTAAAAAACAGCTTGTGAAGCGATATTCATAATTAAAAAAAGAAAATATTTCTTTCTTTATCGAAGATTGAAGACTTAAAAATATTCTGCAGTAAAAACAGCTTGTGAAGCAATATTATTAATATAATAATATGAATTTACAACCTAAAAAATATTTTTAAATAGGTTGTATCCCTTTAATTTAATAATAAAAACTTTGAAAGTTTTCCGCACAAGGATAACCTTGTGAAGAGATTTTAAGTGCACAAAAATAAGTTATCCAACCTTATAAAACTCTATGAATATGGTTTATCACTTATATATAAAACGTACAACTTTCTTAATCATTCGATGAATAGTTTTTGAAAATATTCTAAATAAAAAAAGAGCTTGTGAAACGATATTTCATAATTTAAAAAAAAAATTTTCTTCCTTATTCCAAGAATGAAATGTTCATAACTTTCTGCAGTGAAAACAGGTTGTGAAGCGATATTTTATTTAAAAAAATATGAATTTACAACATGAAAAACATGTTTAAAAAAGGTTGTATCGCTTTAAATTTATAATAAAAACTTTCTTCCTCATTCGAAGAATGAATTTGTAAAGTTTTTGCATAAGAAGCACCTTGGGATTAAATTTTTTATGCAAAAAAAATTTATTATGCAACCTTAAAAAACTCTTAAATTAACGTGTATCACTAATATTTCTAACAGGTAACTTTCTTAATCATTCGAAAAATTGTTTTTTGAAAATATTCTGATAAGGAAACAGCTTGTGAAGCGATATTTCATACATAAAAAATGATAATATTTCTTCGTTATTCGAAAAATGAAATCTTGATAACATTCTGCAGTGAAAACAGCTTGTGAAGCGATATTTTATTAAAAAAAATATGAATTTACAACATGAAAAATATTTTTAAAAAAGGTTGTATCGCTTTAATTTTAAATAAAAACTTTTTTCCCCATTCAAAGAATGAATTTTTGAAAGTTTTCGGCATAAGAAACACCTTGTGATTAGATTTTTTATCCAAAAAAAATATATTTTGCAACCTTAAAAAACTCTTAAATAAGTTATATCACTAATATTTATAACAGTTAACATTCTTATTCATTCGAAAAATGGTTTTTTGAAAACATTCTGATTAAAAAACAGCTTGTGAAGCGACATTTCATACAAAATGAAAGAAACATGTACCTCCTTATTCGAAGAAAGAAATCTCGATAGCATTCTTTAGTAAAATTTAGATAAGATATTTTATATATATGTATGATTTTACAACCTGATAAAATATTTTTGAATAGGTTGTATCGCTATAATTTAAAAATAAAAATTTTCTCCCCCATTCGAAGAATGAATACAGGAAAGTTCTCTGTATAAAAAACACCTTGTGAAGAGATTTTTTATGCACAAAAATATGGTATACAACCTTAAAAAACACTTAAAATAAGGTGTGTGACTTTCAATATATAAATTTTAAACGTTTTCTGCATAAGAAACAGCTTGGGAATAGATTTTTTATGCACAAAAATATTTTATGCAAACCTTATAAAACTCTTTAAATAAGGTGTATCACTTATTTTTATAACGGCTAATTTTCTTCATCATTCGAAGAATGGTTTTTTGAAAACATATTGATTAAAAAACAGCTTGTGATGCAAAATTTCATTCATTAAGAAAGAATATTTTTTTTCCTTCTTCGAAAAATGAAATCTTGTTAACATTCAGCAGTAAAAAGAGCTTGTGAAGCGATATTTTATATAAAAAAATATGAATTTACAGCCTGAAAAATATTTTTAAAAAGGTTATTTCGCTTTAATCTAGTAATAGATACATCTTCCCCAAACGATGAATGAATTTTTAAAGTTTTCTGCATTAAAAACACCTTGGGATTAGATATTTTTTGCAAAAAAATATATTATGCAACCTTTAAAAACTCTTAAATAAGGTGTATCACTAATATTTCTAACTGGTTACTTTCTTAATCATTCGAAAAATGGATTTTTGAAAACATTCTGATTAAAAAACAGCTTGTGAAGCAAAATTTCAATCATAAAGAAAGAATATTTTTTTTCCTTATTCGAAAAATGAAATCTTGTTAACATTCAGCAGTAAAAAAGGTTGTGAAGCGATATTTTATATATAAAAATATGAATTTACAGCCTGAAAAATATTTTTACAAAGGTTGTTTCGCTTTAATTTAGTAATAGAAACTTTCTTCCCCATTCGATGAATGAATTTTTAAAGTTTTCTGCATTAAAAACACCTTGGGATTAGATTTTTTTTGCAAAAAAAAATATATTATGCAACCTTAAATAACTCTTAAATAAGGTGTATCACTAATATTTCTAACGGGTAACTTTCTTAATCATTCGAAAAATTGTTTTTTGAAAATATTCTGATTAAAAAACAGCTTGAAAAGCGATATTACATACATAAAAAAAGAAATATTTCTTCGTTATTCGAAAAATGAATTCTTGCTAACATTCTGCAGAAAAAAAGATTTTCAAGGGATATTTAATGTATAAAAATATAAAAATACGTGAAAAATATATTTAAAAAAGGTAGTATCGCTATAAATTAAAAATAAAAACTTTTTTCTCCATTCGAAGAATGAATTTTTGAAAGTTTTCTGCATAAGAAACAGCTTGGGAATAGATTTTTTATGCACAAAAATATTTTAAGCAAACCTTATAAAACTCTTTAAATAAGGTGCATTACTTATTTTTATAATGGCTTATTTTCTTCATTATTCGAAGAATGGTTTTTTGAAAACATTCTGATTAAAAAACAGCTTGTGAATCAAAATTTCATTCATAAAGAAAGAATATTTTTTTTCCTTATTCGAAAAATGAAATCTTGTTAACATTGAGCAGTAAAAACAGCTTGTGAATCGATATTTTATACAAAAAAATACGAATTTACAGTCTGAAAAATATTTTTAAATAGGTTGTTTCGCTCTAATTTAGTAACAAAAACTTTCTTTCCCATTCGATGAATGAATTTTTAATGTTTTCTGCATTAAATACACCTTGGGATTAGATTTTTTATGCAAAAAAAGTATATTATTCAACCTTAAAAAACTCTTAAATAAAGGTGTATCACTAATATTTCTAACGGGTAACTTTCTTAATCATTCGAAAAATGGTTTTTTGAAAACATTCTGATTAAAAAACAGCTTGTGAAGCGATATTTCATACATAAAAAAAGAAAATATTTCGTCGTTTTTCGAAAAATGAAATCTTGATAACATTCTGCAGAAAAAAAGATTATCAAGGGATATTTAATATATAAACATATAAAAATACGTGAAAAATATATTTAAAAAAGGTTGTATCGCATTAAATTAAAAATAAAAACTTTTTTCCCCATTCGAAGAATGAATTTTTGAAAGTTTTCTGCATAAGAAACACCTTGGGATTAGATTTTTTATGCAAAAAAATATATTATGCAACCTTAAAATTTTCTTAAATTAAGGTGTATCACTAATATTTCTAACAGGTAATATTCTTATTCATTCGAAAAATTGTTTTTGGAAAACATTCTGATTAAAAAACAGCTTGTGAAGCGATATTTCATACAAAAAGAAAGAAAATTTTACCTCCTTATTCAAAGAATGAAATCTCGATAGCATTTTGCAGTAAAAACAGCTTATGAAGCGATATTTTATATATATAAATATGAATTTACAACCTGATAAAATATTTTTGAATAGGTTGTATCGCTATAATTTAAAATAAAAACTTTCTTCCCCATTCGAAGAATGAATATTGGAAAGTTCTCTGTATAAAAAACACCTTGTGAAGAGGTTTTTTATGCACAAATGTATGGTATACATCCTTAAAAAAACACTTAAAATAAGGTGTGTGACATTCGAAGAATAAATTTTAAACGTTTTCTGCATAAGAAAAAGCTTGGGAATAGATTTTTTGTGCAAAAAAAATATATTATACAACCTTAATAAACTCTTAAATTAAGGTGTATCACTTATTTTTATAACGGCTAATTTTCTTCATCATTCGAAGAATGGTTTTTTGAAAACATTCTTATTAAAAAACAGCTTGTGAAGCAAACTTTCATTCATAAAGGATAAATATTTTTTTTCCATATTCAAAAAATGAAATCTTGTTAACATTCAGCAGTAAAAACATCTCGTGAAGCGATATTTTAAATATAAAAATTTGAATTTAAAGCCTGAAAAATATTTTTACAAAGGTTGTTTCGCTTTAATTTAGTAATAGAAACTTTCTTCCCCATTCGATGAATGTATTTTTGAAAGTTTTCTGAATAAGAAACAGCTTGGGAACAGATTTTTTATGCAGTAAAATATTTTATGCAAACCTTATAAAACTCTTTAAATAAGGTGTATCACTTATTTTTATAACGGCTTATTTTCTTCATTATTCGAAGAATGGTTTTTTGAAAACATTCTGATTAAAAAACAGCTTGTGAATCAAAATTTCATTCATAAAGAAAGAATATTTTTTTTCCTTATTCGAAAAATGAAATCTTGTTAACATTGAGCAGTAAAAACAGCTTGTGAATCGATATTTTATACATAAAAATACGAATTTACAGTCTGAAAAATATTTTTAAATAGGTTGTTTCGCTCTAATTTAGTAACAAAAACTTTCTTTCCCATTCGATGAATGATTTTTTAATGTTTTCTGCATTAAATACACCTTGGGATTAGATTTTTTATGCAAAAAAAGTATATTATTCAACCTTAAAAAACTCTTAAATAAAGGTGTATCACTAATATTTCTAACGGGTAACTTTCTTAATCATTCGAAAAATGGTTTTTTGAAAACATTCTGATTAAAAAACAGCTTGTGAAGCGATATTTCATACATAAAAAAAGAAAATATTTCGTCGTTTTTCGAAAAATGAAATCTTGATAACATTCTGCAGAAAAAAAGATTATCAAGGGATATTTAATATATAAACATATAAAAATACGTGAAAAATATATTTAAAAAAGGTTGTATCGCATTAAATTAAAAATAAAAACTTTTTTCCCCATTCGAAGAATGAATTTTTGAAAGTTTTCTGCATAAGAAACACCTTGGGATTAGATTTTTTATGCAAAAAAATATATTATGCAACCTTAAAATTTTCTTAAATTAAGGTGTATCACTAATATTTCTAACAGGTAATATTCTTATTCATTCGAAAAATTGTTTTTGGAAAACATTCTGATTAAAAAACAGCTTGTGTAGCGATATTTCATACAAAAAGAAAGAAAATTTTACCTCCTTATTCAAAGAATGAAATCTCGATAGCATTTTGCAGTAAAAACAGCTTATGAAGCGATATTTTATATATATAAATATGAATTTACAACCTGATAAAATATTTTTGAATAGGTTGTATCGCTATAATTTAAAATAAAAACTTTCTTCCCCATTCGAAGAATGAATATTGGAAAGTTCTCTGTATAAAAAACACCTTGTGAAGAGGTTTTTTATGCACAAATATATGGTATACATCCTTAAAAAAACACTTAAAATAAGGTGTGTGACATTCGAAGAATAAATTTTAAACGTTTTCTGCATAAGAAAAAGCTTGGGAATAGATTTTTTGTGCAAAAAAAATATATTATACAACCTTAATAAACTCTTAAATTAAGGTGTATCACTTATTTTTATAACGGCTAATTTTCTTCATCATTCGAAGAATGGTTTTTTGAAAACATTCTTATTAAAAAACAGCTTGTGAAGCAAACTTTCATTCATAAAGGATAAATATTTTTTTTCCATATTCAAAAAATGAAATCTTGTTAACATTCAGCAGTAAAAACATCTCGTGAAGCGATATTTTAAATATAAAAATTTGAATTTAAAGCCTGAAAAATATTTTTACAAAGGTTGTTTCGCTTTAATTTAGTAATAGAAACTTTCTTCCCCATTCGATGAATGTATTTTTGAAAGTTTTCTGAATAAGAAACAGCTTGGGAATAGATTTTTTATGCAGTAAAATATTTTATGCAAACCTTATAAAACTCTTTAAATAAGGTGTATCACTTATTTTTATAACGGCTTATTTTCTTCATTATTCGAAGAATGGTTTTTTGAAAACATTCTGATTAAAAAACAGCTTGTGAATCAAAATTTCATTCATAAAGAAAGAATATTTTTTTTCCTTATTCGAAAAATGAAATCTTGTTAACATTGAGCAGTAAAAACAGCTTGTGAATCGATATTTTATACAAAAAAATACGAATTTACAGTCTGAAAAATATTTTTAAATAGGTTGTTTCGCTCTAATTTAGTAACAAAAACTTTCGTTCCCATTCGATGAATGAATTTTTAATGTTTCTGCATTAAATACACCTTGGGATTAGATTTTTTATGCAAAAAAAGTATATTATTCAACCTTAAAAAACTTTAAATTAAGGTGTATCACTAATATTTCTAACGGGTAACTTTCTTAATCAATCGAAAAATGGTTTTTTGAAAACATTCTGATTAAAAAACAGCTTGTGAAGCGATATTTCATACATAAAAAAAGAAAATATTTCGTCGTTTTTCGAAAAATGAAATCTTGATAACATTCTGCAGAAAAAAAGATTATCAAGGGATATTTAATATATAAACATATAAAAATACGTGAAAAATATATTTAAAAAAGGTTGTATCGCATTAAATTAAAAATAAAAACTTTTTTCTCCATTCGAAGAATGAATTTTTGAAAGTTTTCTGCATAAGAAACACCTTGGGATTAGATTTTTTATGCAAAAAAATATATTATGCAACCTTAAAATTTTCTTAAATTAAGGTGTATCACTAATATTTCTAACAGGTAATATTCTTATTCATTCGAAAAATTGTTTTTAGAAAACATTCTGATTAAAAAACAGCTTGTGAAGCGATATTTCATACAAAAAGAAAGAAAATTTTACCTCCTTATTCAAAGAATGAAATCTCGATAGCATTTTGCAGTAAAAACAGCTTATGAAGCGATATTTTATATATATAAATATGAATTTACAACCTGATAAAATATTTTTGAATAGGTTGTATCGCTATAATTTAAAATAAAAACTTTCTTCCCCATTCGAAGAATGAATATTGGAAAGTTCTCTGTATAAAAACACCTTGTGAAGAGGTTTTTTATGCACAAATATATGGTATACATCCTTAAAAAAACACTTAAAATAAGGTGTGTGACATTCGAAGAATAAATTTTAAACGTTTTCTGCATAAGAAAAAGCTTGGGAATAGATTTGTTGTGCAAAAAAAATATATTTTACAACCTTAATAAACTCTTAAATTAAGGTGTATCACTTATTTTTATAACGGCTAATTTTCTTCATCATTCGAAGAATGGTTTTTTGAGAACATTCTGATTAAAAAACAGCTTGTGAAGCAAACTTTCATTCATAAAGGATAAATATTTTTTTTCCATATTCAAAAAATGAAATCTTGTTAACATTCAGCAGTAATGACATCTCGTGAAGCGATATTTTATATATAAAAATTTGAATTTTAAGCCTGAAAAATATTTTTAAATAGGTTGTTTCGCTTTAATTTAGTAATAGAAACTTTCTTCCCCATTTGATGAATGTATTTTTGAAAGTTTTCTGAATAAGAAACAGCTTGGGAACAGATTTTTTATGCAGTAAAATATTTTATGCAAACCTTATAAAACTCTTTAAATAAGGTGTATCACTTATTTTTATAACGGCTTATTTTCTTCATTATTCGAAGAATGGTTTTTTGAAAACATTCTGATTAAAAAACAGCTTGTGAATCAAAATTTCATTCATAAAGAAAGAATATTTTTTTTCCTTATTCGAAAAATGAAATCTTGTTAACATTGAGCAGTAAAAACAGCTTGTGAATCGATATTTTATACAAAAAAAATACGAATTTACAGTCTGAAAAATATTTTTAAATAGGTTGTTTCGCTCTAATTTAGTAACAAAAACTTTCTTTCCCATTCGATGAATGAATTTTTAATGTTTTCTGCATTAAATACACCTTGGGATTAGATTTTTTATGCAAAAAAAGTATATTATTCAACCTTAAAAAACTCTTAAATAAAGGTGTATCACTAATATTTCTAACGGGTAACTTTCTTAATCATTCGAAAAATGGTTTTTTGAAAACATTCTGATTAAAAAACAGCTTGTGAAGCGATATTTCATACATAAAAAAAGAAAATATTTCGTCGTTTTTCGAAAAATGAAATCTTGATAACATTCTGCAGAAAAAAAGATTATCAAGGGATATTTAATATATAAACATATAAAAATACGTGAAAAATATATTTAAAAAAGGTTGTATCGCATTAAATTAAAAATAAAAACTTTTTTCTCCATTCGAAGAATGAATTTTTGAAAGTTTTCTGCATAAGAAACACCTTGGGATTAGATTTTTTATGCAAAAAAATATATTATGCAACCTTAAAATTTTCTTAAATTAAGGTGTATCACTAATATTTCTAACAGGTAATATTCTTATTCATTCGAAAAATTGTTTTTGGAAAACATTCTGATTAAAAAACAGCTTGTGTAGCGATATTTCATACAAAAAGAAAGAAAATTTTACCTCCTTATTCAAAGAATGAAATCTCGATAGCATTTTGCAGTAAAAACAGCTTATGAAGCGATATTTTATATATATAAATATGAATTTACAACCTGATAAAATATTTTTGAATAGGTTGTATCGCTATAATTTAAAATAAAAACTTTCTTCCCCATTCGAAGAATGAATATTGGAAAGTTCTCTGTATAAAAAACACCTTGTGAAGAGGTTTTTTATGCACAAATATATGGTATACATCCTTAAAAAAACACTTAAAATAAGGTGTGTGACATTCGAAGAATAAATTTTAAACGTTTTCTGCATAAGAAAAAGCTTGGGAATAGATTTTTTGTGCAAAAAAAATATATTATACAACCTTAATAAACTCTTAAATTAAGGTGTATCACTTATTTTTATAACGGCTAATTTTCTTCATCATTCGAAGAATGGTTTTTTGAAAACATTCTTATTAAAAAACAGCTTGTGAAGCAAACTTTCATTCATAAAGGATAAATATTTTTTTTCCATATTCAAAAAATGAAATCTTGTTAACATTCAGCAGTAAAAACATCTCGTGAAGCGATATTTTAAATATAAAAATTTGAATTTAAAGCCTGAAAAATATTTTTACAAAGGTTGTTTCGCTTTAATTTAGTAATAGAAACTTTCTTCCCCATTCGATGAATGTATTTTTGAAAGTTTTCTGAATAAGAAACAGCTTGGGAATAGATTTTTTATGCAGTAAAATATTTTATGCAAACCTTATAAAACTCTTTAAATAAGGTGTATCACTTATTTTTATAACGGCTTATTTTCTTCATTATTCGAAGAATGGTTTTTTGAAAACATTCTGATTAAAAAACAGCTTGTGAATCAAAATTTCATTCATAAAGAAAGAATATTTTTTTTCCTTATTCGAAAAATGAAATCTTGTTAACATTGAGCAGTAAAAACAGCTTGTGAATCGATATTTTATACAAAAAAATACGAATTTACAGTCTGAAAAATATTTTTAAATAGGTTGTTTCGCTCTAATTTAGTAACAAAAACTTTCGTTCCCATTCGATGAATGAATTTTTAATGTTTCTGCATTAAATACACCTTGGGATTAGATTTTTTATGCAAAAAAAGTATATTATTCAACCTTAAAAAACTTTAAATTAAGGTGTATCACTAATATTTCTAACGGGTAACTTTCTTAATCAATCGAAAAATGGTTTTTTGAAAACATTCTGATTAAAAAACAGCTTGTGAAGCGATATTTCATACATAAAAAAAGAAAATATTTCGTCGTTTTTCGAAAAATGAAATCTTGATAACATTCTGCAGAAAAAAAGATTATCAAGGGATATTTAATATATAAACATATAAAAATACGTGAAAAATATATTTAAAAAAGGTTGTATCGCATTAAATTAAAAATAAAAACTTTTTTCTCCATTCGAAGAATGAATTTTTGAAAGTTTTCTGCATAAGAAACACCTTGGGATTAGATTTTTTATGCAAAAAAATATATTATGCAACCTTAAAATTTTCTTAAATTAAGGTGTATCACTAATATTTCTAACAGGTAATATTCTTATTCATTCGAAAAATTGTTTTTAGAAAACATTCTGATTAAAAAACAGCTTGTGAAGCGATATTTCATACAAAAAGAAAGAAAATTTTACCTCCTTATTCAAAGAATGAAATCTCGATAGCATTTTGCAGTAAAAACAGCTTATGAAGCGATATTTTATATATATAAATATGAATTTACAACCTGATAAAATATTTTTGAATAGGTTGTATCGCTATAATTTAAAATAAAAACTTTCTTCCCCATTCGAAGAATGAATATTGGAAAGTTCTCTGTATAAAAACACCTTGTGAAGAGGTTTTTTATGCACAAATATATGGTATACATCCTTAAAAAAACACTTAAAATAAGGTGTGTGACATTCGAAGAATAAATTTTAAACGTTTTCTGCATAAGAAAAAGCTTGGGAATAGATTTGTTGTGCAAAAAAAATATATTTTACAACCTTAATAAACTCTTAAATTAAGGTGTATCACTTATTTTTATAACGGCTAATTTTCTTCATCATTCGAAGAATGGTTTTTTGAGAACATTCTGATTAAAAAACAGCTTGTGAAGCAAACTTTCATTCATAAAGGATAAATATTTTTTTTCCATATTCAAAAAATGAAATCTTGTTAACATTCAGCAGTAATGACATCTCGTGAAGCGATATTTTATATATAAAAATTTGAATTTTAAGCCTGAAAAATATTTTTAAATAGGTTGTTTCGCTTTAATTTAGTAATAGAAACTTTCTTCCCCATTCGATGAATGTATTTTTGAAAGTTTTCTGAATAAGAAACAGCTTGGGAACAGATTTTTTATGCACAAAAATATTTTATGCAAACCATATAAAACTATTTAAATAAGGTGTATCACTTATTTTTATAACGGCTTATTTTCTTCATTATTCGAAGAATGGTTTTTTGAAAACATTCTGATTAAAAAACAGCTTGTGAATCAAAATTTCATTCATAAAGAAAGAATATTTTTTTTCCTTATTCGAAAAATGAAATCTTGTTAACATTGAGCAGTAAAAACAGCTTGTGAATCGATATTTTATACAAAAAAATACGAATTTACAGTCTGAAAAATATTTTTAAATAGGTTGTTTCGCTCTAATTTAGTAACAAAAACTTTCTTTCCCATTCGATGAATGAATTTTTAATGTTTTCTGCATTAAATACACCTTGGGATTAGATTTTTTATGCAAAAAAAGTATATTATTCAACCTTAAAAAACTCTTAAATAAAGGTGTATCACTAATATTTCTAACGGGTAACTTTCTTAATCATTCGAAAAATGGTTTTTTGAAAACATTCTGATTAAAAAACAGCTTGTGAAGCGATATTTCATACATAAAAAAAGAAAATATTTCGTCGTTTTTCGAAAAATGAAATCTTGATAACATTCTGCAGAAAAAAAGATTATCAAGGGATATTTAATATATAAACATATAAAAATACGTGAAAAATATATTTAAAAAAGGTTGTATCGCATTAAATTAAAAATAAAAACTTTTTTCTCCATTCGAAGAATGAATTTTTGAAAGTTTTCTGCATAAGAAACACCTTGGGATTAGATTTTTTATGCAAAAAAATATATTATGCAACCTTTAAATTTTCTTAAATTAAGGTGTATCACTAATATTTCTAACAGGTAATATTCTTATTCATTCGAAAAATTGTTTTTGGAAAACATTCTGATTAAAAAACAGCTTGTGAAGCGATATTTCATACAAAAAGAAAGAAAATTTTACCTCCTTATTCAAAGAATGAAATCTCGATAGCATTTTGCAGTAAAAACAGCTTATGAAGCGATATTTTATATATATAAATATGAATTTACAACCTGATAAAATATTTTTGAATAGGTTGTATCGCTATAATTTAAAATAAAAACTTTCTTCTCCATTCGAAGAATGAATATTTGAAAGTTCTCTGTATAAAAACACCTTGTGAAGAGGTTTTTTATGCACAAATATATGGTATAAATCCTTAAAAAAACACTTAAAATAAGGTGTGTGACATTCGAAGAATAAATTTTAAACGTTTTCTGCATAAGAAAAAGCTTGGGAATAGATTTGTTGTGCAAAAAAAATATATTTTACAACCTTAATAAACTCTTAAATTAAGGTGTATCACTTATTTTTATAACGGCTAATTTTCTTCATCATTCGAAGAATGGTTTTTTGAGAACATTCTGATTAAAAAACAGCTTGTGAAGCAAACTTTCATTCATAAAGGATAAATATTTTTTTTCCATATTCAAAAAATGAAATCTTGTTAACATTCAGCAGTAATGACATCTCGTGAAGCGATATTTTATATATAAAAATTTGAATTTTAAGCCTGAAAAATATTTTTAAATAGGTTGTTTCGCTTTAATTTAGTAATAGAAACTTTCTTCCCCATTCGATGAATGTATTTTTGAAAGTTTTCTGAATAAGAAACAGCTTGGGAACAGATTTTTTATGCACAAAAATATTTTATGCAAACCATATAAAACTATTTAAATAAGGTGTATCACTTATTTTTATAACGGCTTATTTTCTTCATTATTCGAAGAATGGTTTTTTGAAAACATTCTGATTAAAAAACAGCTTGTGAATCAAAATTTCATTCATAAAGAAAGAATATTTTTTTTCCTTATTCGAAAAATGAAATCTTGTTAACATTGAGCAGTAAAAACAGCTTGTGAATCGATATTTTATACATAAAAATACGAATTTACAGTCTGAAAAATATTTTTAAATAGGTTGTTTCGCTCTAATTTAGTAACAAAAACTTTCTTTCCCATTCGATGAATGAATTTTTAATGTTTTCTGCATTAAATACACCTTGGGATTAGATTTTTTATGCAAAAAAAGTATATTATTCAACCTTAAAAAACTCTTAAATAAAGGTGTATCACTAATATTTCTAACGGGTAACTTTCTTAATCATTCGAAAAATGGTTTTTTGAAAACATTCTGATTAAAAAACAGCTTGTGAAGCGATATTTCATACATAAAAAAAGAAAATATTTCGTCGTTTTTCGAAAAATGAAATCTTGATAACATTCTGCAGAAAAAAAGATTATCAAGGGATATTTAATATATAAACATATAAAAATACGAGAAAAATATATTTAAAAAAGGTTGTATCGCATTAAATTAAAAATAAAAACTTTTTTCTCCATTCGAAGAATGAATTTTTGAAAGTTTTCTGCATAAGAAACACCTTGGGATTAGATTTTTTATGCAAAAAAATATATTATGCAACCTTTAAATTTTCTTAAATTAAGGTGTATCACTAATATTTCTAACAGGTAATATTCTTATTCATTCGAAAAATTGTTTTTGGAAAACATTCTGATTAAAAAACAGCTTGTGAAGCGATATTTCATACAAAAAGAAAGAAAATTTTACCTCCTTATTCAAAGAATGAAATCTCGATAGCATTTTGCAGTAAAAACAGCTTATGAAGCGATATTTTATATATATAAATATGAATTTACAACCTGATAAAATATTTTTGAATAGGTTGTATCGCTATAATTTAAAATAAAAACTTTCTTCTCCATTCGAAGAATGAATATTGGAAAGTTCTCTGTATAAAAACACCTTGTGAAGAGGTTTTTTATGCACAAATATATGGTATAAATCCTTAAAAAAACACTTAAAATAAGGTGTGTGACATTCGAAGAATAAATTTTAAACGTTTTCTGCATAAGAAAAAGCTTGGGAATAGATTTTTTGTGCAAAAAAAATATATTATACAACCTTAATAAACTCTTAAATTAAGGTGTATCACTTATTTTTATAACGGCTAATTTTCTTCATCATTCGAAGAATGGTTTTTTGAAAACATTCTGATTAAAAAACAGCTTGTGAAGCAAACTTTCATTCATAAAGGATAAATATTTTTTTTCCATATTCAAAAAATGAAATCTTGTTAACATTCAGCAGTAAAAACATCTCGTGAAGCGATATTTTAAATATAAAAATTTGAATTTAAAGCCTGAAAAATATTTTTACAAAGGTTGTTTCGCTTTAATTTAGTAATAGAAACTTTCTTCCCCATTCGATGAATGTATTTTTGAAAGTTTTCTGAATAAGAAACAGCTTGGGAACAGATTTTTTATGCAGTAAAATATTTTATGCAAACCTTATAAAACTCTTTAAATAAGGTGTATCACTTATTTTTATAACGGCTTATTTTCTTCATTATTCGAAGAATGGTTTTTTGAAAACATTCTGATTAAAAAACAGCTTGTGAATCAAAATTTCATTCATAAAGAAAGAATATTTTTTTTCCTTATTCGAAAAATGAAATCTTGTTAACATTGAGCAGTAAAAACAGCTTGTGAATCGATATTTTATACATAAAAATACGAATTTACAGTCTGAAAAATATTTTTAAATAGGTTGTTTCGCTCTAATTTAGTAACAAAAACTTTCTTTCCCATTCGATGAATGATTTTTTAATGTTTTCTGCATTAAATACACCTTGGGATTAGATTTTTTATGCAAAAAAAGTATATTATTCAACCTTAAAAAACTCTTAAATAAAGGTGTATCACTAATATTTCTAACGGGTAACTTTCTTAATCATTCGAAAAATGGTTTTTTGAAAACATTCTGATTCAAAAACAGCTTGTGAAGCGATATTTCATACATAAAAAAAGAAAATATTTCGTCGTTTTTCGAAAAATGAAATCTTGATAACATTCTGCAGAAAAAAAGATTATCAAGGGATATTTAATATATAAACATATAAAAATACGTGAAAAATATATTTAAAAAAGGTTGTATCGCATTAAATTAAAAATAAAAACTTTTTTCTCCATTCGAAGAATGAATTTTTGAAAGTTTTCTGCATAAGAAACACCTTGGGATTAGATTTTTTATGCAAAAAAATATATTATGCAACCTTAAAATTTTCTTAAATTAAGGTGTATCACTAATATTTCTAACAGGTAATATTCTTATTCATTCGAAAAATTGTTTTTGGAAAACATTCTGATTAAAAAACAGCTTGTGAAGCGATATTTCATACAAAAAGAAAGAAAATTTTACCTCCTTATTCAAAGAATGAAATCTCGATAGCATTTTGCAGTAAAAACAGCTTATGAAGCGATATTTTATATATATAAATATGAATTTACAACCTGATAAAATATTTTTGAATAGGTTGTATCGCTATAATTTAAAATAAAAACTTTCTTCCCCATTCGAAGAATGAATATTGGAAAGTTCTCTGTATAAAAACACCTTGTGAAGAGGTTTTTTATGCACAAATATATGGTATAAATCCTTAAAAAAACACTTAAAATAAGGTGTGTGACATTCGAAGAATAAATTTTAAACGTTTTCTGCATAAGAAAAAGCTTGGGAATAGATTTTTTGTGCAAAAAAAATATATTATACAACCTTAATAAACTCTTAAATTAAGGTGTATCACTTATTTTTATAACGGCTAATTTTCTTCATCATTCGAAGAATGGTTTTTTGAAAACATTCTGATTAAAAAACAGCTTGTGAAGCAAACTTTCATTCATAAAGGATAAATATTTTTTTTCCATATTCAAAAAATGAAATCTTGTTAACATTCAGCAGTAAAAACATCTCGTGAAGCGATATTTTAAATATAAAAATTTGAATTTAAAGCCTGAAAAATATTTTTACAAAGGTTGTTTCGCTTTAATTTAGTAATAGAAACTTTCTTCCCCATTCGATGAATGTATTTTTGAAAGTTTTCTGAATAAGAAACAGCTTGGGAACAGATTTTTTATGCACAAAAATATTTTATGCAAACCATATAAAACTATTTAAATAAGGTGTATCACTTATTTTTATAACGGCTTATTTTCTTCATTATTCGAAGAATGGTTTTTTGAAAACATTCTGATTAAAAAACAGCTTGTGAATCAAAATTTCATTCATAAAGAAAGAATATTTTTTTTCCTTATTCGAAAAATGAAATCTTGTTAACATTGAGCAGTAAAAACAGCTTGTGAATCGATATTTTATACATAAAAATACGAATTTACAGTCTGAAAAATATTTTTAAATAGGTTGTTTCGCTCTAATTTAGTAACAAAAACTTTCTTTCCCATTCGATGAATGATTTTTTAATGTTTTCTGCATTAAATACACCTTGGGATTAGATTTTTTATGCAAAAAAAGTATATTATTCAACCTTAAAAAACTCTTAAATAAAGGTGTATCACTAATATTTCTAACGGGTAACTTTCTTAATCATTCGAAAAATGGTTTTTTGAAAACATTCTGATTAAAAAACAGCTTGTGAAGCGATATTTCATACATAAAAAAAGAAAATATTTCGTCGTTTTTCGAAAAATGAAATCTTGATAACATTCTGCAGAAAAAAAGATTATCAAGGGATATTTAATATATAAACATATAAAAATACGTGAAAAATATATTTAAAAAAGGTTGTATCGCATTAAATTAAAAATAAAAACTTTTTTCTCCATTCGAAGAATGAATTTTTGAAAGTTTTCTGCATAAGAAACACCTTGGGATTAGATTTTTTATGCAAAAAAATATATTATGCAACCTTAAAATTTTCTTAAATTAAGGTGTATCACTAATATTTCTAACAGGTAATATTCTTATTCATTCGAAAAATTGTTTTTAGAAAACATTCTGATTAAAAAACAGCTTGTGAAGCGATATTTCATACAAAAAGAAAGAAAATTTTACCTCCTTATTCAAAGAATGAAATCTCGATAGCATTTTGCAGTAAAAACAGCTTATGAAGCGATATTTTATATATATAAATATGAATTTACAACCTGATAAAATATTTTTGAATAGGTTGTATCGCTATAATTTAAAATAAAAACTTTCTTCCCCATTCGAAGAATGAATATTGGAAAGTTCTCTGTATAAAAAACACCTTGTGAAGAGGTTTTTTATGCACAAATATATGGTATACATCCTTAAAAAAACACTTAAAATAAGGTGTGTGACATTCGAAGAATAAATTTTAAACGTTTTCTGCATAAGAAAAAGCTTGGGAATAGATTTTTTGTGCAAAAAAAATATATTATACAACCTTTATAAACTCTTAAATTAAGGTGTATCACTTATTTTTATAACGGCTAATTTTCTTCATCATTCGAAGAATGGTTTTTTGAAAACATTCTGATTAAAAAACAGCTTGTGAAGCAAACTTTCATTCATAAAGGATAAATATTTTTTTTTCATATTCAAAAAATGAAATCTTGTTAACATTCAGCAGTAAAAACATCTCGTGAAGCGATATTTTATATATAAAAATTTGAATTTTAAGCCTGAAAAATATTTTTAAATAGGTTGTTTCGCTTTAATTTAGTAATACATACTTTCTTCCCGATTCGATGAATGTATTTTTAATGTTTTCTGCATTAAAAACACCTTTGGATTAGATTTTTTATGCAAAAAAAGTATATTATTCAACCTTAAAAAACTCTTAAATTAAGGTGTATCACTAATATTTCTAACGGGTAACTTTCTTAATCATTCGAAAAATTGTTTTTTGAAAACATTCTGATTAAAAAACAGCTTGTGAAACAAAATTTCATTCATGAAGAAAGAATATTTTTTTTCCTTATTCGAAAAATGAAATCTTGTTAACATTCAGCAGTAAAAAAGCTTGTGAAGCGATATTTTATATATAAAAATATGAGTTTACAGCCTGAAAAATATTTTTACAAAGGTTGTTTCGCTTTAGTTTAGTAATAGAAACTTTCTTCCCCATTCGATGAATGTATTTTTGAAAGTTTTCTGAATAAGAAACAGCTTGGGAATAGATTTTTTATGCAGTAAAATATTTTATGCAAACCTTATAAAACTCTTTAAATAAGGTGTATCACTTATTTTTATAACGGCTTATTTTCTTCATTATTCGAAGAATGGTTTTTTGAAAACATTCTGATTAAAAAACAGCTTGTGAATCAAAATTTCATTCATAAAGAAAGAATATTTTTTTTCCTTATACGAAAAATGAAATCTTGTCAACATTGAGCAGTAAAAACAGCTTGTGAATCGATATTTTATACATAAAAATACGAATTTACAGTCTGAAAAATATTTTTAAATAGGTTGTTTCGCTCTAATTTAGTAACAAAAACTTTCTTTCCCATTCGATGAATGAATTTTTAATGTTTTCTGCATTAAATACACCTTGGGATTAGATTTTTTATGCAAAAAAAGTATATTATTCAACCTTAAAAAACTCTTAAATAAAGGTGTATCACTAATATTTCTAACGGCTAATTTTCTTCATCATTCGAAGAATGGTTTTTTGAAAACATTCTGATTAAAAAACAGCTTGTGAAGCAAACTTTCATTCATAAAGGATAAATATTTTTTTTTCATATTCAAAAAATGCGGTGTATCACTAATATTTCTAACAGGTAATATTCTTATTCATTCGAAAAATTGTTTTTAGAAAACATTCTGATTAAAAAACAGCTTGTGAAGCGATATTTCATACAAAAAGAAAGAAAATTTTACCTCCTTATTCAAAGAATGAAATCTCGATAGCATTTTGCAGTAAAAACAGCTTATGAAGCGATATTTTATATATATAAATATGAATTTACAACCTGATAAAATATTTTTGAATAGGTTGTATCGCTATAATTTAAAATAAAAACTTTCTTCCCCATTCGAAGAATGAATATTGGAAAGTTCTCTGTATAAAAAACACCTTGTGAAGAGGTTTTTTATGCACAAATATATGGTATACATCCTTAAAAAAACACTTAAAATAAGGTGTGTGACATTCGAAGAATAAATTTTAAACGTTTTCTGCATAAGAAAAAGCTTGGGAATAGATTTTTTGTGCAAAAAAAATATATTATACAACCTTTATAAACTCTTAAATTAAGGTGTATCACTTATTTTTATAACGGCTAATTTTCTTCATCATTCGAAGAATGGTTTTTTGAAAACATTCTGATTAAAAAACAGCTTGTGAAGCAAACTTTCATTCATAAAGGATAAATATTTTTTTCCATATTCAAAAAATGAAATCTTGTTAACATTCAGCAGTAAAAAAATCTCGTGAAGCGATATTTTATGTATAAAAATTTGAATTTTAAGCCTGAAAAATATTTTTAAATAGGTTGTTTCGCGTTAATTTAGTTATAAAAACTTTCTTCCCCATTCGATGAATGAATTTTTAAAGTTTTCTGCATTTAAAATACCTTGGGATTAGATTTTTTATGCAAAAAAATATATTATGCAACCTTGAAAAACTCTTAAATATGGTGTATCACTAATATTTCTAACGGGTAACTTTCTTAATCATTCGAAAAATGCATTTTCGAAAACATTCTGATTAAAAAACAGCTTGTGAAGCGATATTTCAAACATAAAAAAAGATAATATTTCTTCCTTATTCGAAGAATGAAATCATAAAAACATTCTGCAGTAAAAACAGCTTGTGAAGCGATATTATATATATAATAATATGAAATTACAACCTAAAAAATATATTTAAATAGGTTGCATACCTTAAGTTTAATATTAAAAACCATCTTTCCCAGTCGAGGAATGAATTTTTGAAAGTTTTCCGCACAAGGATAAACTTGTGAAGAGATTTTAAATGCACAAAAATAAGTAATCCAACCTTATAAAACTCTGTGAGTATGGTTTATCACTTATATATAAACCGTACAACTTTCTTAATCATTCGATGAATAGTTTTTGATTATATTCAGATTAAAAAAAGAGCTTGTGAAGCGATATTTCATACATTGAAAAAATATTTTCTTCCTTATTCGAAGAATGAAATCTTGATAACATTCTGCAGTGGAAACAGCTTGTGAAGCGATATTTTATTTAAAAAAATATGAATTTACAACATGAAAAATTTTTTTAAAAAAGGATGTATCGCTTCAGTTTTATAATTAAAACTTTCTTCCCCATTCGAAGAATGAATTTTTAAAGTTTTCTGCATAAGAAGCACCTTAGGATTAGATTCTTTGTGCAAATAAAATATATTATGCAACCTTAAAAAACTATTAAATTAAGGTGTATCACTAATATTTCTAACGGGTAACTTTCTTAATTATTCGAAAAATTGGATTTTGAAAACATTCTGATTAAAAAACAGCTTGTGAAGCGATATTTCGTACATAAAAAAAGAAAATATTTTTTCGTTATTCAAAAAATGAAATCCTGATAACATTCTGCAGAGAAAAAGCTTTTAAAGGGATATTTAATGTATAAAAATATAAAAATACGTGAAAAATTTTTTTAAAAAAGGTTGTATCGCTTTAAATTAAAAATAAAAACTTTTTTCTCCATTCGAAGAATGAATTTTTGAAAATATTCAGATTAAAAAAAGAGCTTGTGAAGCGATATTTTATTTAAAAAAATATGAATTTACAACATGAAAAATATTTTTAAAAAAGGTTGTATCGCTTTAATTTTATAATAAAAACTTTCTTCCCCATTCGAAGATTGAATTTTTGAAAGTTTTCTGCATAAGAAACACCTTGGGATTAGATTTTTTATCCAAAAAAAATATATTATGCAACCTAAAAAATCTCTTAAATAAGGTGTAACACTAATATTTCTAACGGGTAACTATTCTAATCATTCTAAAAATCGATTTTTGAAAACATTCTGTTTAAAAAACAGCTTGTGGACCGATGTTTCATACAAAAAGAAAGAAAATTTTACCTCCTTATTCGAAGAATGAAATCTCGATAGCATTCTGCGCTAAAAACAGCTTAAGAAGCGATATTTTATATATATAAATATGATTTTACAACCTGATAAAATATTTTTGAATAGGTTGTATCGCTATAATTTAAAAATAAAAACTTTCTTCCCCATACGAAGAATAAATATTGGAAAGTTCTCTGTATAAAAACACCTTGTGAAGAGATTTTTTATGCACAAAAATATGGTATACAACCTAAGACAGCTTGTGAAGACACAAAAACAGCTTGTGAAGCGATATTATATATATAATAATATGAATTTACAACCTGAAAAATATTTTTAAATAGGTTGTATCCCTTTAATTTAATAATAAAAACCATCTTTTCCATTCGTGGAATGAATTTTTGAAAGTTTTCAGCACAAGGATAACCTTGTGAAGAGATTTTAAATGCACAAAATTAAGTCATCCAAACTTATAAAACTCTTTGAATATAGTTTATCACCTATATATAGAACGTACAACTTTATTAATCATTCGTTGAATAGTTTTTGAAAATATTCAGATTAAAAAAAGAGCTTGTGAAGCGATATTTCATACATACATACAAATTATCTTCCTTATTCGAGTAAAAACAGCTTGTGAAGCAATATTATATATATAATAAATTGAATTTACAACCTGAAAAATATTTCTAAATAGGATGTATTCCTCTAATTTAATAATAAAAACTATCTTTTCCATTCGAGGAATGAATTTTTGAAAGTTTTCCGCACAAGGATAACCTTGTGAAGACATTTTTAATTCACAAAAATAAGTTATCCAACCTTAAAAAACTCTTTGAATATGGTTTATCACTTATATATAAAACGTACAACTTAATAATCATTCGATGAATAGTTTTGAAAATATTCAGATTAAAAAAAGAGCGATAGAGCTTGTGAAGCGATATTTCAAACATAAAAAAAAATTTTCCTCCTTATACGAAGAATGAGATCTTGATAACATTCTGCATTGGAAAAAGCTTGTGAAGCGATATTTTATTTAAAAAAATATGAATTTACAAAATGAAAAAAAGAAAAATGAAAAATACATATTTTTGTGCATTTAAAATCTCTTCACAAGATTATCCTTATGCGGAAAACTTCATTCTCCGAATGGGGAAGATAGTTTTTATTATTAAATTAAAGCGAATTAACCTATTTTAAAATATTTTTCAGGTTGTCAATTCATATTTTTGTGTATAAAATATCACTTCACAAGTTTTTTTTCCCTCACAATGTTATCAAGATATCATTTTTCGAAAAGATATAAAAAATTTCTTTTTTTATGTATGAAATATCGCTTCACAAGCTGTTTCCTAATCAGAATGTATTCAAAAAACCATTTTTCGATAGATAAAGAAAGTTACCCGTTAAAAATATAAGTAATACACCTTATTTTAAGAGTTTTTTAAGGTTGCATAATATAATTTTTTTGCATTAACAATCAAATCCCAAGGTGCTTCTCATCAGAAAACTTTAATAAATCATTCTTTGAATGGGGAAGAAAGTTTTTATTATAAATTAACTCGATACAACCTTTTATAAAAATATAAAAATACGTGAAAAATTTTTTTAAAAAAGGTTGTATCGCTTTAAATTAAAAATAAAAACTTTTTTCTCCATTCGAGGAATGAATTTTTGAAAGTTTTCCGCACAAGGATAACCTTGTGAAGACATTTTTAATTCACAAAAATAAGTTATCCAACCTTATAAAACTCTTTGAATATGGTTTATCACTTATATATAAAACGTACAACTTAATAATCATTCGTCGAATAGTTTTGAAAATATTCAGATTAAAAAAAGACCGATAGAGCTTGTGAAGCGATATTTCAAACATAAAAAAAAAATTTTCCTCCTTATACGAAGAATGAGATCTTGATAACATTCTGCAGTGGAAACAGCTTGTGAAGCGATATTTTATTTAAAAAAATATGAATTTACAAAATGAAAAATATTTTTAAAAAAGGTTGTATCGAGTTAATTTATAATAAAAACTTTCTTCCCCATTCAAAGAATGATTTATTAAAGTTTTCTCATGAGAAGCACCTTGGGATTTGATTTTTCATTCAAAAAAATTATATTATGCAACCTTAAAAAACTCTTAAAATAAGGTGTATTACTTATATTTTTAACGGGTAACTTTCTTTATCTATCGAAAAATGGTTTTTTGAATACATTCTGATTAGGAAACAGCTTGTGAAGCGATATTTCATACATAAAAAAAGAAATTTTTTATATCTTTTCGAAAAATGATATCTTGATAACATTCTGAGGGAAAAAAAACTTGTGAAGCGATATTTTATACACATAAATATGAATTGACAACCTGAAAAATATTTTAAAATAGGTTAATTCGCTTTAATTTAATAATAAAAACTATCTTCCCCATTCGGAGAATGAAGTTTTCCGCATAAGGATAATCTTGTGAAGAGATTTTAAATGCACAAAAATATGTTATGCAACCTAAAAAAACTCTTTGAATAAGGTTTATCACTTATATATATAACGTACAACTTT
Organism: Ceriagrion tenellum; assembly: GCA_963169105.1. Classification (NCBI taxonomy): domain Eukaryota; kingdom Metazoa; phylum Arthropoda; class Insecta; order Odonata; family Coenagrionidae; genus Ceriagrion; species Ceriagrion tenellum. The sequence continues at coordinate 121,957,639 of OY720643.1, forward strand.
ATAAATCATTCGAAGAATAGTTTTTTGAAAATATTCAGATTAAAAAAACAGGTTGTGGAGCGATATTTCTTTAATAATAAAAGAAAATTTTTCTTCCTTATTCGAAGAATGAAATCTTGATAAAAGTCTGCAGTAAAAAAAGCCTGTGAAGGGATATTTTATATATAAAAATATGAATTTACAACCTGATAAATATTTTTGTTTTCTGCATTAAATACACCTTGGGATTAGATTTTTTATGCAAAAAAAGTATATTATGCAACCTTAATAAACTCTTAAATTAAGGTGTATCACTTATTTTTATAACGGCTAATTTTCTTCATCATTCGAAGAATGGTTTTTTGAAAACATTCTGATTAAAAAACAGCTTGTGAAGCGATATTTCATACATAAAAAGAAAATATTTCTTTCTTTATCGAAGATTGAAAACTTTAAAACATTCTGCAGTAAAAACAGCTTGTGAAGCGATATTATATATATAATAACATGAATTAACAACCTGGAAAATATTTTTAATAAGGTTGTATCCCTTTAATTTAATAATAAAAACTATCTTTTTCATTCGAGGAATGGATTTTTGAAAGTTTTCCGCACAAGGATAACCTTTTGAAGAGATTTAAAATGCACAAAAATAAGTTATCCAACCTTATAAATCTCTGTGAATATGGTTTATCACTTATATATAAAACGTCCAACTTTCTTAATCATTCGATTAATAGTTTTTGAAAATATTCTATATAAAAAAAGAGCTTGTGAAGCGATATTTCATACATAAAAAAAATATTTTCTTCCTTATTGGAAGAATGAAATCTTGATAACATTCTGCAGGGAAAACAGCTTGTGAAGCGATATTTTATTTAAAAAAATATGAATTTACAACATAAAAATATTTTTAAAAAAGGTTGTATCGCTTTAATTATATAATAAAAACTTTCTTCCCCATTCGAAGAATGAATTTTTAAAGTTTTCTGCAAAAGAAGCACCTTGGGATTAGATTTTTTATGCAAAAAAAATATATTATGCAACCTTAAAAAACTCTTAAATTAAGGTGTTTCACTAATATTTTTAACGGGTCACTTTCTTAATCATTCGAAAAATGTTTTTTGAAAATTTTCTGATTAGGAAACAGCTTGTGAAGCGATATTTCATACATAAAAAATGAAAATATTTCTTCGTTATTCGAAAAATGAAATCTTGATAACATTCTGCAGAAAAAAAGCTATTCAAGGGATATTTAAATTATAAACATATAAAAATACGTGAAAAATATATTTAAAAAAGGTTGTATCGCTTTAAATTAAAAATAAAAATTTTTTCTCCATTCGAAGAATGAATTTCTGAAAGTTTTCTGCTTAAGACCTTGGGATTAGATTTTTTATCAAAAAAAATATATTATGCAACCTTAAAAAACTCTTAAATAAGGTGTATCACTAATATTTATAACAGTTAACATTCTTATTCATTCGAAAAATTGTTTTTTGAAAACATTCTGATTAAAAAACAGCTTGTGAAGCGATATTTCATACAAAAAGAAAGAAAATTTTACCTCCTTATTCGAAGAATGAAATCTCGATAGCATTCTGCAGTAAAAACAGCTTAACAAGCGATATTATATATATATATAAATATGATTTTACAACCTGCTAAAATATTTTTGAATAGGTTGTATCGCTCTAATTTAAAAATATAAACTTTCTTCCTCATTCGAAGAATGAATATTGGAAATTTCTCTGTATAAAAAACACCTTGTGAAGAGATTTTTTATGCACAAAAATATGGTATACAACCTTAAAAAACACCTAAAATAAGGTGTGTGACATTCGAAGAATAAATTTTAAACGTTTTCTGCATATGAAACAGCTTGGGAATAGATTTTATATGCACAAAAATATTTTATGCAAACCTCTTTTTTCCTTATTCGAAAAATGAAATCATGTTAACATTCTGCAGTAAAAACAGCTTGTGAAGCGATATTATATATATAAAAATATGAATTTACAACCTAAAAAATATTTTTAAATAGGTTGTATCCCTTTAATTTAATAATAAAAACTATCTTTTCCATTCGAGGAATGAATTTTTGAAAGTTTTCCGCACAAGGATAATCTTGTGTAGAGATTTTAAAATGCACGAAAATAATTTATCCAACCTTATAAAACTCTTTGAATATGGTTTATCACTTATATATAAAACGCACAACTTAATAATCATTCGATGAATAGTTTTTAAAATATTCAGAATAAAAAAAGAGCTTTTGAAGCGATATTTTATACATTAAAAAAAAAATTTTCTTCCTTATTCGAAGAATGAAATCTTGATAACATTCTGCAGTGAAAACAGCTTGTGAAGCAATATTTTATTTAAAAAAATATGAATTTACAACATGAAAAATATTTTTAATATAGGTTGTTTCGCTTTAAATTAATAATAACAACTTTCTTCTATATTCGAAGAAGAATTATTTCAAGTTGCCTGCATAAGAAACATTTTATGAAGAGATTTTTTCGCGCAAAAATATGTCATGCAACCTTAAAAAACTCTTTAAATAAGGTGTTTCACTTATATTTATAACGGGTAACTTTCTTTATCATTCGAAAAATGGATTTTTGAAAACATTCTGATTATAAAACAGCTGGTGAAGCGATATTTCATACATTAAGAAAGAAATTTTTTTTTTCTTATTCGAAGAATGAAATCTTGATAACATTCTGAGGGAAAAAAAACTTGTGAAGCGATATTTTATATATAAAAATATGAATTAACAACCTTGAAAATATTTTTAAATAGGTTGGATCGCTTTAATTTAATAATGATACTTTCTTCCCTATTCGAAGAATGTATTTTTTAATGTTTTTTTCTATAGAAAGACCTTGGGATTAGATTTTTTATGCAAAAAAAATATATTATGCAACCTTAAAAAACTCTTAAATAAGGTGTATCACTAATATTTATAACGGGTAATTTTCTTAATCATTCGAAAAATGGTTTTTTGAAAACATTCAGATTAAAAAACAGCTTGTGAAGCGATAATTCATACATAAAAAAAGAAAATATTTCTTCGTTATTCGAAAAATGAAATCTTGATAACATTCTGCAGAAAAAAAGATATTCAAGGGATATTTAATATATAAAAATATAAGAATACGTTAATACATTTTACGCTTTACGCTAAAAATAAAAACTTTTTTCTCCATTCGAAGAATGAATTTTTGAAAGTTTTCTGCATAAGAAACACCTTGGGATTAGATATTTTATGCAAAAAAAATATATTATGCAACCTTAAAATACTCTTAAATTAAGGCTATCACTTATATTTATAACGGGTAACTTTCTTTATCATTCGAAAAATGGTTTTTTGAAAACATTCTGATTAGGAAACAGCATGTGAAGCGATATATCATACATAAAGAAAGTAATTTTTTCTATCTTTTCAAAAAATGAAATCTTGATAACATTCTGAGGGAAATAAAACTTGTGAAGCGATATTTTATATACAAAAAGATGAATTAACAACCTTAAAAATATTTTTAAATAGGTTTGATCGCTTTCATTAAATATTGATACATTCTTCCCCATTCGAAGAATGTATTTTTAAATGTTTTTTGCATAAGAAAGACCTTGAAATTAGATTTTTTATGCACAAAAATATGTTATGCAATTTAAAAAAGTATTTAAATAAGTTGTACCACTTATATTTATAACGGTTTATTTTCTTAATCATTCGAATAATGGGTTTTTGAAAACATTCTGATTAAAAAACAGCTTGTAAAACAATACTTCATACATAAAAAAAAGAAAATTTTGCCTCACAAGCTGTATTTACTGCAGAATTTCTGAAGAAGAATCAAGATTTCATTCTTCGAATAAGGAAGAAAAATTATCTTTTTTTTTATGTATGAAATATCGCTTCACAAGCTTTTTTTAATCAGAATGTTTTCAAAAAACTATTCTTCGTATGATTAAGAAAGTTATCAGTTATAAATAGAAGTGGCACACCTTATTTAAAGAGTTTTTTTTAGGTTGCATAACAAATTTTTGTACATAAAAAATCTCTTCACAAGGTGTTTCTTATGATGAAAAGTTTCAAAAATCATTCTACGAATGGAAAAGAATATTTTTATTAATAAAATAAAGTGATACAACCTATTTAAATATATTTTTCAGGTTGTAAATTCATATTTTAAAGTATAAAATATCGCTTTACAAGCACTTTTTACTGCAGAATGTTATGAAGATTTCCAGCATCGAATAAGGAAGAAAAATGTTCTTTTTTGTAATGAAATATCGCTTCACAAGTTGTTTTTTAATTGGAATGTTTTCAAAAACGTTTCCTTGAATGATTATGAAAATTACCATTTAAATTCATATTTTTTCAAAAAATTTAAATTCATGCATATTACAATTTGAATTCACATTTATTTATATAAAAAAAGAGATTTTTTATGCACAAAAATATGTTATGCAACCTTAAAAAACTCTTAAAAATAAGGTGTTTCACTTGAATTTATAACAGGTATTTTTTGTTATTATTCGAAGAATGATTTTTTGAAACCATCTGATTGAAAAACAGCTTGTGAAGCGATATTTCATACATAAAGAAAGAAATTTTTTCTTTCTTATTCGAAGAATGAAATTTTGATAACATTCTGCAGTAAAAACAGCTTGTGAAGCAATATTTTATATGTAAAAATATGAATTTAGAACCTGGAAAATATTTTTAAATAGGTTGCATCGCTTTAATTTAATAATAAAAACTTCCTTCCCCATTCGAAGAATGAATTTTTGAAAGTTTTCTGCATAACAAACACCTTGGGATTAGATTTGTTATGCATAAAATATGTTATGCAACCTTAAAAAACTCTTAAAATAAGGTGCATCACTTACAGTAACTGTCTTAGTCATTAGAAAAATGGTTTTTTGAAAACATTTTGATTAAAAAACAGCTTGTGAAGCGATATTTTATACATAAAAAAAGAAAATTTTTCTTCCTTATTCAAAGAATGAAATCTTGATAACATTCTGCAGTAAAAACGGCTTGTGAAGCGATATTTTATATGTAAAAATATGAATTTACAACCTGAAAAATATTTTTAAATAGGTTGTATCGCTTTATATTAATAATAAAAACTTTCTTTCCCATTCGAAGAAATAATTTTTGAAAGTTCTCTGTATAAGAAACACCTTGTGAAGAGATATTTTATGCGCAAAAATATGGTATGCGACCTTAATTAACTTTTTAAATTAGGTGTATCACTTATATTTTTAACGGGTTATCTTTGTGATCATTCGAAGAATGATTTTTGATACCATCTGATTGAAAAACAGCTTGAGAAGCGATATTTCATTCATAAAAAAAGAAATTTTTTTTTCTTATTCGAAGAATGAAATCTTGATAACTTTCTGCTCTAAAAACAGCTTGTAACGCGATATTTTATATGTAAAAATATGAATTTATAACCCAAAAAATATTTTAATAGGTTATATCGCTTTAATTCAATAATAAAAATTTTCTTCCCCATTCGAAGAATGAATTTTTGAAAGTTTTCATCATAAGAAACACCTTGTGAAGAGATTTTTTATGCACAAAAATATGTTATGTAACCTTATCAAACTCTTTAAATAAGGTGTACCACTTATAATTTATAACGGGTAATTTTCTTAATCATTCGAAGAATGGTTTTTTGAAAACATTCTGATTAAAAACAGCTTGTGAAGCGATATTTCTTACATAAAAAAAGAAAATATTTCTTCCTTATTCGAAGAATGAAATCTTCGAATTTTATTTTTTCATTCGAGGAATTTCCTTTAAGGACATGGACCTGAGGAAGTCGGGAGGACAGCCGGCGAATTATTGTCCTCAACAAGAACCGACGCAGCGGAAAACCCGAAAAAAGGAATCCACCTCCATATTCTACAGTATTTGAAGATGTTATGATTACTCCTCCCTCGGTGTAGGTATGGCATTTGTGTGATGACTTTCGCAGGAAGTGAACTGGGGTGCATTTACCAATATTTTGTTCTAACCCCCACTTCTGGCACCACGAATGAACGTTGTTAAGGTCAGATGACAGAACTTCAAAATCCGCGTCTTCGCTTATTCTATGGTAGATTACTGTATCGTTTGCAAATTACCTTAATTCACTGCTAATCCGATTACTTGGGTCATAAATAAAAATAATGAATAATAGGGGGCCAATCACGCTTCCTTGAGGAACACCGGATGTGACTTCAACCGTATCATAGCTTAGGAGGGTTACATTGTTTGACTCACAGTGAGTCATGGACTAGTGTGAGTTTCGGATGTGCACTTCGCAAATTTGATATATTTGAAGTTTTCAGCTAAATAAAACAAACAATTATCGGTGTGGATTGTTTTACTCGTCAATTGAAGTGCTTTTGCTCGAATTTTAGACGTTTTCCTTTCTTATGTTTCGATTTTTAAAGTTTTGCTAAAAATGCTTAAAAACCAGCACTTATTGTGAAACTTTGGATTGAAATTTTTTACCAGACAATAGACGCAGATTAGTATTAATTTTAGATAGGTATCTTGCTCATGTTTCATGTTTTTTATTCCTGTGCCAAAAATTATGTCAAATAAATAAGGCACGGATTGGTGTGAGCTTCAGATACGTATATCGCTTAGTTTTCGTTTTTGAAAACTTTGGCTAGGGAAAAATTCGGCTATTTGTTCAAAATTGGATAGTTTTAAATATCAAGTTAGGCGGATTGGTTTGAGTATTTAAATATTTACCTTACTTATTCAAATTTTTTGAAATTTTAGCTTCAGAAAAAGTAGTCTGGTTTTCAATATTTTTGGGTTTCGATTGTTTGACTCTTAAAGAGACGCGAATTGTTGTGAATTCCAGATGTGTACCTACCTTGCTTATGTTTTATTTAGAAAATTTACTATATTACTACTTTTTTAGATATTTAGATTTTAGATAGACTTACTTCAACGTAGGCACTGGTCTTTTAGCATTATAAACCGTTCCCATTGAGAATGTACTTACCAATAAATGAACCGCGCTCCTGACGAGTGAGTGGCAACCACGCGTCTCTTTTCCCCTCACTCCACCGCAGCAGAGCTACCGGTACGCTATGCAAAACATGCCGATGAATAATAGACAAAATTGGCTACAAAAATAATATTAAGTTTACATGATCTATTATATTTATAATTATTTCCCCGTATTACTTACATTATAGAGCACACAACAGTCTCAATCAATTTTCAATTGAGCCATTAGTTTCAATGTTAGCAGAGGTTTGTGTTGTCTACATAAACATGAACTATTTTAGAGATATAAACATTTTAATTTGTGCAAACAATTAGGAATTGGCTTTCTTATAAATTCTTTCTCAAAATTGCAAGTAATTGGAACGAAAATTAAGGGTATCCCAAGCGCTCAAAGGTGAACAACTGGATTTTACGCGCAAGAAACGGGTACTTTTTTGAGAAAAAATTAAGAACAGGAAATACAAACAAGCGAAGGATTATTGAAGAATGTCATCCAACGTAGAAATGAACAAGTTCTCATATGAATTTTACTGCATTGAAATCGGTTTCCTCGTTTGAACGATGGAGCATCTCAAACTCAGGCATCTTGCTTCTTTTACAGACAGTAGGACAGTATTTGGCTCTGTTTTTCACTTACAAACTTCCTTGGCTAACCACGAGGAGTTATTGATCTATTTCAAATCAATTGGATAGATTTTGGTTGAGAATTCACCAGCATCATACTGAAATTCCCCTCAATAAACCATGTGTCGCAATTCCTGTCGAAGTGTATGGCGACGAGTAGATCGTTGGATGGACAGCACAATCACATTACACCCACACTCGCATGCAAAAACGCTCTCAGTCACCGCAGAATTAATTCACGGAAGCCAACATTTTAACCAACTCATTCTTTATTTTTCATTTTCGTTTTTCACAACTCCGTCTCCCACGACAAAAATTTCGACAAAATCAATTTTTGAACTCCAGCATCGCCAACTCAATGCCATTATCAACATGTACCTTCAATCTTTACCTTTACCATTATGGTTTATTTTTTTAGTACATAAAATGATTTTCCGTTAATCACACACCCAGAGATAGAGAGAATACCATTTTCTGTCATTAAATCAGGAAATATTTTTGCAATCAGGCGAACAATAAATTCTCCGCACAACATGGCTGGCTGGCGCCGGCCCTGACCGCAGGCGCCACCCCCTGCCGCTCCCGTTTTTATTTGCTTCTTTTTTATTTTAAATGAATAATATACCAATCGCTGGATTCCCCTCCGTGCTACCAATTATTTTCCCCGCAAAATCGATTCCATGAAGGAAATACATGCACTCGCCTGTTTTTTTTTTCGACGCGAGCTTTCATGAGCGGATTATTTCAAATGAGAAAAAGTTCAAATCACCATTCATAGGGGTTTCGAATCTGTATTCCAGCTACATATCGCGGTATGTATTTTGGGGGTAATCAGGTAGCACCACCCTGAAAGAACGGAAATCCTTCTCGCACCAACCATATCGTTAACAATCGAAAGTTACAACGTCACGGAATCGAGTCTGCGAGGAAAATACAATCGGTGTGCGCGGTACGAACTCACAAGTTCCACGAAATCAAAGGTCAGAAACGGCCACTTCCGTGGAGGGTTATTAGTTACTTCTAGACAAGTACATATTGTTTATATTACAGTTAATATTATTATTTGGTTTCACTTGCTGGCTGCGTGGTGGTCAGTTCCCAAACAAGTCTTTACCCGACGCGCAGTCAGCTGGTGCAGCTCCATTTCACATTTTTTTCCTCATCGTTGTACGTCGAACACCAACGTTGAACCACAAGCTACACACAAAATACTACCAAATGAAAGAGGCAAATATTTTCACAGAAAATATGAAACGGCAAATCAGCCGATCGGTCCTCCAAATAGACACGAAAAAATCACACTCGAATAATTGTCGCCTCTCCAACGCCAGCCTCACCGGGGATGGAAATTAAAGACAGCGATCCCCGTGATCTCCCACTTCAGACAGAAAAAAATATCCATCGAGGATGACTAACTGTTAATATCTTCCCCCAAGTCTCTCTTTTTTATTATTATTATTTTTTTTGTTTCACCGCTTAGGAAAAACCTCACGCAATACAACAATCACACGGGAAAACTGTGAGCAATTTTTGTTCGCCTCGTCAAAGTGCCTAGGGAAAAGAAAAAAAATTAGGATATCTCTTCATGGTGCCTCGCGGGAGATTAAATATGTTCTCCCCGGCGACAAACGGACTCCTTTGCCGGTGGCAGACCACGAAACCCTGCCATCTGGCGGTGCATGCCGAACAAAGGGAGTTTACAGAGCACTTTGACCACAAATCGTTTCACTCTCGTTGTAAGGAGATTTTTTTTTCGTTTGACAACCACACACAAGAAAAAAAACATTCATCGTCATTTATCCTCATGCTTCCTAAACAGTTTATCTAGTCTTGGAGGAAAATAAAATTTACCTCGGCGACATATTTTCCTCTTCTTTTATAGATATAACAACAACTTTTATTTAATCAAAAAATTCAAGAAATAGATAATACAATAGGTACAATTTCTTGTCTCACAGATAGGGACGATATTTGAGGAGATATGTTTATATTAAAAATTTAAAGTACAAAAATTTTTCTCCCGTATATGTATGATCTTTTGATATTATATCTATTTTCTCCATTAAGGTGATAAAGAAGGGAACAGCCATGATGATTATTAGTATTATGTCAATAGTCTATACTTTTTCGTATCACATGAAAGAAGTAAGATGTAAAAAAGGGCATTCTCTATTTACAGGACTGAGGCCTCGTGCGCAAATCTTGAGGCGGGTTTTAAAATCAATTTTCCCAAAAAAATAATGAAAATACATACGAAAAATCTAAAAGTTCACCGCTAATGAAACTCATGCTTTGAACTCACAAGAAAATACGATTCCACAAGTCTAAAAATTTCAATGATATGGCGGGACGATTTCTTATTTCACATATCATACATTGTTCAACACATGCGCTTCCCTCTCGCGCTCCACGTCATTTTCCGGAAACGAGGTTTGGGTTGACATCAATCACGGCTTCTCGAAAATTGAAAAATAGTCCTCGACGCAAGTTTTTAGTGATAATTTTCACGACAAATCTCAATTACACCAACGCATTACCCCCTTCGCGAAGGCTTCATTTCCTCTCAACGGCTTGATAAATAAAATTCTCCCCACATGTATTGGTCGAGGAGAGGGATTCGCGACTCCAAGATGCCGAACAATGACGGTTATTGACGCGACTGTAAGTGAATGTCGACTAGTCTTGTGGTCAATAGGATCAGAATCTCGAAGGCGCTGAGCCTTCAACGTTCTCATTGGATCTGAATTTTCTTCGTGACCTCGACCTCGTCAGTTGATCAGCACCACGTGTCTTTGGCTCTAATGGGAGGTCATCCAATGACATGGGCTTCAAACGGTTGAAGCCTCTTCGGCCGCTAGGTTTTCAGCGCCAGGGTCGTTCGATTCGATATATTCGTAGCTCAAACGACATGGGTCTTCGCAACTATTTTCACCACGCGGCCGCCATCAATGTACTCCGTACTGAGCATTTACTTTACCATGGAACACCCATGGAAATCTAAAAATAGTCATCGAAACAAGTCGTCATTTGGAACAAACAACCTATGCTATGCTCCGGGAGAATACACCAAAATGAGCTCATTAATGACAGACTTGATTACGTTGCAAAGACACTTATCGAAGGAAGAATAAATGAAAAATGTTCAACACTCTTGGTTCAGCGCTATCTACACCTGCGAGCTAGGGTCAATCGTGCATGTCAATCACAAATTTCATGAGTTCGGCCGGTCACAAATTTTAAGCTCACGGAACGCCATTCCGGAATAAGGTTTTCTTATACTGAAAAAAAAGAATCGAACAAATAATAACCTCCAGATAAGTATGCTCAACTCAGAAAGTTATAATTCACAAAATTATCTATGCATGAAAACGGTTAATCGAAGTAAGAAAAACTAAGAACATTAGGGAAAATGCCTCTAAAAAAATACAGCATTGGTAAATTTTGAAATCATCTCCATGCGAGGAAACGCGAAAATTAAGGTGTAACACCTCTTACTTCACACATCGAAACTGTGCGCTATTAACTTTGTATAAACATTCTCCCCTCAATGAGTTCAAGGAAACTGCCAAGACGCTGACCGTAACCGTAAGCCCTGCAGCAGTCCGGTATCGAATGGCTGGTTCTCGATTCATTTGCGTCATGAAGGAAACAGCTTTCTGATAGCCAAGTTCCTTCAAAACAGACCAAGCGATTGACCACCGGCTCGAAATATTCATCGATCAGGAGACCCTAAAGGTGTCGAATGGAAAGGATTATCTTGAGCCCCTAGGAGTAATGAGTAGATATGCACATTCCAAGAATCCCCACTAGGTTGTCGAAGCATTAATTTAATGATTCAAATACACTGCATGATTTATTCGTTAAGATTTTGCACCAGGTAGAAAGTTTGGATGAATAAGCCATATTACGAAGAGGTGGCAACAAATGGATCGTACACATGTTGGATTACCCAGAAGACCTACTCTGCGGCCTCCTTTCCAGGAAAGTTGAGCAATGTCCCACGAGTCATATCGAACGCCTACGAAAAGACTGTCCCTTTTGCAAATTGAAGCCATCGGTCTCCTAGAGGAGGATTAGCTCCAAGTGTTTTCGGAAAAATTGCCTCCGCTTCCCATCGGATTGTTGGAGCAATGGTCAAGGCTCCGTGATATTAGCGAGTAGGCATTCACTTCAAGGGGACCTTAAGGCCATCAAACTTCTTCGCAGTGAGGCTTATACTGTTGAAAGTCAGTCGAGAGACTGAGAACGAAAACCCATATATCAAACTCGACACGAAATTGGTCATTCAGATGATTGAAGCCACCTGAAAGTCGCTGAGATGGATGCACGCAAACACGCTGGCATGTTGAACCGGGTGCACACGGAGTTGTATTCCTTAGTCAGGGGGAAGCAGTCACGGAAAATTATGTCGATGTCTCAATTTCGCTTGCGAGTGATCGCCGTATGCGAACACGCCATGATTTTTTTTTATTGAGTTGGATAACGCCAAATGTAGAGGGTTTTTTCTCAATTACTCGGTTGAATTTTTACACGGCCATTGACTGCTAATGACGATAAGATACCAAGACTATTAGTTTCGATAGAGGGACTTAATGGAGCAAGGAATTTTTAAGGGAACCACCCCTTAGCGTTCATTGAATCTTGAGAATAATTTTAGGTTGTAACCCTTCATGGTGGCTATGAAATATTTGCAGCCCAGATGATCACTCGAACAACTTTCAGAGAGTGATTTCAACGCTCTCGCAGTCATTTAAAAAAGAAAAATTCCTAAATATTAAGAGCCCAACCAAGTGTTGCAAGAATAAATTTTTTGATTCCTTCGTAACTCGAGATTTATGGCGATGGACCAAATGGCATTGCCTCATTGAATACCTTATAAAGGAGTTGACAATCTACTCTGGGCTGATTTACACCCAAATACATAAATTCACACTCCTGATGGCCGATCCTCGGTGACGAAGATATCAAGCCTCTTTCATTCACTCTCGTCCGAGTTTGACGCTTGCGTGCGAGCAAGGAAAGGCGCGCACTCACTGACTTCAAGCACAAAACGAGAACTTATACGGTCAGTATTCGTCATCAATTTGCTTCGAACCGACGTCATTCGCTCTACGCTAATTTTGACATTCCTACGTCAAACTTCGCCGATCCTTACGCGTTATGATTTTCATCAGCGGGTCAAAAGTTTTGATTCCCTCACAACGGTGACCGGAAATTAACTAGGATTACAACCAAAATACGTAGATTTTCGCACTCACGCACTCTTGCCGCAATCACACTTTCACGGGCACACACAGAAAGGAAAAAGGTCTGCAGTCGCGCAGATTGTCTTAAAAACTACTTTAACGCAACACATTCCCCAACCAGCATTCAATCAATTCGTCCGGAGTCATTCGAGGTGCAAGGGAAGTCCCAAAGCGATGTAATACATTTCACCTCCACGTCGTTCCAGGTCGACCGGTGACTATACAACGGTCTCGGCTGGTGGCGGCTGGTTCCCTCTCTGCCTCGAGTCGACCACTGTGCGTCCGCCAATGAAGTTCGCCCGACACCGCCAGTGAATGTAAGCACGCAATCCAGGAGGACACCGCAAGCGGGGATCCGCATTCGTCTAGCACACACGGAATGAAGCGGTGAGTCAGTAGACTGACAGACAGAGAGAGAGAGACAGACAGCAGTGACGACGCCACAGTTAGACGCAGCTCTCCTGTTGGCTGGACATGAGCGGAGTCCGGACTGTGACAATTTCTCGTGGCACAGTCGGGTCGGCCAGGCATAGCGCGGCGGGGAAGGCGCCACCGGCGGGCAGGCTGACAGCGCTCGGCGTCGGAGGGGTAGTGACGGCGACCATGTCGTCTGGAGTCGCGACGGCGGCGGCGTCGGTGGCGAGGAGTGGCGGACGTCTCGAGTGGTCGATCTGCGCGTAAATGGTGGCGTCGGCGGCGCCGCGGCGCACCGCCTGGAACTCGAGCGCCGCCGACGGGGAGGAGACACCTGCCGGTGACCTCGCGAGGCTCAGCTCCGCGTACGTCACTTCCTCCGTCTTCAGAAATGAGAATGACGGGAAGGAGAGAGAGAGAAAGAGAGAGAGAGTGGATAAGGAGAGTTAGTCGAAAGTGTAGTCGCGTTCTCTTAAGCTAAGGAGTCCTATGAGATACACGTCAGGAGAATGGACAAAAAAAGTATACCAAGAAAGGTAGCCGGTATCTATACAAAGGAAGGTAGCCAGGAACATGTTGGGTCGGCACAGGAGGAAAGAGAGTGTTGAAGAAATGTCAAAAGAACTAGGGTGGAATTCACTTGAAACGAGTAAGAAACCTAGAAGACCCAGAGCCGTATTTAGAATTGTCACAGGTGACGAAGAATGGAAGGCATTAAAAGAGTACAAATTATATTGCCAGATTTTTATCACCCTTATGAAATCAAATTGAGACCTCAAAAGAACAATGCTATCAAGCACTCATTTCTAAATATGGGTATAAAAGATTGTAACTGGCTACCTGAAGAACTGTTTGAATCCTAAATATCTAAGATATTTTAAGAGTAGATGTTTAAAACATATTAGACAAAATAAATCCTAAAAGTGTAATTATACATGTCAGTTCATTAATTTTACTATTATGTTCTTATTATCTTTTCATTGCCACTGAGTGGATGCCTATTTGCAATGCAACCTATAGCTATGTAAATATTTCAAGAAGTAAGGGTGTGATTCAGGACCTTTAATCTATGTGGTCTTCCTACTGGTCTTTCATCATTCACCATCCACTGTCTAAAGTTCTCCTAGACAGCTTCTCGCCACCTATTTTCTGGCCACATGCCTGGTGCACTACAGTCATTGCAGTCGGATGAATGTTTTATAGAGGGGGTCCTTTAATAGGACCATATAACTTGTTATTTAATCTGATTCTCCATCTATTTTTTCTAATAGGTAGGTCATAGAATTTTCAGCAGTGCTTTCCTCTACGCTTTTTGTCTTCTGTGTCACTATCTAGGCTTTGCATCCATTAGTTATAATGGGTCTTATGTTATTGCATACCTTCAACTTGTTATTACGATGGATATTTTTCAATCTGATTATGTGTGATGTTACAAAGTAGGCTCTGCTGCCAGGGCTATTCTTCTGCAGACTTTACTGTCTTCTTGCCATTTGCTTTTAGTTCCACCACTAGGTATATGAATTGATCAACTAACTCAAAGGATCTTCTAAAACAATCTGTGAATCTCCTATCTCTCTTTTCTGTAACATGATATTCCTTTAGTGGGTTAGTCCCAAGACCAATAATTCTAGCCCACTTTATTGAGAGTTAAAGTTTGATATCTCACTCTCAATAATCTCTACTCGATCGGTAATAGATGATCAGACTTAGATCACATATTTCGCTAACTTTGCACCATGTGCTGCATCACTCATTCGTTTGAGAAGCAAAGTGGGGATTATCCTGGTTCCCAGCTAGTTGTTACATTATTATTAACCAGCTTATTTATCGTTTAAGGTAGGATTTGTTGCAATTTATCATCATTCCGGCAATATTATTGAGTTTTCATGTGTATAACACCTTCTTCAACGAATTTCAAGCTTTAAAATAGACTTTTATTAAGAAACAGCAGTTGAGTGGATTAGCATGCTCTGATGACCTTGATTTAGCATCAGCAATGTATCCAGCCTGACACTACATACCTACACCATGTCTCCAGGATGTACATACACAAGGGCCTGCACCCAATGCAACTATATTTAATTGATCAAATCTAGGTCAGTAAAATCTTCTGATATGGTAATATGGCTTTCGATTGCACCTGATTAGAAAGCTGGTTACTGTGGTAACAATGAAACTGCAAGGACACAAATTGTGCAACACACTCACATCACATAAGTAAAGACACTATACACATGCACTTCAAGGAGGAAAAACTCTAAAGGTGCTCATTAATCTTGAAATCTGTCCAGGGGAATCATACAAGGGTACCAGCGGAACATCACGGCCGAGTAGAAATGCAATGGGAATCATAAGATAGTCGCTGTTCCTTCAACAAAGAGATTGAACTTTCTCATGGGTTGCTAGATTTATTATCCACAAGATGGAGGAAGATGCTTCATCCTTGTAATTTGGGGTACATTGAAGGAAATATTAATCCAGATGAAGTTTCAATTTGAACCATGACCAACTTATAATGGAGGAGCTTCCAAGCATAGAGAATCTTCACCATGGATACATTCACTGCAGCATCAAGAGAAATAATGTTGGAACTGTTCTGTCTCTCTCTAGGTTACCTGGTATTTGCATTTGAATGTAAAAGTTTTGAGGAGGAAAGCAAAATGAGAAGAAAGGTAAATCACTTAATATTCAGCATATGAGAGCAGATAACTTCATGAATGTGTTTATTATTTTTTGGTGGAGTATATTATAATTGTGTATAATCTGACCTCTTGTATAGTTCAGCCCCTAATTTTTCAGCCAAAAAACTCTGTGCTTTTTTGTATGAACCATGCACAGTCAGATCTTTTGTTTCCTACACTCTGGAACCCATGGAAAATAAGGATATATATTTTTCATTTTGATACCTCAAAGCTCACTATCAATACATGTAAATTTATGGAATGGCCTTAGTTTTTGACATCCTGAAGTATTATTTTATGTGAAAATAAACCAAAAATAGTGTTTTACTTACCAACTGCATTATCCAGAGAATGAATAATTTTAGTAATTTGATTTTAAACTATAAGACACTATGTACAAGTTATGACAGACAAAATTATGCTTTCATCAGAAAAATAAAGGCACTAATCCTATCAGTCATTAATTAGTTTTTCATATGGTCATCTCTCACCAAAAGAGCTATGGCAGAGCACATTGATATTAAGAATTTCTTATATTATTAAAATTATGCAGGATATGTTACATTAATCTGTCTGGTAAAGTTAATTCTAAACAAAATATATTCACAGCTGTCTGACTAGCAATCAACACAACAAAAACATGAAGATGTAAATCTACTGGGACATCTGATTCTCCTTTTGTTTTATGATGAACCTCTTCCCTGAAGATTGCCACCAAAATTAGCCCCTTTGATCTAAATTGCAAAATGCAAAAATCAGACCCACACTTCTCATAAATCATTGAGATACAAAAGTCAACTGAAGACGATCTAAATTGATTCACTTGGAGATCAGTACTAATGATCCTAATTCATTTCTTTGTGAATAATGTATCATCTCTGTACATTCAACAGTTGAAATTTAGACCATGAGATATCTGGTATTTTATTTGGAATACTGTATTTTTATATCATTAGTGAATTTTGAGCATCTTTTATTTCAGAATTGATTCCATTGTTGTCTTGTTGACACCTCTGTGAATAGATATGTCTTTTCAGAATCTGTGTTTTAAAAATTGGGCATTGATATTTCCGACAGTTTTTGCACTGTGGTGATGCCCTGTGGCCTGGGTAAGAATCAACTCATTTTTTAGAGATTACAATTACGTATAATCTATCAAAATAGTACGGTTCCAATGTATAAAAAAATAGAGGATTTGGGTAGCCTCGGAAAAAAGTCATAGTAGGCTTGTCATAAGGTTTTTTAAAAATACTAAGGATGAGTCGAATCCAAATATCGATTCTCGATTCCACCGATTCTCAGGATTAGAATCGGTATCGAGAATCGATCGCCTAAAGTTGATTCCGATTTCATCGATTCCAGATAGATAAATATGTATTCAACTCAAATTTCATTTATCGCGTCACATTTGTCTCAGTAATTTGGGGTGTAGGCTATCAATTTGTATTATTTTTCTACCTCAATAATCTGAGGATATATTTGCTATTTGTCAATAAATATACTTTTTGAGCGACTTAATTGTCTTTGTTATTGTATTTCAGCCAATACGAGCAGAATAGTCATACGCTACTGGTTTATTAATATCCCACCTGTTATTAGGAATAAGAATCAATGGAATCAGAATCGAGAATCGGGAATCGATTTGAAAGAATTGGAATCGAAAAATAGTGGAATCAACTTATCCCTAAAAAATACCAACATGATAAAACAGTAAGCTCAGGAGTTTCATTTATGTTTTAATGTCAGGGGTACTTGAAATAATAATGTAGAGCATTTAAGAGGATAAAAATTATAAGTGGTCATAAAATATGATGTAGTAAACTGAAGTATAAAAATACACCCAGGGAAAATATCACGCGATAGAAGATTCTCAATTGCCAAGACTCCAAAAACAGACATATTAGCTATGACGAGAAAATTTAAACATTATCTGAGGCTACTTGCATTGCCAGAAACTTACAAATATATATGGGAATTAGAATGAGGTTACACTTCTTTCAGTTCATCTAAGCTTACAGCAATTTATTCAATCATTATTGACAATCATTAATCCAAGAATTAGTTTTCTGCAGCTCTTCACTCCACTCCATCATCAACTGTTTATTGATAGTTCTCTGAGTTCAAAAGTCCTAAGTTTAAGGCTCTTCATTTCATTATTCAAATTTTACACATAAACCAGAATTCAGAGGTCATTTACTCCCTGCATGAGAAAAGAGCTAGTACAAATTTCAGTATCAAAATTTAGGCTCCAAAGCTTAAGTCTGATTACAGTTTGACTAATTTTTAAGCATAATATATTGTTGTAAATTAATGCCTGAGACCATTCATTGACTTTATAGTTGTTAAAAATCAATTTCCATACTGCACATACTCCATGTGGTCAAGGTGAGCATATTTGATCAATATTAAATATTTTTGCATAATTTTAGCTTGGAAAGATGTTAGAGGAAGTCTCAGGTATAGCTTTGTAGAACAATTTAGCATCAAGCATTGTCAAAGAATGCATGTTGTCATGTTCTACACTTTATTTTACACAACACCAACCATGGTTTTTAGTACTATGTACCATCATCAAACCACTATTAATCATTATCCTTTATAATGGTGTGTAGTGCAGATACTAAAGATGGGTCATTCTGGAAATTATCACGGTAATTTTTGTAAATTACTGTGGTATTTTTAGTAATTTATTGCAGCCCTTTATAATTACCATAATTTTTGGTAATATTCACTTCTGTATCAGATATATTTCATACAGATATATTCCAAATATTATTTTAACGCAAGTCTATTTATTTGCTTTTCAATACAACCTTCATTATAAATAAAGGCACGTAAAACTCCTTTGTGGAAAATTTTTACTTGTGAAAGATTTGTGGGGCTATTGTTTCAACTGTTTCAACAAAAATTATTATACCATACACAAGAATGCTGAATTACATGTGGGCTGCTGTATGTGGTTTTTATTTTCTTTATTTCTAATACGTACATCAATGATGCACTAGTAATGATTTAAATTCCATTAACCCCTTGCTATTGCTATTGGTTTTCCTATTAAATCATCAATTACCCTATTAACTTTTGACTGAAAATCAAAAATTAATGAAAATGATTGTAATCTACCCCTCTCTAGCTGAAACCACAGACAGTGTTGAGTAAAATGAAGTGAGGAATATTAAGAAGTGTATTATTTAAGAATATTTGAGGGCAGATTCATCAATGTTTTAAAAATTAACAGTAAACTCACTTTTGATATTTTTCACATGCAACTAGGAAATTAATGTATTTCACTGTTAACATTTCACTTTACATAATGCATCAGAAGATCAAATAGGTTATGACTTAATACTGAAATGCAGGTGTAACAATATGTACCAAGGCTTATTATGGAAACTAACCACCAGAACAAAAAAAATCTAACTGAGGGCACAGAGGCAGCAATGTGTAGTCCTAAGCTCTCTGTCTTACACAAAAAACATCAATGCAGGACAAAAACAATAGGATTTAATGACAGATGAAACCAAAGTGGAGGCAAATACTATTGAGCGAGTGTTACATTCATGAAGGGCATAACAAATACATTATGGAAATTAAGGCGGGGTAATATGCCTGAAGAGAAACGTATGAATCCTACAAGGGCAGGCCACAGTTAAAAGGATTGAACACTGCATTCCACTACAGTTACATGGACCATTCAAACGTGCAGAGAGTGGCTAAGAATACAGCAGGTAAAAGTAGAGGCAAAGATCTTGTAACAATTTTTGAGAGCAGAGATTTTCACTTCAGATGGGTATTTATCTATTGCACATATGTGAGAAATATAATGAAGAACTTATATATGGTCACATTGCCACTGCATCATCACCACCACCGCCACCATCGGGATCAAATGGAGTTTCACATAGCACTTTTGTTTCAATGAAAATACTCCTGCTTTTTGCAGTAAAGTACCATACAAAGACACTGTTATCAATGGATTGGATGTCTAAGCCTAAATCGAGATGAGGAAAAGGACCAAATGATGAATATTAGTCATGTCTGTCTTTTTTAGATTGTTTAGATAGATTAGCATGTCACCTAAAATGCAATGAAGGAAACAAAATGCAAGTGAATGTATATAGTAGATAGCAGCATTCAAACAAAAGGCTCTTACACCCACTTTGGTGGCTGTAGCCATGGAAGGCAGAAAGAAATCGTTAGGGAGCAAAGGTGTGCTTTAAAAATCAAAACCTCAAATTAAAATTTAATAATTGCTGAAACTTTCAAAGTTAGGACAGAAGCTGAGAGACAAAAAATTCTACGGTTATCATATTATACATGTTAGATCAGGGGCGATCCCAGGAATTTATTTTGGGGGGAGGGGACACTACCATTAAATTATGGCAATTTTAAGTCATCGTAAAAAAACTATAAAACTGTTACATCGTTATATCTATATAATAATGAGCATAATTATAACTATTATACTTTTCAGATCAGTGATCGGAGTGTTTAATGTTGTAATTGATAACTATGTCTAGTTTGTAAAATTGTTTTGTAAAACCCAAAATTTTCTCATTCCCTTTATTCCCCCTTGGGTTACCCCTGTGTTAGATAGATCCATAAGGTTAATAAATCTCGTCAGGAATGGCAATACATGAAAGCTGAAAAGTTGAACTGAAGTATGTTTGAGGTGGGATTCAGGCAGATGAGCTTTAAATAAGAATATCCCAAATGCATGCATTTCCACCATGGGAGATGCCAGCCAAAGTATATACATCTGTATTAAATGTACATATAAGCCTAATTATTATGCTATCTAATTGGTGGTACTTGTATATACTCTCATTTTCCAAGTGTACTTAGGCCTTGGATGGTGACTAACACAAATTCTTTTGAATGTTATACTACATGTTATAAAAATACCTTCTTTCTTGCCCAAGTCTTTTTTCTTTCCGAGTCCACATCCCTCTCTCCTTTCACATCACAATATCTATGACAACCAATCTGCAACTCCCATTGTAATCAACAAAAGATGTTTTCTGGTTGGATAGACACAAGGCTATTTTCCCTCTCGAATATGCACTATCAGACTGACTGACTGATAATCACTGGTGGAATGGAGACGTAGGATTAGAAAAGAAGAACCAGTCCAGAACCTCATCGTTATGGTAACAACTAAAATAATACAAATGCCAATAATCTTAAGTAGATATATTGGATACACCTAACTGAACACCTGAAAAAGAGTGATTCAACTCTTAAGCCATCATTAGATCTCTGTTGTCAGTTGTCAGATCTAGTTGGTCAAGTAATTGAAGGCAGCAAAAATTTCCCCCAGCCACCTATAACCAGGAGGTACTTGCCGGGTGGCCACCAAAAATGTGTTGTTGTCCAGGTCAACATACACAGATAAATATTCCAAAATGCAGAGATGCCCCAAAAACCTAAAACCTAGCTCAATGTGAAGGTCTCCATCGTATAAAACAAAAAGGAACTAATATGGAAACTACTTCCTTATATACAAGCTTGTGAGCTAGGAGCCATGGTAAAGTGATCCATGATGTTTGCTATCAAAGCAAGGAAGATCATTTAAAATGAGATTTGGAATCTGGACTAGGGTGGTGTATAAATGATGAGCATTTCAAATGCATTGACAAACACAATAACAACCTCCTACTTCATTAAGTGTCTCACAGATGATGGTATTTATACAAGAACAGGTTTTTTTGTACAAAAGAGAACAAATGCTTTGTTAGTATGCTGTTGGTACGGATGAATAAGAGAGATGCCAAAATGCAGAGAGAGAGAGTGTATTTTTAAAATTTGTAAGTATTGCTAGGTACTTGAAATGGAAGTAATCCTAGGCTATGATTCCTCAGCAGATCTATCTATAATTCTTTTGTATCCACATGGTCTAATGGACCATCCAAGATCTTAGCACATTCAACAGTTAGCGATGAACCATTTACAGTTGCATCTGGATAAGGGAGAGTCCTAGGGACCAGGATTATTTTTCTTGCTCATAAAGGTTTCTCACTTGGCGCGAATCCCTCGAAAAGAGGTTAGGAATGGCTTCTATAACTCTTTGAGGTTTTCACTTATCTAGGTTAACACCTGCTTCTCTCACTTATGGAGATCACTTAATTGGGAAACAGGATGAGGAATTTCTGAGGAATTACGAAAAACATGGTATAATAAAGAAATTTTAAGTTTGTCGATATAGTGATGATACATTGATTTGATTTTGCTTAGATACCTACCCAGAGAATGTGATGCACTTCCCTCAGCAATCAACATTAATTGACTAACTTGTCATTGTTTATACTGAACTATACTATGGTGTGTTTCCTTGATCTGTATAGACATACAAAACTGTGTTGCTTTTCCTAGAATACCCTATAACTAATAGAGGAACAGGGTGAGGTAGTCTTACTTTTAGTGGTCCAAATAAGAAAAATGACTCTCCTCTTCACATTCTGACAGAAAGGTATTTGAGGGTGAAAATGACAGGACCTCATTGGAAATGATCTGATGAATGGATGTCTCAGCTATAGTTTTTCCTTGCTAATCCAGTTCTCACTCATCCAGGCTAGGCTGTATGATGATAGAGTACATGGAATAGTCACATGAAATGCATGGGCAGCAATTGAGTTATTGTGAATTGCCTTCATGCAAGAACTCTGATATCATAACCTATAGAACTCTTTAGAAATTTCTGAATTCACAAGGGAATGAAAAATTAATTTCTGAGCCAACATTTACTCATTATTCATCATTTGATATATATGTAATGTGAGAACAAATAGTGATAGGAGGGGGGACTGGTGTTACAACAATGTGTCTCAAGATCACCTTCCTCTTCTCCCCATCAGCAAGGGCTTCCTGTCAAGACTTTATGTTCCCAAAACTGACCAAAAGACCACAGGAGTGATTCTGTGGAGGGTGATCACATCCGTCTCCCCTCAGGACAAAAATTCACCGGGGAGGAGGATGCCATGATTGCTTAATTGGCTGAAGCACTCCACTAGAAATTGAAGGCTCTGGATTCGAGTCCTTGTCTAAGCAAATGAATTCTCCACAGTGGAATTTCACAAAGGGTGCATAGTTCTCATGGAAAGGTGTCAGATCGAAAGTTTTGAGCAAAATTTAACAAAATCTACCCATGTTCTATCTATTTTCCAAATAACTTCATTCCATTGGCAATTTTCAAAACTCAAACTTGCAAATCCCTAATATGCAATGTTCATGACTGAAACTTTGCAACACATGTTGACTGATGTAAAATATTCCCTCCATACTGATGTGACAAAGTTATACCCTAAATTTTCTCCAAAATATCCCTGCCCAACAGTAATCATGTGGATGCTCTAAGGGGTATTTATCGGTGATATTTCTCAAGGTGTACCAAAATCTACTCTGAATATATCCAGAAAGGCTTATAAAATAAAATACCCACATAATGCAGGGCAATGAAAGTTTGGAAATTAAAGGATTCACCTCATCATGCCTAGAATACAGCACAGCTCTTAAAATAAAAACTGGTGGATGAAAAAATGCATAAAGAGGCCAAATAGGTTATTTGAAGATGAAAGAATTGGTAAAGGAAACTGAAGTCTCAAAAATCATATCAATTGAGGATTATACACATGCGCAGCAAATAACACAATGTTGCGGTCATTTAGATCAAAAGAGTTAGTAAAAAGAATAGTAAAGTTTAACTTGTATATTCATGTAATAAACATACACACAAAACTGCAATGCATAAGCAATGAAATTTTAAAGGGCCACTTTAATGGGATACGAACCAGCAGTCTCTTATTGTAAGTGCTCACACTACCCACTCCGCCACCATATCCTGAAATATTGAGATTATTTGCTTCAACAATTGGAGCCCATGGAACAAAACATAGCTCCTTATTATTTTGAAGAGTTTCTTTATTCAATTGGCAATGAACAGGAATGATGTTTACTAGAGTGAGATGAATAAGCTTAACTTCCTGCTTTAGAATATGTGATTGGGATCACTCCACAGAAGCAAAGACATGCAATTATTGTGCTGAAGCATGTATATAATTTTGAAGTAGTACATGAAATAAGTAAATAATGGAGCATGAAATAAACCTTCTGGCAGACCCACCACAATTTAATAGGAGGGCATCATAGAAGTATGTTTGCAGTCACTTTATCCAGTGCTCACTTCAATTTCTCAGCTCCATTACGTGACAGAAATTATTTATGGAGGCCATCCTCGCACTGTTTCATCACTACTTCAGGTATTATACCAAGCCACTTCATCAGATAGAATTCATCTGATGTCTATTAAATTTTTATGTATTCAATCACACCACCACCAAAGCACTTTCAGTAACTATTTATGGTACTCCCAGCATGCAAACATTCTTGTAGAAGAGATTAAAAAACCTTGGGCTCATGAGAAACATTATTTATGGTGGGTATTCCAAGTTAAAGATTCTCATCCATCAGCTTCATTACATTGCATGAATATCCAGAATAGTAATAGAGCACGCACATTCACACAATAATAGTTGACGGTCCATCAAAAAGAGCTTAGTCACAGGCATTGCATAATTAATGCATCTAAATAAATAATGGCCAAATAGAACTTGTGGAACCAAGCTCTCAGGGCCATTACTTAGAATAAGATTACAAAAACCACTATTCAGAAGAGACTTTTAACTTACATTCAATGATATTTGCATCTTGTTATCTTTCGAGAAATGCCTAGGAAATCTACCAGGCTCAAAGAAAATTCAGATAGTTTACATGTTTACCTTGGAAATCTCTGTATTTGTAATAAAATTCTGCTTCAAATAACTGACTTTTTAAATCAGGCATGCGTTTGACTGTGCATATGTTCTTATGGCCAAAAAATATATGATATTGCAATGATAATGTTACTTTTTTGCCACAATGGTGCAAACAAAAAGTGTAACACCTCTGTAAAATGAACACAGCCTAGCAGCCATTCATAAATTCACTCAAAAGATCTAAGAGGAGTTTAACCATGAAGTTTTCAGCTACTCTATGAAAATTGTAAAATATAGATGATACCATTAAATAGAGAGCATTCATAATGCTTATAACTAGACTGTCTTCTCTACTCAATGGGGCTCCATTATTCCCTAAAATTTCATATTACATCTTAGAAAGATTCAAAACAGACAGAAATTTCTCATGACCGTATTCAAACTTTTCCACAGAGCAAATCAGTTTCCAAAGATCTTAGGGACAACAACTCTACCATAAGCTGTATAGTAGACAGATGTTTTCAAAAACTAGAGAATAAGGAAACAATGAATGACAGAGTGAACTCTAATGAAACTTCATGAATCTCAAAAGAATAAATAAATTAATAAAAGTAAATATTTTCTCTGTAATTGCATGGCAAACTGTGACCATAGGGATAAATCAGGCAATCATTGTACTCTCAAGACTTCCCATGAAATACTAGGTAGTAGCTAATGGCAAAGGGAGCATACTTAGGATGATGACAACTACATGTATAACAATCTGGAAGTCATTTTATTGCACTAAGCAGAATTATTAGAGCCAACAAAATTTCTTTAACTACTGACGGATCAAAAGTAAAGACTAGTATAATGAAAGAGTGGCAAGCTGACCTTTGACTCTCGTGATAATCCTATGGAATCACAAAGTTTATGCACCTGAGTCATAATGTTTAATGATTACCACATCATTTCCCAGAGGATGCTCAGCATCCAATGGAAATTATCTTTCTCAGAAATTCATTGCTTTTGATTTCAACTAAGAAACTGAATAAAAATCTCAGCCAATTCATAGCCATGCTAAGACAACTTTCACAGACTACTGTGAATAATAGGGTAACGAGATATTTTTTCTTCATGATAGAGTTGGAATACTATGTAATTGAAGTGAACTATTTCAGGAAAACAATTTATTTTCCAGAAAAATTAAAAAATGTTGAGTCTTGTATGCAGTCATTATAAGTAGCAGAAAAGAGCAGCAATGTCTTAACGCCTACATCTGGGGTATAAAGCAGTAATTACTAGTATTTATGAATTTTTAGAGCATGATGTAGTATGTATGGAAAAGAAGTAGTTGGGAGGGAAGAACTTCACCTTTAGTCTATGAATATGTTTAATGCAATTGGTTCCCTAGTAGCTTCTTTTATTCAGTGCCCCCTTTCAAATTATCTTAATTCTTAAAAAACATTGCACTATGAGATGAAAATATTTACTCCACTCACTGTGCTTGTCGGGAATCTGTTGTTCTTATAGTTTTCGTAAAGATCTCCATTTCTGGATGTGCTGTTCCTCTTCGCGATGTCATCGTATGAGACCTCCGTTAACTCCTTGAGAGCCAGGCCTTGGGATCCTGATACCAGTTGGTAGTCAGAATCTGGACAAAGAGAAACAAAAGGGTTAGAAGAAGTCTAATGCTGCCAACAGTGCATGTTTAAAAACATATATGGTTTTGAATAGTGCTGTGCGAATCAGGGATTTTCATTTCGAATCGAATCTCCCACATAAATTTCGAATCGAATAACAACGAATTTTTAAAAAATACTCGTTAGCTAATCAAATCACCCTAAAAAAATTCTCTTGCAAATCGAATTTGAATTCTAAATAAAATGCAAAAGTTTATGCAGAGTTAAAGTAATATAGATTTTCACTATATTTCAGGGCCTTACGATATCATATACATCTATATAGTGGCACAAAGAGGAGCACAGAATAACATGTGGTCGTTAAAATTTTCATTTCGCGTGAGGAAAACATATTCTAAACGGATGACATGCAATTCGGGGATGAGTGCATGTAACGATTCGAAGACAAATCTATCTGATTCGAATATTACGAATCATTCGCTTTTGAAGCATCCCGATTCACAGGCGAGCCAAATCAAATTAATACTGATTCGAGTCGATTCGATTTCAAGGCATTTGCACAGCTCTAGTTTTGAACCAGGGTATGAAATAATATGATGTCACAAAATTAGTTGGTTGAACATGGTGCAGTGAATTCATTGAATTCTCCTTTATAGAATATCCATTAGCCACCCTCAACACTCCTCCAGACTGAAGTAGAACCATGAGTAGTCCCTCTTTCACCACTATGCTGTAGAATACAATTCAGAGAGCAAATTCTCTTTTCCTGAAAGCATTTCATTAAATAAGGTGGTATCTCAAGGAAATCTTATCTAGAGCACAGCAAGCCCAGAGCAGTTATGAATGTTACCGCAGAGCACAAGTTTCTAATGGATCTCTTTTATCGGCTTGAGTCATAAGAGGCAACTAAAAGAGTCTTCTCCTTTCCATCGCCCTCCAACTTGTCTCTCGCAGTCCAAGTAAGAGATCACACTGCTCTTTCGGCTTTTGCCTCTTAAAACAAGTGGGGATACTGTAAGAGAAATCCCCTCTACACCTCTCTCATGTAAACTGATTGAATTATTCGATTGTATCAATTACAGGACAGGAGGAAACTGACTCTCACCCTTATTGCAGGGAATCACATCAGGGTTCTTGTCATCCATCTCGTAGAGGTCATCAACATCGGAGCGCAGTGGGAGGGACACTTTCTCCTTGGCTGCTGTGAGCAGCTCGCAGCCCCGTCCCGTTATGCCACCTCCAGTGCGAATGCCATTGTGGCCCATGTCACTCCTGAGGCCCCCCGTGCCGCTTCCAGTCGCCCCCACTGGGCCCCCACCACGGTACCGCATTGCCGCCACAATGACCATGGCCACGAGCAACAGAGCTGTCACTATGCCAATCAGGATGCCGAGGACAGGCGTCATCTCAAAAGATATTGGAGATCCTGAGGGTGAAAGGGATAACAGTAAAAGCATGCACCAAGTAACTAAAAAACATATTGCAACATGCAGATAAGTATAAGTTTTTTTATAACTGTGTAAATTTTGGACTGTTCTTTGAATGGAAGAAAGGATGTGGAAGTAACAGAAATATGAAGAG
Source organism: Ceriagrion tenellum (assembly GCA_963169105.1). Lineage (NCBI taxonomy): Eukaryota > Metazoa > Arthropoda > Insecta > Odonata > Coenagrionidae > Ceriagrion > Ceriagrion tenellum. The sequence continues at coordinate 121,985,575 of OY720643.1, forward strand.
AAGACTAAATGACATAACAACTAAATTGTGACAGTTTGAAACACACAAGGTTAGGTAATCCAAGATAAATATGAAGATAACCACTGGTGTGATGCGTGAGATTTCTTTGTTACCATATGATTGTTTTTTTCCATTACTTTCAAAAAAATAAATATTCAGTTGATTAGAACAATGAATTCATTTCAAAAGTAATAAGTAAAGCAATATGAATAATGCTTATGGTGTTTTAATTAAATAAATACCAGTTCCAGGCAAAGAAGAAAGTCATTCTTCAATGCACTCATGCAATGCTGCCATTTAAGATGCTGTATCTTTGATAAAAGTTATGGTATGGAAATAAGTTCATCTATTTTAGAAATGAATTCAAATTTATAAATGAAATAAAGTTTTTGGCACATACAGTTACCATCCTGGGAATGAAAAGCATTATGCATAAATTTTGTCTCAACAAGAACGATGTGAAACTCACATAAGACTTAAAACAGTTCTTCATTCTTATTGGTTGATACTTTTATTTTTCAATGTAAATTGACTAGGAATGGATTGATAACAGAAATTGCCGATACCAATACCGATTCCAAGACCAATTCTCCTCCCCCCGAAACCATTACCGATACTACTTCGTTCTAGGTATAATAAAAACTCAATATTCCACCATAAACATTTGAAGCTGGCTCAATCAACTGAGAAACCAGATTTCCGAAACAACCATTATTACACAGGCGAAACACAAAATTCACTGAAAAAGTTTGGTGAAGAAAGGTGATCGAAAGAAACGCACGTCTTACATTAAGCTGATGGCTTTCGGTGCCAGAGCACTCTAGTGGTAGAATTCAACACCTCGTTTAAATGGTTGAATTGGCAGTAAAAATCTGAAAATTGAAAAAATCTGAAAAACATTGACGTGACTGACGATACCGATGCTACCGATACCATAAGTATCGGCTGATACTTCATATCGGTATCCGTATCAGTCCATCCCTAAAACTAACTTTTTATTGCACTTCAAAATTTTTTATAGTAATACAAAGATGAGATCTTTCCCCAAATCCCAAAATGAAAATGGTAATGTGGTCCAAGATTTCTCTGCGCTTATTTTCACATACATCTCATTGTTAGATTCATAACAGGCTGATTCAAACAATATTTCCATAAAGATAAGATTACATGTACTCCGTGGCATCCATTGGGTAATCTGGTGCCCCAGGCATAACAGAGGGACTTCCTCCCTCCCACCACCCAACACCATCATGTTTTATTTCAAAAGGCATTCCTTTAATTATTTACTGGCTATTTAGGTCACAAATATTTTATTCCTTTTTGGACAGAGAATAGGAAATAAACAAACTAATTTCTTTTAATATAGGTACCTAAAAAATATTGCCGTGCCACTGCCTCTAGCACCTGCCACCTGTTAGGTACACCTCTGCTTGTACGTATTGTTTCTACACATGTGGATTGTAACCACTGATACTCAGGAAAGAGATATTTAAACAGGAAAATCTTCAGTAAAATCGGCACCATTCTCAACCATGACTAATTGAAATGTGGTAAACTGCATCTGCTGCATCACTGAAAGCCCATCACCAGAGGCGCTTATGCAAAACCAGACCTTGAAATTAACCACGTTTGATCCAGAGGGCCTTTCCATGGGTTTCCATGGAAAAAACAGCAAATATCTAGGGCCAATGTATGGAATGTAACTTATGTGCTTCAATATAATGGCTATAAACAGTGAGAATTCTTCTTTTGTCTTAAGCATATATTTGGTGGATTTGGAGGTTTGGATATTGCAGTGAACTTGCATCTCTTTAGAAAGATTTACATCAATTTTTTTGGTACAAGCAAGTGTTAAACAAGTGGCGTAACCCAATTAAATTGGATATCTCTCTCAATTATTCATTCTAACACCCCCCCCCAATACTCACTTGATAAAGCCTAGTTTCTGTAATGCAGCAACACAGATGTTTTGTGTTTCCCTCACATTACACAGGAAAAAGATAAGATTACATGTCAGGACATGTCTCAATTAATGACCCTGTCAATTACTCTTTGTTCAATATCCTTGAGAAATGATAGATCTAATCAACTAACTTTTCCTTTAATTGACATGATCGGAAAATGTATATAGGTATCATAGGAGGCAGCTAGTTGAATGCTTTCTTGCAATCAATGAATAACAGATTACCTTTTCAACAGATTTTAAAATTTAAATAACCTTAGTTAGATTCCAGAAAAATCTAATTCTTCAGAAGCTTAGCTCATTATTTAATTGAATGTTGATTGTCCAGGAAGTTGAAGACATTAGCAACAGTTATGGGCCTGAGAATCTTGCCCAATGCATGCCAGTTACATCCTGGGTCTTGGTTACTTCCCTTTTTACACACTGATGTGACATGGGCTATAATTCTAGTCGCCCAGTACTTTTCTGTCAAATTAGGGCTTCTTAAAACAGATATTAGAAATGACACAATGTGTTGATCTAACTTCCAGAAAATTTATGCAGGTATATCCTCTGGACATATGACCTTATAATTTTTAATTGAGAATAATTTTTGTGTCATGTCATTGTAAGGTATACTAGTCACCGATAAGTGTATTAATTACAGGAATATCTGCAGCATGCTTCAAGTTACCATTTGCACATGTGTATTCAAAGAAGTAGTAAGACATACTATGCCAAGAGAATTGAGACCAGTGAACCTACTGATATAGTGGCTATATTGATACAGTTAGTGACTGCTTTGTCAGTTTTGCCCATTGATGCCTTTATGGTTGAAAATTTGCTCTCGATTTCCCATAAATTGGACCTAATGCTTCTGGGTTTCCATTGATTAATTATTGAAGTACATTTTTTCTTAGTCTTGTCATGTATGTGGTTAAAAAATAAACGCATTGGTGAAGCCACTTTCCTTGCCTCTCTTGTGACCACTTGTTTGACCTGCGGTCATCAGTCATGCCCTCGCCCTGCCTGTAGTAAGGTCGATCCACCATGCCTGCCACAGAGTTGCTCATTTTCGGGTCTAACCCACCCTTTTTCCTGACTTGGCTAGTCAACTCGGCGACCTGCCAAGTCTTACTACACGGTGCATTATTATCTTTGTTTCTTAGCTTTGACTGTTTTCTCTAGCCTATAACTTGGTCATTTTGTAATCAGAATTTGAGGCATTATACACATACTTTGCAAATTTTTCTGCCACTTAGATCCCTGTCTTGTATCATGGTTTAACCAGCAATTTTCCTCACTCTCAAATCTAAGATTGCTTGTTTTATATTTGTTTTAGTGTTTTCAAAGCTCATTAAAAATACCTAGTAAGAGTTTCACTTTCTTGCTGTTTTCATTTCCATAGGTGATATGGATGCAAGGCTGAAGTCCTAGCCAATAAATAGTTATTTGCGAATCAGGCAAAGAATAATTGCCTTTTATACTAACTAAAATATTGGGTTGTAAGATAACCCAAAAAAAGATAAAAATTGGGTTGTAGGATAATAATAAGGATATTTGGATAATGGAGGAAGGGCAGAAGTCTGGCATTGACATGAACCAAGTGTTAGCAAAATATGCCAAGGATTCAACAGTTTTATTTCCTGTCTGATTGACTCATGAATCCTAATAAAAATTCTCCGCCACTGCCATAGTTCAACCCCATGATGACCCCTTCAGATGGGAAGTCCATCCTACTCCTACCACATCTGCACCACATTGATTCTACTCTTCAGGTGTGCAAACCTTTAGCTTTAGGCCACGACACATTCACTAAAGCATTGCAATCATATGTATGGCATGCACTGACTCTGAAGAATAAATGCACTCACTCGTCTGCATTTGGGCCTGTTTGAGGGTGTGCCCCTCCACCAGCACTGGCTCACTCCTGCCTTTGGAGTTGGCAGCAAACACGGCCATCTTCAACCCTCGGTCTGACTCGAGGCCGCTCACCCCAAACACAGGATACTTGCTGGTGACATTGGCCCGGAGCAAACCACTCTGGAGGTCATATACCTCCATGAGGAAGAACTGGGGCTGTCCACCATCAAAACCTTCTGAGCACTCCACCTCCACAGACTCCGTTGTCTGGTTCAGAATGGAGCAGTTGAATGGGGCATCTGGCTTGCCTGTTGAAGGATTAAAATAAGAATGTTACCTCAAATTAACCAATCACAATAAAACCCAGCCAAATGTCTCCTCTTTGCAGAAATTAGCATCAGCATCTACTGAGGGTGGCCAGGTCCAGAAGGTGAAAATATTAGAAAAAACTGGTGAATACAAGACTCTCCCTTAAAAATCAGAGGCACATGGCAACCCTGTGTGTCTGAAAACTGTCTCTCACAGCATGTCTCTGAAATCAAAGTCATAAATTCAGGAGGTTGTTCATAGGAAAAAGTATGAGTCTAGGCTGTCGATTTTTATGATGCCCGAAGCAAAGAGAGTGATGCAGCAATGCGTTTAAATTACACCAACTTGAACTTCAGAAATAGGATACAAATGGCAGAATATTGTCATTATCTCAAATGACTAGCCTATTGGAGAAACTCTTACACACAGGAAAATTCTTATATCCAGGGCAGGCTTGCATATCTCATTGCTAAAGGAACTCAGTCATATTTATAGACATTCACATACAGTTCACTTAAGCTTGATCACATGATCTTGTATGATGACATATAGAAGTTGTAAAACATTTAATGAGGAAACCAGAAAAATAAGGTAATGGGGCATACTCATATTCATGCTTGTATGGGTGAAAAATACCTTCATTGACTAATACCTTCTCCATTTTAAGTTCCAATTTGAGAAAATATTACAAAAATACTACAATTTTTCTGTGGATACTAAAATCTAATTCAAATGTATATGAACCTGTAATGTATTTCATTGTTCAGTTGTAAAATAAAAAAGCATGGGATGCCTGACAGGTTGTCGTTGCATTGTCCCGAGTCTGTCTAATCCAAGCAGTCAGCCTAAATGAAGTGTTTCAGTGACTGTACTACAGTTCAGCTGTACGGAACACTACACAAAGCGGCGGCTAGGGATCACCCCAGTGGCAACAAGGATAAAACATTAGATTCCTATTAGCAATATCCATTTCAAAAAGGAAGGAATAGGAGCACTTCAAAATGTCAATAATTGGCCAAGAGGGTGAATTTGACTTGGTAGAGGACACATGGTCAATGTATATAGAAAGATATGAGTTATTCTTGGAATGTAATAGTATCCCAGCCAATAGAAGGGTTAGCATTCTCTTAACAGTTATCGGAGTTAAAACATATAGGTTAATATGTGACTTATGCACACCCAAGAAACCGCGCATGAGCAAGTACGAAGAATTGGTAAAATTAGTGGTAGATAAATATTACCCAAGACCTCAGAATATTCCCCAATAATCTGTTTGGTTATTTGTGAATAATCAGTGGTCGATTGTGAGCATTTCAAATCAATACCTTGAATCTTTTCAGGTACCTACCTAAATTTGAACCTTCAATGCTTTCATCCAATCAGGTCCCATTATCGGATGTGCCCCATTACTAACGATATATAAATCCACATCCCTTGTAATACCGTTCAAGTCAACTTTTCCATTCACAATCCCTATGGGTTTAATGCACTGTCCAGTATATGAGCTCAACATTACATCAGTAGGTATCAAAGTAACTAGGTTGAACTTATCCAGATTATACCTTTTTGAAATCACACTGACAGCCGCCCCACTGTCAACTTCAAATATTACAGTTTGACCATTTGAGGTAGTTTTGAGTGTTTCTTCTTCTTCAGCTAATCAATGTATTTATCACTTGAGAGAACTGTTTGATAGATTTGGAATTCCAGTTGCCATAGGTAGTGATAACAGTCCTCCATTAACAACAAATGAGTTTAAACATTTTTTAATAATGAACGGTGTGGAACGTACCTTTTCACCACTATACCATCCACAAACCAATGGACAGGCAGAAAATTCTGTGCGGTTTGTAAAAACCAGACTTTAACAAGCCCTACGTGACAATCAAGATAGCAGTAAATCAAATTTCATTCAACTATACAAACTCGGTACACAGTGCAACTGGAGAAACTCCAGCAATGATAATGTATAGGTGACCATTGCATACTAGATTATATCTACTTAGACCCAATCTATCTCAAGTAGTGCAGCAAAAACAGCACAAGCAAATACACAATGCCAAAGGGAGTAAATTGAGAACAATACAACCTGGAACACCCGTACTAATCAGAGACTACAGGGTCACCAAATAAATGGGTTGAGAGCACTGTATTAAGGTAGTTTGAGCAAAATATCATTTCACATAGAAATCAATGAATTTGGTCTCATTTTAAAGAAAAATATATCTCACTTCCATTGGCACCAAAAATTCAATCCCTTTACTGCATTACTTTCCGAGATATTTGCCAAAAATTACCAGCCCTTTTACATGGGAATAGTACGTGTATGCACTCCAGTGAGTCCTCATTTAACAAATGAGGAATTTCTAACACCTAGATCTCGTCAAAAAACCAACAGTGAGTTTTTGTGTGTTTTCTCAACTATTTTTGAAAATTGATCATAATGTCACTGCAGTAAATTCTACGGGATCACAATAAACCTTTCGTTATGATGGAGTTTGGAACATACCACGTTAACAAAATGAGTCAAGTTATAGACTTATTCAGTTATTTTCATTTGATAACTTACAGTTTCTGTCATGTAAAACTATATTATTGCACCATTAGTAATCTAATATTTAACATGTGTGTCTCACAGCTGGTGAAATTAAAATGTATGATTCGAATATGGTCTCTATTATGATCAGATACTATCTTGCTTGCACTACCTTAAAGAGACTTAATTTGGTCACATATCTAGTTAAACTACATTCTGAAATCATATGGAAATGCCATGTAGTTCAACTGATTCAGCTGAACACACTAGATATAACTAATGGAGAAAACTGTTTCAGCAACGTTAACCAACCCATACACAATGAACAACATATAGTAATTACCACTGAGAGGGAGGCAAGTAACAGTCATGAAAATCCAGTTCACATAACCACACCAACAGCAATTAAGACAAGAGCGCCCACAGATACTTTTCATGAGAGAGAGGGTAGACCTAATAGATCCAAACAGACTCTACCATCTGCCCAAACCCCAGAGGATAATGATGGTGATAAACGGTATCTGAATAGAACCAGAAAATCTGTAATAAGATTGAATTTCTGAAGGAAATGTAAAAGTGATTTGTAAAAGTGGAATTACTTTTTTTGGATTGTATTTGTATTCTTGTTTTCTTTGTTTGAAAGAAGTATTGATGTTCATTTCAGTTTTGAAACTATGATTCCTTTATGGAAGTGATGATTTTGTATAGGTGTATATTTAACGATGTAGATAATGATTTAAAAAGGGACATCCCTAAAATGCTATGTTATAAACTTAAGGGGGAAGGAATTTTAATGTATTTCGTTGTTCACTTGTTAAATAAAGAAGCATGGGATGCCTGATGGGTCATCGTCGCATTGTCCCGAGTCTGTCTATTCCAAGCAGTCAGCCTAAATGGAGTGTTTCAGTGACTGTGTTACAATGTAGCTGTAAGGAACACTACACAAAGCAGCGGCTAGGGAGAAAAAAGAACCATGAGTATGAGTATAATTAAACTCAACCATCTACAAAGCAAAAGTAAAGCGTAGTACGACCAGCATAGCAATCAGCAACCAAGCTTACTTACTGATGCAAGTACCTTGTGTTTACATATCCCACAATACAAAAGGAATGTAGGTGAGAGCAGGAAGTGTCACTTATTGCTATAGAGATTTGAGAGAGATTGAGAGTACCACTCATGAACCAAAGATATGATTGTCACTGGCCCCTCGGTAAGGAGGTTAACTTTGTCGAAAAGTAGTATTCAGGTACATCCCAAGTACAATTAACTATATATTTTCCTCACTCAGCAATATCATAGTTTTTTTCTGCCTTTGTATGGCCATTTACTGGTTGTTAGATACTAAATGATTTCTGATACTTTGCACTAAAAGACTAGCCCCCATACTTATAGATATGTGGAAATGGCACCTCAGTCTAATTCAGTGATTTCTAATTGTATCCTAATCCATTGCTATTGAGCCAAGGGCCTAGACTATAATCAAAACTATAACCTAGACTATAATCAACTATAATCAAGCTCTAAGAGTAGTTTTTTGTATCAGAGTTAAGTTTTGTTACTTTCTGATGCTATTCAGCAATGGCATTAATAGGCAGATGCTAAGGAAAAAAATTGTACTGAAGGCAGAGTAAAAATCTTTCATTTCCTGGCCAGGTTGTTAGCTTCCTATAATATTACACAAGGCAAATTGAAGAACTTGACATAAAGAATTACCATTAACCTCCATTCATGCTGGGGCAAAATATTTCACTACAAATGATTAGTCCTTCAGGTATTAGAGGTTTGATGAAGGTGCTAAATGGAAACAAGTAACATACAGTTTCATTAATGAAGATGGACATTCTGAATCGGGAACTAACCTGTTTCACTATTATCTACCTATTGCTGCTAGCATTATAGAGAGTCCTCTATTTGATAATATTGCTTAAAGAGATTAAAGACATTTTCTCAAAGAAAGCTTTCTAGCCTCTTCATGTACACTTTTGGCTCAATTTGTGGGCTTTAGAAGCTTCACAAGCTAAAGTCATGCTAATTTTTTTTGATGCTCCTACAATGCATACATAGCTTCCGAGGCACCACCATGGGATATAGTGTTAGCAACAATGATTCAAATAGAAAATTCATCATTGACATTCTTTTGGCTGCACCCATTGCTAGATTGAAATATTATTAGAAGGATTCTATCAAATCTCAAATCAATGGATTCGAAAGGATTTGATTGAATCCTCAAATAATGGCAACATCACTAATATTAATTTGCAATTCTTTGATTATCTTTCTACCATTCTCTTTCTGGCCAAAGTCACATACTCAAGTGAGATCTCATCAACTCTACTGCATATTTAGGGCATGAAGCAAAGAGAAACTTTAGACATACATATTTGAAAGAATGATTCAACACCATTCCGAACTGACCTGCTGCAATGATGTGGAAGACACAGGGGTCCTTCTGCTGTCCAGCTGTATTGGATGCCCAGCACATGACAGTACCATAGTCCATTTCGGTCATTGGAGTATACGTAAGGGTGCTGAAGAAGGCTCCTGTCTGGTAGCGAGCCTGAGGCACATCAATGGTCTCTGCTGTGTTGTTGAAAGACCACTTAAAGGAGTCTGGAGCTGGATAAGCTTCCACCTCACAGATGACATGGGCATTCTCGTGCCTTGCAACTCCATACACTCGCTTCTGGTCTGACCTACAGATTGGCTTGTCTGCTCAGGCAAAAAGAAATTTGTCACAACATTATGCCATAATACAAGAGGAAGGTGATGCTATGAAATAACTAAGGAGGGGTCAGATAGCAGATGAGAGGATGATAGAAATTATACAGAACATGAATCACTATTATAGGTAAGTATGCTGCTAATTAATGCCAACACTTTTGGTCAGTAGGTACCAGCCTTACATTCTTTTATTCATTCATTTTATTTGTTCTGTTGGGTATCTTGCATACCATGGACATCGTCAATAAACAACAGATACATAAAAATACAAGAGAAACACATTCAACACACAACTAAACATACAAATTACAAATAGAGCTCCTTATATAGCTCTTCATCTTTAATAATGAGCTTTCTGCTCAAGAAGAGATTAAACCTTTCTTTTAAAACATGGTAGTGTTGAAATACACCTGATCTTAGGAGGGAGCTTATTATATATTTCAATGGCAGAGTGTTGAGGTCCCTTTAGACAGAGAGTATATACATAATGCTGATGATGTATGTCAATACATTTACTAGTGTTGTGTTTATTGAAGTTAGAATTTACAGGGAAGAGGTGTGGATAACTCTTAACTAAGGATGAGTCAAATCCAAATGTCGATTTTCGATTCTACCGATTCTCAGGATTAGAATCGGTAATGAGAATCGATCGCCTAAAGTCGATTCCAATTCCATAGATTCCAGATAGATAAATATTCAAATCGAATTTCATTCATCACATCACATTTGTCTCAGTAATTTTGGGTGTAGGCTATCAATTTGTACTTTTTATCTTCCTCAATAAGCTGAGGATATATTTGCTATTTGTTAATATACATACTTTTTGAGCGACTTAATTGTCTTTGTGATTTTATTTCAGCCAATACTTGAATTTAAATATGAAATAGTCATACGCTACTAGTAAATCAATATCCCGCCTGTATTTAGGATTAGAATCGATGGAATCGGAATTGAGAATCGGGAATCGATCTGAAAAAATCGGAATCGAAAAAAAGTGGAATCGACTCACCACTACTCTTTACAAAGATGGCACAGGTAAGGATATAAACTGAGGGTAGAGTTAAAATTTTAAGCTCTTAAAAGAGTGGCTTACCAGGGATGCGAATAGGTAATCCACACATAGCCTTAATGGCTTGTTTCTGTATTGAAAAGGCCTTGGAGGTAACAGACAAATTTCCCCAAAACATAGTGCCAAATGACAAGTGACAAAGCACCTTTGCATAATAAAATATGTAAAGAGTGTCGATGGCTACTATTGGGAATAACTCTCTTATCATGAAGATACCCAATGCTAGTTTTCTTTTAGTTAGTTGCTAGTTACAAGAATTTCTAGCTTAGTAGCTAACTTACATGAATTGCTAGAGTTGCTAGTTGTTACTTTCATTTTACTGTAGGTACAGGTCTATCTCCCATAAGAGATTTTTCACAAAACACTGTCATATTGAAGAAAATCATGTTCTGTCAACTTATCAGAGTCATTTTGCCAGTCAATTACTTTTGTATTAAGAGCGCCCCTGGCGGTAAGAGTAATAATTTTTTTTGGCGCGACACTGTTATGCCGGCATGTGCGCTCATGTGAGCGTGGGGAAGGGTAACCCCAATACTGTGTGTATTAACAGTGAGATAGACTAAAACTAACAAGCATACATTACGTATTTTTTTAATGCTTAATCACTGCCGAAAATTCCTCGAGAGAAAAAACCAATAATGGCACTCAACAGTCAGCTCATCGTCACAAAATACTTACACATGACACGCAGCTCCACAGTGTTGCTGTCGCCATCACCCTCAATGTTGGATGCAATACATGTGTAGTTGCCTGCGTGGTGCCTGTTGACCACCTGCAGAGCCAGATCTTGGTTGGTGGTGATCACGCCAAGCTTCTGGTTGTGCTGGATAATCTGACCCTTTAAAAACATGAAATGTCAACATGAATTGGAAGGCTAAGGCAGGAGTGCAATATTCAAACAGTGCCTCTGCCCGAGGGACTTCTCTGAATCATTTTGAATTGATAGATGAACTCCAGGGATTGGAATAAAATTGGGACAAAAATAGTCAATGGGGAAACAACTGCAGCCTTAACTTAGTGGAATTTATTCATAATAGAAAACAAAAATTTGTTATATTCCAATAGATTTTTATTTTAACTCCAAACCAGAGAGTTCAGTCTCTAGGAAAGTGAAGGTATATGAGGAAGTCATTTATGCCATGTTCAAACTATAGAAAGTAAAGTTATTGTTTAAAGCAGTCAGGAGTTCAATAGTCAATCAAAAAACACAACTTTCACACACTCCACAAGAATTTATAAAAAATATCTAATAGTTTTCAATGCATACATGTCATTCTCAAGAGACATTAGGAATGACAACACACAATATTAGGGCAGCCTCAAATAGTTGCTGGCAGATTACCTAAAGTCATCATTAAGGTGTGCTTTTATAGCCCAGTACACATTAAGTAAACTTATTTAACCTCAAAGATTGAATTGCAATACAATATAAATGTGGTGTGTACATGTTTCAGTGTGGTGGCACATTTTGTTTTAATTTTGCATCTCCGATGATTCTGTTGTTCCATATGTCCTGGGAATCCCAATAGGCTGCTAATCCTGTCATCAGGTTTTCCAGGGACCTGGGACAACAGAACTTGACATACATCCATGCCCTAGGTGGTGAAAAACCCAACCAGGTGGGACTCGAACCTGCGACCCTCAGTTTAGCAGGTGAGGACTTTACCCCATCGCCACCGGGGCCACCATTTTAAGAAGAGAATTAATGAATATTCCCTACTTGCACAAAAAAGATGATATCTGAATATTTCTGGAAAGAAAGATACAGTTAATCCATATACGTAAATACAGATTAAATCTATATTCAACTCTAGCATGGAATAGATTAAAGTAGTATACATAGAGGAAAAAAGCACATCGAATACATGTAGGGAAGGCAAGGAAGGAATAAGACACTTTTTGGAAGAAAGAGTTTTGTGAAAAAATGAAATGTATAAAACAACCTTTTTTGCCATCATATATTTCCTTGAACCTTCTAATATCCATATCAAATTGCACAAAAGAATAAAAGAAGGTGAGAACTGTGGAACTTGGTATTTTCTGAACATATGACGAATTTTGCAGTCCTCCCCGAAACCGGGAGGAATGGGACGGTTAAGTGGGAGGAATGGGACACTAATGTAAATGTGATAACACGGCAAGAAAAATAAAAAATTGTACAAAATACATAAATTATAAACAGTTCACCCATTGCTGTCAATTTATTGTATGTCGATGGATGAAAGAGAACCAAATATTGAGAGCATGCAACTCAGCAAGGAAGGCTCTAAGGGGGCCAAAGAAAGGAAGACTGAGCGAAGTAGAATGCATCGTTGCAGATTTTGTGCGCGAGCTCAGGAATAAGGTTGCTCCCGTGTCTCTCACGAGGCCATAGTCATCAAAGCATTACAAGTAGGACAAGGCTTAGGGATCCCGAGGACATCATTGAAGGCAAGTCTTGGATGGGTGAAGAGATTTATGTTCCGTCATCACTTCTCGTTACGGTGACGCACAACTCTTGCACAGGCATAACCGATTACTTATGAAGAAAGGCTCTTTCATTTTCAGCGTTTTGTGATTGCTAAACGCAAAGCATATAATTATCTGTTGGGTGATATGGGGAATGCCGATCAAACGCCGAGATATTTTGATATGCCTCCTGACTCCCTCCCGAGTGAATGAATAAGGTGCCTCTTCAGTGCTCGTAAAAACATCGGGCAATGAAAAGCTACGTGCATCAGCAATGCTCGCCTGTACAGCTGATGGAAGAAAACTCCCTCCACTGATTGTTGTAAAAAGGAAAACGATGCCCAAAGAACGCATCACGCCTGGCATCATAGTGCGAGTGAACGACAAAAGATTTTTCATAGAGCAGCTGATGCTGGAGTGGCTGGAAGTATTGTGGAACCGGAGACCTGGAGCACTACTTGGGCGACGCAGTATGCTCATCCTTGATTCATTCCGAGGCCACCTAACGGAGAACGTCAAGCAGACGATGTCCATATTGATTCGAATGTCACACTAAGAAATGAGTCGAAACAAGTGTAAAGAGAATAAACCTTGTTACTAAAATTATACCAGTACTCTTGGAAAGGTATCAAATTGAGTGTCTTCTCATTAATGATTATCCACAGATCTAAATACAAATATTAACACGTGATAATAATTTTCCTCTTCTCTTCTGCATTCACTTTGTATATTCCGCACAGGATGAAATCAGATTTGGTCATCATACCTGGGGGTATGACCAGCCAACTTCAAGTTTTGGATGCATGTGTCAATAGGGCCTTCAAAAGTAACCTAAAAAATATTATGCTGAGTGGCTGATGAGTGGGAACTTTGAATACACACCCTCAGGCCGTATTCGAAAGCCATCTTTGGCACTAATTACTCGGTGGATTAAGGCTTCTTGGGATGCCATCCCAGAAGAATCAATTGTGAGAGGCTTTAAGAAATGCTGTATATCAAATGCATTGAATGGCACTGAGGATGACGTCATGTGGGAGGACACCGATTCAGAGGAGGATATGGAAAGGACTCCCAAGGGAAGTTCGAAGTGAGACATCTCATTTGGAAAGTGACGATGAAATAAGTGAAAATTCTGAAGAGGAAAGTGAATATGATATTTAAAATAGTGTTACAAGGGTGAAATATATCACATCCGAGAATCTGGAACTTTATATCATCCCGTTATAACTTCTCTAATAATAGGAGAACATTTTCAGTAATAATCACCTTCATGTCAGCACCTGATTGAAATAAATTATATGATACTGTATGTATGTACTCTATATCCTCATATTTTAATCCCTCTAACCATTGGAGAGGTTTCTATAATAGCTGCCTCAGAACTTGATTGCAGTAAGTATGGTTGCACTGTAAGTAAGCATATTTATCTCACTGATTGGAGCATTGTTCTCATAATTTACTTATGAAATGCATGGGAATTTTTGTAGTGAACACTCTACATGCTGCTTTCATCCTATATGAGCATTAAAAACTTTTCCCTAAAATTGCAGCTCTAAAACCCAACCCGTCTTACATTCGGTGCCCTCTTGTATTCGGGCCAGTACGGTAAGTTAAAGATTGTAATTGATATCACCTGCATGAATAATTAAGGTAAGTTTAAAAACGTTGCAGAGTGGCTAAGGCAAGCTAATAGGAGGAGCAAGAAAAAGAGAGTTTCGGCTGAATGCGATTCTACATAAATCATTTAAGGTCACTTTGTGACGAAAATAATAAATGTTTTTTCTTTGTACATTTTGTCTGATTCAAGTCATTACTCCCATTTACCTGATATTAATGTAATAAAGTGAAGGGCTTTGATAATAGTCATAGCAGGTCAAGTAGTGTTTCACTGAGAATGTGTACGTAAGCTTTTATCTTTATGAACCTGTTAGGGTATTCACCTCTGTACTTCAGGACTGACATTTATTATTGCATGAGTATAACTTTCATTTACTTTAGTTTATTGTAATTTATTGTAGTGGCTGTTTTTTCTAAGTATTTATCCTGATATAAGCTTTGGAATGGGTCATAGTTAAATTCCAATTCTGGGGAGAAAAATTTACAAAATGTACATGGAAAGATGATTAAATCCGTGTTATATCTGTTTTTGAGGTTAGAAATTGGATTCAATCCTTATTTTATCTGGTTTTGAGGGTTGGAGAAAATATATATTGTTCCTAGATAAAATATGAAAAGCAGAGGACATTTGGTAGAGAATTTTTCATACTTAATATAAATATTTCCTCGATGAATACAAGAATCTGTAACTTAAATAAAACTTTGTATACTCCACTATAGGTTTAATAACACGACCCGGGTTTCGACACTTCGTGTCATCTCTGAAGAACTATAGTGGACTATACAAAGTTTTATTTAAGTTACTATGAATTACTTACACAAAGTCAAGCCTGGAACCATTTCCTTTAAAGGACAATTGTGACAAGAATCTGTGTTTTATGCAGATTTGATCCTTTTTGTGCTGGTAGGGATAGAAGTGTGTCAAAAATCATTTTATAACATCCATTTATGTTGAACATATATAAGAGACTGATCACTGAGAAAATTTCAGCCCCAAAGTTTTACATGTAATTAGTATGGTTTTAATTTTAACCCTCCTCTTTCCCTTAAAACTATTCTACACTCATGTTTCTTTGGGTCATAATGATCTGAATGTATGGTGATAAAGTATGCTGAGATGTTGAAAATTGAGACGATTAAATGTGAAATGTTTTTTTTACTACTTTTTACATGTTATATCGTTAAAGAACATAATAAAATCATCTATAAACAATTATAACTCTGTTGAATAAATATAAATTTATCATTATAAATGTATGTCATATATAGATCAGACTCAAAATACTGATAATGCAATGCATATAATATGCTGATTAATGAAATGTTGAAAACAAAATTTTGTAAATACTTCACTTTTGTCTTTCAGGACAATAATATATCCAATAAAAACACTAAGTATGCATAACAAATAGCACTCATGACATTAATATGTTGAATAGAAATTATTGATTGGACATTTCTTTTGATATTTTGGTCAATTATATGAAAAG
Organism: Ceriagrion tenellum; assembly: GCA_963169105.1. Taxonomy (NCBI): domain Eukaryota; kingdom Metazoa; phylum Arthropoda; class Insecta; order Odonata; family Coenagrionidae; genus Ceriagrion; species Ceriagrion tenellum. The sequence continues at coordinate 122,001,570 of OY720643.1, forward strand.
GGAACCCTGCAAATATGCTGGCTACAAATTGAACAAATCCTGGGTGTTTAGTTGTCACATTTGGAAGGACAAAATTGGCATCTAGCTTTCTTGCTCGTAAGCTTCTTTGGAACCACTAGGATCTTGTGTAGAAGAATCTGCAGCTTGTATCTTCGTAATAGTAGCCATTACTGGTGATGAAGGATATCAGATTTTCCCGGCGTATCCAGCCATTACTGGTGGCTAAACAAAGTCAAGAAGTACAGAGTCATAATAGACAGGCATCAAAAAATTATGTTGATCAAAATTTCGTTCCGGGTCATAATGACCCGAGGAGAACAGGAGGGGTTGGACTTTTTGAAAAAAATTGGCATTGTTAGAGTGCTCACCAAATGCTGTCCTTTTAAACGATTTTTTAGATATCAGAGCTTCGTCCTTGATCTCGATCGCTGTATAATTCCGCATACATGGTTTATATATTTCGCCTCTGACCAAACCTCTTCAATACAGTCTCTCCCTCTCATTATTGACCTCGTACCCCCCCTCCCTTACACTCTCTCCCCCTCTCCTCTCCACCATTTTGCCGATGAGTCGCTAAACTGTGCTCGGTTTCATCACCTAAATCACTACGACGCTAAAATTTGCTGGCACACAAAAATCATGAAGATGGCATCGTGATGGACACGTAGCCCGTTATCCGCGATTCACTGAGAGGGGTGAATGGACATCATTCAAATGCACGTGGATACTTACGTTGTGTTTCCAGACGACCTTGTAAGCGTGTGGATTGGCGTCAACATTGCACTCAAAATACACGTCGTCCCCTTCCTCGATGTCCTTAGGGTTCAGGTTCGAGCCCAGCTCGAGTCGGACGACTGGAACGTCTGCAAAAAAAATCGTAAAATGTTGACACTTGGAACGTGAGGTCCGATTTCAGCTCCAGACACGATATTAAAAGTAACCCATTCGAGGCAAAATACTAAAAAGTTGACACAAGTTCCACCAAGAGCATGAATCTCGCATAAATACAGTCGACCCTGGACTGGTGAGGACTGGATTAGTGAGAAAACTCTATGAGTGAGACTATAGATAGCCTGGTCCCGTCCCGTTTACACCCCCGAAAACCTCGCAAGGTGGTTCGTGCGATTTCCGTTTATAAACACATTTGCGTGAAACTTTTAATGCTCGCACTTATTAGTATTATGAAACAATAAATGTGAAAAAAATTGCATTTTACCAATTGTATTTCTTGGAAATTAAATACCATCTCAACTCGTAACCTTATGATACTAATTATTTCGAAATAATTTGGTTACGTATGTACAGATTTTCTTATAAACGCAAAATTATACATTTCATATTATTTTAAGGGTGGCTTACAAATATTAAGGTATCATGCCAAGTAAACAATGCGGATTTACAAACGATTTTCGCTTACATTTAGAAATTTCGCGACGGAAACCCAAGTCATAACAATGCTTGAAAAAGGCGAAAATTTTGAAATACAACTCTCGCATCAATTATATTAATTGCTAAACGTTTGGTTATTTCCACCAAGTAAACAGGTCTAATTAAGTGAAACGTGGCCAAGGATTGTTTTGACTCTCTTCAAAAGTTATCAATACGTGCACTCAACGACTCACGAGTAGCGCTCAACAGCCAACCACGTAAGTGAGAAAGTGAAGACCTCCATTAGAAAGAATGTTTCCAAGGAAATTCAACACGATATCCATGTCTTGACAGGTCACACAAACACAGTGTAGTATTCACAGTACTAACAGTTACAAGTAAGTCAATGAGTGCCGATTACGGGACAAACTAAAATTTCACTATTTGACTATCTATTCTGAATTTCTCATTGCTTGGACTGGTAGGTGTAACCTTCGTAAGTTAGAGAAGCAGTCGCTAGCCCTGGTTTAGTGTAAACCTCAATGAGGGAGAGGAGCCGCTCCTGGACCTCTTTAAGAGGAAATTCGGCCTAGTGAGAAACATCTATAGGCGAGAAAAAACCCCGATTCCTTGGACTCCCGCTCATGTAGGTTCGTATCAAGTTATTCGTTCATTCTCTATAGAATCACGCATTAGAAGCCCTAACACGCTAGAATGATGCCTAAATGATTTTCTCTCTGAAAGCAAATACGCCCGAATCCAAGCACGTCAAATCGGAGCCATATCCAGACAGAAAGCTCACGAATCGAATGATGGCCTCGGACTGAATTTTACGGAAGAGTTAAAAGTCGTCAAATGAGGTGAAAATATTTTTAACGGGCGAGAATTCGTACGTAACCATCCCATCCTGCTTCTCGTCCATTTCTCAAGGAACCTAACTTCATAATCTCTCCTTCGGTCCATGTTCAGTGTCACTCTCTTATTATCCCCGCTTAAAGAACACGAAACGGCGACAAGGAAGAGAGATTGGCCACACAATACCCTCGTCCATCTCATATGAGATGGACGATGGGATCACAATAAACCTTCCGTTTTGATGGAGTTTTGAACGTACCGCGTAAAAAAAATGAGTCATGTTAAATACTTATTTAGATATTTTCATTTGATTACTAACAATTTGTCATGTAAAACTATATTATTGCACCATTAATAATGACAATTTAATTCGTGTCTCTTGCAGCTGGTGAAAATAAAACATATAATTAGAATATGGTCTTTATTATGATTAGGGAACTATCTCGCTCGCACCACCTTAAGACAGTCATTGTTGTTCGACACAGCCGGCCGAAGAGTAGGCGAAAGTACGCGCTTCACAACAATGCAATCGGTGCAATTGAAAGCAATGATTACGAGAATGACACAGGCAATAAATTTAAAATCAAAGCAGTTGGTTAACATGTAAGAGAGCGAGGTGGAGTAATGAATTCACTCACAGTAAACGTCCATCTTCCAAGTGTCTTCCTCGGCGCTTCCTTGGACCCTAGGGTTGTCCGCCCTGCAAGTCAGCGTCCTGCCGTTGTCCTGCATCGATGGAGTCAAGGTCGTCGTCGAAGTGGTCACGTTCCCATCAGTGGAGACCTGCTCGAACGGAAGAGAAAAAAAAAGATTTAACGTCTAAATTGCGAAAAGAACCAGGAGACGGGCAAAATTATGGCGGCTCTGTCCCTCGCGTCGCATTGTCCAGAAATTCAGAAAACTTAAACATAGTGCTGTGCGAATCAGGGACTTTCATTTCGAATCGATCCGAATCGAATCTCCCTTAAGATATGTCGAATCGAATCGAAACGAACTTATTTTTTAATTTTGGTAGCGAATCGAATCACCCAAAAAAATTCGCTTGCGAATCGAATTCGAATCTAAATAAAATGCAAAAGCTTATGCGCAGTTAAAGTAATGAAGATTTTCAAAATATTTCAGGGCCTTATATTAGCCCATATATCTATAGTGGCACAAAGAATAGCACATAATAACATGTGGTCGTTTAAATTTTAGTTTCTTGTGAGGAAAATATCGTCTAAACGTACGGTGCACCATTTTTGGAAAGAGTGCCATGTTTGAATGCATCAACGATTCGAAGACGATGATTCGAAGCATCCCGATTCGCAGGCGAATCGAATCGAATTAAGCCTGATTCGAGTCGATTCGAATCGATTTCGGAGCATTCACACAGCTCTACTTAAACATGATACCTTCGAAGTGCGTTTCATAAACTGAGAGGAAGAAATAGATGATGGTTCCCAGGCTATTTTTACTCTAATTTGGCCTAGAATGATGAGATTTGAACATGGCCTCTTCTGGAAATTGCTCGGATTACAGCAGAAACATTAATTTGAACTAGTAAGCATAATAAGGTTTAAAATTAAAACTTTATTGAAAGCGGAAAAACCAGAGAAATTGAATAAAAATGAAATATTGGAATCTGGCCACCTATTTCTTTAAGAAAACAGCGAACTCTTGCCCCAATTGATGTCAAAATACGGCAGCTCCATACAAAGAGCGCGGCAGTCGACCGCTATGACATGACAAATGCCATTTAAAGTTAATAAATATTCTTGGAATTCTCAGCATATTATGTACCTTAATTTTAATTTTCAATAGATAACCCACGAAAGCAAGATTTTTTTAAAAACAAGTATATAAAAATGTGTCATTAAGTATTTGTTCTCACCCACAAAATGAGGCCATAAGGGCTCCCCTGAAGTTTCGTCATCATAGAATGGAATGAATAAAGAAAGAAAATGAAGTTGAAATTTGCATCGTAATCAGAATACCTGAACGGGAGGCGTCAGACCTAATGTCCAAATGAATCCTAAATTTGCTTAGTATTTTCTGTCAGCTCAAACATTTTCATGGCATTATGTACATTATTCAGGGAGATATTCGTGTTTCTTTGTGTCTATGACCAGTGTTCAATTACGGAGTTGGAAGCAATGTTCATAATTTTCCTGGAGAAGACGGAAGGTTTCAGACCAATAATCCAAACGGTTTCTAAAACCACTTAGCATTGCTTATCAACTCAAAAAGTTTCAAAGCATAGGCTAAATTATTCAGCGAAATGTTTGTGATTCTTTGTCTATGACCAGCGTTACGGAGTTGGAAGCAATGTTTATAACTTTCCTAGAATCGAACAGAAGGTCTCAGACCAAAACTCCAAACGGGTTTTAAAGCCACTTAACATTGCTTATCAATCAAAAAGTTTCATAGCATAGGCTAAATTATTCAAGGAAATATTCATGGATCTTTGTACCGATAACACCCATTCATCTGCATGCAAAATTTGAACCCCGCCAAAAATTCGATCCAAGATGGTAGATTACATTATACAAGTGTGTGTCATGACCTGGGACCTTGCTCGAAGCGATTACAATTGCGTAACTAAGGAGTCACGTGGCACAGCAACGAACGGCTCGAGATGCTGGTAAGGTTAACCCACGTGGATGAATGACTTTAGTTACTGCCATATTATTCATTGCGTCTCTTATCGCGATTTTCAATTCCATCAACAATATTCCCGCGAGAAAATTCGACCGGGAGCTCTGCGGAAGATTTGACGAGAGGCATTAATGCATAAAAATCTCGAACCCTTCCAGGTTGGTCCACTCGAATCCTTAGGCACGTTCTTGAAATCATGTCGAGTGATTTTCAAACATCCCCCACATCCCCGCAGTGAGCTCAAGGAGATCGAATGGAATTCTGATACCTCGGAAAATTCGCGGCGATCGGCGACGTAATCCATGGAACTTTCTCGAGGCTCCCATGCTTAACAATTGAAGTTATATTCCATTACCGCTCTAGAGGTTCAATTAGATTTCGAATAGTAACCATGGATTTATGAACGTCGTTAGCGTATCAAATGAACGGCTGGTAACCTATGTTACCAACGCGGGGTGACGACTAGCTTAATGATCTCAAACTATGCAAGATGTCCTTCGTTAACTGAGCCCGCTCTGCGAGAGTCTACGATGCAATTTTCTATTTCACTGTATAATAATCTGGTTAGTGTCTCCTTTGCAGCCCCTAATAAGCTAGAAATATCTGAGGCGTTACATTCATACTACTGGACTGTATTTTTAACTTACCTAAATGATTTTCATTAGCTCGCGATCACAAGCATGGTTTGATTCAGCTATCAACAGATATAGAATATAAGTTCAAAAGTCCGAAGAAACAGGCCAAAATATTGGCAAACTAGCCAAAAGGTAAAGCTGTCAGTAAATAGTCAAAAATAAATCAATGTGTGGCTTTTATTCATTATAAAAACCATAAATTTAATTCAGGCTAAATGAATATAATAGGTATCTAATGCGGAAGTTTTCTTTGTACACGTTTTTGGTAATACATGCGGAGCTGTTACTATGCAGTCTGTCTTGTAAAATGTGGATTTCAATAAACAATACATTCAGCCGCACCAAGTGTTAGTTAGTGGAGTACATGAATAGTAACTGGGAGCTCGCTTTCCATCTATTGGCGCCCATCTGAATCACTATAACCATAAACTGAATCATACGTACGTACGTGTAGCATTTTATGGAGTAAAGTGTCCAGTGGGAAGGTATGATGACTGAAACTTCGTAAAAGTCGTAGATGGTCGAAAAAATATATTTTTTTATCTAAAAGGATACGCGTGCTGCCGTACGTGTGCGGAGTAATGTACGCGCGCCCGGGTGTCTGTGGATACGTGAACAAGGAAATGCTTCTAAACGATCATCAGCCTTTAACCCAATCGGTTGAGAGGCTTCTGGATGCAGAAAAATATCGTGGGAAGCCGCGAGTGTCAGAGGGGAAAGAAGAAGCCCTTCGCATAAACTCTGCGAGCGTCGATTATCGCGACCAAATCGACCCGATCGCTCCCTTTCGACCGGTGAACTTCACGCCTTTAAGTGGATAATTGTGTCGCCGCGGGATCGGAATAGCGCTTTGGACGGCATGGACACCCGATAGTGAGTGCACAGAGGGGATAGAGGGGATTTTTTTTCTTGCGCTAATCGAAGTTGAGCGACGGAGAGGCGACGATTGATCGATTTATTGGATCGACGAAAGGAAAACGGACATTTAGACGGCCACCCCTCTCTCGCGCGACAGCTCAATTCGTTCGCTCCAGCCCGATACGCAGAAGCCGAGAAATGCTAAAGGGGTGGCACACCCCCCCTCACTTTCACTCGATCGCCTCGATCGCGAAATGCACGGGAGATGCTCTCGCTATTGAGGTGGTTGGAACGATTTTCGTTTATTCAGAGATTTGCGTAAAATATTTGCACACGTGTACTTTTAGCAATATGAATACACAAGAGTGAAAAAATTGCATGTTACCGATTTGGTTTCTGGCCATTTCATTGATATTTTAACACTTGACCTTACGGTTTATTTCTACTCTTCCTGATGCAAATCCCCCAAACAAGTTTAGCACGTTTTTGCTGATCCATTTGTAGAAGAATTTACATTAACTTTTGAAGTGTACCGTGCAATACCTGTTGTTGATGACTGACCATGCCAATGAGAGGCAAGGAGGTGGGGCGGCTGTGCCCCTCCCCTTCAAAAAAAGCGAATGGATGAAAGTACTCGGCTAAACCCGTTAAAATAAGATGTACGAAGGGAAAGTTGACTATGTTTACGACTGAGTTTAACAGATTCAGGCGCAGTGGAAGTTCGTCATAATGAAAACAGCTATCTCACAGTACCACAGGTTTTTAAATTCAATTACTACGCGTTCCAATCCGAAGTCACATTTGAGTCATCGTCAAGTGCTTGATGATGACTGTACGTTGAAATTCGTTGTGAAAAAGTGCGACTGTTGTTTTCATTATGTTTACAATTGGTTTTAGAATCCATTAAATATGACAACACGTTCCACAACGGCAAAGCTTTATTAAGCTCTGGTAAAAAATTTGCATAAGGGTGTCCTGTCCTCACTTAGCATAAATCCATAAGAACGCCTATGTAACTCACCCGTGCCTCATACCCTTGAAGTTACTCGCTAGGTATTGCCGTATTTACCTGAATATAAGACCCTCCCCTTTTTTCCAGAAAAATATGATTCAAAAATGAGTCTTATACGGTGAGGATAAGCCCGAGGGAGTACCCATACTAATATTTAAAGTTATGTAACACGACTATTCGAAATTCTAAGTGCGTTCAAACACATCGCAAAACAAATTTGAGCTCCATACCCTTACTGCTCAATTACAAAACATGCAAAGCATCACACATTGTTTCCAAACTGGATGGGTACTTCCCTGAGGGCTCTCACACCTGTTCTATATTTTTCCTGGAATTTGAGCCTCAAAAGTGGGGGGTGTCTTATATGTAGGGGAGGTCGTATATTCAGGTAAATACGGACATAGAAGTATCGGGCAGCGTAGAGTGAAATATGAGTTTTGAGCAACCTTAGGCTTACCATTGAAAAATATTACCTCATGCGAACGCGAAAACTCAAATGAAAACCTAACGAAATAGGAAATATCGTTCATCGTGGAACTCGGCGGAATCCCCTCTTTAATTAAGAGCCACACCGCTGTCGCCTCCTTATCTCGCCTCAGAAGAAGACGAAGGATATGGTACTCCAAACGACCCTCTCAAAATCCGGGCTGAGGGACGGGGGCGAGGAGGTGGTCATTGGGAGGCCGCCGCCCCTTAGCGACAGGGGCGAATGAGGGGCGGAGAAAGAAGACGAGAGACTTGTAGGGCCCTAAGGAGGGAGGGAGGGCGGGGGTTAAAAGGAAGAGCATTCCTCCGACTTCCTTCGTCCGGACCGCGTCCTTCGGCGTCCTCCGAGAGGGTGACGGACAAGTGGTCCAGATCATCATCATCATCATCACAGCCTCCGGAAGGGAAGAAGAGGGCCAAGCCGGAGGCCGCCGTCAGGGAACCGATGGGGCTAATTAGTGGCGAGCACGCTAATTAAGAGCGGCGCGCACGGCTGCGTCACGAAACGCCGATAACGCAATCAATCGGGTGAGTGAGGTATTGCACTGCTCGTTGCAGTCCCTGCCCCTCTTCCTCCCTCCCCACATCCCGCCCCCCCTCACTTCCGCCGCCGGGTCCAGCGATGACATTATGGTTCCGCATGTTGGTTCCGGTGGTTGGCCGCTTCCGCATTGGTCGGTCGCGGACGCGTTTACCCCATCCGATGACGAAACTTACCACTAGGGCGCCCTCGCTGATATCCGGGCCTCCAACTCGTTAACCCTCTTAGTACGGAGGGCCGATATATCGGCTTCGATATCACGGGCGAAAAGTGCGGCGGGCCGATATATCGACTCATAGACAAAACAATGCTTAACTTTAGCACACAAATATAATTTCAATTATTTTTTGCATGACGCATAAGTCTTTTTTTATTATTACCTAATTCAATGTATACACAATAAGAAAAACCGCGTATGGATATTTTAAACAATAACTTTATGATATTTATTTTCCTAGAGTGATACATAATTCATTAAGTTACCCTTCTCGCATTTCTCGCAAGAGCCACTGGCAGGAGTAATCACTAACAAGGGAAGTGTCAGAGAGCCGGGTCTCAGATTTTATTCAAACTTAGTAGTTGTACAGACCGCTGTATGTGGTTTATGAATCACCCCACATATAGGGTTATATAACAGACAGTTTCAACGAAAATGGCCTTTAATAATTTCAAAATTCCCTTTATACGGGCCACCCACATAACTGACAAGCTACGAAAAATTTGGATATTATTAAGAATTATGCTTGAATAGTAAAAATATGAAGACAATATTATAAAATAATTATGGAAAATGGAAATCATGTGCATGAAGGAATAATGTAAATACGTCGTGAAAAGATAAGGAAGTGACATAATTAGAAGGCTGCCTTCGACCGAAAAAAAGAGACTAAGCCTGACGTCGTGTATGCAAATGAAAATTTTTCCTCGCACAAAAATAATATTTCGAGTAAAAATAAAAAAATCTTGAGCGCATTGTAGGATGCCGTAAAAGAAAAACTAAAAAAACAGCGGAAGAAACATACCCCGTATTGGAATCGAACCCGTGTCTCTAGACCGGAGACGAGCACGTCAGCCACCCGTGCAGCTTGTCAGTTATGTGGGTGGCCCGTCTGAAGGGAATTTTGAAATTTTTAAAGGCCTTTTTTGTTTAAACAATTGCTTATATAACCTTATATGTGGGGTGATTCATGAACCACATACAGCGGTCTGTACAACTACTAAGTTTAAATAAAATCTGAGACCCGGCTATCTGACACTCCCCTTGTAAAAGAGTTAAGGGCCGCGACTCAGTGGGTCAAAACGAATATGGAAATCCACCTTTTCGATTGTACTCTTATGATTACACTGCTATTTTGACGACATGCCTCGGCATGGAAAAAAATTAAATCAAGACAGAATATGTTTGGTATTCAAAGAATGTACAACTCACGAATACTTCTTCCATCCATATAATCCGACTGCGGCGATTAACATTGAATTAACGGATTGACTACAAGGGTTGCAGTAATTTGATATTTACTGGAAAAAATGAAGGGGCTGGTTACCAAATTAGATTAGATTAGTTACCAAATAGATATTTTCATTTAATTACTTGCCATTTCTGTCATATAAAACTATATTATTGCACTGTTAATAATGCAATATTTAATTGATATGTCCTACAGCTGGTGTAATTAAAACGTATAATTCGAATATGGTCTCGATTATGACTAGGGAACTATCTCGCTTGGACTACCTTAAACAATATAAATACTACTTTTCTGCTCGTTTTACTCACCTTCCATTAAGACTTGAGCATTTTTCAGAGAAATTTACGAAAAAAATTCTGAAATTACAGAAATTTGTTCTTGTAAGACAGATGACTTTTATCGGAAAATTTAACTGGTAACTGATATACTTAAGTGACAGTACTGCACTGAAAACCAGGTAAGGAATAGGAGAAACGAGATGTAGATGATCAAATTGATCAAATGGTTTGTCCCTTAAGTTTTCTTCTTGAAGTATTCACAATGCACTTTCGATTAAAAATATTAAATTAGAGTAGTTATATATTAAAAATACTTCTTAGTGATCACTGTTGGAGAGAGCATTTTTCGGGGTCTTCCGAATGTGTTTGACTAATGGGGCATATTGTCAGCCACGGACTTCGACAGTAGCATATTTGCATTAGAGGCTATTGCACAGACATGTATTCGATAAAAGACTTAACAGTTTAAACTCATCACGCAGTGGTAATCGCTCATTACTAATGACATGCAAGCACCCAACTCATTGCTATTTGGCAACGAGTCTATGATCAGTAATGGCCTCTTCTTCCCAAACATTCTCCACACGCGGTCGTGTTTTATCTAAGTCTATAGTGATTTACGCGCTGCTGAACACAAAATCATTATTGAGTGTCAAGTGGAAAGATGACCAAATGCACGCGACAACAGCTGAATCGTTCCCAGACCCGTCTTGACGAGTGTGGAATAGTTTGAAATTAAAATTGTAGTTGAACCTGGACCGCTTCCTCCGGTCAAGATAGACAATGGACATATTCAGTTTATATGTTATAGCCAATCAAATTTAGTTTTGATGCCTATTTACGAGACGGAAAATTCGAAGTACAATCAGTAAGTTAAAAGTAGCCCCGAAAGTAAATGATCACGTAAACCAACTCTGCGTGTTGCCTATCCACCACGGGCCGATCAATGCTTTTATAACTGTCTTTCATGAATTACTTACGATAATTTATTAATGTTCTACTATTTCAAAATGTTCAAATAGACTATACCTATCACAGAGAATATATATTAAAAGCTATTAAATTTATGGGATAAGAAAGAAAAAACAATTCTCAACATAAAAAATTGAATGTTTGGCTCTCTGGCGGCACGAATGCCAGGGGTTGATTGTCTTTAAAGTTTATATACGTGTTATTTGCGTCAAAATGAAAACATTTAATCATTAAGTACCCTTCAGTTCCAAAAAAATGAAAAATGTAGAAATTTTGGCCAACCCAAAGGGAGTCGCTAAAGACTCGGAAGGCTGTACGCCAGGTTTAATTGGCTTGAAAAATTCAAAACACGTGTGTTTCATTGCGACACAGAGAGTATTATTTTGACAACACATTATATCAATTGCCAAAACTTCACTTGTTGTGCCAAGAGAATTCAATGTTATACCATATAATATGAGTTAAATAAAAAAAATAAGAGAGGTTAATGTAAAAATTAAAAATTGGCTAGTTGAAGAACAAAATTGATTTAACGAGAAAAAAATAAGTAGAATTTCCTAATGAACCAAGTTTTAAAATGGTAGACCCCTGCTGACAAGTCCTATGGACTTAGTGGGGATAGCATGAAAAAATGTGTTATAATTTATGAATGATATGATTTATGTTTATGAATGTTATAATTTATGACTCTGTATGTATTTGTACGTTTAACTATCAATATTTCTACGTGTAATTATGACGTATTAATAATTATGGTGTATGAATAAACACTATGAGCTTAAAAAAAAAGGTTTGACAGAAGCGATACAATAAGAGAGATACATTGCCGAACAGATAGATATGAAATTTCCTCGCGCGCATTTTCACGCGCTTTAAATGACCATGATATAAAAACTGAGCTCCACTCAAAACGACCCCGAAATACACTTCACCATTTCACTTCCCACTAATCTTCTCCTAGAAACCTTTACGTGGCTGGTGTTCGTGCACCCCCCGCCACACGACCATGCGGCGGCTCGCAGGGTAGTATATGGATGTAGATGCATGCGCAGGCGAGAGGCGAAAAGAACATGAGATGCCGCAAAACACTTTAGACGAGACTCACCTTCTCGACGAAACTCTCAAGCCGCTTGTTGTCCTTCCACCAGGTGATTTTGGCAGGGGGGCGCGAACCCACGGCTTGGCACACAATCTCGTACTTGCGGTCGGCTGACAGCCCTTGGTTCTTGTTCAGGATTGTGGCGCTCAGTGGCTTGACTGCAACAAAAGGGAGGGATTCGTAAATCTATTGAACAGGCACGCAATCCGTTTGACAATTGTGATCGCAAAAAAACTCCGAGTCGAAATTATTATATTGGATCATCATCTTCTGACATTTCCACATTTGCCAATTGTCCGACACTCGAAGCAAAGATCTTGGCGAATGCAAGAAAAGCACCTCAAAATATCGAATTACAGCAATAAATATTTGATTAGTGTTGCCGCAAAACTCGAGACTTTCTCGTTCAGAGTCTCATGTCGTTTTCAAGACGAAAGCAGGGTTGGTAATTTGAGACGAGACTCGAGGCGATTCGACTTCTTGGCGAGATGAGACGAGACCATCACCCCCATCTTCAGATACAGTAAAATATCTTGGAATTACCTTAACATCTGATATATCGTGGGGATTACACAAACAGAACATATGTGGCGCAGCATTAAAGAAACTAGGTTTTGTTAAACGTATAATAGGAAGGACCTCGGATGAAATAGTCAAAGAGAGATGCTACTTCGCTCTGGTTAGGCCACACCTCGAATCCGCCGCGAGCATTTGGGACCCTGGTCAAATAGATTTAAACAAAAAATTAATAAAATACAAAGGAAAGCCGCGCGTTTCGTTAAAAACTGCTACGAGCATACATATAGTGTCTCACAACGTTTAGAGGGATTAAGGTGGGAGCCCCTAGAGACTCGGAGGTTACACGCTAGGCTTAGGTTGCTTGATAAATACAGAACTGATATTTTTCAGAGCGACATAGAGAATATTATCATGCCTCCTCATTACATCTCTAGTTCTGACAGATGCGATAATACACCATTAATACACCAGCCATTGTCTTCTGTCTTAAGTTCCAGTTGCCTGTTTGTTCGTCTGATTTATTTGGATATTAAACTATGAATATTTAATTTTTAATAAAAATCTAAAAAACGGGAGACCTTTCCCATAAAATTCTTCGCTCTCAAAATTTACAATGTGGTACATAGATGAACGCAAGAGGTGATAAAAATACATAAAGAATCGTTTGAATGGTATTTCATCATATTTGAAAAACTATAAATAAAAATTTAACTGTAAAATGGATATAACTGTTTACAACAAAATGTTTCGCTCGCATTTGATATAATAGGTAAATCAGTAATAGATATAATTTTCTTCTGAAATTTAGTGATGAAAGGGTATAATATTAGGTTTGATAGAATTTGTACGATAGGTACGACGTTTCCTTAAATACTTAAAATTAAAAGAAATTTATCGCATACGTTATTTAAAATGTAATACAATAAGTTTTAACATGAAATAAACAATTGAATACATTTTATAATGAGAAAAACGAATAATTTATGCTATAACACGCTGAAATACTTGTAAATACATTATTGCCGGATAAGTACGCCGCCGGTGAAAACCATCGGCTCGGCGCGCCGCCGGCCGCCGACCCATTTCCAGCCGGCGTCCGCCGCCGATAGTTTATCCATCGGCGCACAGGTCTATATCACCATCTCAGCCTTGGCCCCCCAACCCTCCTTTTCCCAAATGTCTTATATTCCAAAGCCTGCTTTGGAAACCTCTCTTTAGGCATGCGCTGTACATGCTCTTTCCTCTTATTTCTTTACTCCACCAACCTATTTGATATTGCCCGTACACCTAGTTCCTCTTTTATAGATGTACTCCTTAATTTATCTCTTCTTGTACACCCCTTCACTACTCGAAGAAATTTCATTTCAGATGACTCTATTTGTTTAAACTCTTTTTGTTTTGTTGCCCAACATTCTGACCCATACAACATTGTAGGGACTCCCACCACTGTATATAACTTAATTTGGGTTTCATTTCCTGTTTTGCCTTTTAAAGTTCTTCTTATAGCCCCACTTATCCTCTGGAAATTGTTTATTTTTATTTGTGATATCTTTTGTGGAATATTAAAAAGTGAATTTATTTACAAACCATCACCATGAGTGTGGCTTCGAGAGCAGCGTGAGGAATAGCACGCGTAATAAGCACGTCCCATTTGCTCATCATCATTTTTATAAATGTTTTGGATGACATAGTCGGCGACTGAATTGCATCGTTAGAAGGTTATGCTGTGACATCGAGAGGCATAATTTTGAGAAGATGAAATGTAAGCACTTGCCTCGACCATCCAAACCGTAGTAGGTACATGTAGTGGTCCAACCAAAGGTCGTGGTTCGTAACCCGCCATGTCCTAGATTCGTGCACTTACATTTGTGCAGTTGCGCGACGTATCCGCATGTGTTGAGCGTTACAAATTCAATACCTACCACCTCCGCTTAGACTTCCGTTTATGCTATAAGGCTCTTTTATGCTCAGTGTTTCAATACCCAACTCACTTGCAAAAATATAATATTTGAGGAATTACGCATCTTACTCGACACATTTTTAAGTACGAAAAGTTTAAGCTCATTGGTCTATATATGAGTAAAGTATTTAGTAAAACGCAATCAATGTTGTGGATATGGCATCCTTTATACATTATAATTATTTATTCTGACTTATTGTAAAGTTAGCAATTTCCCGTAACCAATTTTTTATTATTGTGTTGGGAAATGTAACTGGGAAGGAATTTCGCGGACAGCTTTGACATCAGAAGAAAACTATAATGACATCATATCGGTTCATCAATGCATCTTCTACCTAGATTGTCTTTATTGACCAGTGTTGTGTTTTGGCTGAAATAGGCAGGTGAAGACAGTTTGAAGGCACGTGTTAGTTTTAATTTCGCTTTCGTTGACCTCATAATATGATATTGGCAGGCCATAAATGTTATTTACCACGTCAACCCCCAAGGAAGGTCATAGGGATTGTCTTTATGGCATTCTTTCAGAGAAAACATCTTTTTTCAGAAAAAGGTTTTTACGGTTCCATTGTGAAAAGGATCAATGAATAACCAAATTGCGTAAAGGAATTTTTCGAACTGAGAATTTTAAATTTAAGGTCACTTGAAAGATTGGCCCCTACGAAGGGTAGATTGGGAATATTTAGAGATATGTTGAATCATTTTATTAACATTTTTCTCATAGGTTCTAAAGGGATGAGCTGAAAATGAAACCGTATGACATAGGAGCGTTTTGAGAAATATCACTTTCTGCTCAAGTGGAATAATGTGTCCATTATGAATCCACAGAATGACACAAAACGGAAAATTACCGAACTTTTCACAGGCGCACATCGTTCGATTAATCTGTATGTGAGCGCTGAAGTGAGCTGATGCGTTCTGATTTGAGTTCACTTCAACACTTTGAATGAAAAGCGCCCATAATAAGAGAGAAAGCTGTATGTTTGAGAGATTGAACTATAAGTTCAAACCACGGTTACGTCACTATGTATTTTCTCAATCATCAAATATAATTGATAACCTACTGCGAAAATAAGGCGCTGAGGTTTAACGGTCTCAATCTAAAATGACTAAAGGCAATGGTGAGTTGAAAGGATAGTAGGAACCATATCCATATGTGAAAATTATAGGGCAATGCTTTTCCGGCACAGAAGACGGTTCCAACAGAAACACCTTCCATGTGCAGCGTTCATCAGGATTAAACGACATCTATACAAAGTGTGTCCTAGCTGAACTACTCGTCACGTCATGCAATTAATCCATAATATAAAAAATGAGGCTTAAGAATTCCTTAAAAACCTCAAAATATATAATAAAATATAATGATTCAACTCTCAGTCTGAATTTGTTATTTTTTACTCGCCCAATATAAGCACAATTTTATAGCCATAAAATTGTCTCTGATGGTCTCATTTCATTAACGATGCAAATTCATTTAGGTTCATTTTAACATTTAATTTGAATATTGATGGATATCTTATTACTTGATATTTTCTATTTTAATTTAAACATCATTTCATCAAAACGCTCTGGTCTTTCAGATTTAGTGAATTGCTTTTTCGTTTACAAGTCACTGTATTCAGCGCTTTAACTAGCAGTTATTGAATCAAAAATAGATTCAATTATTATGACTTTGAAAAGGAGACAAGGCGAGAGTCTCGCACGAGACTCGAGAGGGAAAATATTAAGGGTCACGAGACCAGACCCGAGTTCGGAAAACGAGACTGGGACGAGACTGCCTCAAGCCTCGTCTCACGGCAACACTAAATGCGACACTATATCTCAGCTAAAATACAACAAAACATTCCCAGGAAATATAAATTTTTTAAGGTGCAAAATGGAAAATTGGTAAAGGTAATCAAATAATGAATCCCATTTTTGACAATCAGATAAACAGATATTGAATGAAAGTTCTGGATTTTGTCGGAGAAGCTTCCTCCTGAAGGAGGAAGATAAGAAAGAATGAAATAAATAGTTAATATTCGATATAGAATAGAATAAACATTTAAAATACTCTGGGACAGGTCCATTAGAGCAAAATAACAAAAAATAAAATGGCGAAGAGGTAATTAACAAAGTAACATATTATTTAGTTCAAATCAGAAAATGAATGGATCTTAATAACATACAACGTGTAAAGAAATAGACAGAAACAACTAATCTCATTGAAAAACAATAACTGTACATGTTATACTGCTGAACTCAGAGATAGGCATGTATAAATACAAGATATATATAGATATGTATATGATACCAGATAATAAACATAGACCATGAGGAAAAATAACAATTTATGTCTAATAAAATACAGGATATGCATTACATTAAAGAAAAAAATGTTTTAAATCTCATCTGTAGTACTGAAAAATTGTCGCCCATACACATTTTCCCATCGCTTCCCATCTGACTGTCCTTCCGAGTCGACTCCTCACAAGGAGTGGAGCGACCCCAACCGTCCCCCTCTCCACCCCCACCCTCCCCTCCGCACACCTCTCGCGCCACTCCCCCTTCCACCCCCTAAGAATGTTTTTCCCCGACAAATCGCTTTATAATGCTCTCTAAGGCGGATAGCACGTGTAAGTTATTAAAAAATACTTTCCTTTCTCCCCCGAGTGGCTCGCCGGAATAAATGAGTTCCCCGGGAGGGCACGAGGAGGGGGGAGGGCGCCACGGGGGTGGTAAACGCCCAGTGCACCCCCCCCCTCTAACCCTCCCTTCCTTCCCTCACTCTCCCATTGCACTCAACGTCGCACATTCCTATTCATCCACTGGTGACTAAATTTGTAAGCGCTTCCGAAACCTAAGGCCTCCGAAACTTAGTACTCGCCCGGGATACTGAAAATGAATAACAGAGGATGAAACAATTTTAAAAACGTGCTGTTTGTTTGTATAGATATCAGAGCACGCAAATAAATTTTTGCGCATATAAGGTTAATTCTTCCCGGGAATCACGCAATTGGGTTAAGCTGGAAAAAATTCCGACGTATCAAAGTAAAAGAGTATTGTTTTGTCACCTGAAATAAGTCTCTGTCGAAAATTTCTTCCATGATATACATCGGGAAATGAGCTGAATTAAAGTTGCAGGACTTGAAGACACGGTCGGACCAGATTGATGGGCTCCCATTTTTGGACCAAAATGAAAGCGCGAGGAGCGCAATGAGAGGGAAAATCGTAGGAATGCTCACACGAGGAAGAAAGACCGAGAAACAAATATTTTGGACAGATTAAACGGTACAGAAGGCGAACTGATCTTGGGGAATATAGGCGAATGCAGCGGAATGAGTATATTGGAAGACTGCAGTATTTAATCAATTTCAGGACAGAATGGCTAACGATGATACATTCCTAGCATTGTATCCAATTTTGAGACAAAATTGTCAGTTCAAAAGATGGTACAATGTACAATAGAGGTACAACAATCTTATGAGGCTGGTCACGACGCTCGTGTCACATGGTAGGCTACGATGCCAAGTCCAACAATCAGGTGACTCCTTCAAGGCCGGAAAAACAAAGTTTGGATATTTCGACAACAGAAAGGAGTATTCGTTCTTAATAATCTAATTGTCTTCAATATGAGATTTCAAGGATAACTGAGACTAAAACCAGAGGAAAAAATCTGTAATCATTTGAATCCCATTTCGAAGATAATTAGTTAAAAAGATCGAGCACTTCTCCTTTCCGATGTTCTTAATTTAAATATTTCACCTTCCGTCCAACCAACCTGACTGTTGGACTCGAAAATAGCTAGTCGCACTTTAAATAAACGGCATTTACCAAGAAGAAGATGGACGAGTCGTCGATGGGAACGTCGGTATTTTTTTCCTATTTAACCCGTTGTTATTCCCGAGAATTTTATGATTATATTTTATTATTTTATTAATTATTATGAGATCCATAAAGTTATAGATCTCATTAATATATTCGGGTTGCAGGAACACACCTACTAGTTACTTAACTTATTTACCAATAGTCAATAGCTTCAAATATTTGATCTAATTTTCCACCGCCGGATAAAATTCACGAAAGTTTAGTCTTTAAATAAATGCTAATGCACATAATAATTAGTCAGAAAGAGAAAACAAACTGGTCATTTGTCAAAAAAAACTCTTTTATCTAGTAATTAAATCTCCAAGCGGTTCATTGCGCATCCGCCATCTTGGCTACTTTTGGAACTCATAACTCCATGACATAAGTTAGGAAACCAAATGGCGTTTCTGCAACACTCATTGAATGGTTGCCACGGCTTATGGGTCCCATAACTTTGTGGAATACATATGTGTCGTTCCTGCAACTGGCCATAATTGAGGAAGAGTAAAAAGTGTCGAAATACCCATGCAACTAATTGACACCCACCGACCATCTCTTCTTCTTATCTATAAAAAAGGAAGTGTGATTGCGCGGTCACTTATAACTAACAAACCACTGCACGGAATGACGTAAAACTTTGTAACATGACTCATTATGTCACTAGAAAGGTTTATGGCTACTTTTTGTTTACTTAATGGGCTCCGGTTCGACTCCAGATGAGTAAAAGCGTTTCCATAAGAAATACATGTGAAGTTCGTTTTTCTAAAATGAAGACCTTTTTTATTTTGCATATTTAAATCAGAAATAATGGTTGTATAAAGTGGCAATAAAGACCATTGGAAAGAAAAATGAATAAACATTTTTATTATTGCAATCAATTTTTGTTTTCCGACTGATTTACTTCAAATTCTGAAAAAAAACAATCATAAAATTGCTGAAAATTCAGCGTTTTTGATACGCTGTCCCCTTGACGACCGATAGCATTGTTAAAGCCAAACCCCATATGGATACACATGGTGGATATAGGCCCAGAACATATCAATTGAGATAGAAGAATCCATAGAATCCATAAGATACACATTGTACGCGATATATATCGATATATTTTGATTGCTATCGATAGTATAAAATAAGTTCAATGTTCTTTACACCCGTTGAATTTCAACGACGGGTGTCCTTTCGCTAGTTTACTATAAGAGGGTTGTCGGGGACAGATGTAGGATACACGAGGGGAGATTGATCCGTCATTTGCGACAGACTGTCGAAGCTGGTCAACGCTAAAACCATTTTTCCTAATTTTCCACTCCTATGGTAAGTATTCTTTTACGATGCATGCTAATGAATGTAATTGTGCACGTCGAGAGGGAATGCGGAAATTATCCACCCCTGCTCGGCCACTCTTCCTCCAACAAATTCGACTGCCGCACCTCTCCCGCGCGCCGTGACGTGCCGCACTCCGGATGCGTGCGCGCCACGTCGACGAAATCACGTGCAGCGGCAGCACGAGGAGGAAGTGAATTAGCGACGTCGAGCGATGCGTCCCTTTGCATATTGCACTTCCCGCCGCAGCCGCAGTTCCTCCCTTTTGCCAGATTCGGGGAGGAGCGGAGGGAGGGGGGGAGGATGGGGCTGGGGGCGAAAAGTAGGAGACTCCGAGGGGCGTCTCTCGTTCCCTCGGGGGTGGAAGAGGAAGAAGGGATAGGGCGGGTGGTGGGGTAGTGTCTTGGGGGGTGGGGTTGGGGTTGAGGGTCGGATGAGAAAGAGACGGAAACTTGTCCGTTTGTTTAGCTAATGAGTGGAGAGGGAGAGAGAGACGCGAGGTATCGTCAAAGTTGGCCAGCCTGGCTCCTCCCTTTCCCCACCTCCCTCCGCCTCACGTCTTGCATATCCAACCCCCACTCCCCCACTCCTCCCTCAATCCTCAGTTTCTTAGCCGGACTCGTTCCGCGCCCATTTAAGATATTGGATGAATAATTGATGAGGTCGCTGCATGGCGATGATCTAATTTGCTCCTCCCGACCCTGAAACGAATCCATCTCCCTCTCTATTCTCGTCTCATTCCCTCTCAGTGTCTGTTACATCCAACTCCGCCTCCCATTCCACAACTATTGGCTCGAGGAATGCTCCTCGCTGCCACGCTGGCTGATTGTCAAGGTACGTTTTCATGAACGCGTTTCAGACGAGGAGACGCGAATGCGAGATCTTCAGCCAATCAGAGGCCCGGATTTCTTCGCGTGAGTTCGCGTATATTCGCGTAGAGTCGCGTCGCCCGAGTTGAAATATTTTCAACTTTCGACGCGTGGAACGCGTAGAATCACAGACATGGCTGACCGGCGAAGTGTAGGTTCTATGGATGAAATAATCATCTCCGAAATTCGAGAGAAGTACACGTTCCTGTACAATTATCGATACAGGGATAGAAACCTAAGGGAGAAGGCGCGGAGGGAAAATGGGGATTCAAAGGTGCCACTACATCCATTTCTTTCTATAAAAAACTGCACGTTAATTAGCTCTCAGCAAGTTGGCGTGCGGATGAGAGGAACTAAGTTGTAGAGGAAATCGAAGAACAATAGCTATTGCACTTGGATGGAGCTAGACAACTATCAACACACAATTATCAACAATAGGTTTTAGAGCGATAAGCACACACGGTCGTCACGTTTCTTTTTTTACCATTTCTTCTCTGCTGTAGATGGCGCGTAGGTACCTCCTACTCGTAGGTTCGCCTACGCGTAGGTTCGCTTGCATGCGAACGGTTCACGCGAAGAATTGACGCGTCTCTTCGCGCGCGTGCGCGTCTGACGCGTCCATGAAAACGTAGCTTTATTCGACGGGGTTCACCGAGGACACACTTGGGAAAGAGGGAAACAATAAAGGGAGACTGCGGAGAGAAACCCAGTGTCGGCAATAGTCTTCTCTCAACGAAAGGCTCCGAAAGGGTCCACAGTACCTACTGCGTCTTCCTCGGCGTACGGGGTGATGCACTTTGATGTGCCCTCCTTTTATGTACAGAATCCCAGTCGAAGGTCCGAGTCGAGAGATAAATGTGGCTAGCTAATTGTAAATATTGTATTCGTCACAAGAGTAGTTGGAAAGTGCGACGATAATGTCATTAGGGGAATGAAGGGAATCAGCTAAATCTCTCTTCTTCGACAGTACTAAGTGTTTGACCACAACGCTGACAGTATATTAGGCCCTCATGACGAAGGCTTCAAAAGCGAGTTTGAACGCTAGCAGTGAGGATTTGTCAGATACGTAAAAGGCCGTCATGATAATCTCGTTAGTGTTGCAAGCACCCCACAACAACTGGGGTGTCGAAGTCAGACCGTCTATTCAAACTTTGATAGTCTACCACGTAACTTCCTAACTAATTTGTTTGTTGATGATGTATACTGCATCTTACGAAGTCTAACGTGATGCGGCACGTTACATCTTCCTATTCATCTCCTTAACCGTTGGGTTGGTGGGCAGCATTTTGTCCTCCTAAAGGTCGTCTTTCCATCGCCAGATCCTTAACCACTCTATAAGGTCTTCCATCACTTATATCCGTTAAAAACTCCTTCCTTGGCCTTACCCTTTTCCTATTTGCCTCCATCCTACCTTCGATTTAGCTGGTACGCCACTCCAAGTGTGTTAGCAGGTGTCCTATGAGCCTTTCTTTTCTGCTTTCTATTATTTTCAACAGGTGACGCTTCTCCTCTATCATTTCTAGCACTTGCTCGTTGGTCAATTTGCTCGTCCATTGTACTTTAAGCATCCTGCGCCGACACCACATTTCAAAGGCCCGCAGATTCTTTTTATCTCTCTCTAGGAGAGTCCAGGTTTCTGATCCGTAGAGACCTACACTCCAAACGAAAGTTTTAATATTATGCTATCGCAGGTCTACGCTGGCTTTTTAGATGTTACCAAACTTTTTTTTTAACAAGAATGCTTTCTTGGCCTGCACTTTACTCTACAGGTTACATCATTAAAGTAAAATTATAAAAGGGAATTAAAATTTAAAAAAGGAATATGCACTGCAGAACGGACGTTTAAAATGTCATTTTTACCGCAACATATGAGATCATAGCAGCTGCAAATGAGACTTTAACGCAGCATTTCCGATAGCCAATATAGCCAATCAGTTGATTTACTCCGTAATGCCTGCATCTTATCTGCTACCTGGTACTAACAGCAGGCCATGGATGTTGGAGGTGTAACTATTTTATGTCTGCGCCTTTGTGTGATTGTAAAAAAACATTGATATAAACAATTTTAGAATAGCTGCATGATCATAATGTAGCACATATTTGTGCAAATTCATCCCCGAACTGGTTTCAACATTTTTTTGTCATTGCATCGGTAGTCGCAGATTCATTTACTTAAAGAGTGTGTTGTGTAATGCATATTGAGACAACTCACCGCCTGCTATACACCCTTGAAGTGACTTGCAGACAGGGTATTCTGAGGATGAAGATTCCTCTGAAGAAGCCCTGCAAATTTCGGGATTCTAACTCGGGTCCGTGAGATAGAAGGCGAGTAGATGTGCTATCCTCCACGACAGGGCGATCTCTAGGGATGCTTGCTCCACTGCCAATTCGAAAGGTGACTCAAAAATGATCCGCGTTGCTTATGAAGGCGATAGAGGACGTGATTTCCAGAAATTTTTGTCCAATGCACATGGGGTCGATAACCCAACTGCTTACGATGCCTCGGCTAAGTGAACATTTTATCCGGCACGCTTTGTAGTTGCCATACAAACGCCGAATAATGGTGAACTTCTGCGATTAAAGATACAAGAAGCTTGTCTCAGCCGTGCGGACCATGCGTGGCGTTCTAAATTTGTTATAACTCATGCTTATGGTGGGTTGTTTTCTAGATAACCCCCAAACATTTCGATAAAATCATCACAAAAAGAAGGATACTTTTTAAACTCCTTTGCGGAGTTATTTCACTGACCAACCCAGGGAATAGAATCTCTCATGAAGTTATACTGAAAATAAGCTAAAACTATACGAATCTCAGTATTTTGTGCAATTCCAGTCATCCTAAATGCACTGGACTATTTAACAGTTATCAAAGACGATCTGAACAGAAAGTGTAGTGTAGAGGATGTACTTCGACATTGCTCTGGACATTAGTGTATCATAGCACAATTCGCAGGTTTACAGTGTAAGATTATAAAACTAGGTGTCCACCCCCTGCAATATAGTCACTCTGGCTGTTCTATGGTAACTGCACTGTGGCTGTGGGATGGTAACCTCTCCCTGGCTCTGCTCTAAAAACTGTACTGTATTTTATCAATTGAAGTGCGGCCAAGGGTAAATTTCCAGTACAGTTATTGAATAAACTTGTAGCTCAGTTCATCCGTAGGTGCAGCATAGATTTTTTTCTCTGAGAGGTTTAGGCAAATTTCTCGATTGGCAAGTAAATTGCCATTGCCTTACAAAAACCCTTGATGATGGCAACAGTTGCCGAAACTTAGGTCGATGAAATAAACTACGTGTGGGAATTGACTAAGTATCCATCCATTTTGTGATAATGTTATCGACAGTTCATTTACACAAATTGCCGCCTAGAACCTTCAAACATAACCAGAATATCTGTCGTGAATTCTTACGTCACACATGCCGTTAAAATGTCCGCGTTACCATTTGCTCATTAAGCACGTTGAAGCAACCCCATGAAAACGCGACAAAAATGCTAGAAATCACATCTCCCATCACCTCCAGCATTTAGGTAGATTCCTATTGACACACTTGGATTAGGGAGTGGCACGTGGCAGGGTAGAAGGGCGAACAGAAAGACTATAGAAGGAACAATAATGAAAAGTAGAGAGAATGGAAAGGGGGTGGAAGAGTGGGAGAGGAAATTCAAGGCGGAGGCGCCGCTTCACGGCCAGGGAGTGAAACATGCCGAGACGAGAGAACAAAACGGTCAGCCATATTATGCAAACGGAGCCATATCGTGATAGCACAATTGGCAGGTGCGCAGTGTACGATCATAAAACTAGGTGTACACTCCCTGCAATCTAGTCACTTCGGGTGCGTGTATAATAGATGTATGCATTGTTTTTTCGCATTCTATTGAACACTCAGGGCCCCGTTGCGCCTGTCATTAGCCTGCACTGGAAGTCATTAGTTGCTTGGGGTGATCTCCGTTTTTGTACACATTTGATTGAAGCTTTGTTCGTGTACTTATAAGTAATATTTATGTAGGACCTATTTTACACCTATACTTTGTGGCCATCGTTCTTTGCTAAATGACATCGCCTTTTTCAAGATGGCCCATTTACTCGATATTTTTGACTTCCTCCTTAGAATGGTCCATTCACACAAACTTATATTTAGCGAGTGATAAATATGAAACAGGTGTGATCACAATTTCGTTTCATCGCCGGCAGTCATCATATTTCGGTTCCTTACCCGCATCAATCTATAATACGTTTATGCTCAAAATCAATGAGCGTGGAATAAATACTGACATGAGATTATGACACTTATGCAATCCAAGATTTTCACAGTTGTGACAAGAGATGCGTTGTCTCAATATTTTTTTAGGAATTATGGGACGATAATGTCAAGAGAATGATTACATCTCTATTTTTTCGCTTTCATACATATATAAACTATAGGCGTGGGTAACCAATGTACTTCTAAACAAAAAAAAATGAAAGGAGGGATATATCACTCCCAAGGAGGTGTTTTTTGAAATGAGTTAAGTCGTTGATATCAGCGAAGTCCTGGATTTCGTTTATTCATGACGCCATTACGCCGTAGCCGCCGCCGGGGTCGAATAGTGAGTGGCTCCGCAAAAATGCAAATCCGCTTTCCAAATTTCGCGTCATTTTAGCCTACGCAACGCTTATTTATCGCATTGTCGTAGTCACTAACGCCATAAGAAACGGCGCTTTAATATCATCGCGTTGCAATAGCGTACGCAGATGCAGAATAGCTCCCCAGAACTACCAAATATCTTTTTTGCGATGGAGACAAGAGTATAACGGCCGATTTCCGTGACTTTTTGCATCAGTACTATCCAACAAGCCAAAGATGAATTAAGGGCTTCTTTCGCCATGCTTTCGCGAAAATTTCCGCCTGGATTTCGCGAAGCCGTGGCGCCCCCACATTGAATAATTACACGTCCCGATCGCTCTCTTTTCTTGCTCCTTGTATTCCGCGTACACTAATCACACGCTCTCAACATTTGATCTTCAAAAGCCTTCCATTAATTCGCATCGCTTTCATCCTTTCACCGCTTTGAAGGGGGCGCTGCTGCCTTTGTCTCAGGGGGGGCACATCTCCTTACAACTCTTCAGACGCGGGCCAAGAGAGGAGGTCGGCGTACTTTCCGCTCTCGGCTTTCCTGCTCCCAGAAAACCACCGCTAATGGATTACCGGCGAGAAGCAATTGCCAAACCTCTCACACTCGCCTCTCTCGTGGAATGCCGAACGCGCTAATAACCCGGCCGATGCGGATCGAGAATGGCTTCCGGTGGGCTCGGAGGTGGGCGGGAAGGGGAATGGGGCGCCACCTTCACACTCGCTCCCCTTTTTTGACTCCCGCTGATTAGTGCGCGTTTTCGCCGGTAGGAGGCCAATGAGAGGGGAGCGGATGGGAGTGCAGTAGTAGTAAGGGCATCCGCCGTGCGGGCGTCAGTCGGCCACATCATCCCTCCCTCATCCCATCTCTCCCTAATAACCATCTAATGCTCTCTCTCGGCTCTCCCTTCCTGTTCACCACCGGGGGAATCCATCGCAGCGAGCACCATAGCACCGGTGGTGCTCCACTCGAGTCAGGCCTACCAACCTTCTCGGATTCTCCTCGAGACTCCAGTAGCTGGACACCATTCATTGTTCGTTCAATCCAAAGATTGGTTGGTTGACTGCAGCTCTCAATCCTTCCCTGTCTAATTCTAGTTTTCCTGCTCTCTGGTAGGTAGGTCTTCCCAAGTTCGTCTTCCTTTATTTGGCTTATGTTTGTATTCTATGGTCTTGCTCTGGAGACTTTAACCTCCAGTCACCTCCAAATACATTCCTCAAAAACCAATTGTGATTCTGGATGTGCGCTATCCATTTAGTTCTCCTTTTCTGCATCGCGTTCCCACTTCTACTCTTCTGTATACCTCCTCATTTCTTATTTTGTCCGTCCATTTTCTCATCAGCATACTACTCAAACACCATGTGTCGAGAGCTTTTACTCTTTTCTAGTCTCTTTTTTCCATGGTCCACGCTTCCTATCCGTAGAGGGCGACACTCCACATGAATAATCTCTGATCCCACGATTGTCGTCCTTCTTTGAACTTCTTCGATCTTCTTTGAACACAGCAGTTGTCTTTCAACAATGGACGCTTCCTTAGTTTGGGCTTTTCTTCACTTGAGGTTCGTAGTACTCCTTCCGTCCTACGAGATGATTCTTCCGAGGTAGATGGCAAGATTTTGCAAAAATAACTCACCCTCTTTAGGACCGAAGCGATTTCTTCTCGTCATTTCACCATAAAAGGCCACGCGTGTCATTTTCTTCAAATCATGGCTAGTTATAGAACAAATTTCCTCAATCTCATTTGAATAACGAAATGCAATCCTCCCACATTTCAGTTTTTCCGGCAAACTTGAATTTGAAATTTCATAATTTTTAATGCTAAAATAGGAGAAACACCGGGCAATAGTGTTTTTCGATCAAATACTAATTATAATTTCACGAAAAACTGGTTATTAGAAGCAAAAACCCCAGCAAAATTCATTGAAAGTAACATTAACACATCCTAACGCCTTATTTATCGAGTTATTCGTGAATCACGGCGAAAATTAAAGTAAAAACGTGATAATTACACAAGCATTACACAGGTGCGCTGCTGTCGGTTTTCTGGTAATGAAAAATTGTTCATTTGAAATATATTGGAATAATTTGGATATTTTCCGCCTTATTTTGAATTCACAAAGTCTAAAGCATGTCATCAGATTCTTTATACAAATGTAACGAACGCTTGGATAGAAGTATTTATTTTGACTTACATGGTCGCGGTACAGACTCCTTATGAACGAACTGAGAGAGGTGCAAATAAATATTCAACTAGAAGAGCAGACAATGTAAAATTTCCGCATTATGGTTAAAAATTCCCTGGAAACGACAATACCTGGAATCGACGCTTCATGGGTTAGATATCTTTTTATATATTCTTAGCTACCTTTGAACCTGGTGGCACAACTTTAAATATCCTATCACCATCACACCAAGAAACACACAGCACATAAACATTTATATTTCAAAGCAATTATATGAAAAGACTACTTAAATTTAGTATCCACATCAAACAAAATCAACGAGAAAATGTTTCATGACATCTTTTCTTGAATGTATTCACGCTCTTGTGACGATAACATGCTCTCCATGTAATTTAATCAATTCTGTAATTGCTATATTTATAAATGAAAAATTCTTAGGATTTCTTTCTAGGATCTTTCACATTCTCTGTTAGATTTTGCAGGCATGGTAGTTCTTTTCCGAGAACGTTGGTTCCCCATTTGAATCGAGTAGTTCCCCCCACTCGTCCTTTTAATTTACTATTAGAATATTCCACTTGGCCTATTCATGTTCCTCATTGCTTCAAGTCTCTCCAATCATAGAATATCCACGATCTCTGTCACCTCCTCTTTCCTTTAATGCCTCTGTTGGCTCGCCGCCTTATTTTGTAATTTCTCAAAACGTCCATTATGACTCTCTGTGTGTGGCTCTCCCATACCAGTGACGAGTACTCCGGAGTTGGAACCTTTGCACGCTTTTTCATTAATGGCTGCAATACTGCGTTTCTAATTTCTTATCACCCAGTGTAGTATATTACAAGATTTCTTTGCTACGCATTCCATCTGCAGTCCCCATCCCATACCTTTAGTCAACTGACAATGAGTACCCGACTGTTTGTAATTTTCCCGTGAGTTTTCCTTAGTTGGCTATCCATATCTCGGAACCCCAGCGCCTACCGCGGGGAATGAAGTAACTGGTATAGCCGTGTATCAAAGAAGTCAAGAGAGACTTGGAGATGAAAACGGGAAGGAGGTGGGGACAAAGGGAGGAAATGGGGAGGGAGAGGGGAGGAAAAACAAAAGCGCAGCGAGGAAGCGACGGAGCAGCGTGGCACGTATCTCGTATCCATATGCCGAGATACTTCGATATTCACTCATTTCACTTTCTTCCCATTGACAATTTCAAAGGGACATCAAATGAGCCTTCAAGACACGCTCATTAAAATTTTTGGATATAGTGTAATGGGTATCATATCATCACTCTTTTTCACTCAGTCGGTAGAGCATGAGACTCTTAATCTCAGGGTCGTGGGTTCGTGTCCCCACGTTGGGCGTCAATAATGTAACACTCGATTTATTTGTTTTGGTATGTTACACTCTTTTTGTTCCCTCCTTTTTTATATCTATTTAGTAAACACACTTTCTTTTACAACATCTCACATTCAACTCACTCAACACTGTATTACACTTCCTTTTCCTTCCACACTCAGGTTCACTACTCCACACTTTTTACCTCTTGACCCGACACTGTCCATACCATTCTCTCTCTCTCTCTCTTTCAACAAACTTCTCGTTCCCATGGTACTGTTTAAACTGCAAGGGCTGCTAACCCAAGAGTGATGATATGATACCCATTACAATAGAGTGAATGAAAAGTGTCTAAGCGTTTATTTAAAGCTTTTTGAGCGAGATGTAATCTCACATAGAATCAATTATTTTAGCTTCTCTTAGATAATTTTCTCTTTACTTTCCGAAGATGATGAAATACAAGGAGAGGAAATACAAGCCACTCATCGGTGACGGCGGCCGGAGCATCGTTCAGGAGGTGAGGCGTGGAAGGAGCAACTTTTGTGCGGAGGGAGCAGTTGGCTATTGGCGAAGGCGAGGAGGGTGTGTGAACTCTCACGGGAGGCCAACTCCCGTATTCCCGGCGGGAGGAGGAAACTTGGGAGGTGATTGAAACAAAGTATTGAAGCGGCGGCGGGTGCGGGACGAGGATCGATTCCAGCGGAGGGGCCTTCCCGCACCCGAATGTGGGTCACGAGGTGCTGTCGGCAATCGCGGTGCCATCCGAATCGAAGAAATGGCGGACGCCATATCGGCGCGAGCACCACAGACAAACCTCATCTCTGCATTCCACACCCCCTCCCCTTCACCCCCGCCCACCCACCCCCCACCCCTCTCCCACCCCCCACACAACTTTCATCTACACCCACAAGAGTTTCCATAACTCACCATCCCTCCTTTAGGTGGCTCTTTCATGACCTATGAATCAGAGTCATGCTACACACCGCCACCAGAATCATCAAGTTCAGGTGGCGCTATAAGAGTCAAAGCAATAAATTAAAGTAGTTTGAGCGAAATATCATTTTACCTAAAAAATCAATGAATTTGGTCTCATTTTAAAGAAAAGTCTATCACCCTTCCATCGACATAAAAAATTCAACCCATTACTCAATTACTTTCGGAGTTATTTGGCAAAAAATACCAGCCCTTTTACATGGGAAATTGTACGTGTATGCACTCCAGACAGACATTAGTTACAAAATGAGGCATTTCTAACACTTAGATGTCGTAAAAAACTAAAAGTGTGTAGTTTGTATGTTTTCTCAACTATATTTGAAAATTAATCATATTGTCACCGCAGTAAATTCTTCGGGATCACAAAAGACCTTCCGTTTTGCAGTAGTTTCAAACGCACCGCGCGAAAAACATGAGTCAAGTTAAAGACTTATTTAGATATTCTCATTTTATTACTTACAATTTCTGTCAGATAAAACTATTTAATTAAGCCATTAATAACACTGTTCTGCAAAAAAAAAGTTCAAAAAATGCTCGGCTACAATTTAGGGTGTTTCTGGCTAATTTTGGGTCGCTGAATCCGAAAATGACCTCCGTTTTCTTCTATCACCCTCCATTTTTACGAGCAACCCCTAAATTGGGGAAACCAACCCCGTATCTAAACTTATCGCTTTTCAAGGGACTTTTACTTATGTTATCTGCTTCTGATTAAAAAAACTGACGTTTTGAGGCTATCAGGGTCATGAAAGAGACAAACTTGACTGGGGTTCAAAATATTTAGGGGGTGAAAATCGAAAAAAACCTTTAAAAAACCATTGAAATAACCATTTTTCTTCGCTTTTTATTGCATATGATATGGTAGCTAATAGAAAAGTTTTTAAGGGATGAATACACTGTTCACCCCCCCCCCCCCCTTTTGTAAAGGATTAATATTACATAAAATATAAGAGGGGAAGGGGGGGTACAGGAGGTGGTATAAAGAGCTGCCACAAAAATCTGGACACAAATCAGATTTGTCAAAATATTATTGTAACAGCGTTTTGGGGCTCATGATTTGACTTCGTTGTCCTCCTTACTTTTAAAGTAAGAGCTGAGACCTTTCCATTTAATACATTGGGAAACGTTGGGAAATACATTGTAAATACATTGGGAAACATTGGGAAATACATTGTAAAAGTTACTCACCACATGTTTTGACACGCTTGGACATGTTGTAACGTGTGTTCATGTGTCTTGGCAGTCGCACTTGCTGATGTTCATCTATGAAATAAACCAGTGGTCTTTTCAGTACGTCACTCTCTTTCGTGCGTATCGGGTTATAATTTTCCAAGTTCTTTCTTTATTTTTCTAGTGGTGTGTTCGATTTAGCGTGTTATTTTGCGAGCGATAAAGTGTTTTCTCGCGATCATGCCGCGATCTTGCAAAAATCATCCCAATTCATTTTGTTACATCTGTGGGGATTTAACGTTTAAAGACCAAAGGAAAGCGATGACTGCAATTGTGCGGAAATCTTATGAACTTTATTTCGGGTGTAAAATTGGTGACCAAGACAAATCGTGGGCCCCTAAATTCTGTTGCAGTGGTTGTCATAGAAGTCTTGGTGAATGGTTAAACGGGGGAAATCGTTCCCTAAATTTCGGAGTGCCAATGGTTTGGCGTGAACCCACTTGCCATTTAACGGATTGCTATTTTTGCCAAACCGACACTATGGGGTTTTCAAAAAAAAACAAAGCTCAAATGATTTATCCGAATGTACCGTCAGCAATTCGCCCGGTGAAGCATAGTGATGCTCTTCCTATCCCTAAAGCTCCAGCTACTTACACCCTCGATGATTCTGATGTCTTAATGAACGAAGCTACACCGGAAGTGGAAGCAGGTCCTAGCCGCCGAGATGAAGATTACAGCCCTGATGTGGAAGAACTCCAGACTAGTCAAAAAAAGGCACCTCATCCAATAACACAAGAGGAGCTAAGTGATCTAATACGAGATTTAGATTTACCAAAGTGTAAAGCACAACTTCTTGGCTCGCGTTTACAGCAGTGGAATCTTTTGGCCGATGGTGTGAATGTTTCTTATTACAGAGGCAGACAGTCAACCCTCACTCAATTTTTTTCAACGGATGGTGAAAATGATGATCTGATTTACTGCACTGATATTGAAGGACTGATGAGAGAATTAGCAATTACGTATGATCCAGACCAATGGAGGCTATTCATCGACTCGTCGAAGACAAGTTTAAAGGTTGTTTTACTGAACAACGGCCACGATTTACCTTCGGTTCCTGTTGGATATGCCACTGTTTTAAAGGAAACCTACGAAAATTTGGAAAGAGCTCTGGAAAAAATCAATTACGTAAGGCACCAATGGTATATTTGTGCAGATTTGAAAGTTGTAGCTATTATCGCAGGATTACAAGGAGGCTATACAAAACATCCCTGTTTTATTTGCGAATGGGACAGCAGAGCATACGCGAAACATTACAAGCAAAAAGACTGGCCCTTGCGTCAAAGTCATGTGATCGGGGAAAAAAATATCTCTAACAAGGCTTTAGTGGATCCAAGTAAAATCCTTATTCCTCCCCTCCATCTAAAATTAGGCCTCTTTAAGCAATTTGTGAAAGCTATGAATAAAGAAGGGAAAGGATTTGAGTACTTGAAAACGAAATTTCCGATGATCAGTGACGCGAAATTGAAAGAAGGTGTATTCGTGGGACCTCAAATCAAAAAACTCTTTAACGACGAAACCTTTGTTCAAAGTTTAGGTAGAAAAGAAAAAAGAGCATGGCTGGCATTCTCCAACGTCTGTCACAATTTTTTGGGTAACAACAGATCAGCCGACTATCGAAAACAAGTTCAAAACCTTCTGTCTTCATTTGAGTCACTTGGATGTAATATGTCACTGAAGGTCCACTTCTTGCACTCTCATTTAGACTACTTTCCAGCAAACTGTGGCAAAGTGTCAGACGAGCAGGGGGAACGCTTCCATCATGAAATCGCGAACATGGAAAAAAGGTACGCTGGCAAATGGACACCGAGTATGTTGGGAGATTTCTGTTGGGCACGCATGATCAGAGAAGTTCCAGAGGAGCAGTACAAAAGGAAACGAACAACCCATTAGGTAAAATTATACAGCTTCACTATTTTTTTTACTTTGCTTTAAGGATTTTTACTTGGAAAAAATCACTGAATTGTTTTCTTACTTCACAAGTACGTAATCTATAAACAAATTTAATTTTTGTATCCAGATTTATGTGGCAGCTCTTTATACCACCTCCTATACCCCCCTTCCCCTCTTATATTTTATGTTATATTAATCCTTTACAAAAGGGGGGGGGGTGAACAGTGTATTCATCCCTTAAAAACTTTTCTATTAGCTACCATATCATATGCAACAAAAAGCGAAGAAAAATGGTTATTTCAATGGTTTTTTAAGGTTTTTTTCGATTTTCACCCCCTAAATATTTTGAACCCCAGTCAAGTTTGTCTTTCATGACCCTGATAGCCTCAAAACGTCAGTTTTATTAATCAGAAGCAGATAATATTAGTAAAAGTCCCTTGAAAAGCGATAAGTTTAGATACGGGGTTGGTTTCCCCAATTTAGGGGTTGCTCGTAAAAATGGAGGGTGATAGAAAAAAACGGAGGTCATTTTCGGATTCAGCGACCCAAAATTAGTCAGAAACACCCTAAATTGTAGCCGAGCATTTTTTGAACTTTTTTTTTGCAGAACAGTGTAATGAAAGATTTCATTAATGTGCCCTACAGCTGGTGTAATTAAAACGTATAAATCGAATATTATGACTAGGGAACTATCCTGCTCGTACTGCCTTAATTACATATTTTTATGCATTTTATATAAAAACCCTGCTCCCTCTGATAAAATGGGTAACCGATTGAAAAAAAATTGAGTACCGCAAAATATGCAGGTTATTGCAAGAATATACTTTTGATGAGCAAATTAGTCCAGCAATAGGAGAAGATAACAGCGCCATTTGTATGAATCTCCCAAATTCTGACTTCAACGACGGAATTATTTGGTTAATAAATATATGAACTTTTTCAAGAAATCCCTACATGTTATTTCTAGTCAACTTTGCAGGACTTTTCGCTCTTAAGATACACTATTAATAAAAAAATTATTTCTCCATTTTACATCTGGTACCACCACTACAATGGGAGGATTGCATAAAATATTTTCTTTTCGTAAAAGCCTCACTATTGTGTTGAGAATTTAAGGAGAATATTAAAAAATATAAGAATATGTGACGTAAAATGCAAATACGTCCTAATACTAGAAAGAAAACCGCCTACATACAGGAGGTAACATTGGAGGTGTGTCTTGTGATGTAATTCACCCATGCCCAGCGGACATGAAACGCGAATTCAGCTTATATGACAAGGAATATCCTGGGATACGAGTTAATGATATCAAATACCGTTTGAGGGCGGTCATATTGAAAGTTGTCTTTAAGCAGCTTTTAATACCGCAAATGACGCCCAGGTGTCCAAAAGACAAAAAATTCTAAGAATGTTTTTTTCTTTTGGACATCACGTAGTTTCAGCAATAGATTTCAGGAAAAACAATTGCGCAAATATTCCATAATGAAGTTGACTGCTGTCGTGGTAAGAAGATGGTTTCATTCAGTCAGTCAAGAGTCCGATTCTGTGAGTTGAGCAACAATAATCGTACGGCGTACAATTGGACAAGAGGATGAAAATGGACAGATGAAGACTTCAATGAATTCTCTAAATGAAATTATTACAAAATTGTAACAAAAATAATGTCTAAAATTTATGAATTACTTATTGGGAGAACATTGTACGACAGAGACTGTCCAATACAATAATGAAAGTTGAAATTTAGTGATCGGGCTTCGAAAGAAATTAAACCTGAGAAATTCCTTCGAGATCGTATGGTTTGATCAATGGCCACCATCATGAATTCTTCGGTCACGTGTTTCCTTTTCCCAAACAACATTGACCGCGTTTACGTGCGTCCCAAGTTTAATCGACATAATGAGATTTCATGCGGAATCGTTTCCTGAGTAAATCTTCATAAGGTCGAAGGCACGATATTACTAATAGCAGCAGGAAACTCGAAACATATAACATGGATTGGAATAATTGTACATCTAGGAGCCTTTCAGTGTTCACAAATTGTTCAATAAGGTTTACAATAGCGCGTTGCTGGGGTTAATTGCCTATGTGACATAGATTTGAAAAAATAGAGTACAATTTTGACGACAGCGTTCCATTATAAGGCCCATACTATCAATTAAACGTGAAATGCTCTACAGCATTACCACAG
The DNA here is from genome assembly GCA_963169105.1 of Ceriagrion tenellum. Classification (NCBI taxonomy): domain Eukaryota; kingdom Metazoa; phylum Arthropoda; class Insecta; order Odonata; family Coenagrionidae; genus Ceriagrion; species Ceriagrion tenellum. The sequence continues at coordinate 122,036,710 of OY720643.1, forward strand.
ATATGTTTCCGTCTCTTCTCTATGTCTTCGTAAGGACAGGCATTGAGACTACACCAGAAAATAATGCGCGCAGCTGATAGGTAGATGGATGAACAAAGGAACCTTCATTGAAGAATACGGTAGTCCGTGACCTGTGAGCGAGAAAATGTTTATAATTGCACACGACTAGACTATGCCCGCAGAAGCCAATAGAGTTGAGGTGTGCCGTACTACTCTTTTTGGTGAACAGTTCATTTAGATCCAGTTCAGAGATCGGAGCAGTTCAAAAGAACAGACCCAAAAGGACTTGTGAAGTTGTAGATATCAGAATAGCATATGAAGGTCATGTATACACTTAAAATAAAGCAAAATGGAGATTTCCATCCATTCCAACTGCTTCAGATGCTATGTGATCACTCATATTATCCATATTAAAGTAACGATAATTAAATAAACAATTTACAACACAATTGTAAAGTAAAATAATATTTCATGAACAGCATCTGCGATTCCTTTTATAATCCTCGTATTCTTAACAACCTCATACTACCTACTAATACATTGTATTAGATGACTGAACTTCAAAATAGAAAAATATTGGAAATTATGGCTCCAAATAAAGTAAAAATGATCGTTTCACAAGCAAATGACGTACAAAATGAGAAAAATATAAAAACCGCCTTCTCCCGCGAAGCGATATATTATAATTCGCAGAAATGACACTTACGGCGGTTTTCTCTCCATTGAAATGCCTATATATGAAATACGGCGCGGCTGTAAGGACAATTATGATTAAGAAAATACATATGCTCGAACGCGGTACAAATTACTCTGCGGAACAGGCAGTGTGGGTAAACCGTTCATTTACTGATCAGTTCATTTCTCGGAGCTGTTCCATTTGAACTGCCCAATTCACTTTGTCCCATCTCTACGATAGAGAAATTGCGTTCGCTTGCAAAAAATAAATAATAAAAAAAAAACTATTTCGCGGTGAAAGGTGTGAGGTGACGTTATGAATGGACGCGAAGGGCCAATTGTAAGCGAATCCCGAGAGAATAGTTACGCAGTGTTAACAACTTCTCGACGCTGACGTATGTAATAATCGCAACTATCTAGAAGCATTTCATCTCAATATTTTTCCATGCTAAATTCAAACTAAGATTACCCATTCCAAGATATCAAATAAATAACACCATTTACATTAAAATGAAGAGATACGTACACAAACTATAAGCGATTTCGTTTCAATCACCCTACTACCCACTAACTAGCAAGTAATCCGCCAAACCCGGATTCGGAATCAAATTCATAGCGACGGTCGCTAATTTGACACCCCGACGCAAGGTTCCATAATGAAGTAAAACTTTACACTCATCCACCCAACTTTTAATCTGTACGACGTATTTCACTGGACACTCAAACAACCTTTGCAACGAGCTTTTAATACCGTACCCTCCCTCCCGACTTTTTTCCGATAAAATTTCTTTTCAGAACTTTTCCCGTCTCAACAGCCCCTCGATATACGTTTCCCGCCATCCCTCCCAAAAGTTAGCACTTTGAGCCACGCCTGCCCTCCACGTTACCATCACGGCAATCAACAATTGAAACGAAATGAAAGGCTCTGGGATCATCTCCAGATCGAGCAGCACACTTTTCTCTTGAAATTGGTCACCAAAATCAGAAAACCATTGGTTCATTTTCCATTTAATATGCTCTCAAACCCTTTCGTTCTCCCTCTTTTGGATCTTTTTGCCAAATTTGAACGGAAAGTAAAATTCTCTGCCATCTTTTGCAGTAAGAAAGTGCTCCGTGATCCACTCCACTTTGCGTTTAGATTCCCTGGGAACGGCTCATTTACACCGCTGAAACTTTAGCCGTATCAGCACAGATAAATCAAAATGCTCATTTAATATTATTTTTGAAGTTCATCCGAATATTCTAGTAGCACTGGTCGAGAATTCGATGGATATTTCCAAACTTTTGGTTCGGGAGGGCGAAATATTTCAAATAAATTGTAGCTTGAAAAATCAGTTGTATGATAAAACTGGTACCATTAAAAGTTTATAAAATGGAGAGAAAATAACAAGTAATAAATGGTAATGATTTATAAAAGAGTTTAAGAATGTTTACTGAAAAGAGAAATCCCGCATCTGTCATACACACAAACATATACTACTGCGCCATTCTAACGGTAAGCATTGATTGAGTGAATATCGACGTATTACTATCGACGATATAATGAGCATGAGATGGAGGCTTTTCTAAAGCTACTGGACAGACTGTTGATAAATAACTGTAAGATGAAAATCAATAAAGCGAATACAAGGATTATGAAATGTACAAAAAATGGAGTGGAGGAGGCAGAAATAAAACAGGACGGAGAGGGGCTCACCCAGATCAAAAGATTCCCATACCTTGGTAGCGTCATATCTTCTGATGGACGAAGCAATAAAGATATCAGAGCCAGAATAGTGCAGGCCAAGAAAGCATTCTTGTTAAAAAAAAGTTTGGTAACATCTATAAAAGCCAGCATAGACCTGCGATAGCATAATATTAAAACTTTCGTTTGGAGTGTAGGTCTCTACGGATCAGAAACCTGGACTCTCCTAGAGAGAGATAAAAAGAATCTGCGGGCCTTTGAAATGTAGTGTTGGTGCAGGATGCTTAAAGTACAATGGACGAGCAAATTGACCAACGAGCAAGTGCTAGAAATGGTAGAGGAGAAGCGTCAACTGTTGAAAATAATAGAAAGCAGAAAAGAAAGGCTCATAGGGCACCTGCTAAGACACTCGGAGTGGCGTACCAGCTTAATCGAAGGTAGGATGGAGGCAAAGAGGAAAAGGGTAAGGCCAAGGAAGGAGTTCTTCACGGATATAAAGGATAGAAGACCTTATAGAGTGGTTAAGGATCTGGCGATGGAAAGACGACCTTTAGGGGGACAAAATGCTGCCCACCAACCCAACGGTTGAGGAGAGGAAGAAGAAGACAGATGTAAGTGAAGAATATTTTTATGAACTTTCCTTGAGGTGTGGAAAAGAATCGCATACGCAACATGGAAAAGAAGTAGAGCTTTGCAAGCGGCGTCGTATCGCCGCGCTTGCTTTCGGCTCGGGAGGCAATATGACACAGGTCACGCAGTCCCGCTTCCCTCCTTGCTACGCAACACAGTGTCTCGCCGGGAGGCTGAGCGAGTGAATGAACGAGTTCTCTTAAATACGTGTAGTGATGTGTGGTGTTGGCCCTCCGGAGGAAGGGGGAGTCGACCGCCATTGGGGTTGGTCAGGAGGAGTCTTTGGAAGATAACAGCCGATAAATCGGGGACCTTGTGTGGTCTCCGTGGTTTCCAAACGCCGTTGATATTGTGCTTTTGTGGTGTGTGCACGTATTGCGACCATTAGGAAGCGACTGAGCTCACATCGGCGTGGATTGCGGCCGGCCGTTTTGTTGCCGAGGTCGCTGAAATTATAGCGACTGGGGAATTGTCGCAGGGTATTTTTTCATCTTCATAATGGTCCCCCTTTTCGACACCTCGGTCGATATTCTCACGTTGATTATGGCCGAAACGAAACTATAAATGGCGGTCCAGGAATCTACGCAATAATTTTTCCACGTTGAAATAGAATAATTATGTGTTTTTGCACATTAGCCTAGTCCAGCCATTATACAATTCACTAAAACACCGCAAACTATTCTTTAAAATTTACTATTTAATATGGCTTATTTTACACTGATTTGAATCTTTTTAAAGTTGGATATTGGAAATTCACGCATCAGTTAAAGGCAATTGGAGGCCAAATATGCTTTATTATCAGTAACATTTGATCTGCCATTTTTTTACCGTCTAAAGGACGAAATATTTTCAAACCAATCCTATCTCAACTTGTTCCATTACGGACGCCTCTCTGGTAAGAGAAATATCACATTAAATTACGAAGCCGTTTTCTTAAAAAAATCTCTGACGACAGGAACTCAATGAAATATCACAATTTCCTTTGACAATATCCCCTAATATGCAAATCGTGTTCACCATACGAAGTCATCAAAAAGTATATCCAAGCCCATTGCCATAACTTAGCATTAAATGCTTAAATCGTATCGAGCAACAACGTGATATATTTAAAAAAAACGAATTGAGGCTTATTAACTATTCCTTGTTAGTGGCTTCAACAAATTGACACCAGACGCTGTGAGTAACATCTTTATCATGTTAATAGGGCTAATTTCACAAAAGGGATTTTTATCAACTTCCATGTTCTATAACTCCTCTCTCTCATAGCTTTTGGAAAAAATTACCTCGCAAGGCCATTCGTGCCTTATAATCGCCGGATGAAAATGGAATACAAGCCATAATGTCGTGACATTTCTGCCTCGCCATTCACAATTATATACTGTATACAGACGACTGTAGTATACGTTTGCGATGCCAAAGAGTAATCTTTGTGGGCTAATTTCACGCATCTGATTGTTTGTACCGGTCTTATTGCTTCCAAAGTAGCATCTCTTGATCAATTAGGCAGAATTAGGAACCCTGTGCGTCATTCGAAAGGCGATGATTCCTTTTGCCATTCCAGTGACGGCGTCCCGCACTCCGTGGAAATGACGAAACATTTGGTAGTTAGGATGGCTCTCGTTATTGAATATATATATATTTGAAACAAGGTGGTCTAACTACTTACCCTAGCATTTCCACTTTTCCTATTCGTTGAGACAGAGGAAAATTTAAAGCCGGTCGCCGTGTATTTTGAGGTAACGCACTGAAGTTGAAAAAGAAATTACGAGAAACGTATCATTGCACTTACCGCACCCAAAAGTCAGGTGAAATACTTGGTACGGAATGGTTAAGTGTTAAGGTCTGTGGGATGAATGCAATGCAAGAGATAGAAAGGAAAAGGATTGAGGGACGAGAAATGCGGACGTGGAAGAGAGTACTAAGAGTATCAAGTGATCAGATAGGGTGAGAAATGAGGACGTCTAGGAGAGAGGAACGGAAGCTGTGGAACGTCGTTCAATAGGGGACATGGAAATTAGACTGGGCACATATTGAGGAGGGAATGTTTGCTTACAGGAAGAGAGTGCGATGGGAAAACCTCTTCGAAGGAATAAGGAAAAGGAAGATGCAGAGTGAAATACAGAGATGACGGATTAAGAGAAAAGCGGAAGACCTGAGAGAGGGACCTGCGCAAGCAAACAATGGAAGAAGATTATGAATATCATCAAACGAGAGGATGCCATAATTTGGATGTTTGAGGGCTTCATAGTCATTTTTTCCAAAATTCAATTTTTCTGTAGTTTTTTAATTACGTTTGTTCTACCACATAAGCTAAAAAAAATCATTTTTTCGACAAGTAAAAATTTGTTTCCATCTCAAAATATCCAGTGCGCTCGACAAGCCTCGACCCGGACCTGACATACAGATCTAATTTTAGAGCACTCGGGGGTATTGGGACATTGTTACTATTCTTTCCGATTCCGCACATTTATAAATAATATATTTCACCAGCAATATTTTATCTATGAAAAAAGATATTTTCTGATTAATCGTGCAAAACAATAATCCAAAAGCCGAGTTTATATCTTGAGGCGGAGCGTGGAGATGACAAAAAGATGTATCTAACTGACAGATCGATATACGCTGAATGATCTGCTGTCACGATTAACTATTCCAGTTGATTTTTTTATTCTAACTTGGCTGTTTAATAACCATTATAGTCTCTCAACATTGTTGGCACTTCGCCAGAAATGGTTTCACACCCGGTCGAGAATGATGAGATTACTTCGCATATTGCACTTATTGTTCCAAGAGAAGATCATTCCCTATCAGAGCTAGATTTTTTCCCCGACAAGTCGCGTCCTTGTATTCGTGGAACTGAATACTGTTGGATGCAAAGGAAAGTTTGCGGGATCAAATAGAGTTGGATCACGCCATCAAATCGCCCTTGGCAACAGAGATGCTTTTGGATTTTACGTCGCAATTACGCTAGTCACCGCTGAATGTGTGCTGTATTTAACATAGAACCCTATAACAGCAGCATTGCGAATTTACGAGGGCATTCCACGCGATTCCTTCATGAGCAAATAGAGAAATACGGCATGTTATGAACTCAAAGTCGTTCTGCATTAAGTGTTTTGACCAATGACTGAAATTTCACGAAGGGGCTGTACAGGAAATTGAGCGGCAATGACATATCGGCGTTGAGTGTTTGTATGCAGCGGTGGGATATCGAGGACGGCTTCCAGCTTCTAAACATAGATGGTGCGCGGTTTGCGAGCGAAGCGTGACTAAAGCAGAAAGGTCATTACCAGAAAGCAATATAAACAGGAATCATAGACTGGTGCACTATAGGATATTCTTGATGCGTTTTATCAATTGGAGACGATATTGAGAATCACATCTCCGACTAGCAGGTGCACAGCCTCGAGCGTGGATGCGTAAGGGATCTCATGCCAGGCTCGCAGCGCTGAGAGAAGTATTCAGAAAATACAGTTCAAGACAGGAGACAGGGGCTAGTTGGGTACACTTCCGTCTTATGAATTTTATATTGCTGATGAATATTTTTAACTGTTTCTGTTTTTAATAAAAACACTGTGCTAGCGTATGGAAACACTATTCACCTTCAAAAAATAGCAAAGTTTGGTAAGAAAATCATTATTAATAAAGCTTTGAAAAAAATGTTTCCTATAACAGTACGTGAGTACCAGCCTCTATGCGGGGCTAGTTGTTGCACTGACCAGGCCACGTTCGCACAAATATAAAAAGGAATCATGATCATAATCATGGCCAATTAAAGTTCACCATTGTAAAAAAACTCTTATTAGTCTTAAACTTTTACGTAACACTAGTAGCACTCAAAAGTAATCATCGCCATCACTGTTAGCGCTGGTATGACGAATGGAAAATTTATTTCCTTAATGGAGCATTCTTCACACCGTATTATGCATTTCATGAATCCAAGCGAATGAGTTTTCTTCCAAATGAAGTAATTCAGTGATATGAAGAAAGGCTTTTATTTTGACGTCACGTCTCAGAGGAACTTTCAAGTTTTCTCATTAACGACAATATAATTGCAATAATAATAAAAATAGGGATGAAATAAAATAAGAGAACTAAAAATCGCTTTTGCTCCTTTCATAGAAATGTAACTAAAACAAGTTTATCAGACACATTTACTCGCGATAAACTTGACAACACCCTAAAGAATCCCGTGTTTCACTGCGGTAGACAACCTTGTTCGTTTGCGTTACCTCGTTGAGTTTCATTGCCTTTGATATTATTTTTCAAGCATTTGGCTTAAGTTTTACAATATGGCATTTTATATTGTTTTGACCTATTATACTTCCTCTATTACTTTAGAGTGCGGCTATTTTTATAACACAGCTCTCTTGGGCAGTAGAATTTGGCTTTTTGAATCGCTAATTCCATTCGAGAGCTAAAGTAATGGCTTCATCAGTTCGTTTTAAGAGTAAATTTGTGTATAAACGTAAGGCTAATAGCTTGAAAAATCTAAGGAAACGGAATGTTGCAGTAAGTGATTTTCAAATCAACCCTTCGAGTTCACCTATTGAAGGATGACGAATCGTTGACTTTGATTTGTTGAAGGTGCTTTGGTCAAAGAAGTTCTTGGAGACTTTTATGGGCATAATGCTTACTCAGATGCACTGAATTTAAAGAAAATATGTGAGAAATTATGCGTCAGTGAAGCAATGTTTTCACAATACAGTTTCACTATGCAGTCATTTGTGAAGAGGCAGGAGCAGACCAAGAGGAAAAGAGAGTTGGTCCCAGCATTGAGACCTTTAAGGGATATGGATGTGTCATCATACATGACAGACAGGTTGGCAGAGAAGGGAATTGGCCTTCATTAATAAGTGAATACATGAAAATGTGAAGGTGTCCAAGGCCTATATAATTTGTTTAATATCTTGAAAATAAGAACAAGCTAAGTTATAATTGCTAAAATTGTTGCAGAAATAAATGTCTGTTGAAATGTATGTTGTGTATTTCTTTCAAAGTATGTAAGTACATTTATTGGATTTCAAGACTTGCTTCAAGCCATAACATTGCTGTCAGGCAAGATGTAATGTCTTCCTGTGATAGTCTTTGACAATGTTACTGGCATCAACACGTCTTTTGTGGGTATTCAGCACTCATCAGAATGTTTTGGCCAAATGCATGACTTATCCTTGTTATCAGGTAGGTAGTGAAGTTCACTAGAATGTCTCTTTCTTCAAGTGTTAGAGCAACACAGCCAATGCATCATCTGCTTTTTTTTTGTTACCCTGCACTTTGAGTTGGAGAAATGTGCAATTTGCAGAGGTCATGCTGCTTAGGGGTAGGTAGTGTAGTAGGCTGATTTAAATGTTGCCTGTCGGGCCCAAAATGGTGTCCATTTTTTAGATTGCATAGTAATATTGCACGTCTACTTGAGATCATAATTCTACAAGACTTTGCTGAGAATTTCTCTTTCACTGTAGTGGATGCATTGCAAGGATACTTCTAGGAAATCAGACAACTCCATCCTTTTGTTTTTCTCTGGAGGATAGGTCAATTGTTTAAATAATATCATTTACTTTTTTTCCAACGTTTTGCCTCTTTATTAGGAGGAACCCTGCTGAAAATTTCACCCACTGTTTGCAGTGGCCTATAGGCTTTTTGGAATATCCTACTGTTATCAGTAGGTTACTGGAATCTTACCGTTTTCTACTGTTTACAGTAGATCTACTGTATTCCCACTGTTTTCTACTGGCCATAGTTGGTATATTGTAGTGATACATATAACATTATGATGAATGTGCATATTACATTATGATAAAAATTCTCATTGGACGACAGTTGCAACAACAACTGCAACTACATGTGGATTACCCTTATTTGCCCCTTGAACAGTAAAGTGCAGTTGGTTTATTGTAATCAGTAGAAGTCAGTAACCCATGACAGTAGAGAACAGTTAGGATACAGTAGAGTTCAGTAGGAAACACTAGAAAAATCCTACTGTAACCAGTAGACATTTTTAGCAGGAGAAATATCAAAATAGATGGCCTGCACATTTAAAAATAGTAGTATATCTAAAGTAAATTTAGTACTCATATCCAACACATCTGTAAGTGGGAGTGTCAAGAGTTGATATGGATTGACTCGTATCAGTGAATAATCGTGGGAGTAATGAACAATCAGATATATTAACTACAAATTATCTGGCATAATAAGTGGGACATCATGAAATAGATAACTGCTAAAAACTTATTTCCGGAGGAACTAGAATAATTATATAATTTGCTAACCAGAGCAATTAAGCTACCCAAGACAAACTTATTTTTTCTGTCGAAGATTTCATGGGTAGTCGTTCAATGAGCAGGTTTGGAAAATTGTATTTCCAAACTGATTGGTACCTATTAACAATACGTATCTCGTTCATATCCGTACAAATCATGTTATCGAATTATATTCTCAATTACACAGTTGATGAAATATATTATGTGAGCGATCAATTATTCGTATTCAAAACAAAGTATTATATTCTGCAAGGTGAAAACGATGACCTTATATTTCGAAATACACATTGAAATATTGGAAACAGTCTTTTGAAGAACGTATAAACCCTCGTGAGTAGCAATAAAGAGCGTCTTTGTCGCGAATACAGAGAAGTCTTCTATTTTCAGGGATCTATGATATTCTGGGTAAGATAACTGCCATGTCTAATAAAATTTGAGCGCACTTGGCTATCGCTTGTGTAACCAGTACTGTCAGGTAACATAATACTGGATACACGTCGTAGCATTAATCGTCTTCAATCGTGACGTGAGGCATGGTTGACGGAGGTACTGCGTCAGTTTGTTTTGATTCTTCCCCTAACATCGTTGCCAAACTTGTTTCAATATGGCGGCTATAGAACGGAAGTTGGACTCTTCATCGTTTTTCAATCATAAATAATAGTCTTGAATGGTCGATAAGGCTTCCTGAAAAAATATATTTCATCCGTTGATTATTTAGTCACAATATAATGGTTTTTGAGATAGTCTTTTTAAGGAAAATATCGAGAAATAAAATGTTTAAGGGAGGGATGTCACCATTCCACCATAAGAGCAATGTAATTTGAGGCTGAAATTTACGATTTTCAAATCCTGTAATCATCGTTAAATGCCCGATTACCCCAAATTATTTTTTCACAGATTGACGAAGAAATGATTTCTCTAAAACATATTAAAATATCAAGGCATGTTATCGGAGGTACTTGTAGTAGAGGTTCTACCTTAAGGTGGTTGCACGGTGTTGGTCCTCAAACCGTTAAAAAAATCTCCTATTTCCTCACCATCGCTTGGTTTGAAAGAAGTAGTGGCTATACAGGATATTATATGAACAGGTTAAAATAATTCATTAGAAAAGCCTTTCTGGAGCTTAATTGAAAGCTAAAATATTATTTGTGAGAAAGAATGAGATGAAGACCATAGTGTATATCTATGAAAGGGCCTGTTCGCACATCAAACGAACTGTACGTACTAGCCTAGTCACCATATTTTTTTTCATTTTACCTGGCCTACAGTTGCTCATTTACATTCCACAATAAAGTTGAACAGTTCAAATTGTAGCCAAATATTGTTCTTCAAAACTGTTCTACATTGAATACCTTAGTTAAGTTGGTTAACTCTGGGTAAACGAGGAAATATGATCGAAGAATGTTACAAACCGACTCAAAAAACACAGTGTAAGCTTTTTCCCGAATGGAGGCAAGTAGCAGACTTAGAGAGTGTTGAGTGAAGGTAGGTAGATGGTAGATCGATGGTAGGAGGGGGATGGTAGGTAGATGGTGGTATCCGTGGGTAAATGTCAGAAACATTTAAGTTTCAACGCGATCGCTTGCTTAGCTGCTAAGCTACCCTCAATGTACGAACATGCCCCTGTACCCAACTAACCCCGGTCTCTCCGATCATAAGTCGATCAGTTTTCTTGCCAGCAGCCTTTGGAGGTACGGGTTTGAACCGTTCGGGATAATTCCGATCAACTAACTAAGGAGTCACGTGGTGTAACAACGAATTAATTTTGGCGTATTTAAACCAATCAGAAAATCTCGCGCAGCCTTCTCGATCAATTTTTCACAAGGTAAGTCGAATATTGCGCGTATAGATGGAATTATCACAACGTTAGATGGATACGTTACCCATCTTAATGTATCTCGAACTGTTCGTCGTCGTACTTCGTGACTCCTTAGTTACGAGACCGGGATTATTTCGAACGGTGAAAACAGCCCCCTCATCACTTTAAGAGGAGATTCCCAATCTTTAGAGAATATCCGCATGTGTAGAGAGGCGTACGAGGACACAATGCTTATATCAGAGCCGCATTTGGGACATTATGGCGGCACGAGAAGGAAAAAATATCGTCACTGGTAAGAGGGTATTTAAGACAAAAAAACCGAGCAAGGAGTATTCGAAAACCAAAGAGCAAGGTTCGAGGCACTAGAATGCACCCAGAAGTACGGGTGTACAATTAGATCACTTTGTGAAATTAAACAAAAATGCCCAGCTAAAGAATGACACCCATCTAATGAAATCGGCGCGCATCCACGTCCAGGAAGAGTATTGATGAGCGAAATTTGCAAGCAATTATAACTGCTATCGGTGGGTAAGCGTATAACTGAGTATACTTTTTAGACTCTTTACACACTTATTTTCAAACGTCGCGCGATTCATTTTTTAACTTTCTAAAATCCAGCGTTCATAATATCGAGACGAAAATCATCCGAGATAATTGTGAGCTCAATTTTATTTACTCAAGTTTGGGATGATGCTCAGAGAATTGAGTGGAAAGAGGACTTAAAAATAATGAAAGTTATTTAAGGAAGCAGGGCTGTCAAAATCAAGAGGGAAATATGACTGCTCCCAAAATAAAACGGAATTTCCATCCAGATCTTCGAGACGGTGGGAGAATGAAAGGGAAGTGTGTGGAATGTATGTGGGGGAGGGAATGGCTTCCGTTTTTCTTTAATTTTCTACGAGCGTCTGTGAGCTGGAAACTGATTCGAGGTCGTTTAATTAAAAAGGGATAAAGGTGGCGCGGAAAATTAAGCAGGCACCCGAAAATATCTGCCGTTTGCTATGCGAGACGGCGGCAGATTGGATAAGTGGTCGATTAAGGGCCGGTTGCACCATCTCCAGTTAAAGATTCTGGTTGCCTGGCCACTGACTACGTCTTAGCCGGCAGTCACTTTCGTCATCCGTTGCACAAGTGAGCAATGACCGGTAGTCACGGAACTCGAGGCTACGTTCAGCCGAAGAACGATGATTTGCCTGCCAATATTTTCATGCCACATTTTTTCTTAAGAATCTTCCGCCGGAAGTGTATTCCGTTAGATCTCATTGGTTCTCACGGCCGGACTGATTTGGATTACAGAAAGCTTATTGTTTCACTGTGATTTTGGTATTAACAAGATTTGTATTACTTATATGAAATTATTTCTGTTCACTACTGAATAACGTGGCCATGAATATATATTATGGATTTTTATCTCGTCGCCAAAAACTGTTGTCTAGAATTCCATAAACAAACAACTTTTTGGAAAGTGGTGCCGCCTAGTGATGAAAGACGGATGTTCAAATGTAAATACAGTCGATAGTTTGTAAATAAACACGTCGTACTGGTTTTACTTACAAGTAATCACAATGCAGTGGATAAAAATGCAGTACTACACGCAGGACGTAATTATACACTTTTTTAATATCGTCCGGTCTACAGATATATTTAATTCCTCTCTAAATTTAATTACACAAATGCAAAATTAACTTCTTAGCACTTCTTGAATATCGCTCTACGGAAATTTAATAATAATGCGAGGTGACTTCAAGAGTATTCTCAATGGCAATCATTGCAATGTAGGTAAAAAGGAATGCACTTACCGCCGCCTTGAACAGATTCTTATTTTTCGATCCAAGTCTCCTATTTTGGGTCCTCGTAGACGCATACCCTGTTTTGCAGCCTGGTACGAAGAAAGTTCAGTTTAAACAAAGCATTCTAAATTATTCATTTAAGCCGAACGGGCTTAATGCATTCAAATTAGAATCAGAGTATGGCGAACATCGTCGTCGGCACACGATGGACGTTTCATAAACCTCTAACACATTTTCTGTAATAGATATTTCCTCTCTAAATGCCGTGGATTTATGCAATACAGCATAATCTCCCGCAGTTATCAGCATACATGCAGTTGCGTATAATCGGAGAGCCATGAGTATTTGGTCTAACGCAAAAAAAGACATATTTCTAAGGACAAGCAAAATTATTTATATTAGTTTACAGGTTTGTCGAAAATTGTGAAATATTACGATTTTTTTCTAAAATATAGCACTTACCGATCGTTTGAGTGCTCCAATCTCTGCTCCGTCATGGCTAACAAAACCAAAACCGACTCTTTATGGAGGCGACATCTCATGTAAAACTCCTCTTCATTCCACATTTCAAAATGCTTGGCTCTTGGTCGCATTTTTTTTATATTCCGCACGATTCCCATGTTATATATATTCATCTCCTCCTCAGAATCATTTAAGTTGGGATCTAAGTGCATATCACCAAGGTCCATGTTGCTTATTCACTGATTATAACATTCCCATAATGCATTGTTTCCCAAAATGCACTGTGCGTGACCGCCTATATGATCGCCCTAGGTGGATTTAGAGGTTACGGTTTCAAACTCGTCAGCCGGAGGCTACACTGTAACCAGAAGTGGTGCAGCAGATTTCATCGTTTAGCTTTGACCCAAACCCTAACCGAAGGTGTAACCTGATGTGGTGCAACCGGCCCTAAGAAGGCAATACTCAAGCTAGGATCCCTTCTGAAAGGACTACCTTGAGACCTAGCATACCTTTGCCGGCGACCCACCACTAGGAAGTATATGCGATGTACTGACACATCGGGTCACTTTTTCATATGTATGAATCATATTTCGTTCAACAAAACCGGAAATCAATCAAAATCATGTTTGAGCGTTAAAACCCAGATAGTATCTTATTTGAATGTAAGGTTTGTTAAAATTCCTGTTAGCAAATATAAAAAGATGGATTACAACGAATTTAACAGTGAGTGAGTATTATTTCTCAGCGTCATGGAGAAAGGTATGCTGGAAAGAAACATTAAAATTTCAACAATCCACTGACAACCACTGAAAGGGAAGTAAGATTGCACGTTGGAAGATGTAATGAATTAGGGCAGTCAGGCATTGGATTTCGCAACCTTTCGCCAACATACGCCTGGAAGCGGCGATCAAAATGCCAAAGAAATGGAAGCCGAAGGCGTTAGGGTGAATGCAATGGCACTAAATATATCGTTTCACATGACACAGAAACTGCTGCAGATAAACCGGAAGACTTGAAAGCCTCCAAGGACAAATGAATGGGATGCTAAGAGTACAGTACGGAAAATTTAACGGGAGAAATACAAGAAACCTCATTTAAATATAATAGAAGCTAAAAACTGATGTTGTGTTCTATAAATAGACAATGTATTTAGTGGAATCCTACTGTGTGAACCAATCCTGAGATTGAATGACATATGACCCTAGTGTCTTTGTCCTAGTGATCCATGACCCTAGTGTTTCCAAAAGGATCTTTTCGGCAGGATCAAATGATATCTCATTTCAGTTTTAAAACCAAGTTCAAGATGAAGAATGTCTTCGTTAGATCACCAAAATTACTACTGGGAGACTTATGAGGTAAGGCTGAGAGGAATACGGTTTGAATATAATTGCTATGTCGTCTAGGAATAGCAATCGGAGGACTCTGTACTCATAAAAAACGCTAGTTTATTCCATTGAAATATTATAAGAGAACTTCAGGTTGTGTATCTTGACTGACCGAATGAAAACTTTCTCCCGGCGGGGAAAATAAATTTGTGAAAAGTTTAAGTCGCTCCGTCGGCCACTCCGGGAACTTCCAGCCAAGACAAGCTGGGTTGTAACCCTGGTGATTTACTTGAGCTGCCGACCGAGAAGAGCAAGTAGTGGGGGGGGGATAGAGGACCTGAAAGGATAAAGGGGGAGGCTGATGAATGGTCAGGGGACAGAATGGGGCTACATCCGATGGCTTCTTTCACATCTAAAGTCAAACCCTGATTGACATTAAGGCGAAATTTCGAGTGGGGTGAGCGTCTAAGAAGTGTAAAATACAATGGCTAGAAATAGCATTTAGAGCCCGTGCAAGATAATGGCGCCGGTGAAACATAACGATTTATCTCAGAAAGAAATGGAAAGGAAACCATTCTTCACAATCGTATGATCTAAACAACTTAATTGATTCTTTTTCATAAAATTGATAAAATTATGAATTCTTTATTCTCGGGATTTCTTTCCTCAAATGGTGTTGCTCGTGTTTGAAAACAGGCTGCATATCGGTCAGCTGCGCTATATATATGGCTCCAAATGTTGGGCTAATGAAGCCAGAATAAAAAGTAGAAAAACTGTAGAGGAAATAGAATTCTTGAGGAAAATAGCGAATAAAACAGAAATTGACCTAGAAAAAACTCAAGTATCAGAGAAAAACTTCAGAAGGATTGGAAAAGAAAGAAATAAGTGAGATAGCATGGAACGGACACTTCAGTAGAACGAACCGACAGAGAATCCCCAGAAAGAACAGGAGACTAAACCGGAAGAAGGAAGACGTAGAGAAAGGCCAAGCGAGAACTAGGACGGGAAGAATAATAGATAAGTAAGGAAAGAGAAGGGAAGAGGGAGATGCAGTTATTGACGAAGGATAATCAAGAGGTGAAAGGAGTTGGTATAGGCCCCGACGCCTAAGGCACAGGGGAAAAGAAGAGGAAGAACTGTCCTATTACCTTAAATGCGCAGTAGTAAAAGATTCGCAGTTTGCCTAAGTATTTCACAGGTAATACTATACATATATTGAGGCTAATTATGTCTTTGCTGACAAGAGCAAATAATAATAGAAATGAAATGAGAAAATTTTAGTCCAATGGCGTCGATGTGTTTGGGTACATCGCATATACCTCCAAAGAGATGAGTCGCAGGAAGCTGTAAGCTGCACATTTTAAATAGTCCTCTCTGAAGGAATCATTGCATCTTTGCTTAGTCGGAATACTGGAAGCTGGGATATTACTAGACTTCGGTTTCTCTGGTGGTTTGTTGACAGAAATGTGCCAAAATTGACCTGGAATTGTTCAAATATGGTAGAGAGGCTAAACCGGATATTATTCGTGAATCGGATAAAGTATTTCAGAGAGTACCTACATAGTGAAATAAGCCGAAGAGGAAGGCCAAGTGAAACTAGGATGGGATTACGATGGGAGCACATTTTTTTTACAATTGATATGAATAGAGTATCCGGGATTTTATTGGTTTTTCGCGGGTATCTCTTAAAACTGATGATATCATAAACGAACAACCGCATCCTTCACCCCAACTCATAAATGCGAGTTGTGCAATGGCAATATTGCCAATGAATCATACCCAAGTACAGAGAATTTTAGATATTCAAAGGCAATAGACTGTACTTCGTGGGTTGTCAACATTTTGAAAAAGAAGAAATAGTAATTCCACACGATAATTTTATATGTCAACCGCGGTTACGATTGTATTGAAAAAACTTTAGTGTGTCGAAAAGGTAGTGGACTAAATAAATTATCCCACGAGTTATGAGTGGGGTGCCGTTTCTCGGCTCCATTCTTTGCCTCGTGCCCGCTCTGCTTGGCTTGCCCTTGGAATAACAACAGCCTCTGCTTCCTTCCACTCAAATCCTGCTTTGGGTAATTCTAGGATCTATTGAATGGGAGCACATTTTTATTATAACAATTTATATGAATATGGTATCCGGGTTTTTATTGGTTTTTCCCGGGTGTCTCTTGAAAACTAAGGCCGATGGGTAAAAAAAAACAGAAACATGATTGAAGTCAGTTTAAAATTTCCTATTAGTAACAGGTATTTTCCTCCGTGTGATGGATAAAAAGTTTCTGTTTGCAAACCAGTGTAGTCGAGGATCATTGAGTCCACACTTTAATTTTTTTGAGTCAGACGTAAATTCATGAACCACATTTCATATACATATATACATTACACGGTAGTTACACGGTACATTAGTTACATGGTTAAACATATATAATTATGGAAATGATATAAGAATTATATTTTATTCTTTTTTCCTAAATTCAAGCATTGCTGATAAATATATGATCATTAATACATTGGCTGCATTCAGTGTATTAGGCTGGGTTAGCGGTATTCGAAATATGAAATTACTTTGACGTATGTTGTCTTTGAAAATTTCTCGGCTCGGCGTGGTACCTTGGCATTCCTTTGCAACACTAATAATTATAAAAAAATGTATTAATTTGCGTTTCTAAGAGAATATGTGCGCATTAAATGGAATCATTATGAAATATTTTGAGGACTTAAAATTACTTCCACTCCCCTGTATATGCATTTAAATAGCTGTAACCAATGTAAAAATAGTCTAAATGATTTTGTACTAAGTATTGGTTATCACGACCATTATACAAGAACATCAACAGATATTCATCATAAAAACATAAAAACAAAATCATTACAAACTGGACCAAAAGAAATGGGCATAAATTATTTAAGAAGCTGCATTACCACCTCGAGCAAATAGGAAACATAAATGCCTTCAAGTCCAAACTAAGTATCATCTATTACAGAAAATGTTATACTCAGTAAAAGAGTATCTTGATTGTATTAAAATGTAAATGTTGAGTGTAATCTTTTATTTCATATATGTAAATTTTTCTGTGATTAGGTATGGATTACATTATTTATTCTTTTAAACTCATATTGCTAATGCTTTATTAATGCAAAAATTTGATGGAAAATAATACTGTTTGTTACTGCATTCACTATTCCTACTATGTAGGTAAATTAACCATGTAGTATGTATATACCTGTTTATCTTATTTTGCCGTGCCATATATCGGTCATAGATAGTTTTTATTGTATCTGATCTAACATGGCATATAAAATATTATTATTATTATGTGTCATGTGCCGTGAGGCTACGTGTTAAAAAATGCAAATAAATACCAAAAAATCATATCTGTGTGATACAATTTTTAAATTTCCAATCATTTTAAAAACTTTTATCTATTTTCAAAATATAATCGAAAAGTTTGACGTAAATCTTTCCATAATTTATAAATGCTCCAGCTACATAAATAAGACGTGCTTTCTCGCCTCCAAATGGCTGTGTTTAGTCCCGATACAAAAACATCTCACCACAAGCGATTGCATCTCCATCCCCAACCTGAGGCCCCCGCCTTCCCCCCCTGGCGACGAAATGGACCGCAAAAGAGCACATCCCTCTGGCAAGAGATAAGCGTCGCGTGCCGCCCCTTTCCTTCATTCCCCGGGCACCGCCCGCCACCCCTGACCCCCCCCCTCCCCTTTCGTTCAATCCATCCCAGCTGTAATCCCGCGAAGCACCGCCAGAGGCCACACGGCGGAGCCCAAGTAAAACCCCTCCTCATTCAAATTTAATACTCAGGATTAGCCTCACGCCCCCCTGGGGGCGGGGGTCCCGAAATAACGGACGCCGAGCGCGGTCTGACTGGAAAACGCGGGGTGGTGTAGCCCCTTGAGCCTCGATAAAAGAGCGTGTCGTTTATGGAGTGCTAAGGGCGCAAACTATCATTGTTACATGTGACTGCTAGTTACAGCTCTAAATTGAGGTCCTATACTTTCTCCGCACTTGTGCGCAATAATAGTACTGAATATACTATATTTGTTGTTCATCTACATAAACATCATGTTTCAGCTGCTGTGTATTTGGAAATATTATCTCTCAGTCAACTGATTGAATTCATGCTATGAGAGACGAACGGGTGGTAGGAATTCATTTTCCTTCACATGAGCCAATCCGTATGAAGAAGAATTTTAGGTATTAATATGAATGTATTGAACATTATAGATTTATGCACTAATGACTATCCCTGCATAGCATGAACCATCATTAAATAGATAAAAATTACTATTTAAGGTCTAACTATGATACAATAACTACCCTAATATTTGGATTCCACAGTTAAGATTAATATGTAGGCAGAAAAGTTAGGAAATTATGAAAATTATTAAATTATAGATAGATATTTTCATTCTAAATACATTGTGTAATATGCTTGGGATATTTTTTATTAAAAAGCAGTTGAACGACTGAAAACAGTGCATTCCAATCCAATGCAACCTCGTCATTGCACCACAAGAAATGAGCATGGTCTAAATATTATGAGATTTTCTTCCTGAGAAATATAATTTTTTTGATCAAGGTTTGATCCTCTAAATTCGTAGCATGTAAATAAATCCTTACGGTGGTGTTTTGAATCAACGAGAGTGACATTTTCTTTTATATTTGCGCTCGGATATTAAGTTTTATAAATAAAAATGGGGTTCGAAAAATGCTGAATTGTGAGTCCATTTTAGAGGTGGACTTGAGGCCATTCTAATTGATCTCTGCGAAACAGTGGCCATAATTTTAATGCGACGTAAATGTGAAATCGGTGCCCTCGTTATATATTTGAATCCTAGATACAGTGCATAGTGTCTAATTTACGACAAAGAATCTCTCAATGTTTTGGAAGTAACCTCTGTAGAACGATTTCTTCAGTGTCAAGTACTCTTCCCGACAAAGGCATTTGGAATTTATATCGCAAAGATATTTATTTTGCACAGCGAAAATCTGTCAACCTGCTCTATTTCGTTATCTCCGCAATCTCAGAAACAGGAAGGAAGAAGACGTAATGCATGAGATAGAGTAATAGGTTAAACACATGCTCAATGATTAAGGGTGGACTTATATGGTTTAACCCAGCCAAGTGTGTCGCATACGGATGGCAAAGCAGCCGAAAATAATAAATCGTTGTCCATTGAACTGATAGAACAAGGAGAGCAGAGAAGCAACATGAATTCGAAATGTAAATCTCAGCGATCTAGCACTAAAAAATAAATTAAAAATAAAATTTGTATGGATGATTTTGATTTATTTATTCGTCATCATCGTGATCGCTTCTTAAGTATTCCTCTTTGTTTAAGGGAATGAAAACACATCGCCATTCCCAAAAGAGAGAAAATTGACTATTCCGCAAACATTGATGTACACACTTCACACGTTCTCTGTATTGTCACATGTATTCGCCAAAAGATGGCTTAAGCGTTGACTCGTGGCTGGAAAGAACAGAAGACTGCACTTTGTCCACAACGTCCAATTGTCCTACGTCTCCGATGCGTCTTCAACTCTTCCTCCAAAAATTAATTCAAAATTTTACCCCGATTCAATCTGCAGAATGAATGATCTCTTTCTAAATATGTGAAAACATATGCGACTGGTATTTATTCTCAATAATACGATATTCCCGATTCAAAAGCTATCCACGAATGATTACAGCGATATAAATATTTTAATTTATTGAGTACATCGCTGTAATTGGACGGATTCCTAAGGCTGTATAAATGACAAGTTATTAACGTGTTAACAAACTTTCGTTCAGAATTTTATTTTCAATTAATACATTTTGAAAAGCAATGCAGAACATGGCTTGCTTTTAGGAATCTTTAGAAAGAGGATAATCTTTTTCTTTATAAATGAGTCAAAATCATTGTACTAAGGGTATGAATAGTGAATGCTTTTCTTCAACTTTCTCAGTGTGAAGGATTAGATGCGATCTGAATTGCTTACAAGAGGCGGACTACGGGTGAAATTCCTTGGGCTTTCCTATCGCTCTACGGTCCGCCTTGCTTTTTCGAGAATCAACTCCTAGGAAAGGGGGGGGGGTCCGTGCTCACGATGGGGCGGGGCCCTTCGATCTATCGAGAGGGAAGAGGATCTCCCTGGCGGCCGACAAGCGTACTAGCGAGGGTAGAATGCCACGCGACGTAGCAGGTCTCAATGCCGTATTACACGATGTTTATTGCGAAGCCAAAAATGGAACTGAAATCTGCATGGTTAAAATCGTACCGTGTAAAGGGTTTGATCGCCTCTGATTACGGAATTGAATTCGATTATCAGTCGCAAAGAGAGATAAAGATTAGATTGTTGGTTGGGGTGCCTTCGACAGGACCTCGGGCACCTATACCTTGAGTGGTCCATGGTGCCAACCCCATATTTAACCTGCCTGCCACATGCAGACAGGGGACAAGAGCGCCACGGTGAAGGTATGAATGGTCACCCATCCAACCCTCGTCCGGGCCCAACATTGCTTAACTTCAGTGATCTTACGGGAACTGGCGTTTCAATGAGGCTAGGTCCTTACCCCCTCTCCCCTAACCAAAAAAAGATAAAAGTACGATACTTATATTCTATTCGATTCTTGGATTGAGCGACCAATTACAGGCTAGCAGGCGAGTCGAGGATTTAGTAATAATACCGGTGGTGGAGCTGTAGTCTATCTAAGCAATCTGTGGGGGAATTGTGTGAATTATAACGGAGAAAATATTTTCTTGAGACCATGCACTGGTTTTCTGAGGAGTGTTTGGTAACCAACACAGTAACTAAGGCTAAATAATGTGGCCCATTTTATTAACATCACGTAGCTAAGCGTACGACCGGTCAGCGCCACTTTGATCTGAAATTCACAATCGTGTAAATACAGGTACTGATGCACCGAATTCAATTTATGTCTCTAGTTTGCTTCCGAGATTTCGCCGCTCATATCAGTACTGAATTCAGAGTTGACCTACTGTCGGTGCAAAAATTATGTAGACTCGAGTTTGGACACAAGTTAAAAATGAACCGTAGTACTCACATGAATGCGAGTTACACAAAATTTTAGCTTGTTTTATTTTACGTTAACTGCGGTTGCTGATTATTTGTACATTACTCTCTCGATTTTCTTTGCAGTGAGAACAAAAAAGTGCCGGTCGTTTGCCGTTTTCGAACGGAGCGCTCTCTTTGACATTTAATAGTGAAGAAATTTGAAGTTTAATCATTATGAATCTGTAGTATTGTGTGGGAAAAACATATTTAAATATATATTTAAACGTTCAGTTCTTTGAAAGTGCCATAAAATGCTATTAACAAGTTTATGAAATGACTTTTTCTTGGTTAAGGAAAGTAGTAGAAGCAAGATCACGGTCTTGTTTTGAAGCTCTTTACAGCAGTATTTAATAACTATTACCATCGTAATCTCAAAGGGTGATATCGATTTTTAACATAACAGTAAGCATAAGCCTGCCGGCCGGCAGGTTCGCCCATCGAGTAAATCCTTATCAAGTCGCTCCGTGGATCTTGTCGCGCCCTTCCAACGGATTTATTGTGACCACCCAAGAAGCCCCGAGTGTTAAAATCGTTATCCCTTCCTTTAAAACCCTTCTTATCCCTTGCCAAACACCACGCCCCCTTACCCCTGCAGCTCCCCTTCACTCCCATTTACCCTGGCGATTAATTCGACGCCCTCAGGAGATCTTTGACGCACCGCATGGGACCTAGTGGACCCAGTCAACACACTCGGGCGAAATAATTCATTAACCAACCGCAATCAACCAATTTCACACTTCAGAACTGAGATTATAACCGACTGATAGGAAGCCATTCAGTGACACAAAGCAATTTACAAAAAAATTACCATGTTATCGTTTAAAGTTTGTTAAGTCAACGTTATCAAAATTATTGACGTGCGTTATCGTGCAAAATATACTATTCCGTTGCTGTTACTTTATAAAGCTACTCTAATTTTTACTATAATCTAATAATTACGATAAGACAAGCAGGTCAGTAACTTCTCGTGAATCACCTATTAAGTGTCTGTTGGGGATAGATCTTCAGCAAGAATGTCCATTTAAAGATAATACCTACGTAACTAGAGTAACTAGTAAAGTTGGTGGTTTCCGACGATACTTTGCGGAATTCGCTAAACATTTTGAATGAATAGGTTTTTCACAATGAATCGTGGAAAAAAAAAGTTTACCCTATTCATTCAAAATGAGTAACTAGTAATTTACATTCAAAGAATCACATTCTCGCAACTCTAAATTACCCGCGTTGCTACCGCGCAGAACTTAGGTTCAAGTTCAGCACAGGAGAACTGAGTATAATGTATTTCGTTGGTACGCTTGTGACAAGTGATCTCACACCCGCTGTTCCTCACGGTCTGCAGAAAAAGACTGGCTAAGATTCACACAAAGCATTAATGTACATTTATAAGATAAGGTAGTGAGTTCCAATGATTCCATAACCAGTTTCGTCAATGGTTGATATGACTTCGCAGTCCATAGCATAATGGGAAACGTATACACGACTTTAGGGTGGGTACATTTAATGTAATTAAATTTCCATCATAAAACATTTAAAAAATTGAGAGATTATAATGACCCTTCTCGGAATCAAGTCGCATCAACATTCATTATACATCTTCTTGTTAGCATTCGGAGAGGAAAGCGGGTCTGTACAAGGGTAGCATCCTTACATTGCTGTCTATTACACGAGTAAGCCATCCTTGAATAAGTTTTCTCTCGGTGCTTGGAGCTAAAAAAGCTTCCAAAGGTGTAGCCGTGTCTAGCTCTTTTTCTCTGCTTCCACATATTTAAGAGCTTTGGGGATAAACTCAGTCGCATTTTCCAAGATTCACGGAAGTCGGAAACGACGAAGGTTTATGTGAAAAGTTTCGAGGGAGTGAGCTGCTCATTGCGTAACTCACAATTATTTGCTCATCAAAATAAGTTAGGGAGCGAGAAGAAGAAGAGTTAATTATATTGGCCAATATTTTCTGCAACCCTGTCCTTTCCCTCCACTAACGACGGAAAAACACGACTAAAGCAGATCCTCGATCAATTTTCTACGGAAAAATTTGTTGATTTTGAGGAGGAACATATTTTTTAATAAGGAAGTATAGAGTTGAAATACGTTCACGGTGATTATTAACATTTATTTATCGTAAACAATATGCTGTGAGGATCTAAATATATATATTTATCTCCTCTACTTTCTCAGAGCTTATATAACCAACCAAATGTGCTAAATTTGCTTCTTGGACCAATATTTTAATTAATGGTCTCGGACATGACATTTAGGAAAAGGAACGTCTAAACTTTTCCCATTCGTTTAATCAAATTTATCTCAAAATAATGAAATTCTGTATGCTTCGCTTGTTTCCTGGGTTTCATTTGCTTGTGCAGAGAGAAATAAATTTCTCAAGATCAAAAACAACTGGAAATTCAGTTCTATTGAAGCTACTGTTTCTATTAAAGCTACAGCCTCATGGCCGTGATAGATGAAAGATGGCTAGAAAGCTGATACATAAAAGGATAATAAATAGTTATGACGATAATTTTTAAAGACTTTCATTTGAAGCTACCTTAATATTGACGATGGTATTTAACGACACGATAAAAATATGCAATGAAGAGGGCATTCAGCCCTCAGGTGATTCTGGCTTTGTTTGGAGTTACATTTACTGTAGAAACAGTATATTTTTCGATGCTTAATTCCCTCATTTTCTCACAAAAGTGATCCAAACGAGGGACTTTGCCCTATTAGCACGAAATTCAAAGCATTATGTGTTTTAAACGATTCCGATACTATTGAGGATCCACCCAAGAGAAATATTAAAAATGTTTGCGAATGATAATGTAGTTCATTTGTTCTCTAAAGTGGTCTAAATGACAGAATCCCGTTACAAAAAACTTATTAAAAATACCTCCAAACTTTTTTTTTTGCCCAATATGACGAAAAAGGTCGTAATACATATTAACCACTCGGAGGTCAGAGCTGGAATGTAGCATGAACTACCCTGAACGCCATGGCGTTAATTTACGAGGGAAATAATTACTCTCCGACATGCATTCGCCGTCGAATGGCTTCGAGTTTAGGGACGGGGAAGATCAAAAGAAGCCAACCCCCTCTGCCCCCCCCGCTTGGAACATAAATACGAGCGCGCGCACATGCAGAGATATTAATGGATGGAGAAACCGACGAAGCGGAGAGGTGAGGGTTGGCCAATGGTTTTAGGGAAGGCCCGCGGTCGGTCCGCCACGTTGGGTGAAATGGGGCTCGTCTGCCGGGGTCAAATGGGGTTCGTCTGCCGGGGTCAAATGAGACTCGTCCCATCTCCTCCCTCTGTAACACACACGCACAGAGGCACGAGAGAGATAGTGAACGAACACACATACATACATACGTACACACGTACAAACGAGTGAAACACACATTCCCCGTCTCCCTCTCACTCTCTTTCGCGAGTGATAAGGGCCTCATTTGCAACGGAGCTTCAAAAGCTGGGCCAGAAGGGGAAGTGTGAAGAAAGGGCGGTGAGGGGTGAAAAGGGCGATAAAGAGACGGAGAGAGGAACGGAATTTACGAACCTCTCTTTTTTTTTTGAAAAGTCTCTCTCGCTGGCGTCACTTAGTGCCCCGTAATTGCGGGTCATCCGCCGGGATACCGAAGGCGCGAACGCAGCGCCTCACTTGAGCGACGGGCAGGATAAGAAATACGAGAGGAGAGGGGAGGGAATTTTAGTTTCGAATAAAATGAAAAAAAAAATTAAAGTTATAAACGTCCTTAAACCAGGAGCAGGGGCCACCGCGGATAAATTCCTTGTGGGGACCTTTACCACTCAACACTTCCCTGGCTCGTATTTTTATTTTCGATTTGATCTGATTCTTATTTATTTTTTTAACCTAACTGTTCACTCGTTCGTGCTGAGCCGCACTTGGCTTTTCGTCTTTGTTTGTCGAAGGTTGCCGAGAGCGGCCGCATCGCCCAAGGGGCGCCACCTCTTCCCACACCGCCCCCCCCCTCGCCCATCACCCTCCCAGCCATATAAAATGATGCCATGGAGAGAGAGGTAAGACTTTTTCATCCCGAAAAATGTATAACGACTCTCGCAATGGTTAAAAAGAACTTAATTTCACGCTCTATAGTTTTTTTCCCACTTGTTAATGATAATTTTCATTTCAGCTATCTGAGAAAATATCTGGATATCACAGTATTCGTCGTGCGCGCGCAGAAAGAAATTAGTTTGCGATCAACACATACATTACATCTAGCCTAATTGCACAGCTTAAAGTTTCTCGGGCAAAAAATGCTGAAAATGTTATCTGGGAGATGGAAACGCGAAATCATTAAGGAATACAGAGAAACTAAAATCACATATTTACATGCACAAGTAGATTTAAACGACCATCAATAATAAATGCCTACGCCTGTTGTCATTATCATCCAAAAATCTAATCTTTTGTTAAGTAATGACCGAAAGATGAATCGATATTACGGAGAGTATTCAGTCAAATAGTTTCTCCATCAGTAGATCACGATTAGTTAGTGTTTTGACCCGTCCACCATTATTTCAATTGTCGTAATCACTTAAAAAGTATTTAAAAGTAAGCCAAAACTAAGACATTTAATTATTCAAAGAAAAGTTACAACGAAAAAAGGACGCTCTTTGTCGACTCTGTGAACTGTGTTGGTCTGTCAATACGGACAAAAGCACCAAATGTCATCACCGAATCCCAACGGCGACCCACTGCTCATAGCCGCGGAAAAGGGAGTATCATTTTTAACCATCTGAATTATTGACTTACATAATTGGCACGAAGGCGAAAAAAAATTAAATCCGGCAACGCAAAAATTGACTACGCCAATATGTAGAGCCAAGTCAGGGTCAGTTTCTATCCTTCCGTATCGAACATAATAGTCGCTTTGCGCTGTAGCCCTTTCGGGGGTTGAGGGGGGAGGGGGGGCAGTTGCAGTACAAGTGACCAAGCTGAAAGTTGAACTTTCCCCTTTACATAAAACAACTACTCAACATTTACTCTTGAATTAAAAATACCACTGCCTCATCTCTTCCCAAATCGCTTCCTTCTCCCACCGCTCCCAATACTCAATATCCTAATGTGGGCAGGAAAGGCTTGAGTCAAACATTATTATGTTGTCTCTATAATGGCACGCATGCGCTGTAACCGTATTCGACCCAACCAAATAAATCGGGTGGAAATGCGAAGTGCTTTCATTATTCTCGTAATGAATTCTCACTAAGTAGAGCCTGCAATACTAGATTGCGACTACTACCATCCATTCTTTTACCTGAAATGTTTCATTTCAATAAAATACCTGGGCGCCTTAATTTATATTCGTGATACCTTAAGTTGTACAAGTGCCCAGACAAACCTCTTCCTAATAAATTTAATGGTTGAATTTCCAATCATTGCAGAAACAAATGATGTGGTACGAAGTCACTCGCACGGGTGCATATACGCCATGAAAAAATCATTTGACTTGACCGGGATTCAAACCCGGATCTCCCAATCGCCGGTCAGGTGTGTTAGCCAGTTACATCACCAAGCCATCTTCCTGCACGGTGTGGTTGAAGGCGGTAATGGTTGAAGGCGTAACTTTGTGGAATGTTACCGCAGACATGACGAAATAGAAAAATCTCTTAGTATTACCTTTGAAAATGATTGCAAGGCAATCGAAACCTAGGTCGGGAATAAAAGTTTTAAGTGTGGAATATACGAAGAGATTTTTCTACTTCTTTTTCGTCAAACCTCATCCCGTTAAAGTGAGCAGACCATGTGCTCTTTAATATCGTCCAATCAACAATCACCCTTGAATGGAGAACCCGATGTATAAAGAGTTCAAAAAACGGAGAGAGGGAGAGCTCATTTGAAGAGAGACCATCCCTCGTGGGAAGGACGAATCGTAGGGCATCGCGTTGGGGCAAGGAGATGAACAAAGGTTGCCCGTGTGATCGCACTCAATGAGGGCGCTCGCAGCTCAATGGTTATTCCAACGGTCCGACAAACGTCCCGCCGACTGTGAAAGCATTTTCTGTCGCATGCCGTCTCTCTTTTTTTATTTTCGCCCATTTCTATTTCAGAGTTTTATTTAGGGTTACAGGCAAATCCTATTTTTTTCTAATTCGTGCTTTTATCTTTAATACTGCTTATATTGAATCTGACGCAGTAACAGCTTGGTCTTCGTCGATAATCCGACCGGAAACAAACAGCGAGATCCGAAACCAACGAAAATCTAGGCAACAATTTCCATAATTAATGTTTTTAACACCAAGCACAAGCTAAATTTCTATTAATTTCTTTTAACATTTCAACAATTTATGCCTCTTTTCATGGCATTGCCCGAAACAATTTTTTCCCATAAACATTAGAGTCAGGTGAAGAGAGTTTTGCATCGTGGAGATAACTTATCTACATATGTATATCAGTGATTTCTCTCAATCGGCCCACTTGGGAGCGTTGGGGTGAAAGGACCGGGGTTTTAAGGAAGCAGATTGGCCACGAGTGGGTGGGTGGAATGAACTCACAGTGCATCTCCACGGTGATGCTCGAGGACACAGGCTGGCTGATGTTGTTGTTGCTCGCCTGACACGTGTAGACGGCGTGTAGGTCTGTCCTCTCCAGTCGCCGCACCACCAGTTGGTTGTGCATCACGTGCGGGAACGGACTCTGCGTGTCCGACGAGTCGACGAGAGTGTCTCCCCGCCACCATCGCACGGATGGACTCGGACGGCCTGCGAACAAAGGAAAAAAGGTGAATTGCTTTCGATCGCTTGGTGCTCACTCCGAGAGCGTAGTTCTAATGCGTTGATCAGCTTCATTTGTTCGTAAAAAATGCATCGTTATATAAAGTTAGGAATGGCTCAGGCCAAGACTAAATTCGTCGCGAAAGCCGAATTGTATCGTCGACATCAGCTGACCTGACCCATAGAGGTGCGTGTATCAAAATGGTTGTGCCTATACAGCATACCAATAGCGTAACACATACTGGATAAAGCTTAAACATTTGGAAAGTTTTTGCAGGTTTTTGCCAATGCATTATCCGTCGTTGTACTTTCGTTACCTTTATTAGGGTGTATTAGACTGCATGTTGGCGACAACTCACAAACTCACTTTGTCAGCCCCTACCGTACACCCTTGAGGTGGCTACCTGAGTGTTTTATAAATGATTATCGTTTCGGGCGTTGATGTGCATTTTTTCATAATATTGGAAAACTCTGGGACAGAGATATAATAAGAGAATTGCAGATGGGAATACATTTTAAGTTACTATCGCTATCGCGCCTCAGTGCCTCCGCTGCAGTGAGTGCATTTGACCAAAAAAGCGGCCATTTGTGAATTATTTATATTCATAATTCACTTCCACGACTCTTTCTTGGGGATTGAAAGGCGGTGGTGGGTGAAGGAAGAGGTGGGCGATGGGTAGGAATTGGGCAGTTATGGGTTTGGAGAGAGAAATGACCGCGGCGAGAAAGCAACAGAGTTTTGTCGGAGAAATAAACTGCTAAAGCGAATACATGGTCCAGGCATCATCCTAGACAGAGGTAACCATCGAAGAAGCCGGGTGACTCAAACAGGTTGCAGACATTACATTATGGTGAGACAAAGCTTCAGGAATAGTGATCAAAACTCTCATTCATATCAAGAGGCTGATGCAGACACATACCACAATTTATCAGTAATGAAATCTTGCGTAAAACTAAAATAGATAAGTTAGTTGGGTACGAAGGTGGATTGCAGAGGCATTGACTGGGGCAATGAAGGAGACATAGGAGTAGAGCGTGGAGTGAGATCAATAGCTGATGATTGGGGAAGTTTGAAAACTGGCGTTGTCGAGGCGACGCACAGTGGAGCGGAATCCCAAAAACATGGCCAAAATTCGGAAATATTATCGTTTCAGCCTAAAAACTGGTGCATATACGTTTTAAAGGTCACTAAATGCGAATTAGACGTCAACACTTTGGAAATTTATTTGGATAATATTTGAAGCGGTGGGGCAAAGGCGATAACTGGCGAGTTAATTGCATTCGTTTCCATGGTCCTGGAATGTTTACCAGGTTTACGTCCGCGCCTAATACGATCTCTCGATCCGTCTTTTCAGCACCGCATTATACGAACATGTGCGTATGATTTTCCCAGTCAAATTTATTTTTAGGGCGGTCAAATACTAGCCTATTCAAATTAATTATAAATTTACATAGACATAACACTAGCAATTAAACTGACCCAGATATAAATGTCGAGTGAATTTCCTGCTGACTTAGCTACAAAAATTCGATTTTTAGACACTTCTTGCAACTCTTCTGCAGTGGATTTAAAGAAATTACTAGCTTATGTATTACTGTGTAATATACTTCGAAAAAAGTGGCACGAACTCCTTTGCAAATATAACTTTTCAGTGCAAAACTACACTTTCACTTTAAAAACATTTACCAAATTATTATGATCATTGATTGATTATTATTATGCTCTATATGATAGAATGAAAATGTTTAAACATATATTCAAGTTATGCTTACATTCATGGTTTGATTCCATATTTCAGAATTGAAATCGATTCCATCAGAGTGCTGTGGTAGCCGTTTAATGTACACGGTGAAATTTGGGCTCAGCGTCCGAAGCACGAGTGCTCCGCTCACCTTTCACTTCCACACTGATTTTTGCGTGCAGGTGCACACTCGTCCACCAGTTTAATGAACCATTTTGCAATTCAAGGCTCAGGATACCCAACGTATTCTTTCAAATACTGAAATTCGAATATTTAATTTTGGACTTTTGTCCGTCAAGAGGGGGTTTGGGCCCCACTGTACGACGACGAGTGCGACATTAAGCATGCGATGGGTGACGGAAGGAATGATGATGGAGAAGAGAAGGAAATGGAAAAGCGAAAACTCAGTGCTTGGCAAGAGAAAATGAAGAGAATTCAACTACAGGCTCCGTGAGAAATAAAGAAAGCAAGAGACGCATGGTGGAGAGGAAGAAAGAGAAGTAAGGGAAGGAAAATTGCAGTGAAAACAGTCGAAAGAGGAAAGATGAGCTCGGAGCCAAAAGATGTCCAGAAGAGGTGGAAGGGATACGTATAAGAGTTGTATTATTAGGATCATTCCCATATTTTGTACACCATTTTACCTTAACCTTACCTCCTCCAACAAACAACCCTCCTCCCCCCCCTTACCATTCTCTCCCACCTGTCTTTCTTTATCCTTCTCCCTCAGTGTGACGCAGGTCTGGAGTGTTGACGTAATTTGTTTGGACGAACAAAGGATTATTTCCCAATCATGATTTTAGCCTTCCCCTCGTATCCTTCCTCCTTACCCCCACCACAACCCCCCCTCCACTACTGTGTTTTGGCCAATGTATATCTCTCAATATATATGCACATGTCTTGTTATGTGAAAGATTAGTCGTGCCTGATGATGACTGCAAGACAGTAGAAACACGTGTAGTTGATTTTGCAATGGAAGGTAGACAGTACGATATATTTTGTGTACCATTGAAGGCACAGTAGGTTGGATACAGAAAGGGAAGATGAAATGGACCACATACCCTTGAGAGTAAAATCGAAAGAGCACAACGAGACGAGAAGAAATAAGTCGGTGCGAATAGATAGCATGCCTGCAGAGTTTCTAAAGAGTAGGGGCCAGAATGGAAGAGAGAGACATTTTGCCCTAACTCGTAGGATTTATGAGGAGGGAGTGTGACCGTTAGACTTCACGAAGACAACAATAATGCCGATACCGAAGAAGAGAAAAGCAGAAACTTGCGAGGAATGCAGATCAATGACCTTTAGGTATTTCTCACACGGCGCACACGAAGTAATCCTTAGAATTACAATAGAAGACTAAAATGTATGAATGAATTGGCCGCATCGCAACAATGGTCTTATGGAGATTAATGCAGGAAATGAACGCCATTGGAGACCACACAATCAACCTAATGTGGATAACTGTTCATATTGATGATGAGTACATGACTGCATGCTTCGGGAGTTATGATATGTATGGTTTTTTTCTAGAGTGCCGCAAGAAGTTATGCGTTGGTAACATCCCGGCACTATATTATTTAAGCCCGGGTACGTTTATCACATGTTCCGGTTTGATCTACAATATCCCTGGTTGCATTTGCATTACAGATTTCAGTTTACAAACAGTTTACAAACAGTTTACGCGTAACTTTGCACATGTGCTCTCTTAAGTAAAACTTGTAGGTAGAGGTGAAAAAAATTCATGTTCCTGAATCTTTTGCAATGAAACGGTATTACATCAGGCATCCCGGCGCAAGACATGTAACAATCCATTTCCATTGGTCCAGATTTTCCTATAAATACGACATTATCCGTTTATCTTTGTTGCAACTGTGGATATTAAATATCAAGTTGTCATGCAGACCCCAACATTCGAAGGAAACACATTGAAATATAATTTGGTCTAAATTCCCAATACCTCTGGTCATAAAATTAAGAATTAAAATGCTAAACTAATTTTTTGGATATTTTTCAGCGATGAGCCAGTATAACGTACGGAGAGCCGATGGCATGGGGTTCTCGATGAGGCTATCTAGGAGTTGAACAAGTTCAAATGTGTTCGTCGAATGTTCTCAAGGATTGGCTGTGCTGATTCTCGGAGCGCTGGCCTCAGCCTATCACAACGGAAAGGGCGCGTGTGCCATTCCACTCAATTTGGAATGAAAATTGACAAAAGTTGCAAGGTGATCGCAATGTCCCGGGACGTGATTGTTTCCTTAAGTGCTAATCATGTTGAATGTTGAAATTACATTTGCTTAGTGAAATTGCTCGCTACATTGATGATCCATGAAAATAGGCAAACTGGTAGGTAATGAAAACGAGCCAATACAACGCACATGTTGATCAGTCTAATCCCCAGTGGTTAGACACTCTCACGCATTCCTTCATCAAGGCACAAATAACATTAAACGTGATAGTTAATGGACAGCAACGAATAAAAGCACGCTCTAATTTCGAATATGAAGACAGAGGTCGTTAAACCATAAAACGCTCTTCGATCCGTGTCTCCTCATTGGCTCTCTATTTCGGATTAGCATTTCAATGCTACTCTTCGGCACCTCTGTTACTTTCATACGATAAAAGAAAGCACTAAAATTTGGGCGTAATTATACAATTATCTGCGGAAATTTCAATAGGCTCTGGCATCAGGGTCTACCGTTCCAGAAATTCTGAAGACTTCAAAATGGCGTCGTTGAAGTGTGTTTTGTAAACCGAGATGAGAAAAAAATTGGGGTGCCGGGATAGATTTACAGAGCCTCATCCTCGAAAGTGAAGATTTTAACATGTATCTTTATGAGAATTGTTCAGATTACAGCTTCAAAAGTGTCAATTTGTCGAGAAATTAATTAAAAGCATTTTATTTAAACTGTTAATATGAGGCGCAAATTCCTGAAAAATTGAATAAAAATAAAATATAAGAATTCACATATTATTTCTAAAAGCAATTTCCGAGTCCATTAAAGTCGTAAATCGGTAGTTTCTTACAAGTGGCGCTGCAGTCGGCTACTTGGGATGAAAACATTTGGTCAATAAAAACATTTTCGTGGAATTATTTGAACACTTTGTTCCTAAATTCTGGATTTCAATGGGTACTTATGGAAATAATCAGCGAATGGAGGATTAGTTTTCAAACCAAATAAATAAAATCGTGTAAGTTGGTATTCTTTCGGACTCGCGTAGTTAGGCCATAATCACTTTTGGCAATACCAATAGAATGCTGTTCCGTATTTAATATTTCTATAGCACCTGTTTCTGAGAAGACCGTCATAATGCCAGTTGTAATACCACTCGCATTTCTGCATTCGTTCTTCACGGAGAGGCTGTGCGTGAATCCGTGTATCTTATTGTGCGTTTCCTTTAGTCTTCAGACGAATCATGTATTTTCTACGGTCGCAGTGGGAAATGACGCGAGGAAGGGTGGAGGCTACAAACGACCAACCTCCGGCTCGATTAGAAGAAAAGGATTAAACCACAGGTGAAGTCGATGAGAGAGCAAATTGGCGCTGAACACGCTTCACCAGTAAACACTAAATACTTATGAAGTGTATTTTGACAATACACATTGCATGTGGCCCAGATCATACGCATGTGTAAACGCGCACGAGAGTTGGGCTGAGGCAAACGTTAGTGATGACGTCCGAACAATTCGTGGAGTGAAGCTACGTTTTCATGGACGCGTCAGACGCGCACGCGCGCGACGAGACGCGTCATTTCTTCGCGTGAACCGTTCGCATGCAAGCGAACCTACGGGCCATCTACAGCTGAGAAGAAACGGTAAATAAAAGAAGCGTGACGACCGTGTGTGCTTATCGCTCTACAACCTATGCTACTCTTGTAATTGATATTGTAATGATCATTGTGTGTTGATAGTTATCTAGCTCCATCCAAGTGCAACTGTTATTGTTCTTCGATTTCCTCTACAACTTAGTTCCTCTCATCCACACACCAACTTGCTGAGAGCTAATTAACGTGCAGTTTTTTAAAGAAAGAAATGGATGCAGGGGCACCATTGAATCCCAATTTCCCTCCACGCCTTCTCCCTTAGGTTTCTATCCCTGTATCGATAGTCCTTATAATTGTACAGGAACGTGTACTTCTCTCGAATTTCGGAGATGATTATTTTATCCATAGAACGTAAACTTCGCCGGTCGGCCATGTTTGTGATTCTACGCGTTCCACGCGTCGAAAGTTAAAGTATTTCAACTCGGGCGACGCGACTCTACGCGAACTCAAGCGAAGAAATCCGGGCTTCTGATAGGCTGAGTATCTCGCATTCGCGTCTCTTCGTCTTAAACGCGTTCATTACAACGCAATTGACCACTCGCCGAAGACACGAGGGACAGTTCCGATGACCGGTCCCTTCTCCACAATCGCTGCATTGACAATTTTTGATTTCGGATTATAGATAACTCGGGATATTACGCCGTACACTTGAATTGATGAATGACTCCACTGAAACTGAACCATAGGAAATTTGAGCCATCAGGTTTTTGATATATTAGGAGTCGCAGAAAATTCGAATCAGGAATACTGCCTAAGACGAGTTTCGAGTGGGTTAAAAACGGTTTCAACTCTACCGAATTCCATTATTTTCGAACTAAAATATTATCGTCCGAGAGTCACAAATTACGATAGTTAAAAAATGTTCGTATCATAGAATACGTCAATCAGGAAATGATAGATATCTTTCCTTACATAAAGTCTAATTCCGTCATGCCTGATTGGGGGAGGGGGTTACTCTAATGGTAGGAAATAATTACCTCACTTTTTGGAACCTTGTCGTAAGTATTTCTAGGAAAGCGCATTTTCCTACTAAATAAAATAGGGAGGTAATACAGCCTGTACACCTCGAGAAATACAATTACTCGCAACGAAGCGAACAAATAGTTTTACCTAAAAGGGATGTCCTCAGTTTTAGTGTCCTAATACTATTATGACAGAACATCCCAGCTATTTTAGAATTTCTGCACCTAACGTTGACAATTCCCTATATTTATCAAAAGAGAATTTACGGGACTAACCAATGCTTACTGGTCATGCTAACCGTCTATTCAATTTTTTTCATTAGCTCCGTAAAGACATTGAAAGCTTTAAGAACTAACTACTCTCTACACATGGAGGACGATCGAAAATTCGGGTGTAAAGATCGATGCATCTCGGAGGCTGCGAATTCTCTCTGTGAGTTCGTTCCCACGCGGGAATTGTTTCCGCGCCTTCACCCCCACCCAACCTAAATACACTCACCCCCTATTCCCCCCCCCCTTCAACCAATCTTCCCAGCCATTCCTACCGACGCGAAGCAGCGCGCGAACGCAAGCGACACTTGAATGACCCTCCGCACGCAGTTCTACTCGTGACCGCACAAGCGCCACTTCCACACGCTACCGCACCTGACACCTGGAGGCAGTTCCCAAAAGCAGCTGCTCGAGTCACGGACCCATGAAGAAGCAAGCGCTTACACCGCTGCCGTGCGGTTAAATTATGACAAATTTTCGTCGCGCACGGCAACGTCTGAAACACATTTTCCAAGACGTGTTCTGCTGTTGCTGCTGACTCACAGGAACACATTAAGGTAGTTTGAGCGAAATATCATTTTACCTAGAAATCAATGAATTCGGTCTCATTTCAAAGAAAAATATATCACCCTTCCATTGACATAAAAAATTCAATCCCATACCAAATTACTTTCCGAGAAATTTGCCATAAAATACCAGCCCTTTTACATGGGAAATGATACGCGCATGCACTCCAGAGAGACCTTATATAAAAAATGAGACATTTCCTACACTTAGATCTCGTAAAAAATCAACAGTGTATAGTTTGTGTGTTTTCTCAACTATTTATGAAAATTAATCACACTGTTACCGCAGTAAATTCTTCGGGATCAAAATAAACCTTCCGTTTTGATGGATTTTCAAAAGTACCGCATGAAAATAATGAGTCACGTTAAAGACTTATTTAATTTTATTACTTACAATTTCTGTCTTGGAAAATCATATTATTGCACCATTAATAATGTAATATTTAATTCGAGTGTCTCACAGTTGGTGAAATTAAAACGTATAATTCGAATATGGTCTCTACTATGACTAGGGAACTATCTCACTCGTACTACCTAAAGAGACATAAATATCAATCAATGGATATTTTTCCTAATGAGCCGACTGAGCCCTTCGAAAGAATGTATATTTCAAGATGTATATATGGTATGCCTAGGCAGTCGGAAATATGCAGTTAAATTCTTTCCAAGGTTGATCATAAGGTTATCATCGCTCGTGCTGGTTTCTTACGGGAATAACCAAATAAGATGCCACCAACCAAATGAAATTCGCCGTGAAAAAAATCGTTTGACTTAACCGGAATATGCGGTCCTCGGCATTAGATCTTTGCACTCGTACCACATCATTAGTTCAATGCAATTATTGGAAAATAAGATGCCAACCTTTTTTAATGTGTCGCGGATCGACAACGGAATAATGTCACCAACTCTAGTACGACAATCAAATCGTCCAAGTCGTCAACGTCAAGGCTATGGGCTGGCACTGCCACGAAAATGGAAGGATAAAGCTGAAGGAGCAGGATTCTTCATGCATGCGGTAGAGATCTCACCTCGGTGGGCACATTAGCCAAGCCAAATAAGATCTCTTACCCGACAGAATCTTCTACAGTAACGATTCTTTCATCTCACATTTGATGTTGCAAGCATCGGAGTCTCGTAGCGCTGAGTTTAATGGAGACAGAACTCAGGCAAATCAGAAAACTTATGTACTCAACCACGAGATATAAATCTAACTTGGTTGAATTTTTTCATAGTTAAAATTAGAACACAATTAAGTAATTTCAATAAATTTATTTTACTCGAAACGACCGGTTTCGGCCATTGTGCCATCATGTGGTACAGACAATGTGTACCTACACTTCCGTTGTATTCATAGTACCTGATGATGGAAAATCAGCCCAAACCGGTCGTTGTATGCAATGTATACCTACACTTCCATTGTATAAATAGTACCAGATGATGGCACGACAGCTGTAACCGGTCAGTTCGAGCATAATAAATATATGGAAAACTCTTAATTTAGTTCTTATTTTACCAATTTTTTCAACTGCTGATTGCGAAACTGTCAGGTCATACGTTACGGACTTTGAAGTTCTGTCATCTGACCTTAACAACGTTCATTCGTGGTGCCATGAGTGGGGTTTAAAACTAAATTTTAGAAAATGCACCACAGTTAACTTCCTGCGAAAGTCATCACACAAAAGCCGTACCTACACGGTGGGTGGAGTTAATATAAAACCTTCAAATACAGTAAACTATCTTGGAATTACCCAAACTTCAGATATATCGTGTGGAACACACATACAAAACATATGCGACACAGCATTAAAGAAACTAGGTTTGTTAAACGTAAAATAGGAAGGTCCGTAAAGTAAAAGAGAGATACTACTTCGCTCTGGTTAGGCCACACCTCGAATACGCCGCGAGCATTTGGGACCCTGGTCATTAAGATTTAACCAAAAAAATTAACAAAATACAAAGAAAAGCAGCGAGCTTCGTTAAAAACTGATACGAACGAACATATAGTGTTACACAATTGTTAGAGGGATTAAGGTGGGAGGCCCTAGAGACTCGGAGGCTGTACGCTAGGCTTAGGCTGCTTGAGATATTCAGAACTGGTGTGTTTCAGAGCGACACAGAAAATATTATC
Source organism: Ceriagrion tenellum (assembly GCA_963169105.1). Lineage (NCBI taxonomy): Eukaryota > Metazoa > Arthropoda > Insecta > Odonata > Coenagrionidae > Ceriagrion > Ceriagrion tenellum. The sequence goes on from OY720643.1 coordinate 122,074,644, forward strand.
ATGACGCCTCACTACATTTCTAGGTCCGACAGATGCGATAAAATAAGAGACTGCCGAAATGCAATAAAATAAGGGACTCTAAAATCACTCTGCCGAACAGACAGGTACAAAAACTCGTTCCTTCCGCGCACAATAAGCAACCTCAATAAAAACTGAGCTCCTCTAAAAACACTCCCATAGTGCATGTCACCATTTCACCTCCAAAAATTTTACATCTTTACACGGCTGGTGACCTAACACCCCCAGTCACTCGCCCATGCGGCGGCTCGTGGGGTATTCTGTAGATGTAGATGTACTCGTGTCAATGCGGGGCAAGAGCCGCTCTCAGGATATGGCAACACGACCATGAATAGGCGTCAAGTAGTCCTATGCAATTAGACGTCGCAGGTCGTAGAGAACAAAAGTTGACGATCAGACGGGGTATCCCTCCGCTTGGTGTAACACATGGGACTCCATTCAACTGCCAGCTCCATAGTACACGAGACCACTGGCCTTCTTCCCCCCCACCGCCCCTCCCAATCCGCCACGGGAATAGAGGAACCGACTCGTGACACATTATCCAACACGTGCAACGCAACGAGGCGAATACGCGGCATCATCGTACACACACCCTACCAGTTGATTCTCCCCTCGTCTTTCGAAATGGTCGGTGGGAATATTTGCGATCAAAGCACACTGTCTGCGAGGAAGGGCGGGGGTTGGAGCCGAGGGAGAGGAAGGGGGAAGAATTGGGACGCCTATATACGTGGTTGGAGCGATGTACAGTTTCTCGCACAACTCTCCACATGCATACTCAGTTGTAAAATGCATAGACAAAGGAGGAAGACATGCTGCAGACAATTTCAACACGTAGACTTGTGAAATTGCACCAACCTCTCGATATATTTCAATTACATATGTACAGATTTTTTTCTAGACACTACGTAATCATCAGGTTATTACAGTCGTGGCTAAAAATCAGCAAGTATCATGCCGAGTAAAAAACGCGGACTAAAATTCGGATTACACGCCGTAAACCAAAGCTATAACAATAATTGATGCGACTATTTTTAAAATTTAACGTATGCATCACTTACATTACTACTTCACTTATATTACCTCTCTTGGAGTATTGGAGATTCTAGGAAATGCCGCTTAGATCCTACAATCGATGAAGGGAAAACCCTGACGTTCACATCTCCGTGGTAGAGAGGGGTAACATTTTTTTAAACAAGCGGCTGACTACGGAGGGACCGAGTATCTCCATGGATACGGAGACCTCCCTATACCAAGTGCCAATGTCCTCCTCGGAGGGTAGATGAGCTGTTATAGGGTTAGGACACCCTCTTGCCCTCGAGGTGAGAAATCACCTCCAAAGGCGGAAGAATCGAATGATCAACGGTATAGGATAGAGAAGGCAACTGAAAACCACTCCATAAAAGATCAAAGGATTTTCATAGTATCACCAGCTCAATGATGAATCGCTCTATAGTAAAACAATTTTCCGGAGGTAAAATTGCCACGCAATCGGATCTCCGGACGAGTCCATCTAAAGAGAAACCAGAGAACAAAAGGAAAGAATTGAGAACTGGGACTTGGAATGTAAAATCAGTGCTACATTGTGGAAAACTGGAAAACGTGAAGGCAGAAATGAAAAGAATGAGAATAGATGTGTTAGGTGTGTCAGAAGTAAGGTGGCCAAAGGAAGGTGATTGCCGGAGTGGAGATTATGGAACTATCAACACAGGAACATCAGAAAGTAGACCAGGACTAAGGATGGTCGGAGCAGGAGTGATATTTTAAGCAAAAATGGACAAGCAAAGGGCGCATTTAACAATAAATATAAATTGCTGACTGCCAAAGAACTCGACCTGGAAACAAGGATAAGGTTCCTAAACACTTACATATGGAGCATAGCACTATATTGCTGCGAAACATGAACCAAAGGGTAGAAAAGGCTTAGCTAGATTGACATGTGGTGTTTCAGGAAAATGTCGAAAATGCCGTGGACCGATAAGGTTAGCAATGACGAGGTTCTCTATAGAATCGGAGTACATAGAAAATTATGGAATAATATCGTGAAAAGAAGATACGAACTAATCGGTCATACTCAGCGCCATGAGGGAATCGTGAAAACTACACTGGAAGGCTACATTAAGGGAAGATGATGCAGAGGAAGACCAAGACTGCAATTCATAAAGCAGATGATAAATGACGTCCATCGTAAATCCTATGCAGAAATGAAGCGGATGGCAGAACAGCGATTCATATGGAGAGCAGCTGGAAACCAGTATACGGATTGAATACTGAAGAAGAGAAGATTTTCCTATTTGTAGTGTTTTCCAGTGAATTGTCAGATATATTTAAAATAAATAAAGTACAATACTTTTACAACAATTGATTTGAAAAGTTGCGGAAAAAGTGGACTCAATACTCGCAATGACCACCCCAGCCACCTCAATCAGGCAGAACGCATCGCCTTCATGTCCCTCAAGGGGGCGTCCAGGCCGGATCCAGTCAACATCAGTGAATCGGAATCGGGGACAGCCGGCTGGTCAGTGCTCACGCCAACACGACCGCCAGGCGAGGAACCTAATCATCTGAGAGCTTCAAAATTCAGAAGTATAGGGATTTGCTTCGTTCTGGTGCTCAGCAAGACACGACTTCGAAGTCATTTCGGCCCTAAGATGGCAAATCTCCTCTTTCCTTTAACCATTCACATCCAATTTGCTCCGAATATTTTTTAATCCTAGCAACGGATATGCTGTAGCAGGAAGGTTTCTCGGGTTTTCCACCGGTTGATATTCTGCATCTCTCCCGACGTTTCGAACAGCGACTTGCTGTTCATCCTCAGGGGATCTTCTGAATGCCGTATTCTCAAAGTGGTCCGGTATATATACATCCCGTTCATGGTCAGGTGTAATCTGATTGGCTCTCGCGTGTTACGCTTTTCCCGCCATTTTTGTCATATATAAAGGTGTTCACTATTGGTTTCCACGCATTGCTGATTTGAAACCCGGTGTCTCTGTTGATGTTGTTGCGGTTGATGCGGATGTGAATGGCTTCCTTGACGAGGCGGTCCCAGTAGCCATGTGCACGGCAGAGCAGTTTCGTCTCCTTCCATTGTATGGCATGGTCCTCATTGATACTATGCTCTGCCACCGCGGATTTTTCCGGTTGGGCCAGTCGCAAATACCTCTGATGTTCTTTCGTCCTCGTTTCAATTGTCCGACTGGTCTCTCCAATGTATGTCTTCCCGCACTCACATGGAATCTCATAAACTCCTGGTGTCTTCAGACCGAGAGGATCCTTCACTTTTACTAGTTGGTCTCTGAGTTTTGGAGGTGGTAAATGAACGGTCTTAATATTGTATCTGTTAAGGATACGTTGGATTTTTCCCGATATGGTGGAGACATAGGGAAGGAAAGCTTTGGAGATAGGCTCTTCTTGCGGCTCCCGTATGCCGTCAGTGGGCTGTCTAAAGGCCCTCTTCAGGGCCATGGAAATTTGAGTTTCACTATAGCCATTTTTCCGAAACGTCTTCTTCAGATGTTTTATCTCATTCGGGATGCTCTCGGTATCAGGAATGTTCTTGGCTCTGTGCAATAGGGTAGACAGCACAGCCTCCTTCTGTGATGGGTGGTGGTGACTCTGATTGCTCAGATACAGGTCCGTATGAGTCGGTTTCCTGTATATGCTGTGTCCCAGGGTTCCATCTTCCTTTTTCCGGATTAAAATGTCGAGGAACGGGAGCTGGCCATTTTCCTCTTTTTCCATGGTGAATTTAATGTTAGGATGCTGGCTATTCATGTGGGCGAAGAACAGGTCTAGGGCGTCCGTTCCGTGTGGCCAGATCAGAAATGTGTCGTCCACATATCTAAAAAAGCATTTGGGCTGCAGTGGAGCTGAGTTGAGGGCCTGCTTTTCGAAGTTTTCCATGTAAAAATTCGCAATTGCTGGGGATAACGGCGAACCCATGGCTACACCCTCCGTTTGCTCGTAGAATTTTCCATCGAAGGAAAAATAGGTCGAAGTCAGCACATGATGGAATAGCTTGACCGTGTCAGAGTCGAATCTTTCTGCCAGGAGTCGCATTGTGTCAGCCAATGGTACACAGGTAAAGAGTGATACCACGTCCAGACTGACAAGGATGTCAGAAGTGTCCACTCGGATCTCCTTTATTGTCTTGACGAATTCCAGCGAGTTCTTGACATGATGGTCACTAACGCCCACATGTGGTGCAAGTATGCCGGTTAGATGTTTAGCCAAATTATAAGTTGGCGAGCTTATGGCGCTGACGATTGGTCTAAGTGGAACTCCTTCCTTATGTATCTTCGGTAATCCGTAAATTCTGGGAGGCACCGGTGCTTCTGTTCTAAGGTACCTTGCTGTCTCAAATGGGATTCCCGCTTCTTTGATGAGCTTGATAGTCCTTCTGTTTATAGAGTCCGTGGGGTCCCGTGGAATTCTCTTGTACGAGTTGCTTGTGAGTAACTCATGCATCTTCTCATGATAATCCACGGTTTTTATGAGAACGGTAGCGTTGTCCTTGTCGGCTGGGCATTCAGAAGATCCCCTGAGGATGAACAGCAAGTCGCTGTTCGAAACGTCGGGAGAGATGCAGAATATCAACCGGTGGAAAACCCGAGAAACCTTCCTGCAACTGATACACCGGGAAAACCTGGGATATGCTGTAGTTAATCTTATTACATCTGCCGGATTGTAATCTTGAAAAAAGTGCATATTGTTACATCAATGACGCCAGTGTGAAAAATCCAATGATAACAGAATTAATACCATTTCCTATTTAAAAATTGTCGAAAAACCATTCGGTAATTACTTCAAGAAAGAAGAGATCCGCCAATTGTTTACGCACTAAAATTTTGAAGAAATACTCATCATAATGGTCGATGCGTTGAGAAGCGCATTTCTCATTGTTTCATAAAATTTTTTACCGATAATGCAACGTACTTTCAGACCAGAATTCAAACATAGGAGGTAAATTTTTTGCCTACGAGAATATGACATTTGTATTAATAACTTAGTTCTCTAAAATCGTAATCACAATCGGAACATCTGCTACACTCTTTAATCAATATATTTTAAGAAGGCGACTGCATTTATTTATTCTCAAATTCATTTAGCATAAAAAATGTAAATTAAATGTTTAAAAACGCTTACTGGTCTGGATAAATCATGCATTGTTGCCGTAACCGTGGTGGAGAACGCTGAAGAAACATAATGAACAACGTATTTCACAATACATGATTGTGTAACAGTATGCTTTGGGATACCATAGTTATGTTTTAATACGCATGGTTAAATCTGTATAGTAGTCGAAATAAAACTGGTTTGCAAAAATGAAATCAACGTGTCTTTAACATTGAAGTACAATATCACGATTCTTATCAATGTCTTGCAGCGTACTTTGCGCTAAATTATACCAAACGCTGTCACACTAAGAAACCCAGGACCACCGTAAAACAAATTGATTATATTAATTCATGATTCTAACAAATATTCGTAAATTTCACCAGTCCCGTGTCCTCATGCAGCTACAATACGGAGAAGAATTTGCCTGGGCTCTCCCACTGATATTATCCCCTTTGGTTCAAATCGAGTTGAGAAAAAAATTTAGAATCACACAATCGAGGATGGTTCCAAGATATTCAAATTGCAGGACTTTGACGGGGGACTTCTTTTAAAATGGGGGAGAACACTCCGAGTATTATTTCATCCTTTGTACTGATTGTTCGCGTCAAAAATCCTCACGTGTTTGCCCCTAGTACTTAAAATACCTATCCTTGGTACTTCGGGAGCGATGGTGTTGCATAAACCACTCGGAGATCCGCGAACTTGAACGAGGGCTGAAGTGCTCGGGTCGATGATAGTACTCTTGTATTCAACGACGCACCCGCAGGCATTCGACCGAGTAATCACATGCTCACACACGCATGCAACCAGACATTCAAGTATTCATTAGGGAGACACTCAGGTAATCGTCAATATTAACTCAGATGCTGATGTATTCACCCACTTACTCTATTATTCAACCAGACATTCATGAATTCATACAAGTACTCATGCATACATTTGAGTAATCATGAGTTCATGTGGGTATTCAATTATCAAGTAATACATTTGGCACATTTCGAGAACCCACCTACCTCTGGCCAAGAGAAATCGCGTTGAAGTAATCACTTTTTCACTAATGTGTATACTTAAATTAAATTGGCAAAAACCTTATAAATTGCTGAGGCTGAAAAAGCTGAGGTCCAAATATACGCTTATTCCTTGAGATAATAATGTACCAAAACAAGAAGCGAACCGAGTAGCCATAAGAGCTTCGATTGAAAATTCACCTCATATCAAAGTAATGCGAACCTAAGCAGAAATAGTGTCACCGTCTGATTCAAGCCTGGATTGTTTTTATTTAAATAATTCATTGCATAATGGGATGCAAAACACACTTATTTTCCCGCAGAGATTATCTGCCCTACTATTACAATTAAAAAATATTTATACCCGAGGACTTCTCATGGAATGTTAATGACGACCGCTGGGATTATAAACGACTGATACAAAAGGAATTTTGCACGCAGAAGGCTGGGTTGGCGAGTCATTACCGGCCAAAATGGAACATGCTCGCCAAAAAGGCTGTAACTACTTCGAGTAGCCAGGTGAATAATCACCAAACAGAAAAAAAACTAAGGGACAGAAAGTAAATTATCAATTAGATGTAGTATATCAACCAGAGTCCAGCATCGCACATGGAAATCTTAAGTCGCATTAGGTACCGAGGATTATTTTAGTGAGTCAATTAGACGCGGACCTATTGAGAAAACTTTCAATAAAACTTTATTTTTATCTTAAATATTATTTTATAAGACATTTTTACAATATTAAAAAAAAATTTCGGTAATGTAAATTTGATTGCAAGAATAAAATTAGGGAATTTGAATACGGGACAGATAGGTTTAAAAAGTCGTACTGCCAGAGATCGATAACAGACCTGCAAAGCTGTTAAGAGAGAAGCTGCTAATGAGACTTTAAAGTGGGTTTGTCGATAGGCCATGAAGCTGATTAGTTAGTTGATTTGATTCTTAACGCCTGAATCTATATTTGGAGTATGGTACTTACATTACATTTCGCATGAATGCTATTAGACTCATGCATCATGTTTACGTAGCTGCAATATACATCAATACAAATAGTTTCTGTAGCATTGGTTTAATTAATATATAGAGTAAGATGTATGTTAGAGAATATTACTAGTCCATTATTGTGCACATTGGTGACAATTCACTCTCTACTATAAACCATTGAGGTACTGTGCAGGTTAATATGCTGATGTAGACAAAATGATATCCCTATATGTAAATTTAATCGACAACTTGAAGTGAATTCTGTATAAACTCTCATGATTCATAAAATGACGAACAGCCATCAGCGAGAGTAGCGAGGAAGAAACCCTTCGTACAACGCAACTGAGTATCGGTATCGCAAGACGGGTGTCATTCCGGAATCACGCCGGTTACTTCAACGCCGAGTCACTACTTCACCTGAAAGCCAAAGGTCGGAGGCTTGAAGAGTTGGAACAATGAGAGATTCGGAAGAATTATGGTTGTGCACAATCAGAAAACACATTGCTCAGCATTCTTCTTCGATGTTAAAGTTTAAAATGTTGCCTTCCCTTCCCTCTTCGCACTCTTCTCAAAGTTTCCCGAATGAATTTCAACTTGAACTGTACAACTGCACCACCTAAAAATTTTCTAGTAGAAAATCCTTTACGGTAATTTGATGGAGATATCATTCAACCTAGAGATGATCCTTGTCTTTTTTCAAAGATGTATATTATCACCTTTCCAAAGATCTCAAAATATCAGCCGCTTACTGCACAATTGTACAAGATTTTTGCAAAACAGTGAAAGCCGTTTTCCATGAGATATGGAGCGCGCCTGCACACCAGGTAAAGTATTTCTAAAATGAAGTATTTACGACGACGTGATCTTGTCAGAAATTTAACAGTGCGTAGTTTTAATCGAGGCTCAATAATTTTTAAAAGGAAATGAATTACCTCCGAATTTTTACAGATTCACAACAAAACCGATGCGAAGGCTTTTTTTCTGAAACGCCAAGGAATAAATGGGTCATGGTGAAGACTCATGCATTTATATTTAGTTAATCACTTGGAATATTTATTTCCTTGGAATGTCGGTCATACGAAGCAATATTTTTGCACCTGTAATATAAAATATTTTCTTTATGCTTCTTCCAGATGATGAAACAAAAAATACAATTCGCAAAAGGTCTCCTTCATGAGAGGGGAAAAATTTCGTTCGAACTGCCTTTCTCACCTCAATGCACTAGATAACCTCGACCACTCGGCAGTGACCGACCTTGAATTTCCACCCCCCCCTCCTCCCGTTTCCTCTTCCGATTCACACTGGTAATGAAAACCACCTTCCCCATTTTATCCCCCCTCAACCTCGCATACAGCAAAATTCTCTTCCCGCCATTCCACGGTGACTATTCATAACCCCAATAGTCCAGAATGGTGTCGACTATTCAACGAAACCGGTCGTGTAATAATATTGCTCTGAGAAGTTAACCTAACTTTTCTTCTGAGCTATTCACCTTGAGATTTCAGACAGATGAGGCATAATCTACAGAAATTGCAATCAATGATTTCGCGTCTTAAGTTGGTGTCAGCACTAATAGAAGAAACTTTTGCAATTTCGCATTTATACGTTATAATATTTAATTACTTCGTCTTTGTAACTTACAACTTTTATCCTTACGATTTACAATTCGTCATGTTTTATAGGCCGAAGTCATTCACTGCAATAAACTTAAATTAATTACCCACCAACTTAAGAATATGCCAAGAAAGGGCACAAAGTTTTCACCAAACACTGCAAAAGAGGGCCTCAAATGGCCCCAAAATGCACCCACACACCATTATCACGCGGACAGTGTCGTTCACTTACCGCCGGACACGATGCACGTGAGCTTCATCTCCCCTCCTTCCTCGTACGGCCCGGCCACCGACGGCACCTCCTTGCCCCGGTCGTCGATTATGTTTGGCTTCTGCGGCGGAACTGCAAAGAAAGGGACATGGAACTCGGTCAGTCAACACTCTCATGGCCACCAAAACAGCACACCACCCAATCCGGTGGAATCAAAGGAGGGACGGGAAAGGAAAATCCTTCTTATTCAGTGAAGACTCGACATGAGCGAACCTTGGAGTTATACCCGTGTATGCCACGTCAAAACCCCCAACAAATCCCGACACGTGAAAGGCTCAACTCGTAATTTTCGTGGATGCGATATCAAAAGTTCGTCACAGTCGAGACTCGTTCGACACGAACCTATACAGGGGCCTTATTCAGTAGGACCTGAACGCGGTCGAAACTCATAAGTTCCGTGGAAGTGACGTCAAATCCCTCGACAACTCTCAACTTCTGAATGGTCCAATTAAAAATTTTCACGGCTGCGACGTCAAAATTTCGTCGCAGTCGAGACTCGTTCCTAAGCTGACCCCCGAAATTGCTCCCCAGAACACTGTAGGGAGATGAATGGTCACTGAGCCTGAGTCACGTTTCGCAATGTCAGTCAGGCTGATGAACTTGACTCTGGAGACCGATTCTTAGTCGCGTTCTATTCTTCTAAGGAAGTACAAGGTTTTACACGGACACTAGCTTACTCTTTCCAGTCGATTGGGAAAACTTTTAAATTCATTTTCTTCAGCCCTCAGTGAGGTGAAGGCTTCCGCAGCGGTTTGCAACTAATATGAAAGCTTTCGAGGTGTGCTTGCGTGATAAGTATTTCACTGGCTTGCCTTTAAAGGAGAGAGGTTTTTGGTGCACTATTCGGAGATGGCATTAGAGAGTGAGAGAGAGAGAGAGAGAGAGAGAGAGTAGAAGAGGTGCATGGAATCACATAACGTCGAAAAAGGTAAACAGAGATGATAGCGGCAGATTTTCGAACTCATGAAAATACTCCACGGCTCTGCGGACACTCCCAAGGCCAATGGTGAAACGGGGGTCAGCAAGCTAACGAGCACCTACGTTCACCGACTCCAAGAAAAATGAACTAAAAGGATTCTAAGTAAATACAAAGAGAAGCACGCTCCGGTCCATTTTACTCTTTTCCTGAAGACTCTCACAGCAACGAGAGACGAAACGTAGAGCCGTGAGCCAAAATTGCTTGCCGTGGAGCGGAACTCTAAAGCATCCTTATCAGAGATTAAAGTGTTGCTATGTACTGCTCTGGAATGATGTTGCTGATTTTAAAGACTCTTGAATAGGCAAGTAACAGTCTAAGAGATAAGTACAGTGCACAATTACTCAAGCTTTTTATTCACAAATAAAACTCAACGATGAGATTCGGAAACAGCACCAAAAAGTTATAAAAATGTGCCCTCAATGACTTACGATTCCAGACACCTTAAGGTAGTTTAAGCGAAACATCATCTTACCTAAAAATCAATTAATTGATCTCACTTTAAAGAAAAATGTCTCACCCTTCTAATGACACAAAAAATTCAACCCCTTACCACGTTACTTTCGGAGATATTTGAAAAAAATACCAGCCCTAATGCATGGGAGATGAATACGTGTATGCACTCCAGAGATAGATTATTTACAAAATGAGGAATTACTAACACTTAGATATCGTAAAAGAACTAACAGCGTGTAGTCAGTATGTTTTCTCAACTATTTTTGACAATAAATCATATTGTCATCGCAATAGATTCCTGGGTATCACAACAAATCTTCCGATTTGATGGAGTTTCAAACGCACCGCGCGAAAAAAATGAGACAAGTTAAAGACTTATTTAGATATTTTAATTTAATTACTTACCATATCCGTCATATAAAACTATATTATTGCACCATTAATAATACAATATTTAATTCATGTGTCCTAAAACTAGGGAAATTTAAACGAATAATTCAAATATGGTCTCTATTATGACTAGGAAACTATCTCGCTCGGACTACCTAAAAACACCTTTCTATGACATTCCAAAGAGGGAATCGGCGGCATTTCTTTTTTCCCTTCGAAGGACTGAGGGATTCCAAAGTCTTGGGCGAATGATTCAAGGGAGCTAAGATTACGCGGAGCGCCGCTTTCCGCCTTTCTTTTGTCTGGAGAGGAGGGCCTTTCGCTCCAGGTCGGCGGCATTTCATTCACGGTCATCACGCGAGACGGCGGCGAAGGCGAAATATTAACATTACTTCGTCACATCCTTCTCTGCGCGGCCGTCCGCATTGCGGGACCCATTCCGACACATAAGGGGGCTGGATGGGGGGGGGCGGGTGGGGGGGGCAGAAGCACAGGGCAGGAAGAGCCTCTCGCATTAAGGGGGGAGGCCTCTTTCTTTCACCGCCCACCGAGAGAGGGAGCACCGGGGCAATATCTGGCGCCAGGTGGCGCGTTGGATATCATTTGATCCCCCCCTCCTCTCCTCCCTCTGCCCCTCCTCGGCGCATTACTTCGCCATCTCTTCTTCGCCCTCCTTCGCCCTCCTCCGCCCCCGACTGACCGCGCAAGAATGTGTGTTGAGTCCATGTGCTTCCCCTTCCATTTTTTTTCTCTCCTTAATCTTCGGCCGCACTCTGGCGCCGCCATCGACGGAATGGCCCAGAGTGCTCTGCAGCCCCCCGCAAGTCTCCCCCCCCCCTCCACCCGCCACGGGTGGATGTTGTTATTAAGCCCCTTTTAAGGCCACGGAGAAGATACCCAGCTCTATATTCCCGGCGCCGATGTACGGAAATGGTTATAATTAACGCCGCCGCACCGTGTGTCACATGCACGCTTCGGTGCGAACAAGCCGCGGCCGTGGGCCTATTAGCTGTGTGTTCATTTTTTCGTCCATTTGTTCAAAAATAGTCATTGAATAGTTGAGTTAAATGGAGGCGTCAATTTTGGGGATATTTCTGGCGTTCATAGTGAACAGTTTCTACTTTGTGCTATTTCCACGTTTTTTTTACTGACCAAGGTTTCAAAACTTTTTGTAAGGCTTTTGTATGGAGCGTTCTGCTCTATGATAGTGAGACCTGGACAATTGGAAAGAGAGAGAGAAGGAAAGAATGGAGGCATTTGAAGTTCTGTGCTATAGGAAAATGCTGAAAATACCCTGGGTGGCAAGAGTCACGAATGAGGAGGTGTTTAAGAGGATAGGGAAAAGACGGTGTCTACTCAGAATGCTAAATAAGAGAAGGAGCACCTGGATTGGCCATATTCTCCGACATAAAAGCTTGGTTAAGACCATACGAGAAGGTACAGTAGAGGAAAAAAAACTAGAGGGGCAGACTTAGACTGGACTACATGGGACAGTTGATGAAGGAACTAGGTTGCAAATCGTACAGTGAAGTGAAAAGATTGGCCAAAGATCGGATAAAGTGGAAGACTGTTGCAGACCAATCCTAGGATTGTAACCAGAGAAGGTTTTAAAACATAAGTTACCTTAATAATAATAAAAGTCAATAACATTTAAGTTAATTGCGTAGTTAAAATATACTGATTTGGATTATAAAGAAATGTAAATTAAACAATTGTTCAAGGAGCTGACTGTAACTCTGCAACAAAACTTTCCGAGTACGTCGGGTTTTAAGTTAACTACATATTTAAATGATACAAAAAGGATATCGTACTGTCTACTTTAATTCCAACTCGTATGACACATGTTTCAGCTTACTAGCAGTAATCATCAGGTACAACACTTGTATCATATTTCCAGACGTATGTATATACATACTGATATATTCCCAACTCATGGTGGGGGGGGGGGTCGGGAGGGAGGATAAGAGGGAAAGAAAGTTAACATCATGTTTGAGAAAGGATCCTTTGTTCGTCCAAACAGAGTTCGTCATGATACCGGGCCCACGTCAAACTAAGAAAGAATAAAAGAAAAGGGAAGTGGGAGAAAATGGCGGAGGGCGGGGAGGGGGGAAGTAAGGTTAAGTAATGATGGTATCCAAAATATGGGATTGACAAACAAACTCATTCTCATTTAACAATTTAACTCTATTTCTTTTTCTTTTGACTATTTCCCCCTGTTCCAAATCATCTAACGGTGTCCTTGATCCAGAAAACGAAGAATTTCCACATAAAATGTGGAGTGGTGAGCTTCTTCCATTAAGTGTTTGGCAAAATAAGATTTGGGTCACTATTCGCCAAAAACCTTTTGTGTTCACAGCTCCGAGTTACTAAATTCCTACTTTTTCTCCCACACACACACACACACACACCGAATGAGTCACACTTAAGTTCCTGTACACCTGATTTGAGCACGGGGACGAACAAAAGGGGGATACGAGTGAAAACGAAGCAGCTGAATCGTTTCCCAGTGACAAGTACCAAGTAAGTTTTTTCACACCAAGAGCTCGAAGAACTGTTTTAAACAATGCTAAGGACTCGTTTGACCCCAATATTAATGCAAAGTTACAGTAAGCTGTATTTTTACAATGTCGTCTTACTGATAGAATTTTTATGAATTCAGTTTATGCTCCACAATTTGAAATTTACGTGAAAATAATTTGTATCTTAGTGTTTTTTATGAACTTTGTAAGCCACTATTATAATTATATGAAACGTGTTTTAATGAGTTCATTGGAAAATCTTTGGTACAGAATAGATTTATTTCAAAAATACACGTTAAGTGACATGAGGAGGCTGTGTTGAAATTTCATTTTTTTCAAATTGATTGCCAGCAAACATCTGATATATCGTGGGGATTACACATACAGAACATATGTGGCGCAGCATTAAAGAAACTATGTTTTTTTAAACGTATAAAAGGAAGATACTCGGATGAAAAAGTCAAAGAGAGATTCTACTTCGCTCTGGTTAGGCCACACCTCGAATACGCCGCGAGCATTTGGGACCCTGGTCAAACAAATTTAACAAAAAAATTAATAAAATACAAAGGAAAGCAGCACGCTTTGTTATAAACTGCTACGGGCGTACATATAGTATCTCACAACTTTTAGAGGGATTAAGGTGGGAGCCCCTTGAAAACTCGGAGGCTACACGCTTGGCTTAGGTTGCTTGATTGAAATTCAGAACTGATATTTTTCAGAGCGACACAGAGAGTATTATCATGACTCATCACTACATTTCTAGGTCTGACAGATGCAATAAAATAAGAGAGATACACTGCCGAACAGATAGGTACAGAAACTCGTTCTTTCCGCGAACAATAAGCGACCACAATAAAAATTGAGCTCCTCCAAATACACTCCCATAGGACATGTCACCATTTCACCTCCAAAAAGTTTACATTTTTACACGGCTGGTGACCTACCACCCCCTGCCACTCGCCCATGCGGCGGCTCGTGGGGTATTATATTCATGTAGATGTAAATCAAATAGGTAAATTTTAATTTCCTTCACTTTCATCTGTACATATTACCAAACAGTACAAGTGTGCAACGGTTCGCGCGTATCTCTGCATGGACGAGGATCGCTTCGACCATCTCCCGCCACTCACCAAGCGATTATTCGCAATAGTGCAACGATCGGGGCGCCGCAGCACCAGTGAGAGAGAGAGAGAGAGAGAGGTCACTGTTTGCAGAGGATATAGGCACTCGCCACTCGCTGTGTGCGCCACTCGGAGTGACTCTGGTGACGACGCGGTCATCAGTCGCTCTGGCGCCGGGCCAGTGTTCTCCTCGTCCCACTGGGCAAACACGAGTCCGGAGAGGGGAAGATGCCAAACACAGCGGGGGGCGGGGCATTAATTACTGTCCATTATTACATCAGGTACCTACGACACTACGCGTCTTATCAAATTTCTTCTACGTCTTCAGTTAGCAGCCCTGGGGCTGGTTTGCAGCTACTCGCCATTCTTCTCAATTCTCCGCCATCCTCTTTAGTTTGTCATATATCATAGAGTAAGTACATATAGAGTGGCAAAGAGATAGGGAGATTCGGATATGAGTTTTTAAATAATACTTTGGCCGATAGATGGAACAGGTGTACCGAGGTTGCACGACAAGCCATAACAAATGAGCTTTGGCACACGGCCACTTCATTTAGTGTCGCATAACTCACATGATGTTCTTATGGTGATTCGATGCCTGGATGTTTACAAATCGACCCATAACAACGGAAAAATATCTTATTAAGTCATCGAGACCAAATGAAACATGTATTTTAATGTTCTATTTTAATGTGCATTAATGAGAATCGTCTATAATAAGTCGAATTCACGTCAATATGATAAGACAGGCGATTACCAAACACGGAGTCAACTGTTTACCGATGATTCATAGCAAATACAAAACAATTGATACTCGATTAAAAGCACACAACAGCCATGGTGAATCCACCTCTGTATGTTTATGCAAAATCACCGAGTACCACTAGCGCCTCCAAGTGACCTCCGTAAGCCAAAATTCTTCCTCCCTTAAGGTGGTGGCACCTGAGAAATTCTTCCCAAAGCTCTCAAAAATTTATGTCCAGTTTTTAGCATTGCTTTGCCACTCTATATATACTTACTCTATAGTAGTATGAAGTTGTGTTAGTACCTGTCATTATCTGTGTGATGTATCCAAGTTGTGATCTTCTTCTAGTGTTTCTCCCTTCCATCATCCCTTCGATGACTCTTGCTAGCAGGCCAATATGTCGGAGAGTGTGTCCTATCATATTTGCTCTTCTTGTTTTTAGGCTCCTCATGAAGCTTCTGCTTTCTCCTGCTCTTCTTAATACTTCTTCATTTGCTATACGCTCTACCTAACTGATCCTAAGAATTCTTCTCCAGCACCAAGCCTCAAAATCCATCAACTTCTTCTTTTCTGGCTTCCCTATTGTCTATGTTTCACATCCATACAAAGCCACACTCCACACGTACGTCTTCAAGAGACAGTTTAAGCCCGAGATATTTCACCACACTCATTTTCCTTTGCCCGTTCGTAAATTTTGACTGCTTAGGGTTTTATACTGTAAATATTTTGTACGTATAAATTAATGGAAGGATAAATAAGAACCGAACAAGTTTATAATGGAGTAGAGGAAAGAACCCTATGGAGCACTGCAGAGAATAGAAGAGCTAGACGGTTTGGGT
Source organism: Ceriagrion tenellum (assembly GCA_963169105.1). Taxonomy (NCBI): domain Eukaryota; kingdom Metazoa; phylum Arthropoda; class Insecta; order Odonata; family Coenagrionidae; genus Ceriagrion; species Ceriagrion tenellum. The sequence continues at coordinate 122,090,698 of OY720643.1, forward strand.
ACACCCTGAGGCACGATGGGTTAGTAAAAAAAAACAATTGAAGGAAACATTAAGAGAAAATTCCCAAGAGGAAGACCAAGGAATAAATAAATGGGGCAAATAAAGAGTGAAGTACATAAGAAGAGCAAGAAGAAAGTAAGGGAAGGAATATTAGATTATGAAGGAAAGAGGGTTGAAGTCAGCCAACATAAGGATTGAATGATGCCAAAGGGCGTAAATATGCCGCAAAACGTTTTGCAAAACCAGTGGGTTGTTTCTCAGAGCTACATGACACCAGTTGCAATGAAAATGGCGGATGTGATACAATCCACATTTAGCTTTTATTTGGAGCTTACAATACATTTAGAGAGTTTTTCTGGCAATGTTCCTATCATATAGCCAGTGCCAAGTTCCTTAGCGTATATAAATGCATGAATAAGCGATATACCGTAATTAAAATTCCAAATCTACCTTCTAAGGTCCTAAGCAAGGACGAGTCATGGGCAAAACTTGAAGGAAAAGTCGTCATTTCCGCTGCATACGGTGAAGCAAGGACTCGCAATGTACTTTATATATAAACCTTGTACGTCTAGTGGAGTTGTTTTAATATGTAATTAAATAGAGCATTTGGCATCCTCATCATGATCATCATTGTGAATCTTGGACAGGTTTCAACGGTACAGTCCTCCACAGCATTCTGTCCTGGGCCTCTCTCTTCACAGCTCCTTCCTTTTTTGATGTCTGTCAGCATTCCGTGCCTCCTCCTTCCTCTTCCTCTCTTCCCTTCTATTTTCCCTTCGATAATAATTTCTGAACACTATTCCTCCTTAAAATATGCCCAATCCAATTAGTCTTCCTCTTTTTCTTAATTTCTCTCAAGATACTCCTTTCTTCTCCAATCCTCCTCAGCACCTCACTCACTCCCAAATCCTATCTTTCCACCCAATTCTCTCCATTCGTCGCCACAGCCATATCTCAAAGCTTTCCAAGTACTTTTCTTCTCTCTCTCCTTCAAGATCCATGTTTCGCATCCGCAAGTACAATACTCCATATGAAGCATTTTGCAAATCTTTTTCTTATATCTGTTCTGATATTCCTCGATGTCACCAGTTCCGTGATCTTGCTAAATGATACTTTTCCTTGCGCAATTCTACTTATAATTTCCTCTGTACAATTGCCGTTCTGGGTAACTATACTTCCCAGGTACTTGAAGGAACTTACTTGTTTTATTTTTTCTTTTTCCAGCAACATATTTAATGGTCTTCCTTCTGTCTTCCTTTGCTACCCTCATAACCATAGTTTTCTTTCTATTTATCCTCATTCCATACTCTTCACTTTTCTTCCAAATGGCATAATAACGTAATATTCTCTTTTCCGAGTTTCTTCATGGTGAAGTATTAGCACAGCCCAACAAACATCCCAAGTCGCTTATCATTTGGCCCATTTTTGAAAATATCTCGAAAAGTAGAGCGGTAAGAAGCTGACATTTTGGTATCATTGGGAAGGGTTTATGTATTCAGTGAGGAGGGGAGGTGGAGGAGGGGCGGGGGGAGAGGGGGAAGGGCAGAGAGGGGAAGAGAGGGAGGTATCGAGAGAGAGAGAGATGTAGGAGATCTAAGGTACTTCGCGAAATAAGCTAGAACACTTTGCCAATAGGAAAGTGGATAAAAATCACCCATCGCCATGACTGTACTGGTGACTCTTGTGTTGGCAGAAATTAATCAGGCTCCATATGGACCGAACTTATTCCCCCTTTTCGCGGGCCTCGGAAAGTTCAATTGTCTAATTTCCAAATTTCCAATCATTGCATTTAACAAATGATGTAGTACGAAGTCACTCGCATGGGTGCATATACACCAGCGTTGAAATTCGCCATGCAAAAATTATTTGACTTGACCGGGATACGAACCCGGGTCTCCCAATTGCCGGTCAGGTGTGCTAGCCAGTTACACCACCAAGCCATCTTCCCTCAAGGCGAATTTCGAGGGGGGTTTATGCGAACTAGATGTTCACGCCTCAAATCTACATTGTAGCACATTGGGCGAAGTTGTGCTTACAAAGCCACTGTCGCGGTGGATAAACCCAACATTGTCGTTATAAAAACGACGAAATTGATAAATTTCCAATCATTGCTTTTAGCAAATGATGTCGTACTAAGTCACTCGCACGGGTGCATATACACCAGGGTTGGAATTCGCTATGAAAGAATCAAGGATCCCGGTCATGTCAAATGATTTTTTCATGGCGAATTTCAACCGTGGTGTCTATTTCCCAGCATCGTCCCTGTGCTGTGCCAGTAATTTTTGCGAGAGTGATAAAAACCTCTTTCCGCAGCACTATTCGGCAGGGGAGAGTGAAGAGTTAGTGTGAGAACACGCGTACCAAGGCATTAGCGGTCCTCTCGCTCACAGTCCAAGAGAAAAAAAGACAGAAACGAGTCCTTTTGACGATTCCCCTTTTTGAGTGAGTGAAGCGAAGGCTTCCCTTCCCACGCGCGCACAAAGCCCCTCGAGGACGTCCCACAACCACGACTGCCTAAGACGCAGTCGCAACGAAAGAAAGAAAGCTGCGGAAAAGGAAAAAAAAAGAAGAGAGGAAGAAAGCGAGAACGGAATGATGGTGGGGGAAGGCCATTTTCATTCTCTCGGGCGATCCGCAAGTCAAACTGTTGAGACGACGACTCCAGAGAGCGAAAGACGAACGCCCGACACGAATTCCCAAAGTCTCCCACCCCTCCCCTCCCACCCTCTTTCTTTCGTCGGGAAAAATAACTTCTTTAAAAAGAGGGAGCGGGGAAGGGAGGGATTCGGAGCGGCCAACAATGGCACTTCCCCACCCACCCTCCAGCCGAGAGGAGGAGGTGGGGAAGCGACGCCTCCCGTTCCTATGTCAACAGAGCACCCGACGACCTCCTCCTCGCGGGAGGAAAAACAGAAGAGCGAAGGGAAGCGGAGGGAGAGGAAAAAAGGGGTAGGGGTTGGGCGGCGAGTAAAAATCGCGTCCTCTTTTCGGTAATTAAGCTTTCAGCCTCTTTCCTTCCCCCTTCTCCCGCAAATCTCATCTTAATGTAAAGATCTCCCCGACCTGGAGAAGGAACAGCCTCTCTCCTCGGAGGATTTTCGGAGAGGAGAACGGGGAGCAAGGAGGCCGGGGGCAAGAGGGGGGGCGGTAATTGCGACGGTAAGTCTTCAACACCCGCCCCATATTCTGCTCCTCCCTCAACTCGGCACTTCGGGGGCGAATCGGAAGGGCGGCTTCATCGGAAAGCGCCCTCTATCTGGGGCGTGAGTGGCCCCGAACCCCCTCCCTATTCCATCCCTCCGACGCACTTAATCCTCCTTAAAAGTCTTTTCTTTGCCTTTAAAACACTCTCAACGCGCGGTTTACCTCGAAGGCCGAACACCTCCTCCCACAAAAAACTCGCTCCGCAATTCCTCCTTCTCGAGAGAGAGCTCTGCTATTCCATTCCCCCTTACCTCTCTTCATCCCTCCCCTTCCCTCCCCCCCGGTACACTATCTCCATCCCCCCCGGTACACTATCTCCATCCCCCCAACCCACCCTCCACCCTCGGCCACGCTTTCTTCATGCTTCTTCGGCCTTCTTCTGAGAGAACTCCCGCCGGGCGAAGTGGAGCCATGTGAATGTGACTACCAGTAAATGAGCTATTTCACCCCTCAAAATAACAGTTTGTGCATTTCAAGGCTCTAAAATACCAATTTATTCGTTCCATAGTTTGAGGCTCGGCTATGTGGAAGTTGAATTCCACAAATGAAAAAGTAATTTGGTTTTCTTCCGCAGATTTATTTTCTTGGTACAACATGTTTCGACATGACACCGCATGATGATGACACCGCTGTGTTGAAACATGTTGTACCAATAAAATGAATCTGTGGAAGAAAAAAAAGTTCCTTTTCATTTGTGGAATTTATTCGTTTCATTCGCAATAAAATGCGGCCCCGTTTTCAAAATCCGAGGAATATTTGTACATATCCGACGAATATTTGTATTTAAATATCAAATTTCATTTATCCTTTACTTGCTTGCTCTTTCCATGTCATTTTACTATAATTTATAAATGTGCCTTGTTTCTGCTTAGTTTTCGTCATGTTTCTTCTTCTCTCAAGTGCACCATAAAAATGTATTTTGCGTTACTACTCATGTTTTGCGAATTTGTTATCTATGCTTAAACTTTTTGTATGTATAAATATAATACTGCCGAGCACAAATTATTCATTTTATGGCAACGCCACCACAAGGTTACTTTTGGGGTGCCTGATTTCACGAAATTTATGCATTAATTAATTGTATATTCAAATGTCTTTTTGTGGAATAATAAATATTATTATTATTACTATTAAATTACTCCGAAAAAATTGTATTCTAACAAGAAGAAGGAAATATTCTTACGCCAGGCATACAAGACGAGATTATTGTTTTTAGATAAGTCGGAAAAACGTAATACAGTGGTAACAGCCTGAAACTTGTAAAGTTAAGGAAAATATTGCAAATTTGAGAATGTATTCGGAATTTTTAATTTAATAACACAAAGTTCATCTAGCGGCGAGAGTAATTTTAATGCAAGAATACAATTTACTGATACCCAAGAAGGGATTCTTTATTTAAGAATACAGGAATCTGCCCCACGTTATAGTATATTTTAAATTCAAGAATCATTTTCTCCTGGCTATTACACTACACGAATTCTCTCTCAAAGTCGAGCTGAAGTATCTAATGTGAATACTTGGTAATTACGGAGACGTTTAGTCAACAGAGCAAAGTTCCTCGTCATGAATGCTACTCGTTGCGTTATTTAGAGCACTGCTCTTAATCATTGTGTGATTCCAATCATTGCTCGTGATTATTGTGTGATGACGAACATTGCTATTGGCATTTTCGTTCAAGCTCAGTTATGCTCTGGTGTTATGTTATGAATTGTACTGTTTCTACCTAATGAAATGAAATCGGAATAAATTACAATGCATTAAAATCCACTCTACTTTCGTTGATACTTTATGCACATTGTTGATGAGGGTGGAAAGCCACATTTGTATTGCTTCGATTGTAACAAATGTTATGAAATGCGTTTGTACCATGTTTCACGGTATTATCTTTCCCAGAATAATAAATTATTAATCTGTATTTTATTCTACATCCCTTAATGCTTTTTACTACCGATCGAATAATTAAATCAAAGGAAATTGAGCTCTACGGCCTCTCAAGATAGGAAAAATTAAAAGATTCTTCAATGGCCGTAAAAATGGCACCACTCGTCAAACATGCAACCACACAACACTTACTGTGTTGGTTTGCGGGAAAAGGGGATTCCACAGTAGGGACCAACCACAGCCTCTCTACCAGAATATCCTCCTGTGATGGTTCCACAGGAGGGTATCCATCACAGGAGGGTATTCTGGTAGAAAACCATCACAGGAGGGTATTCTGGTAGAGAGGCTGTGGTTGGTCCCTGCTGTGGAATCCCCTTTTCCCGCAAACCAACACAGTAAGTGTTGTGCGGTTGCATGTTTGACGAGTGGTGCCATTTTTACGGCCATTGGAGAATCTTTTAATTTTTGCTACCGATCGAATAGAATATATTCTCTGTTAGATTGCCTTCGCACTCATACTTTCCAACGGAGTAAAATAATTTAAGGCTGTGGTAGGGACTTCTCGCTACAGTAACTCTTAAAGCTGGACTGATGGGAGCTATGATAACCAGACACGAAAAATAGTGAGAGTCATACGAAAGGTGGTCCATGGAATGGAGTCGAGCAAAAACTATGCCCCAATTATACCAAAAAACTTTCACCTTTCCTGATAATGGAAATCAAAATTAGAGATTTTAATCCTGACTATCACAAGATTCGCTTAACGAGGGCGGATCTCATCCCCAGTATCAGAGGAGGCAAGGCCTCCTCGATCGTCATCTCACGATATCCAGTCATACTACAATTATAGCAATATTATACTAGGACGATGGTTAAGAAAATAAAGAGAAAAAGAGAAAAGCATCGAAAAAATGGGAACTTGGAACTTTAAGATTATGACGAGGGCCGAGAATCTAGAACATATTAGACAGGAATCGAAAAGAGCGAAAAACCAATATTTTGGGACTGTGAGGTGAGAGCGAGTGATAACGGGGACAGCAGGAGTGATAGAACCGAGATATGACCGAGAAAAGAGGGTAATTCTGGATGGCGTCAGTTCAGATACAGTTAACGTAACGTCTGGTGTACCCCAGGAAAGTGTAATAGGTCCCTTATTATTCCTTTTGTATATTAATGATATTAACACGGTCGTAATGAGCAAAATTTTCCTTTTCGCTAACGACACGGTACTGTACAGGGATATGAGCACCGAATTTAACAGAATTGCGTTGAATAAATACCTCGATGCTATGAATGAATGGTGCAATACTTGGCAGTTAGAATGAAACTTTTAAAAGTGCGTTGCTATGAAGTTTTATAAATAGTAAAACTTGCCCAACGAATGGTACGGAATAAATCAATCCAAATTATCAAACTTAGATTCGGTTAAACACTTAGGTGTGACCCTGATGCAGATAGTCACTTATCAACAGAAGGAGAAATTGAGAGTTAACGTGGATAGGTATGGTACTGAGTACAAATTTGGAATACTAAAAAGGTGAGCGACAGTATTAAGATAATTGGAATAAAAGCAGAGCCAACTAATATCACAAAGGTCCTGTGTGTTACCAAAGGGAGAAATGGCGAGCTTAAACAAATGGAAGTTATGAATGAAAGTTAATGAATTTAACAATATCCAAGTGGGGCAGTGCATGATTCTTTTGAGATAATCTCGATCACGTAACCAGGGAGTCATGCGGTTCAAACAAACAAACGGTTCGAGGTATTGGTATTTAAACCAGTCGAGAAAATCTCTGGCAGCCTCATCAATCGAGTTTTTCTCGCGGGAATACTGTGGATGGATTTGAGTATTGCCATTAGAGACGCAATGAACGGCATATCAGACATTTAAGGGAGCTTTAGCGAAATATTATTTCACGTGTAAATCAACGAATTTGGTCTCATATCAAAGAAAAATTCTCACCCTTCCAAAAATACCAAAATATCGGCCCCTTACCGAACTACTTTCCGAGACTATTGACAAAAAATAATTGCCAATTTATGTGAGAAATGGTAGAGGTATGCACTCCAGAGAGACCTAATTAGTAAAAACTAAGAGTCTATAGCCCCTAGATCTCGTCAAAAAATTAAGCGAGTAAAAAACAAGATAAAAATTCGTGACTTCCACAATTTATTTACAACTAACGACCAATTACAGCTGTAACGCCATCTTCGTGTGACAGCCGAAACCGGTCGTTAGTTGTAAATAATTTGTAGAAGTCACAACTTTTTATCTTGTTTATTGTGACTTACTTCCCCCAAGTAAAAGCTTTTAGTTTCCATACTATAACAAAGTGTAGTTTGCATGTTTTCACAACTGTTTCTAAAAATAGCACTCATAGTTACCGCAGTAATTTTTTCAGGATCGTAAAAAAAACTGTTGTGAAGGAGTTTTAAACGTACCGAGTGAAGAAAATTATTCAGGATAAAGACTTAAATGGATATTTTTATTTAATTATTAAAAATTTCAGTCATGTTAAAGTGTACTCTTGCACCATAATAATGCAATATTTAATTCATTCTTCCTACAGCTACAGAATTTAAAATGTGTGATTCGAATATGATCTCGATTATGACAAGAGGGAAGTGTCTCCCTCAAACTACCTTAAGTTATCCGTTCGAGTGGTTAAAACCCACCGAAATCTCGAACCGTTCATAGTTGTACCACGTGACTCTAAAGATACGCGATCCAGACGGACGGTTAAAAACGCAAACCATTAGGGGAAAAATTGAGTACTTTCGAGTGCTTGATTCCTCCTAAGTATTTGGAATAAATACAGTGAGAAGGCAGTTAAACTTGCTGAAAAAGTAAATTTGTAATATTTTACACCTAGTTTAGAACCAACTACATGAGCGCGAGTCTAATACCCAATAACACCGAGCTACGGAAAATAGAATATACCGTATGAGGTATTTCACAGCCACAACGGTCAAGCCGAGCAGCACTAGCATGCACTAACGACTAAGAAGAAATCTAGTCTGAAATGGACTCATGGTGCCATTCTTTTCCAGTTATCATTCATATCTGTTGCTCCCAGCTCTCAATACGGTAACTTTTAATGAGAAACTATTTCTTAATTATAAGACGATTTTTTAAATTGCTGAATTATAACAGGGATTCGTAAAATGTTTCAATACATACAAGTTTAGCAGATTTAACTTTCTTTCTACTCATGGCAAAGCAACATTGCCCCTCTCAAGTTCTAAGAGAAATACTGCATCCGAAATTCAGTCTTCATTGTATGATCGTAATTAATTCCGTTTTTTTCCTGCCATAAGAAAGTGTTGATAATCTTACTCAAAAATCAAAACATGAGCTAGGAATACTTAATATAATTAATGTTATTAATGTCTACAAGTAGAAAGTTCAGCAAAGACAGGCAATCATATTTAATTAATGCGCAAAGAAAACTACTCAAATAAATAATTAAATATGAATTTATAGTTGATATTTTATTATTAATGAACTCAATATAATTAACAAAGATAAACTCTGAGATACACCTCAATTTATATGATTATTTGAATGCAGTATTTTCGGCAGAACAGGAGTAGCTGTTACTTAAAAGTTTCGAATGTGATATGTGAACTTCGAAAAATGCACAAGCCCGCGCTATCCGTCAGTAACGTCAGTGGAGAACGTTAAAGGTAAGGTCATTCAATATCGACTGTATTCTTCCTTCGATACAGGTCTGCGAAACGCCGTTAATATTCTTATTTACGTGCATTCTCCATCAACATATCACAGGTTTTTTTTAACATTTGCTTACTCGCACAATTGCTGTCCATCGAGCAGTGCGAAAAAGGACGAGATGAAGGTGTGGCTGGACGCAAGAGGAGTTGTCAACACAACAAGAGAGATGACGATAGAGTTGTTGGAAAAAAAGAAGAAGGCGGAAGCAGCCAATAATATATGAGATCGACAGACTACTCTCAAGTTAAGACCACTCAACTGTGAGATTACCTTCCAACCACCCTGAACTGAACCCTATTGAAAATATTTGGGGAGTTATGGAAAACTGGGTTGCCGTTAACAATGCAACCTTCAAAACAGATGACGCGAGAAATCTTGTGGAGGAAAAATGTGCTAATATTACTAGTGAAGTGTGGACAAAAGCTAGTGTTCGGGCGAAAGAAGAATATTATGTAAATAATAAATTAATAAGGGGCAGTGTGGAAAGTGATTCGATGCAATGTGGAAAGCAAGGTGGAAATGGTTGCAAAAGCCCATATCGAGGAAGCTACGGAGATATCGAATCAAACGACCGCGATGTTGATGGGAGCTCGCTTCCCATCTGTTAGCGCATATCTGTATCGCTACGCCTATCAAATGGATCATGCGTAAGTACTCGTAGTCTTATACATTACCGTCAATTTCACCAGAGAAAAATCTCACAGAAATTACACTTGCCAATCACGCGGTAAACGAGGAGATAAAGAGGGTGCGGAGGATTGAGTGAGCGGCGGTGGTGCTGCTCCTATTGAGCGTCTATTCCGCCCGCAGCCGGCTTCAAGGGGTGGAGGGAAGTAATTCCATTACCAAGGCAAACGCCGTGCACCCTTAGACATTCCTTTAATGATTAATGCGGGGGAGGGGGAAGGAAGGGAGGGGGTTTGGAGATTCACCCCCTTTCCTACCCACGTAAATCCCACCCTCTCTCCACCCCTTCCCTCCCCCATCCCCTTTATTCAAGAGAGGAGCCACTCAACCCCCGTGAAAGCCAATCAGCTGATCCGACGAAGATGAAGTCGGAGAGAGAGCACAAATATTTCCCCTCTCAACACACGCTGTCCCTCCTTCACCCCATTCAACCCTTACCATCACTCTCCTCCCCCAGGCATCCCCACCATTCCCCCTCCCCTCCCTTCAACCCCCTCCACACTCCCTCTAGCACATGAGCATACACGCGCTAATTCAATAGCAATTGTGCTGTCATTGGTTTCCGCAGGAGAGAAAAATCTTCATTTAAAACATTTTCACAACCAGTTCATATTTTGCACAATTATTCCGTTGTAATACCAACACGTAATGAAAAATAACACGAGAACTCCGAATGATTTCTATTTATTTAAATTTTTCAAATTTATTTATAAAAACGCCAAAAACAGCAACTAGGGCCTTTACAGTGGGTTTAAATAAACAAGAAATAAGTTAAAAAATAAAACAAAAATATATAGTAAAAACAATAAGAACAATAATCAACAGGAAGAAAAAGAAAAAAAATCAATTTTGTGGCAGGGAAGGAAGAAGAGGAGGAGGACACAATGCGTTTAAGTTGGGAAGAAAAGATGTTGCGTGAGGAGAAAAGGTCAAGGATATGGGGTGACTGATTGGCAAGGGTATTAAAAAATGAAGGTAGGCGGTAGAAAATGGAACGTTGGGAGGTGGAGAGACGGAATTTGGGTGTGCGAAACAGACTTACATCGCGAGTGGTGCGGGCAGAGAGTGCGGAGTGAAAAACAGGAGAGAAGATGATCAGAACGGAGGGACCCGTTCATGATAGAGTGAAGGAATTTTAGGTCGGAAATTAGCCGGCGATGTGGGAGATGTGAGAGACCTAGAGACAAAAGAATTTCAACTAGGGAGCTGTGTCTAAGGGAGGGCAGGCGATGCCGGACTATGGCTAAAAAGAAATTAAGGGGGCGGTTGAGTATTTAAAGTGTAGTGGGGGACGCAGTTAACCAGATGGGAGAACAGTACTCAAGGATGGGCAGTACACAACCAAGAAACACAGATTTAAGGGCAAAAGGGTCGGTAATTTCATTAAGTCTGTATAGAATCCCCACTATGAACATAGCTTTTATAGAAATTGAAGAAATATGCTCACTAAAAAGGAGCTTTTGGTCAAAGGTGACCCCTAAATCATTGAAGGAAGTGACGGAAGGTACAGGATGTTTGGAAAGTTGGTAAGTAGAGGAGATAGTTTTGCGTTTTAATGTGAAGGACATAATATCGGATTTCCCTGGATTAACACGTAGTAACTATTTTGCGCACCAGCTATCAATTGCATTAAGAGCGGACTGTAACTGAAGTGAGTCAGCCTTACTGTCCACATTTTTTAAACACTTTGCAGCCATCAGCGTATAAGAGAATGTTACAGCCCAAGGGTAAAATGTCATCAACTAGATCATCCACGTAGAGTGCAAAGAAAAGAGGGCCGAGAACGCTGCCCTGGGGGACGCCGGACGAGACAGGAACGAATGCAGAGGAGTGACCATTGATTATCACTTGCTGGTGACTGTCACGTAAAAAATGTGAAATGACTGAGAAGACGGTACCATGAATGCTATATCGATATTGAAGTTTGTGCAGGAGGAGGGTGTGGTTGACGGAGTCAAAAGCCTTAGAAACGTCGAGTTGCGACCCATTTTCGAATGCAGAAATGATATGATGGTGCAGAGTAGATAGATTTGTAAGACGGGAGCCGCCAGGAAGGAAACCATGCTGAAGAGGTGAGATGGAAGGAAGGGTAAAGTGAAGAATGGGATCATGGAGAATAGACTAAAAAATAATAGACAAAACCGGTAAGATGGAGATAGGGCGATAGTTTTCAATAAGATCTTTCGGTCCAGATTTCAAAATAGGGTTTACATTGGAGTTTTTCTAGTGCGACGGAAAAGTTCCAGATTGGAAAAATCTGTTGAATAAGATGGAGATTGAGATATAAAGTGCATCAGACGTTAGACGAAGGAACATTGAGGAAATATCATCAGAACCGGTAGCTTTGCTAGTGGGTTGATGGGACAAATAGTTGAGAAATTCCTAAAGGGAGGTGGATGCAAGATAATGCAAATAAATGCCTCCTGTCTAGACTAAATGTCAATTTATATGCACAGGAATGTGAGAAATTTTTAGGGCTTATATCTGTATGTGCACATATATGTGTAAGGTTGGCTATATGCATAGTGAAGTACATGCGTATGTATGTATCGTAAGTGTATCAAAATATATGCCATTAACAGTGCAAAAATGTCATGTTTTTCCTTAATATCTTCTGTTGCTCTCAAATTTTTGGTGATTTTGCTCGGCACATATTTTTATTCGAATATTTGCATTTTATCATAATTACAGTTATTAAATGGTTAAACTAAAGGGATCCGCACAAGTTGTATCTTGGGGGCCACATAAATGTTTCATTTTGCTAACATTTCCCCATTTTTTTACAAAATTCTGGAAGCTATTGGATTAGGTTATTTTTTTGATTCGAACGGTCACTTTGTTTCCCTCTGAAGCATACAATTCATCCCCATTTTCTCCCTTCTTCCTTCCATTCCACCAGATTCTCTGCTCTGCCCCACGCCGGTGAATGCGTGCACCATTCGACTATGTATGGGTACTTGGGAGAGATAGACAGCGACAACAGACGCCTATTCTCCCTCGCCATTGTCAAAAAAACCACTGGAATACGTGGTAACGTGCTTTAATTGATTAGTTCGTTACATAAGCAGACCTCTGGCGAAACAAATTTAAATTTCATCCAAGCATAAAATCAAGAGCCTTTTATCACATTAATGAATTATAAATCCATAACTTTTATTTAAAATTACATTACTGAAAGTTTGGAAATAGCATAATCACAGAATTATTAAGAAAATGCAGCGCCTTCCTATTGAGGACGAGGACGACCCCAAAAAGATGGATGCGAGTGAGGAATTGACATGGTCAGAAGTAAATGAGGCATTGGCTAATATGAAGGGAGGGAAGGCCTCTGGAATCGATAGAGTGAGTGTCGAAATGATAAAAGCAGCTGGAGAGGAAGGAATGCACTGGCTCTGTCGTGTGATGAAGATAGTGTGGGAAGACAGAACAACCGCAGATGACTGGAGGAAAGGAATAATTGTGCCTGTCTTCTAGAAAGGGAACAGTAAAGAGTTTCAAAATAACAGGGGAATCATATTGATGTACTAATATACCAAAATAGATGAAAAAAATCCTGGGGAGAACAACGTGGCATCAGAACAGGGAGGTCAACAGAGGATCTTGTGTTTGCAGTAAGGCAACTACAGGAAAAACACTACGGGTATGAAAGGATCTACAGTTGACTTTCGTTAAAATGGATAAAGCCCATGACAGTGTGTGTAGTAACAAAGTATGGGTGACTCTGGTTAGTAATGGAATCAAGATATGTTCAGTAGATAGGATAAAGGAAATGTACCAAGGAAGTGTAAGTTTTGTTAAAATTATTACAGAAAGAACGGGCTGGATAGAGTAGAAAGGTGCTTGAAAACAAGGGAGTGCAAGATCACCCTTAAACTTTGTAGACGTAATGAATGAGATGGCAAGGTTAATTGCAGAAAGAATTGGGGAAGAAAGGATGAGAGTGATGGCCTGATTATTTGAAGCTAATGGAGGAGAAAGGACAGGTACAATTAGATGCGTGGACTGAAGTGGCCGGAATGCATGGAGTGAAATTTATGGAAACATGAGGGAATTCATAATATCATCAAGAACAAAAGGTAGGAAAACCATTAGACTCACAATTGCTAGTGATCCAATGAAGAAGGTATAGAAAGTTTCAATAACTTGGAATTGAAGTGGATGGAAATGAAAGAATTGATAGGCAAGCAGAAGTATTTCTGAGAAATTCTGATGAAGGCTTTCGCGGGGCTTGGATGTAAGTCGAATCCGTTTTCCGGGGTTTCCACCGCGTTGATTCATGATGAGGACAATATTTCGCCGGCTATCCTGTAGGCTTTCTCAGTCACTGAACCTGAGGAAGCCTACAGGATAGCCGGCGAAATATCGTCCTCATCATGAATCAACGCGGTTGAGACTCCGGAAAACGGATTCGACTTATTTCTGAGAAATGTTAGGAGCTTGGTATGGAGCAACGATGTCTCTCAAAAGAGTGAAAATTGTCTACAGGACATACTATGTCCCCATTTCTCGTTCACTCCAGCATGACAACTATCCAGTCTGTACGTAAGATCACAAAATTTGCACATTCTCGGAATTGAGACTTTGAGGACAAAATTGAATAGTGAAGAAATTTAATAACTACAGTATCCATACAGGCTCACCGACATTTATAGCATTATGAATTCAAAGGTGTGAAATAATCAGCATAGGAATCATCATTGAGACGACTCTAGGAATTTGGAGAGAAACAATTGCATGGGAAAAGTTGCTCAGGGGTGAACAAAGCCGAACGAGCAGGACCTTCTTTACTCGGGGCTTAACGACCCAATATAGCATTATCACAATCTACCGGTTTAAATTAGGTTTCATTGAAAGTCAGGGAAAAATCCTCCAGGTTTTTACACGTAAAAAGCCTTATTTCCCTCCACTATTACGTCCATCATCTCGATGCGCGCCCTGTTATTCTTCACCCCGTCTATAAAACCAATTCTCTTTCTTCTCGTTCCCAACAGCCCTAACACCCTTCGCTCATTTGCGGTCTTGAGCAACCCATCGACCCTCATCACTTCCCGCAGCCACCTAAACCTCCTCTTGATCTCATCCAAAATTTTCCTTTCGTCACCAACCATGCTAAGCACTTCCTCGTTTGCCTTCCTTTCCGTCCACCGTGCCCTTCTTCATCCTCCTCCATACCTTACTCGTAAGCCTGGATTCGAACGATATGGAATGGTGCTCCCTCTTTCCACATTCAATTTTCAGTATTACAGAGAACACCGTTGCCATAAGTACTCTCCAGCTGTTCACCACAAAGGCCACCCATTCAAATATTTCAACACCACGGTCAGTTTAGGTACGTTAATTTATTAATTTATATTAACACTTTGGAAGACTCTTAGATGTGCAGATGAGGTAATAAATTGTTCAAATATAATCTCCTGTTGATATTGACAATATCATTCCCACGTCCTTTTACACAGGAAACTTATCTCCACAAAAGCCCATTCTATAAGGTGATTGTGGAACGTCCTGTAGCAGGCATAGGCTACTGTCGCCCTTACGGCAATTGACCATATATAAATGACCAGTTGAATACAGAAGCCTCATTCGGGATGGATTTGGAGCCGTTGAACCTTGACAACGACGAAATATCGACATCACGGCCCCGAAAATTCCTACTGCTGGATTACATTTGTTGAGTAACGTCGAGGCTATGCTTTCAACACCTCGATATTGTCGCAATTCGGTAATTTAGAGTTCTTGTTGAAAAGCTCTCCAGAGCAGAACCACTGGCCGTGAATCCTCCTCTGACGATACCTAAACAATTCTTCATGAGACGAGGCAAAACCCAGAAACCTCGGAATGGACCCTGTAGTGACTATGATAGATCAGATCATTTGACAAAAACTAGGGACATCAAATTCGGAATAGACAAGAGATCCATGCCATTCCGCCTGCGAGCGATAAGGGATCATTATAACAGTCAATGTGACTTTTAAGGTTTGTACTCATTAACTTGTGTAGCCAATTAGTTGACTCCATCATCCCTGTACCTTTATCTGCTGTTTGGTGCTAATGGTAGTCCGTGCATGTTTGCGGTTCAACCCTAGTGTGTCTGCGAATTTTTACAGCCGTTAAAAACAAATTAAAAGTAGCATGCCATATATGTAGCAATCGGTAGAGAACCTTGGCCATCTCACAAGTGTTCTGAGGTTTCGGCTGAATATTCAGCAATTGTAGTAACATTTTCTAATGTAGTATATCTACATCTACATTTACATAATACCCCGCGAGCCACCGCTTGGGCGTCTGGCAGGGTGTGTAAGGTAACCAGCCATGTAAAGGTGTACGTTTTTTGGAGATGAAATGGTGACATGTATTATAGGAGTGTATTTTGTGGAGCTCAGTTTTTACTGTGTTCGCTTATTGTACGCGGAAAGAACGAGTTTTTTACCTATCTGTTCGGCAGAGTATCTCTCTTATTTTATCGCATCTATCAGACCTAGAGATGTAGTGAGGAGTCATGATAATATTCTCTATGTCGCTCTGAAAAATATCAGTTCCGAATTTATCAAGCAAACTAAGCCTAGCGTGTAGCCTCCGAGTCTCCAGGGGTTCCCGCCTTAATCCCTCTAAAAGTTGTGAGACACTATATATACGCAAGTAGCAGTTTTTTACAAAGCTCCCTGCTTTCCTTTGTATTTTATTAATTTTTTTTGTTTAATCAATTTGACCATGGTCCCAAATGCGGCGTATTCGAGGTGTGGCCTAACCAGAGCGAAGTAGCATCTCTCTTTGACTTTTTCATCCGAGGACCTTCCTATTATACGTTTAAAAAAACCTAGTTTCTTTAATGCTGCGCCAGATATGTTCTGTATGTGTAATCCCCACGATATATCTGAAGTTAAGGTAATTCCAAGATATTTTAATGTCTCTGAAGATTTTAGGTTTACTCCACCCACAGTATAGGTATAGCATTTTTGTGAAGACTTTCGCAGGAAGTGAACTGTGGTGCATTTGCTGATATCAAATTTTAACCCCCATTCCTGGCACCACGAATGAACGCATATATATATAATACATTGTGTAATGCATGTTAGTACCGAGTAACTTCCACCCTTCCACACACCCTTGAGGTGGTTCGAGGATATTGTGTAAACGTAGAGGTGACGGCAAAAGTGATGGCGACGTTAGCAAAGAAGAGAGCGGGTCGCAGATTCAGGAAGAATGATGATGTCGTCATCCTGTCAGCGGATAAGAAGAGCTCGACATTGATATTAGAGGACGAGGATTAGGAGAGGAAGATGGAAGAGGCGTCGGTGTTAAGACAGGGTGGTCCAATCGCAAGATGGAACTCCACGCTACTACGGCTTGCTATCGTGAGAAAATCTACCGAAACCCTCCCATCAATCCAATGTAGGACCGAAAGGAAGAGGCTCGCCTCCCAAGAACTCTCAAAGCTCTCGCTGCGACGGATTTGCGAATAAGGAGTACAGTAACGGCACACAGTCGGAGTAGCTGAAACCCCTTGATTAACTTGCAATCCTCCCAGGGAATCTTTCAATTCAAGGTACGTGGGGAAAAATCTTGAACGAAAAGTATTCAAAGTTTGATCACAATAAGAGAGACATCCATAATAACAAAGAGAACATTTTGATCCATTTTGATATTACTTCTCTTTTCATTAGTATTTTCTGCGGTGAAGTGATGAGAATACTTGAGAGAAGATTTGTCATGCACTACACAATCATGAGGGGAGATTCATGGTCTTTAAGAGGATTAACAGATAAACTAGAAACATAAGGCTAAGTACTCCTAACCTCTACGGCTTTAGCCAAAATGGGTCATCTGTTTCCTTAAAGAAAGCAACAGGGCAACAAAAAACTGCTTTCACAGCATTTGTAAGACCTATTATTGTATAATCCACTACGGTATGGGACCCTCATGAGATGAATATATCACAAAAGATGAAATAGAAAAAGCACCAGGAGAAGCTGCCAGGTATGTGTTGGATCGATACAGTGGGAAAGATAGCGTTAAGGAAATGATAGAAGTAATGGATAGGGACTCACTTGAAACGAGATGGAAACTAAACGGACCAGGAGCAGGATTTAGAATTGTCTCAGGACATGAAGGACTGAGTGAACTAAAGGAGAAATTGGCGAATCCAAATTATATTACAAGATTTAATCAACTTTATGAAATAAAAAAAGAGGGCTCAAAAGACCAACGCTGTCGGGCACTCATTTATAAATAAGGGTTTAAAAAATTGGAACCGGCTACTTAATAAACTTGATTGTCATTGTGGAAATATTCATCCCCTCCTTTTCCATCTTTCCTTCGGAAATCTCTGGTCAGTACCTTCGACGAATGTGCAGCTCAGGTAATTAATTTGAAAGTTTCTCATCGTTCGGCTAAATTCCGCTCGGAGACTGTAATGAGCTCGTGATTTCCTAATTCCTCCGCGGTGGTGTCAAATTCTGATTTCAATATAAGGTATCATATATTATATTTATGAACGCTTTTTCATGCCGGTCCGGAGGAAAAACTTTATTGTGACGAAATATAGCTAACACGTCGGATAATTTCCGATATCGGGTTGGAGCCATCACTTAAAAGTTGTGAAAACCTGATCAATAACATTTCATATTTCATACCTTTTTTTCCTAAATCCTGCTCCGGGTCAACGTTACCAGAATCACCTCAGTTCACTGATGCTGCAATAGATATTTGTTAGTCACTTGATTTTGCTTTCTTTATCAATTAAATATACTATGAGCTGTCAATTTGAAGAGAAATTGCCTGTTGTCATTCTTACGTTGTTAAATGTGGTCATTAAATTACATTTAATCACTTATTAATAATTGTATTGACGAATTTCAGTTTCAACTCAATTACATATCATAGCTTAATTTCAGAATCATTTTCCAAAAATTCAGAAAATTTTGGCGAGCAATATAAGGCCAACTATAGTAACATATATTATTGGATGGAAAAAAGTACGATAAATTAAAAAATACAAAGTCATTTGAAAGACAATTTTTACGGAAATCAGGCCGTGATTTCTCCTCACTTAAAGAGTAACTAAAATAATTCCCTAAGTCATGAGATGGACTGAAGAGGGAAGGAGTCAGCAATTTTTATAAACCAATTGTATTGATACCTAACTGCAGGGACAAACCCCCTACGAAACAATCAAGTATACGAGATGTTTGTTTGAATATTGTAAATTAGTCCTTGCTCTAAAACGAGTGCTACAACTGCAAAGTATGTATTTTGCTTCTATGAGCCAACGTATCAGAAGTTTTGGAGGTAATATATTTGTATTCTCGCCTATAGAAACCGCCTGAAAAACACCAATGCGAGGGAGATGTTACTGAGTAGTGAATCGGGAAGATAGCTGACCGCAATTTCCCTTCCTTCTGAGAAGAGCAATCCATGTAATAAATATGCATCATTTGGTATGATGGTAGGCTGATTTCACAAAAATGATGTCACCGTCGTTGAAAAGTGAAGATCGACATTTTTTCTTTTTGACCTATTAAATACATAATGGATTTCTTGCAGTTTTATACATCAAATGGGATTATAATTTCCATATTTATTTTTGTGGATTTTAGCGACATTTTTATCGTGCATAAAAATCTCAGAGTACCACAAGAAGATAAATTATCAATTTTCGGTAGCCAGTTTAGATAAAGTTTAGATAAAGATAATTTATTTATTTTTAATTTCGCCCTTATTGCATAAGATTGCAGATAAGCATGTGCTGTCTATCATAGGAAAAGATTTCTCTACATATGCGATATGATTAAAGAATTCAGAAATTTTCATGTGGAGGATGATGTGATATATATCAACGATAACAATTAGGTACGTATTTTTTAGCTTAATGGTCTATAATTTATCAACTTTATGACAAGAGTTTGCACTGTTGGAGCCTCAGGCAATGTAAGGCACTGTCAATTCCCGATGAAAAGAAATATTTGAAAACTATTAGCGATGCCTTTCGTATCCCTTATTAAATATCCTAGATACCATGATTCATACGAAACTGTTCGTGTCTTCCGCTGTATTAATAATTTCTGCCACGGAGTTTGAATTTGAATAGGAATTCCACGAATCTACAGAAGTTACGAAGAGGAGAAAAATAACGGATTCCATTTCTTCTCCCCCCGTCACTTCCCATTGGACCGTGCCATCTTCTTTTTTCATACCCCTCTTGCCCTTTGACTGCCGTATCTACCACTGCCATCTTCTGTCAGTCTGACCTACGAAAGGATTTGAATTCAGATGGAGACATTCTTGAAAATAAAATTCCGGAATGACTCGCTGAAATGCCTCTATCTGTTACGTGGAACTAGTTATTCTGGGAATCACCGCGCGGGGGCGCCCAGACGAGAGCAGCCTACGGGTTTTTTTTCCTGACTCCTCCCGAAATGGAGTCCTTGTTTATGACGAAGTGACGCGAGTGGTGGATGGGAGGGGGGGGGGTAGGACGGGTGAAGCCTCCCATTGGCTGTTCCCATCGGCCGGGGAAAAATGCGCGATTTTGGCGCCAAGGAATATAGCGAGAGAAAGAGGGAAGTTCTTTCAGTCGCGAGTGTGTTCGTGCATGCGAATACCTTATTTCTTTTGTTTAGGTGTCCTCTCTCTCTCTCTGTTTCTCCCGAGGGAAGAAGACAGTCTTCTACTTCTTCCTGAAGGGAAATGAGCACCCGAATGCCGGGCTCTCGCGAATCCCCCCACCCCCCGCCATACGCCTCCCGCCTACTTCCTCGGCCCCATTTTACCCCACCCCTCACGGCGGCGGCGGCCCCATTTTACGGCTTTTCATTCCCTCTCACCTCTCCGCATAACCCGGGCGCCGTAAACACAGTTTACTCCTCGGGCCATTGGGGGCGGGCGGGCGGGGGCGACGCCCTCTGAGTCTGTTTCAAACCTGCCCCCCCGCCCCCATCACTCCACTTCCGCCCCCCGACTATTCTCGCGAGACACTTTGTGGGGGGGAGGGGCATCTATACAGCCTGCCCCATTAACAATGAGAAATGTCTATACGTAGAAAAACGTGCATGATGGCGCGGAATAGTGGATATTGTTGTACTGTAGAGAATGATGTCATATGATACGATGGTATCTCTTATGCCGCAAAGTAACAAAGATTATAACTGGAACTAAATTTATCATTTTCGTAAATAACCCGACTTCATCTTGTACCGCCGAATCATAGTTATTTCAAGAAGAGAGAATGAAAGTTTTTGGTAGTCCGAGCGAGATAGTTCCCTAATCTTAATAGAGACCATATTCCAATTGTACGTTTTAATTTCACCAGCTGTAGGACACATCAATTAAATATTGCATTATAAATGGAGAAAAATATGGTTTTATATGACAGAAATGTAAGTAATTAAATGAAAATATCTAAATAAGTCTTTCTTTAAATTGACTCATTTTTTTCGCGCGATGCGTTTGAAAATCCTTCAAAATGGAAGGTTTATCTGCGATACCCAAGACCCTACTGCGGTGAAAATATGACTAATTTTCAAATATAGTTGAGAAAACATACAAGCTACACACTGTTAGTTTTTTTACGACATCTAAGTGTTAGAAATACCTCATTTTGTAAATAATGTCTCTCTGGAAAGCATACAAGTACCATTTCCCTTGTAAAAGCGCTGGTGTTTATTGGAAAATATTTCAAAAGTAATATGGTAAGGGGTTACATTTTTGGTGTTATTAAAAGGGTGATATGTTTTTCTTTAAAACGAGACCAAATTTATTGATTTCAAGGTAAAATGATATTTCGCTCGGACTACCTTAAATGAACCTAACCGAATCAGGGTGAACTTGGTGGACGTTGTCGATGTTCGTGATGAATAAGGAACACATATTATTCCGCTCATTCATTAAGTGACCCGGATTAATTAAGAGGTAGAATGACGTGAGGCTATTTTAAATAACACACAGCTTAATTAAAAAATGAAATCAATGAAAATCAAGGAAGATGAAATTAATACGCGATGGGAATTTTACAAAGAGCGCTAGCCGCCTGCAAATGATCCACATGAAATTTGAATTTACCAGCGTCTATCTTAATTTGCCATATGCTGCATCTTCTGAGGGTATACATATACTTAATACCCTGCGAGCCGCCGCATGAGCGTGTGGCAGGGGGTGTTTGGTTTCCAGCCGAGTGAATGCGTACGTTTTTTGGAGATGAAATGGTGAATGTATTATAGGAATGTATTTAGTGGAGCTAAATTGTTATTGTGGTCGCTTATCGTTCACGGAAAAAACGAGTTTTTGTACCATTCTGTTCGTGTATCTCTCTTATTTTATCGCATCTGTTAGACCTAGAGATGTAGTGAGGAGTCGTGATAATATTCTCCATGTCGCTCTGAAACATATCAGTTCCAAATTTATCATGCAACCTAAACCGAGTGTGTAGCCTCCGAGTCTCTAGGGGCTCCCACGTTAATCTGGCTCTCAAGTAATAACCCGGCTATTATAGGAAAGGAGAGGCAATGAAAATATCGTGTTTCGGCCCAAGCCCACCGATGAGGCCACATCTACATCTACATTCTACCCCGCGAGCCGCCGCATTGGTGTGTTGCAGGGGATGGTAGGTCAACAGCCATGTAAAGATGTACAAATTTTGGTGGTGAAATGGTGACATGTCCTATGAGAGTGTATTTGGAGGAGATCGGTTTGTACTGTGGGCGCTTATTGTGCGCGGAAAGAACAAGTTTTTGTACCTATCTGTTCGGAAGTGTATCTCTCTTATTTTATCACATCTGTCAGACCTTGAAATGTATTGAGGCGTCATGATAATATTCTGTGTGTCGCTCTGAAACATATCAGTTCTGAATTTATCAAGCAATCTAAGCCTAGCGTGCAGCCTCCAAGTCTCTGTGGGCTCCCACCTTAATCCCTCTAACAGTTGTGTAACACAGTATGTTCGTTCGTAGCAGTTTTTAACAAAGCGCGCAGCTTTATTTGTATTTTATTATTTTTTTGGTTAAATCTTTATGATCAGGGTCTCACATGCTCGCGGCGTATTCGAGGTGTGGCCTAACCAGAGCGAAGCTTTGACTTTTTCATCCGAGGACCTACCTATTATACACTTAACAAAACCTAGTTTCTTTAATGCCACGGAGAAATCTTGAATTTTATCTAAAAGGGCGTTCGCCAATCAACAAGGCTCCGACGCCAAAATCCGTGAGGGAACGCGAAAAGATGATTCTTGGAACGAGTTTAGGAGTTACGCGGTAATTATTTGATGGTGGCTGAAAGCTACCCGCGAGCGGTGGAGGCTTCACAAACCACCAAAGGAAATGCCTTTAACCAGCCACTTCCACTGCCATTCAACATAATTAACGAAGAAATTATAAAAAAATAAAAATAAAAATCATGGAAGGATATAACATAGATCACAATGTTGAAAACGGATAAATGAATAATAGGAAAATATTGATTGATGTTGGTAGGCAGGCCTGGCCAAAAATACCACATGTAAGACACAGCAGTAGAGTCCATCCAAGATACTAGTGCACTTAAAATATGCAGTTTTGATCTAGAAAGAAATGAAAAGTGAACAATTTTTTTACGATAATAAGATTTAAAGAGGCATGTTGATTTCGAGATCTTCCCGATATAGGCCATCATCTTGGAGGCATTTATATTTGTCAGGGCTGGGCAATTATCTAGGACAGGGTATAGTTAAGGTAGTCCGAGCGAGATAGTTCCCTAGTCATAATAGAGACCATATTCGAATTATACGCTTTAATTACACCATCCGTAGGACATATGAATTAAATATTTTATTATTTATGGTGCAATAATATAGTTTTATACGACAGAAATTGTAAGTAATTAAATGAAAATATCTAAATAAGTCTTTAATTTGACTCATTTTTTTCGCGCGGTGCGTTTGAAACTCCTTCAAAAAGGAAGGTTTTTTTTGTGATACCCAAGAACCAACTGCGGTGACAATATGACTAATTTTCAAATATAGTTGAGAAAACATACAAGCTACACAGTTAGTTTTATTTATGACATCTAAGTGCTAGAAACACCTCATTTTGTGAATAATGTCTCTCTGGAGTGCATGCACGCACGTACCGTTTCCCATGTAAAAGGGCTGGTATTTTTTGGCAAATATCTCCGAAAGTAATGTGGTAAGGGGTAAAATTTTTGGTGTCATTAGACAGATGTGATATTTTTCTTTAAAATGAGACCAAATTCATTGATTTCTAAGTAAAATGAGTTTTCGCTCAAACTACCCTAAGGAAAACACAGAAGTAATTTACCACACTCTCTCAACAATCACCGATCATTCACTGACCCACTCCTTCTCTCCCATTATCGGCACAAAGTGGGATCTCTTAATTAATGCACCTAAAATCAGGAGGTGGGATAAGGGAATGGATAGAGATTTGGAAGGGGTGGGGGTTGTGTTCACGGCTAAGTGCAGATGATATTTTTAAAGATGAGGTGGGAGGAGGGAAGTCCCCACAGCGCTTTTTCTAACAACGACGGATATTAAATATTTCCACCAAGTTAACCCTGAGGCTCTCTCTCCTGCACCCGAGGTTAAAAGCTTTCTTCAGTCCTTCACATTGTTGTGCATCTGTTCCATCTGTGTTCAATGACCGCGCCCTCATTCGATGGCAAGAAAATAGCCAGGAGGAGAGGGGAGAAGAGATGTCAGCGATGTCAGGATGTCAGCTTGTACCCGGAGACCCTACTTCTCCTTTTAGGGTCGCGCCGGAAACACAGGAGTGGGGCTCGCAAGGTACCCATGCCACCGGGAGGCCCTTGTCTCGATCCTACCAGGGGTTTTTGTTCGAGGTGAGGGGCGGGCCTCCCGGCGATTGAAGAGGGTCTCTGGGGCGAGTGGCAAACCGTGGCCCGGTAAAAAATAGGGAAGATAGGGTTCGGGAAGTGGCGGTCCCTTACAGCGGTCGCAGGGATGGCTTGCGAAAGGGGAATGCTTTATGCTGGGGAGAGCGAGGGATATGTTAATAGCATGGAGGGACTCGTATGAGTGCCGAAGAAGACTACGAAAGGGAGGGAATAAGGACTCTGGCCGTGATTAATGACCACTCGATATATTTGAAATCACCACCGTCGTTCTACATGGTCCACAACGCTAACTGTCTTCGTCCGTGGTGCGGAATCAAGGTAGTACGAACAAAATATCATTTTACTTAGAAATCAATGAATTTGGTCTCATTTTAAAGAAACATACCTCACTTATCCAAGCACACCAAATATTCTACCCCTTACCAAATTAGTTTCGGAGATATTTGCCTAAATATACCAGCCCTTTTACATGGGAAACGGTACGTGTATGCACTCGAGAGAGACTTTATTTACAAAATGAGGTATTTCTAACACTTAGATGTCGTAAAAAAACTAACAGCGTGTAGTTTGTATGTTTTCTCAACTATTTTGAAAAATAATCATGTTGTCACCGCAGTTGGTTCTTGGGTATCACAAAAAAAACCTTCCTTTTTGAAGAAGTTTCCAACGCACCGCGCGAAAAAAATGAGTCAGGTTAAAGACTTATTTAGATATTTTCATTTAATAACTTACAATTTCTGTCGCATAAAACTATATTATTGCACCATAAATAATAAAATATTTAATTGATATGTCCTACGGCTGGTGTAATTAAAACTTATAATTCGAACATGGTCTCCATTATGACTAGGGAACTATCTCGCTCGGACTGCCTTAAAGGACGTGGTCGCCAACCGCGATGTCTCTGGTGTACTCCATGTTCTTACTTTAATCAATTTCTCACCGAACTCATAGTCTCTCCGCTGTTTTTCCTTAGCAATGGAAAATTACTTCAATTATTTTTCCATATGGGATGCTGCATGTTTCGAGGAATACACACACTAGTTATTTTAGTTAGAGCATTACACATTAGGGTGATCAAAGGCTCTCGGTGTGGGTTAGGGTATGGTGGTATGACGACATAGAAACTTTGTACTTCTTGCTTGCCCCATCATTACAAATAATGTCAATAATGGTTGTTTATTTTCTCAGAGTGTAATATTTGCATAGTCTCAGTCATGAGGTATCAATAATACGCAAGCGCGTTGGTCTGCTACGACATATTTGAGGCAAAGATATTCCGTTTCACATTACAATTACTCATTTCATACCAGGTTAAGTGGTAGGGAAAATACATTCCTTGGTCTAACAGTAATTAAAATTTAAGCAACGAAATAGTGGAATAGCAAGTTAATACGAAGTTAATGCGAGACCGAGGCACTTGATCTTGAAAATTTCGAAAATAAAAGACTAAACATTATTATAATTGAAAATTTGATTATTGCTCTTGTAAGCACGAAATTCAAAATGTATTTTCAAAGATACCAGTGAGCCTTAACCCATATTTGAGAGCCTAAGAGCCTGCGAAAATCCAAATTCTCAAGTTTCCGTTGCCCACTCTAGAGGCTGTTAGGGCTGTAGCGTAGGCAGCGCGGAATGAAGAGAAGTTTCTTCGATGAGGATAGACCTTTTATTGTACAGAGTATAGAGTATTCCTAGTACAGACTGCCTTGAATGGCAAGAGAAGCGGCTTACATACAGGCATGGAATCGTTGAGATCGCTACTCCAAAACTCCCGAGAATACTCTAGAAATTTTCCAGAGAAAACCAGAAAAATAAAATGATTTAACAGAAAACTATCCGCCGGCACTGTGACTCGAACACGGGCCGCCCGCTTGCGAGGCGAGCGCGGATCCGCTGGACCAACGCAGTCAATCACAATATGTCGTTCTAGCCAATTAAATAAAACTGCCAAGAGCAAGGCCGCTGCTGGGGGCACAGCGATAATATTATGCACAAAGAAAAGTTTTTGGTAATTTTGCATCGAAATGGGCAGTGGCGTGAAACATTTGAAAATTTATGATTTTCATGGTGAAAATACGCATATTCAAAGTATTTTGAATCGTAACAAAGACCACAGAAGGTATATGAACACACTTCAGTCAACTGGTAAGCAACACAATCATCCATGGCCTCATCAACTATGGATTTAGAACTCTCACATGATGCTCTCACCAAATGCAGCCCTGATTAGCTGATAGATTAACACTTTCTCATGATAGCGAAAAATTGTAGAGGACGCAACTGTAAGATTTCCGGCGGAGGAAACATACATTTTGCGTCTTTGAACCGCTAACTAATTGAGCAAAAATTGCCAAAACAGTCTTATAAATAAAAAGAAAGCAGTTAATGCGAAATTGTAATCAATAATGAAAATGATTTTCTAAGTTACTAAGTGATTTTCATTATTGGTTTCATAATGGATTTTCACAAACAAATCCGCATATCGATTCCCTTGTCACCGGTTCTCCTTCGATTATCTCCACGGTCTACGCTAGCTATATTTTCCCATCACTGGAAAATTGATGGAATTATTCGTCCATTAATTATTACTCTACATGCCTGTTCTGTTGGTGGACGACATTCGGACTGACCGAACAAGGGAGAACAGCGCACTCTTTCACTCGCGCGTTCTTTGTTCCGCTTTCCTGTTCTCGCTTTACACAAGACGCTTACTCACCGCGACGACAACACACCCCCTCTTCCCTGCTCTCCCATCTTCACATTTCTCGGAATTGTTCGGTGGAAAAGTGACGCCACGAATGCCTTCTGCGCTTTTGGTCATCAACATGTAACAACTGCTACGAGCGAACATTGTATAGCGTTTCGTGACTCTTAAAGAGAGCAGGTAGGAAGCCGTTAGAGACTCAAATGCTATATAGCTTGAGAAATTCGTAACAGGTGTGTTTCAAACTGATCTAGAGAACATCGCTCTGATGCCAGAGTGCATCATTAGAAACGGCAAAAGCGATAAAAAAGACAGAAACATTACTGAACCATTAGGTGAAAAAAATCGTTCTTTCCGCAAACAATAAGCGGCCAATATAAAAACTGAGCTCCAAGCAAAACAAAACGACGATCCACTTCACCACATCTCCACCCTTTAACCTTTTCCTTTCTCACTTTAATGTGTCCTGGTGTCCTAACACCTCATACCATACGCCCATGCGTCGGTTCGCAAGGCAGTAGTCTGTACGTGAGCAAAAAAATGCTGCGACGTTATCGAAGAAGAATATTATGTTTTGGTTTCATTATAATTCAATTGATGAAACTGCGGTAAAAATCATCATCATCATCATCTTCTAAAGGCTATGTCTTGTCTCTGCAGCCACGTGTCCCTGTGTACTGCAGCTCTCTTCAAATCAGCATATGTTTTTAATCCCAGCGTACTTCGTAAATCATCTAGGAACTTCTTTCTTGGCCTTCCTCTGCTTCTCTTGCCGAGCACCTTTCCCTCCATTATATTGTCTAAAAATGTATTATGTCGAAGAACATGACCAATGAATTTAACCTTCCTTTGCTTCATCTCTTTTATCCATCTTCTTTCTTCTTTTATTTCCCTCTGCACCTCTTCATTGCTCTTTCTGTCAGTCCATCTTGTTTCTGTCATCCTCCTCCATATCCACATTTCCATTGCTTCCGACCGCGACTTTTCCATCTTTCTCAATGTCCAGCTTTCAAAGCCATATAACAGTGTGCTCCATACAAACGTTTTCGCAAACGAAAAAGAAGCAATGATCAGGAAAGGAGTAAGGCAAGGATGTCCACTTTCACCATACTTGTTCAATCTATATAATAAAGAGGCGGTCAAAATATCTTCCGGAAATATCAACGGTTTGCTTTTCACAGAGCTTTTCCAAAATTCAAAATACCCCCATATATATAAATGTCAGACAATGCATTTATCACGTCTTTCGGTTATTGGGACGAGAGACAATAAAAAAAAACTTTCATTACCCTTAATGAAGGTCGTATGTCGAAGGAAACACGAGGGCGAAAATGACCGACTTCCCCGATCGGGAAAGTGAAAACCCTCGAGGGAATAAAAAAAGGGGAAATGTGTGAAGGGTATCTCGCTCTCCGTTCGCCAACCCCTCCCCCTTGCCATTCACCCCCACTCCGATCCAAACACGCGCACACACATACACACATTCAAGGCATCCTCTCCATCTTCAATGCTCCATCACAGGCCGAAGGGTTCCAGGATATTAAGGGGTCAAGAGGAGATCGATACCCTGACCGGTAGATATGGTGGGAGGCGGATGAAAAGGGTCAGAGGACACGGAAAATCCATCCGGAGAGCACTCGAACGCCTCAAGGGACGGTGGGGGGGGCGGGGAGGGAGGTCGGTGGAGGAGGAGTGAGGCGCGATGTGGGCTCTTGCTGATTGCTGAAGGGCGGGAGGGCACTGCACACCTACCTCCGGGGCATGGGGCGAGGATTTTTTATTTCCCGCCCCTCGACTGAGGGATTCCGGGTGGAGGATAACACGTCGGCAGACAGAGCGGAAACTCCTCGCCGAGATGGAAATGCACATTCAAATCAGAATAAACGATTCGTTTAAAGAATGTCGACAAATATTAGATTTCCAATCATTGCATAAACATACGATGAGATACGAAGTCACTCGCACGGGTGCATATACACCAGGGTTGAAATTCGCCATGCAAAATCATTTGACATGTCCGGGATTCGAACCCGGATATCCCAATTGCCGGTCAGGTGTGATAGCCAGTTATACCACCAAGCTATCTTCCTTCAAGGCGAATTTTGAGGGGGGTTAATGCAAACTAGATGTTCACGCCTCAAGTCTACATTCTAGCACATGGAACAAATTCGTGTTTACAAAGCCACGGTCGCGGTGGATAAACCCAACATTGTCGTTATTAAAACGACGAAATTGACAAATTTCAACCCTGGTGTATATGAACCTGTGCGAGTGACTTCGTACCACATCATTTGTTAATGCAATGATTGGAAATTTGTCAATTTCGTCGTTTAATAACGACAATGCTGGGTTTATCCACCGCGACCGTGGCTTTGTACGCACGAATTCGTCCCATGTGCTAGAATGTAGACTTGAGGCGTGAACATCTAGATCGCATTAACCCTCCTCGTAATTCGCCTTGAAGAAAGATAGCTTGGTGGTGTAACTGGCTAACTCATCTGACCGGCAATTGGGAGATCCGGATCAACAAATCAGCAAGGCCCCCTTGGCAACAATATAAAAGATGTTGTCACCATTTATGGTTGCCACACGCAATTGGCAACTTGTCATACACTAATGTTATCCATCCGACGGGGTGAAACTCACCAACATTCCGGATCGCTCTTTGTTTTACCTCGTGGATCCTTCGATCGGAATAATCTCGAACGGTTCAAACAAAATCCGACATGGGATGGGATGAGAAATTTTTTCCTCTCGATTGAAGGACTCTGGTACGTTGGCGACTGCAAGGAACCAAACTCCACGTCGAGATGGAAATGTGGAATTTAATCAAATTATCGACTCGCATAATAATGTCAATAGGAATATAAGTTCCCTAGAGGGCTGTATTTGAATCATGGAGATTATTAATAGTAAATTTGTAGATGTTTACTACAACAGGAACCAGTTCAGGACGGGTCTCGTCCAAGGTGGCTCGGGAGGAAAAACCTCCTTAGTCGCCATCCTATGATATCTAATGATTCAACAACAGTATCAAATAAAAGGACAATGAAAAAGAAGTTAAAAATAGGAAAGCATCGAGGTAAATGGGAACTTGAATCGTTATGACAAAGATGAGGGCAGAGAAGCTGGAAAATATTTTACAGGAAATCGAAAAGGAAAAAGCCAATGTTTTGGGACAGTAGGAGGTGAGATAGCGGAGACTATTGGAGTGATAGTTACTCCTGGAGAGATAGTAATCAACAGTGAGGGAATACGAGAGTAAACGCCAAGTAGCTATGGTACTGAATGCAAATTTGGAACGGAGGGTGAGCAACAGTATTAAGAGAACTAAAATAAAAGTGTATCTAAGTAATTTATCCGTAGTCCTGTGTGTAAACAAACGGAGGAATGGCATGTGTAAACAACAGCAAGACGAATGAAAAGAGTCCAAAAGGGGGTAGGGCAGGGCTTGATTTGTTGGAGATTTTCTCCATCACGTAACTAAGGAGTCATGTGGTTAAATAAAAACAAACGGTTTGAGATTTTGGTTTATTTAAACCAATCGGAAAAACTTCACGAAGCCTTACCGATCAAGTTTTTCCCGCGAAAATATCGCTGACGTAATCGAATAAACAATATGGAGGTGCAATAAACAATATATCAGACACTAAATCAATCCGACCGATTGACTTAAAACACACAACAATTTTGAACCGTCTTTTTGCCACGTGACTACTAATTT
This sequence comes from Ceriagrion tenellum, assembly GCA_963169105.1. NCBI lineage: Eukaryota > Metazoa > Arthropoda > Insecta > Odonata > Coenagrionidae > Ceriagrion > Ceriagrion tenellum. The sequence continues at coordinate 122,121,475 of OY720643.1, forward strand.
TCGTTATTGAGATTGTCTGAAGCGGTGGAAAAACAACTCCCCTCAACAACTCAACAATTGGCAACGCAAATGTGCATCGACGCCTTCGAATGAGGAGAGATATGACTGACAACTGCGGTGATTCGCGCCTCTATGGGGTGCTGGGGAATGGGAAGGGTTAGTTGGTGACAGGGGGGAGAGAAACCTGTTGTGTTGTTGCTTGCTCTGAACAACGAGTGCCAAGTGCTGCACAGTTAAACGTTTCACCCGAGGCATCTGGAGTAATACATTTGAAAAGCTCTCCCCAATTAGAGATCAGGATTTCCCCTGAAATATCAGCAAAAATGCTGGAATTTGAACCTGAGCCCTCGGGATAGGAATCTAGCTCCCTCCAACCCAATAATGTTCCTTAAGTCTGGATCGCAAGTAAAAAAAAAAAACTGCAGCAAAATCGAAAATCATCTTAATATTTCTTAACATCCTTTAGGGATAGTCGTGACTTTTATTAATGTTGAATACGTAAGATTGAAGGCTTTCCCGGCGAATGCTTAGAATGTAAAGCTCTCGGGTTTCCAACCGGGTGATGGTGGTTTATGGAACCATCACCTGGTGCCACAACCACCATCACCCGGTTGGAAACCCGAGAGCTTTACATTCCAATGTTGACTATATTTTTCTCACGTTCTCTCACCTGCATAAGTCTCCATTTCATAAAAAGGAGCTCCTTTTCATGAAAAAAGTCGATTGTCAGCAGAAGTTTGTAAAAAAGTAGATGTAAGTATTTTTATATTTAATTTAGTAAAATATATTTTGGAAAAAAAATCTAGTGCCGAGGAGTTAAATTCAACGACTTAAGGCAAAGCAAAATCTCAAAGGAGCCCCTACATCCTGCTTGGATTATTTATATTGGATGAAAATGTTAGCAACGCTCGAAATATATTGCCATAGCTATCGACTAATAAATATCGGTTGGACTAGAACCGAATCCCTGATTCGCTCGATTCTTGCAGTCATTGGGAAAGGCAAAGCCCTGTATATCGCCTGTGCTGACCGCATTTCAATTGAGAGCGGAGGGCGACCGGCTCTTCCGAAGGACACGAATCAATGGCAGCACTCTGCGGGGACGTGCGGCACATTGCCCGGTCCGTTTCAGTCCAGGAACGACGGCGACGATTGGCTGATGGGCACTTCGAGATCCAACCCCATTGGACACGCAGGAAGGGAGTTCACGCGAGAAGTCTGAAATACAATGCAAGCGACATCTGGGGGATATTTGTTGCGGTCAAGAGTCCGCTGTCAACACCTCCCATATTGAAGTGAGCTTCCCTTCTGATTTAAACTGTTTTTTCGTATTGAGGAGCTGGGCTGAAGAATTCATGGCGCGATATTTTATTTAAATCTAACTCCGTAATTAAATTACCGAAAAATGTTGTCTCGGCTTCTTACCAAAGAGAATATAGAGGATAGCATGTAATAACTGTGTAAAAGATAAATTGATATTCATATCAAATTGAAAACAAATCTTAAGGTGAAGTAATTGTACAAATCCCTTTCAATGTGCTGTTTGTACGAGGGCTTTGAAGCATCACCAGTGACCATTGGCTGGCAGCCTTAATACAAGTCCTCCTTCATGGCTACATAAAGTGACTTTCTGAGCGTTCATTATTAATGTAACCATCATTGTGTGGGAGTATTGATATACATGCTAGCTATTATTTCTTTGAGAAAACTGTAATTGCACACTGCAGCCACTGTTTCTAAGGGCATATAACGGAGGCCTATGTGCACAGCATAACAGCGCCGAGCGAATTATGCTTGAAACATGTGGCATAAAATGTCCGCGTGATAAAAAAATGATGTTTACTTATAATCAAAGTTTCACATATCTTATTAAAAATAATGTCACCAGCATTTAAGTGTTCATGTGAGATGATAAAAACAAGCTATTGAATAGACTCTAATACTGAATCCATCACAGCTTTACTTGCTTTGACAGTACATTCAGAAAGAAGTCAAAAGTTTTCAGAATACGCGTGTCATAAGGGCAACAGTTTACGAACAGCCCCGACTGCTTCACCAAACATATTGCATGCAAAGAAATCTTTGGCATTTAGATGTTATAAATTGTTACCTAGTTTTTTTTATTAACCTAGTTTTCTTTTTTATTGTTTGCCGGACGACTCTGTTGACCCCCCGTATGTCCCTGGAATTCCAATAGGCTTCTAAGCCTAAGCCTACTAAGCCCATTGGAATTCCAGGGACACACATTGCGTTACAAATAAAGAAAAATGCATTAATTTATGAATAAAATGGAATTGAAAGTGGAATAATCATTTGTCTGGAGTGGAATTCAAATCCAGATCATCGATTTCGCGCCGAGTGCTCCGGCCAATCACGCCATATAGAGTACATTTGTTAGAACACTCGGAGCGACACTATGGAGGTCTGGGTTTGAATCTCAGTCAAGGAGAATGATTTTTCCTCCGTCTATTCAAAACAGTTACGTGACAATTAGCGGGTGACTCCGATGATGCCACTTCGCAGCCAGGCCCGTAGTTCTTAAGTAAATCAATTACTTTCTTTATTCGCTACTCATTAGCTATTTTGCCAATATTTTATCCGATTTTTGCAGGCTTTTCAAGTAGTTAGGGAATAAAAGAAATCAGGTGACAGTACAGAGAGAGATGAACTACGGCAAAGACCCATCTTCCGATTGCATGACCCACGACAATGGCTCAGGAATGGATAAATTTTTCCAGTGTGAACGGGAGTCTGTACATATTGATAATTCACAAATTGAACCGCACTTGCGAAATCTGTACGTGTCGTATATCTAGAGCGGCGATCAGACCCGCCATCCCTCAGAGACCCACCCCATTACCCCTTACCCTCCCTCCATCCCCCCCTCTACCGGTTCCAATGATCGAGGGGTCCATGTCGAGTCGGCGGATTCGCACCATCTCCCTCCAGCCTCCCAGTCCCCCCACCCCCTTCCATCCGCCCACCTTCACCTCAAACTCTCAAAACTTATTAAACTCTTCCCTCCCGTTCGAAAAACGCTCATTTTGCCGACGCGCGATCCTTCTCTCGGGCTCCCACTCACCCTTGATGACAAAGAAGTTTTAAATGTGCGTGCGAGGCATACCGTACACCGGGGGCACTTTTACTCCAGGATAATGCTTCCGCTAAGGGTTTTTCCCCCCCGCAACAACCCTTCCCCTCCTTTTCAATTCTTCCCGCAGGGTCCAACAACTCCTCTTTTCTCTTAGCCCTTTCTCTCTCCCTTTGGCAGCTTAATGAGGCCGCCGCCTCCTCTGTCCAACGATCCTCGCCGCCTCGATCTATGGACTCTTCCAAACCATTTTTTGTTCCCCAACGAAAGCTAATATATTATCGCGGCGATAATTCTGCGAGAGAGCGCACCATTCTCATCGAGTCGTCCACGCGAAGCCTTTTCTTTGGTCTCTGGACCTCGAGTGGAGCGCCGCTTCTGATGTACGCGAAATAGGATGGAGTGTTGGGGGGGGGGGGGGGTTTCCACCCGTGAGATGAGATGTTCCCCGCCCCCCCACCGCCTCCCCCATATCCCTCCTCCCTTTGAAGGCGCGTCACACGGACGGCCCTGCCCCCGTGGGGCCGCAAGAAACGAACGGAAGGGGCGGGATGGATGTCCGGCTGCGTGGAGAGTCCATTGCGGGGAGCGGTGCAAAAAAGGCGATATCCTCACCCTCCTCCTTCTCTAGCAACCACTTCCCTCTCTCCAATAAAGGATGCGGTGGAGGGACAGGGTTTCAAGGATCGGGCTGGAAGAGCAAAAAAGAAGGGGATCGCTCGGGAGGGAGGGAGGGGGGAAGGGATTGGGGGTCACGAGTGCTGTAGCGCGAATCCCCTAGAAGAGGGGGACAAGGGGGGGAGGAGGAATAATGGGAGGGAGCGGGTCCTCCAGAGAAGAAGAAGGGACGAAAAACAGGGGCGTGTTGGTTGGAGGAGGACCCTGGGCGCCCCCAAGATCGCTAATCGTGATTTTAATAATGTTTTTGCCCTGTTTCTCCGGCCACTAATGATTTCCACGGCCAACAGTCCGTCCTCCACTCTCCGCTCCACGTTCTGATCCAGAGATTGATTGTGGGCGAATTCACTTGGTAGCAATTTCGGTGTGACCATCATCTTTTTACTACATACGCGGTCAAATAAGTTAATAGCTTGAAAATAAAACAATTTTTTTAGATGTAACTTTGTTTTTTTCTGGAGATGTAACAACAAAATAATATCTTTCCCCCATTTTTCTTCCATAGACATTTCACCTATTGATCTATGCTTTTTCTGGGCAGCTTTACTAGTTTGCTTCACATGTAACTGAAAAATTCCACCAGGCTCAGATATTAATAAGCAAATATTTACGTAAACTTTATCACTTGTAAGTAAAATGTTTTCTTTTCCATTCAATTGTTCAATAACATAAAAATACACTTGATATTGCCGCATAAATAATTAATTGATGCAACGGCGAAAGAAGAATTAGGTAATTAATTCATTTTGGATATATATCCCCATTATCTTTCCAAGGACTACAACCGTGTCGTGGAGGAAGGGCTTATGTGCTCCGATGACCCCTATAGCTGACCTGGTGGGAGCAATGCTCCTGGTATAAAGGCTCCGATCCATGCCAGATAGTCCATGGTAAGGGAATAGACGAGTGTTTGTCAGCGCAGCGTCTGTTCCTCTGTGAGGAGGCTGGAAAAGTCGTCTGACCCCAGGCCTATCACGTGATGGTGTCACGTAAAATCACAGTTGAGAATGGCACGTAATACCCACTCAATTAAGACAAAACGTTGAAATCGGGGAAAGTACTTATACGGAAATGAATCTTGGCAAGTGCGGAACTCGGGTGTCGTAGTTTCCGGTGCCTGGTAGCAGACTGATGACACTAGAGTGATAATACATAGCGAATGGGATGAAACTCAGCGCGGGGATGCATTCGTAATGTACATGAAACTTGGTAGAAAAATATTATATACGGAATGGGTGAGTGATGGGACTATAGTCGTTGAGCTGAAAGAATATCCAACGCACTCGGTTATAATCCAGGTGTAGGTACATAGGGTGGACCGAAATTTCCAAAATTTCCGTTTTTATCGAAATTTGCCAGTCTTGAAGCTTAAATTTTTTCCTTTTGATACCAACGTAACGCATATGAAATTTGAAGACGGTCAATCGCTGGCAACCGGTGCCGCAGGGGTGCCAAAGTTGCACATTTTAAGCGTGAAAAGTGGTTTTTCCTTCATTACTCGGTATATTTTGAATGTATCGATACAGTTTTCTCATGAATGTTAAACCATTCTATCATAAAAATGTTTTGTACTTAAACATTACTGTATTGCAGTTTGAATAGCCAAAGAAATGCTTTTAAAAAAGCGTGACGACACATAAATGCAACACGCCGTACACTTTTTTCTTGACTGTTGACGTTTCGAGCTTCTTCCCGAATTGTTCCTCATTTTTCGGGTTTCCCAATTATGAAACAATAAGGACAACAAAAGGAAGTTTGTTAGTTGATATTATCAAAATATCTGTAACATTTTTAATGGCATTGGCACTGCAAAGGTATAGACTGTACATGCCTACCTCGAGTCATAGAGAAGAGGCAGGTGGGGTATATGATCACCTTGAGAAAATAATAGATGGAAAACCTAAGAGTAAGTAGCTGGTAGTTTTAGGGGTTTGGAACGCGGTTCTGGGTGAAGAAAGCGATGGGTAGGAAGTGGGCGAATGTGGACTGGAAGGAGAAATGACCGCGGCGAGAAAGCTATAGAATTATACATGAGAAATAATGTAGTAGCCATGAAAACATGGTTCAGGTCCCACCCTTGAGGCGGGTACACATGGAAGAAGTCGTAAGAATCTGAAAGGTTCCATTCAGATTACATTATGGTGAGAGACAGCTTCACAGAAATAGTGATAAAAACTCTCATACACATCCAGAGGCTGATGCAGACACAGACCACAATTTATTAGTAACGAAATCTTGCGTAGAACTTGAAAAGATATGGAGGGTTAGGTGAGTGCGAAGGTGGATTGCAGAGGCATTGACTGGGGTAATGAAGGAGACGTGCGGAGAGCAGGTTGGCAAAATCATGGGAGTAGAGCGTGGAGTGAGATCAATAGCTGATGATTGGGGAAGTTTGAAAAAAGGAATTGTCGAGGCGACGACTGCGACATTAGGCGTAACGGATAACGGAGGAAATGATGATGGAGATGGAGGAGAGAAAAAAATATAACAGCGTAAACTCCCAACAGCAGGCTCCGAAAAGGAACAAAGAAAGTAAGAGAAAGATGGTGGAGAGGAGTAGAGAAAGAAGTAGAAGAAAGGGAAGGAGAATTGTAGCGATTAAAGACGAGAGGAAAGATGGACTCAGAGCCGAAAGATGTCCAAGAGAGGAGAAAGGAATTCGTCGAGGAGTCGTATTGTAAGGAAATGAGGCCCAGTAGGTTGGACAAAGAAGGGGAAGAGGACATCGACGGAGATGGAATCGAACCACGTATCCTCGAGAGTAAAATCGAAAGAGCACTACGAGACATGGGAAGATATAAAGCGGTGGGAATTGATAGGATACATCCAGAGTTTCTGATGAGTGTAGGCTAGAATGGAAGAGGGAGACTTTTGATCCGAATGCGTAGCAATTCTAATGAGGAGGACTTTGCAAAGTCAACATTAATGCCGATACCGAAAAAGACCAAGGCAAAACTTGCGAGGGGTATAGGAAATAAGACTGGTATCGCTCGTAGCCAAAGCGATCTATTTTATAATTAATAGAAGGCTGGCGAGCAAGGCTAAACAATACATGGGTGACGACCAGTTTGTTTTCCTGGAGAGGGATGCGAACGCGGAACGCTGAAGGAGTGATGTTCACGACCGTAGAAATAAACCATAGATTATGGGCAGAATGTATTAGCTTGCTTTTTGGCCTTCAAAGGGGGCGTTTGATAGGGTGACTGGGTGAAATTAATGGAAGTTCTGGAAAAATAAGCAGTCAATTTGAGGGACGGATGTTTCATCCGGAATCTTTATTTGAACCAGGAGGTTAAGGTAGCCGATGGAGAACCGTGATGAGTCGTAATAAGATGGGAATTGAGGCAGGGATTCCCACTATCGCCGTTGCTTTTAACACTTTGAGTGCGGCTGACCTGATCTCACGTCATGATTGTCTTTACGCTGGTTCTGATGACGTGATTTCACGTCATGGGTACCGTGATTGTTCCAGCTTTCATTAGGGAAATTTCACTAGGCCCCCTAGTGAAAGCTTGAACACTCACGGTACCCATGACGTGATATCAAGTCATCGGCACCAGCGGAAAGGCAACCATGACGTGCGATCACGTCATGCCGCACTCAAGGTGTTAATGTACTTTCAGACTTTCAGAGTAAATGATAATTGAAGCATGCTGAGAGATGGCGGTTGGAATTGAGGTAGAAGGAGATCAGATCTAATCAGTGAGATTTGCAGATGACCATGCATTGATGTGACAGTCGGACAAAAGGTTACAGTCTATGATGGATGCTTTAGAAATGCAGTGCGAGAGATATGGGATGAAGTTGAACCATAATAAGATGTGATACTTAGAAACAAGAAGGCGAAAATTAATATTTGAGTGACAGGACACGAAATAGATAAAGTCATGCAGTTTACGTATCTGGGTAGCATTTTTTGGGGAATAGATTTAGTGCTGGGAACATTTGATGTAACATTGGCTTGGCTAAAGAGACATGTTCAAAGAGGAGGGAATTAATGATGGGAAAATGAGAAGAGGCATGGAGAAAGGGCTGTTGGAAACTCTATGGTAGAGCGTGGAAATGTATGTATCGGAGACTTGATCACTGCGAAGGGAGAATGTAAGTAGACTTGAGGCGTTTGAGATGTAGGTTTAGTTAATGATGAAGAGTGTGAGCAGGTTGGCGATATGGACGAACGAGGAGGCATTCGATATGGTTGCAGAGGAGAGGAAACTAATGGCGGAGGTTCGGAGGAGGTAGAAGAGGTGGATGGAGGAAGGTTTGAAAAGAGAGGGTTTGTTGAAAAGAATAATGGAGGGGAGAGCAATGGGGAATAACAGAAGAGAATAGGAACATTGGATGAAATAAGATAGGGAGAATGATAGGAGGAATTCAAGAGGGAACCAATGGCAGACCATGAGTAGGAGGGAAAGAAGAACGATTTGCCAGAAATATGGACGTTATGTAAGTGCTGTCCAAAAAACCTACTAATAAAATACTAAACCTAATAATAATCCCACAAAAAATGATGAATCTCGTCAGAAATTTAACTGTGTGTAGTTTGTATATTTACTCCACTGTAGATTACGCACCGCAGTAATTATTACTGAGTTGCAGCGACTAACCTTTTCTTATTAAGGCATTATCACCGCACGGAGAGAAAAATGAGTAAAGTTCAATATTTTTAACGCTACATTTATTTATGAGAAAGTCAGTTTTATGAAACTACTATTACGCCTGCAGCAATACAACATTTACGAGGTTCGTTCTCCAACAGAATTATCCCAAATTTTTGACAGTCCCTTTATTTCTAGCGTGCAATGATCGATCCACGTCTCAACGGTTTTGTAGCACCGCTAAAGCTCACGTGCATAGTATATTTACAGTGAACAGTGCTTATATCGGCCCGAATACTGCTTGTCGCTCAATTATAAGTAAACGCGGTACCTATTCTAGTCAACAATACCAATGGATTGCTTTCAAAATGAAATTATCGGTCACATCTACTTCAAACTCAATTGATTCACCTAAATTGAATGGCAACTTTGAAAATATATTTATTATTGAGACATTAGCAAAACGTTTAATTAAAATCACTGGCTTACCAGACTGCCTCCGTTTTCCATTTAAACGCCTCAATTGGTTTCAAACTACATGGTCGTGTCACACTTAATCTCCTCTTCAAATGGTGATTGAGGCTACCTTGGAGCTTAGATGGAAGTTGATTCTTCAGTTTCCCGGGGTTTCCGCTACGTTGTTTCATCAAGAGGACGATTTTTTGCCGGCTATCCCGCAGGCTTCCTCAGTTCCGAGCAAAGGACAACAAGTGTTTTGAACAGAAATATTATATCAGTAGTAGGTAATGACTTGATGATGGCTCATGCGTGACTTTGAATCTTCTGCTGCATTTACTTGGATCTGAGGAAGCCTGCAGGATAAGGACGGTTGGTGAACTAATACTAACGAATTATATCGTAAAGTTGTTTACTTAGAGAGTAATTTTTTCTTACGCTAACTGGCTAATTCCTAGAAGATCCCAAATGTTGGTTTAAACAGCAGTATTAAAGTTTTATGGAGTATATTTAAGAAAAGGCAACAAAAAGGGCTTTTCAACAACAAGCTGGAGAATAAAAGACAATTTAAATTTCTCTCCGTAATGGATATCTTACTCGGCATTAAGTCTGGAACTGTGGACCATATTACTATCTACTCAAGAATGATTTGTCATCAGAATACGGCCATTTTCAACAATAATGCTTGCTTCATGAAGTCGGCCAAAAGACTATGAGTGTGAGAGTATTACTGTAAAGCAACTTGGTGGGCCACAGATCTTTTTTGCCGAAGAATTGTTACGGCAGCCGTCTTTTCTTATTTTCCCAGTAATTCAAATGGTCATTTTATCCAGATGCTATCTTCCCACGACCTCAGTTCATTAAATTCATTAGTTTCGTTTAGCAGAAAAAAATTATAGGTATTGTAGTTATTTCATTCATTATTAATATAGATAAATGTTAATTGTAAAAGCAAGATAATGACTTGATGGCCATAGACGTTGGAGTAACCCAAATGACTTGCAAAGAAAAATTGATAAAAGAGATATTTTTATCATAGCATACGGGTCTCATCGTCTTTTGAGCGGTGATTAAAAATCATCTCAGCTCCATATGATATGCAAAAAAAGTAAGGGTTATATAAATCAAATTCATTGTGTAATTTACGACGGTTAAGAGTTTAGGTATAAAAAAGAGCTGCATTGAATAATCACAGAAATAGGCAAATTATCGCTAAGTTGCTCTGGGAGTATCAGTGCTAGATCTAGAGAACACTGTTACCGAACTTTAGTTCCCTGCGTTAACCTGTAGGCTATCTAGGAAACCACTTCCATTTCCGCTTTAAGTACAAACAAGTTACTTTAGGTGATCACATTTAGATATTGGAAGACTCTTAGACGTAGAATCAGTTTAGTGAAACTAACGACAGGATTTTTCCTGCTGCTATGACAGCATCGCACCTTCAGTCACATGGAGGTACACACAGGAATAGAATCGTCATAGGACCCTGCACAACTAAACGTGAAGCGCTCAATGGAGAATGGGGAAATATTTAACGATCGGAGGAGCCATGCCCTTGATCGCGCTCTCTTCAAAATGTCCGACAAAAAATAAAAATGAACGCGAGCGCACAAGAAACAAAGGCATAGTGTTGGCTCTCTCTATAAGTTGGGAAACAAGCGGGTGAGGACGCAGGGAAGCAGCCGAAGAAGAAAAAAAAAAGCAAGCGAGCGGAAGGTGGCGACCTCTCAGGGCGAGAGCAAGAAGTAGAAGGGAGAAATGTAGTGTATGGAGAAGAGAGAGAGAGAGAGAGGAGGATTTGCATCTTTACGACTCTCGTAGAGGAGAGCAGAGGCTGTTAGCAAGAGCGCGCGCATGTGTTCCACAGGGTGCTGTGTGTTGCCAGGTGTGCGCATATGTTTATGTGCGGGCGCCGCCGCAGCCGAGAGGGAGTGGATGGCTGCTGGAGGCGGCACAGGTGGCGCCCCCGGCCCCCTCCCCCTACTCCCTGCTTCTACCCACCCCTCCCACCCCCAACCGCCCCAGTGACTGCAAATGTGATGAGCGAGGGCAAGGGGGCGGGGGGCGGAGGGGCGAGAAGAGGGGGAGCCGAGAACGATGTGTGTCGACAGAGAAAGGACGACCCCTTGAGGTGGATCTGGCCCGGCTGTGTGAGTCAAAAAAAATACTAAATGGTACATACATTATTATTTATTTGGTTTGACATTCTCGGTTTCGATGATAAAATGGGACAGCCACTGAAAGCCAAAGTTAAGGCACAATAATATAGGCAAATTATTCCTCCATTATACTTTTGATGAGCTTTTTTTATTGTCATAGGACTCGACTCCAGCGCCATTTGTTTGCACTGCCATATTTGGAGTTAAATTTATTTATTTTAAAAAGTCCCAAAAACGGCACAAAGGCTTTTAACATTGGATGACTAGCAAACAAATAAATTATAAGCATTAAAAAAATATAAAATAATAACCGACATAGTAACAGAAAATAGAATAGATACAAAAGAACATGAGAAAGTGGACCGGGACTAAGCGATATGTTGACAGGGTAGATGGAACTGGAGAAGACTTCATCAGAATAATACGCCGGAAAGGAACTAAACCATATTTTAGATGGGACTAATTTGCAGACCTGGTTAGTAAGGAAGGATTTGAAAGCGGAGGGTAGCGAGAAGAAGTCTAGGGAGGGTGAGAAGAGGGCAATAAATCGATAAAACTTTAAGAAATAGGGCGTAAGATTCTCTAATTTTGCTTTTATTCATTTACTGAAGTATTCACTTCTTGTAAACTGTGATAATTAAAAACAAATATATGCTTTCTTGATAAAGCTGACGTTTATCTCTTCCAATCTGAGCAATCTTCATTATATATATTATATCATATAGCCCATGGGAAATTCTTCTCCTTCAAGGCTGAATTGCAGTCAGACTAGATCAGAAAACCTATTTGTTTCCCACATTGCTGCATGAAACGCACTTCAAAGATGCAACTCCAACGATATTTAAGTTTTAAAAAACTTTTGGAATCTGTGACCCTGAGGCCAAGAGTCACCATCCGCGACTTTAAGAGGTTTTTGTGCATCTACTGACCGGCCTGAAATTTTGCATGTGAGTACATTACGCGATTGGCATAGGCAAAAGTGAAAATATTTGCATGTGACCAAATTGGTTTCTTGGCAATCAAAAGTTATGTTAACAAAACATCTCTTGGCACTTGGAACATATTTAGAAATGATTCGAGTCGAATGATCAGATTTTTCCATATACACAAAAATAATACATTTCATTTAATAACGCTGGTGACTAACAATATCGAGGTATGACGCCGAGTAAAACAATAGCATATATTTTCCGCTCAAAATTTTGAATGTTCCCGCCGTTGACTCAAGTGACAGTAGTGCATAGATTGAGGTGAAAATTTTAAAACATAAACCTTACCTACATTATTTACATTGCAACGAGTATGGTCATTTCACCATATAAATAGATTTACTCAAGTAAAGTGCGGTTCAAGAATTTTTCTTGGATTGCTCGAAAGGTTATCAAAATATGCGCTTAATATGCGACTTACGATTACCCTTCCTGTCACCTCAAGAGATAGTTCGAGGAAGGTATTACTTCACCTAGAGCTAAATGATTTCGAATTTCTCCTGTCGCATTTTAATAAAAAAACCACCTTTCGATGGATACCAGAATATCAACCACTTAACTTTCCACTTTTAAAAATATTCGCCGAAAACATTGAAGTCGATTCCATGGTATACGGTATGGTTACACACTCGAAAGAGAGATTTTACTCCTCAATTTTTAAGTGAAATCTCCAGAAAGATTTTATTTTAAAAAAATAAGGAATTTATAACGCCTAGATCTGGTGAGAATTTGAACAGTGCGTAATTTTTCGGTTTTTTCAACTTATTAGTACGGGAATGTTACTAGTAGAAATACAACTGCTCGATGAAATATTCTGCACGTCACATGCTATAAAATGGGTTTGAAAGACTTAAAGAAAAATATCAAAATATGGGATGGTTTAAAGAAGGAATTAAGAAAGCGAAATCACCGTGAGGCAGTCATGACAGCCTGAGGCAAGGGTTAGGTTTATACGAACTGTGATTTGGGATCATTATTGAGGGAAGAAGCAATGGCCCTTGGTCATTAAATGCCTTTATTACCATGCGGCTAGCAGTTCGAGCTTGGAAGACATGAAGTCCTTAGGAGAAGATTTACAAAGAGTTTTTGAGAGAGACAATTTGAAATAAAATTCAGCGAAGAAGAAGAGACGTTATGGGACGACATAAGAGTTCACTGAAAAATTTCTAAGGTTAAATATACTAATGGGAAGAGAATAAATCCTACTTTTCCATTGAGCACAAAATTTCAAACTAATCAAATGAACGTTGAATAGCCTGTTGCCTGTAAACCGGGACTTGAGACGGCTATTGTCGTTCGCGTTCGCTGATTTTCGCTAAGATGCCTATTATAAACTGGTGTGAATGGAAACATATTGAAGGTTCACTCTCTACTTTAACTTAGTACAGCAAACGGTATTAAGGCGCTGCTTCGACAAATATGACAATGCAAATCTATTAATACTGGTGTGTTACCCGCGGAAACGCAAGAAAGACATATGGCCGACAAATGAATAACTTTATTCAAGCTATGTATTGCGATATCGTAGTGAAACATGGGTACGTCAGGATAAACATAAGAGTAGACTAAACGCCGTGGGTATGAGTTATCTGAGGAGTGATAGCGAAAAAAGTAGGATGGATAGGGTCAGGAATGAGTGGGCAATAAATGAATGCGCGTTAGATGCTCCAGTAATGAACATATATGAAAGGAATGTGCTTCGTTGGTTTGACCATGTTGAGAGAATGGATGAGAGTCGAATAACGAAACAGATATATATGTGTGAAATGAATGGTGTGAGAGGTAGAGGTAGGCCGAGAAAGTTGTGGTAGAATGTGGTTGAGGAAATTCTTAGGAGGAGGAAATTTAGGAGTCTTAAAAACAGGAGGCCGTGTATGAAGCAGTGTATGGGGGTATATTAAGCAAAAGAGGTTCACAAGGATGGGTCATTATTGAGGAAATCATCGAAGCAGAGTTAGGTGTACAAATATGTATTAGTGATTCTGCCTACTCCGGAAGGGAACTGCGTGATTGGTATGGATTAATGTATGTATGTATGATGGATGTCTTACTCTAGTTTTCGATTTCAGCAGATATAAGAAGTATTGGGTTGACATGGTAATATTAGCAATACCAAAATTTAGTTTTTTTCAATGAAAAATTCTTAGTAATTGAATTAATATTTCGAAGTAAGTCTTTTACTTTAACAATTTTTTCATACCGTTCGATGAACAAGCCTTCACACCCGAAATATTTTTCGACTGTCAAATTTTATGCGGTGAGAAAAGGAAGTACGAAGGAATAAGACTTCATACGTGAAAAGGAGAAGAAAAGAATAGAGCAGCTATAAATAAATCTACAGCATTACGAAAAGCTTCGATAGAAATACTTTTTTTTGGATATTCCTAGCAGTTGATTGCTTACTCTATGTGGCTGACATATTCAGCTACAAAAAATAGCCAAAAAAGAAGTCAACGTACATTATATTTAAAATCATCGTGTACTCGTCAATTATACAAAATTAAGTCATTAGATGCCTATACCACTTAATAATAGCAACTCAAACATTATTTGAGCAAGAAGTAACCAAAGAGAGACCTTGATTTTTAACGAACGAACGAATTTCATCATGGGCAAAAAATAATATTTCTGGAAGCCTTTGGAAAGAATTCACATAATTTTTTAAGACATTTTTTCAAATATTAATGTTTAAAATTTATACAGAAATGCCAGCATTGAGTACACATATGTAAGTTTACTGCGAGACTTCAGTACAAATATTTTAAAAAATAAACGAATTGATAAAATACGTTTGGGACTCATTTGACCGTTGGGACTAGGTAGGTACTAACGGCGGAGAATATCGGCAGCCGCATGCGCAGTCCGTAGCCCAGGAAAAAGGGGAATTCATGAATAATTCATGAATAAATTTGCGAAAAAATTTACCGCGGGACTTGTGTGGGGGAAAGGAGGGCGAAGCGAGTGGGATGAACATGCATGGGCGGGGCAAGCAAGGTCTCTCTGCCCCCCCCCCCCGCCCCCTCGCCCCCTCATTTCCCATCCCCCACCCCGCCCCTACCCCTTTCTGACTGCAATCACATATATATACTTACACCCCATGCCACACGCGCGCAAGGGACACGGTCTCGCCCGAACAACCAGCGCGCGAATTCCGTCCAACGCTGCTCCCCCCATCTCCTGCGCTCTCTTGCGCGGCGGTCGTTCAGACTGCTCCTATCCGCTATTTCAGATCGCACCAGATTTCGCTCCGGGCGAACACTTTTGGATCCCGGAGCATTGGCAGCGAAATGTCGCCGAACGTCGCAGGGATGACTCCCCGGGCCCTGCCCCTCCCGCCCATGTAGTAGCTGTGCCCGCCCCCGGGGGCGGTGGGCACAGCTACTACTACATACACGGGTGACGACAAAGCGCCAAGGGAACCAACACTGACTCCTTCGAGAACATTCGGAAGGTTTAAACATACTCAGTCTTCAAGGTAACTCCCTCGCAATCCGTCGCAACGTCTCGATGCGTATCCATTCCCTCGGCTGGAGATTTGCCAGATCTCTTCTTTAAGGAACTCGGAGCGATAATTACTGACTATTGACCATGTTGACGTATTCCAAATAGTTTATGTAGAGTTGCTCCAAATGCATTGTATTCTATTAATTGTTATTAACTGAGATATATACTACTATAGATAAATTATAGCATCTGTGTGATGAGATAATATTTTCATATTGTGTAAGGACACTACTTGTATGTTTAGTTGAATAGCCCCCTTTGTATATTTTATTCTGTTATATTTTCATGTGACTGCCGAAAAACGCCATACCTATCCAAGGAATGGCAACACCATCACAGGGAATTTCCATCGGGGGTGCATAATTTCACTCTCCTGTTTAATTTATTATTTTTGTATTTCTTGTTGGAGTGGACTAAATATTTATCAAGAGTAGTCGTCGAGTGCGCATTAAAATGACTTTTCATGTAAACAAAGAAATTTTTAGCAAACAACACTTCAATCTAGGACATCTTTATAATCGGTGGAGTTTTCCGTAAGTTAAATAATGCAAGAATTATAACGCAACATTAAAGCATTAATAAAAGCATTGCTATGACTTTTTATGGCGCGGCGCGGTTTATGGCGCGGAATTCATTTTAAGCCAAAATCTTTATTAAACACGTGTTTTTTATTCGGCTTGTCCCTCGATATTTATAAGTAGCCAACGCTATAGGCAATATAAACTGTATTACTTTGCGTTAGGAGAAAATCTGTACATAATTGACGTATTTTGATATATATGTCAAGTGCCCCAAGGCTACCTGATAAAACAGGTATTCAATTGCCAAGAAATCGGAAGCATGCAATTTTTTCACTTTTATTGGTATCATTTTGAACAAATACCGGGTTTTTTAGGATAAATATTACGACTTTAATAGACAAACATAGTCAACAATTGTCACCAGCAAAGGGAGATAAGGAAGGTCTAGTAGTATATGTCAATGGTATAAAAAGTATCATAAAATTCACAATAATTCACTGAGAAAAAAAATTACTTTGAGGGAGCGTAATCTGTATTGTATTTCATCTACCACAAACGGTAACCAATTTTACAGACAAATGCATCCGACCTGCCCCCTAGCGTTAGTTTATCATGGTAGTTCATTAAAAATTCGGTAGGTTACAGCACTTGACAGTAAATCATTGTGTTCCTAGGTACACTATGTCCAAGGTACAACACTCTCCCCTACATATTACATTTAAGTAAATTTGTGCAATGTTTCACGCAACTCTGTGCGTGAGAGAAAATCACTGGGACCACCTCAATTCGGTTTCCTTGAAGATGCTCTCGTTTGGTTAAGTCTCAATCCCCCGCGGACAAAGGGGGCGAAATCGTGAGGGTAGTGGCCGACGAGAATCAATTGCCGTTCTCTTGGTCGCAAGAGAATTGAGTGCAATTCACAAGCAGGCCGCTAGGAGCGCGGAGATCGGACTACTGTGAAATATGAATACATAATAGCAAAATACTAATGATGAAGGAAAAAGAATGCAATTTGTCTTTCAATGGATACAAAAAATAAAAAAAACATAACTGGCAAATTGAACACTACTTCTTTCTTCTTCAGTCTTCAATCCGTAGATTGGTTTACAGCTATTCTCCATATGAATCGCTGTTCTGCCATCCGCTTCATTTCTGCATAGGACGTACGATGGACGTCATTTATTATCTGCTAGATGAACTGCAGTCTTGGTCTTCCTCTGCATCTTCTTCCCTTAATGTAGCCTTCCAGTGGAGTTTTCACGATTCCCTCATGACGCAGAATGAGACTGATTAGCTCGCATTTTCTTTTCACGATATTATTCCATAAATTTCTTCGTTCTCCGATTCTATAGAAAACTGTGTCATTGCTAACCTTATCCGTTCACGGTATTTTCAACATTTTCCTGAAACACCACATTTCAAACGATTCAAGTCTTTTCTTCTCTTCTACCCCTATGGTCTATGTTTCGCGGCCATATTGTGCTATGCTCCATATGTAAGTGTTTAGGAACCTTATCCTTGTTTTCAGGTTGATATCTTTGGCAGTCAGAAATTTATATTTATTGTTAAATGCTCCCTTTGCATGTCCAATCTACTTAAAATACCTCTCCTGCTTAGACCATCCTTAGTGATCTTGCTACCCAGATAGGTGAATACTCCCTCCACTTCTATCCTCTGTCCATTTAATGATACGTTTGCATTGTCTTGCCCATATTTGCTATAAGCTCTAACTTTGGTTTTTCCAATATTCATGCTTAAATCATATCCCTCGTTCAGAGTGTTTTCCATTATTTGTAACTGTTCACTCAATTGCCGTTTTATAAAACAATATTCGTCGTTTAAATTTAAAGAACATAAAACCGCAAAAATGCAGTACACGAGAAACAAGCTGTGAGTAATCTCAAAATTCCACATCGCCAAAGGATTAGAAAAATGTTTTCAAACTGTCTGGAAATAATTCATTCCTCCTGGAATATATTGTAGTTTTATTAATGGACAGAGGACGACTAAAAACTTTATTTTTTTCTGAAAGAACCTTGATAAGCGGGCATTCTTGTGAATACTTAAAGAAACCCACAAATTATCAATCTATTAATTGCTCCGAAACATTTAGATCTCCTTATTGTCAAAATGGCTGAAGGAGATTCCTTTATAAAATGACTTGAGTACCAAACGAACAAAATTTAGGAGTGCGTGCCGTCGGTTAAAAGGAAAAGAAACAATTCTGCCTTTTGGCGCGATTTTTTCCGCAAATTGCAATGGAAACTTCATAAAAAATATGAAAACGGGCACACATTTGAAACAAGATTTTTTTCTGTGTACGTATAGAAGCCAATATAAACTCACCCTCAGAATGGTCGATATACTTCAAGAATCACAGAACACAAAGCAATGCAATTCACCACACGCCTTTGTATTTGGACTCTTGCGTCCACCAAAAGAAAAACATAATCATCCTTACACGAAAAGAGAAACAACCAAAGACAGTGTAACACATGGGACAAATGGAGTAACGAAGAGTATATTTTTATTGCACTATTTCGAAATAGAATGAAATGAATGAGTGCTTGAGATTTGAACCCGAATACGCCAAAACATGTTAATTTTATCAAATAATGCCTGATTTCAACAACATGGCCAACAAATCACATAAATAAAGATCAAATAAATTATTTTGGAATGTGAAATGTCTTTTTGACCGTGAATACCAAGGCCGCGGCTAAGTTGCATTCACTGCGGGTCGAAAATCCTGAATTTACGAAAAAGGATGTCATTGGTGGTAGGTGTGCGTAAACTTAAAAAAAACGAAACTTATGAATAACGAATACATAACACGTTAATAATGAGCAAAGTCCTCCCATCATCGTTGTTCGCGTGCACGAACGGTGCTCCAATTGTGCTCTTGTACACCTTTAACCATTTCGTGCCGGAGCGAAGAGAATTGCCTCCCCGTAGCGAGTCTCATGAACATATGAACTGTAACGAACATGAACATATGAACTGAACGTAGGAACTGTAACTTATTCATTCCTAAGCCTAATATTTCTTTATTTAGGGCCTAAAATCTTTAATAATTTACCTTGTTCAATTAAACAGATAAAGAGTATAAATAATTTTTGTAAAAAAGCTAAAGATTGGTTGTTATCCCATCATGATATAAATGTTCTTTTTTGATGTGTGTGTGATTTGATCTTGTTTGCTCTTTTGTATTTATCTCTTCTTATTTGTTTTCACAAGATATATTTTTTGCAACGTGTCATATTCAATGATGTATATTTATAATTTTAAAAAAAGTTAAATTTTGGTGTAAACTAGCCTCGCATTAAATTTAAGGATGGTAGCTTCCACAATGGTTTTTTAACCATTGAAGCTACCTAAAGCTCCTTTCATTGTTTTGTAACAAAATTTGTACATTGAAGTAATTTGGAGTAATAAATTCATTCATTCATTCATATCCTGAACTCGAAGTACTCTGGTGACGGCGTGAGGCAGACGTACACTTACCTTCCGTCTTAGGATCCCCTATCATCGGAGCTCAGGGCCCATACCCCTTCGGCCGCTCGCCTATTCCATCAGAAATATTACAATGCCACTTTCGCTGTACTGTACGCGGTCTACTGACTGAAATACCTGTTTCTTTCAACGAATAATTGTTGAATCCATCGAATATTTGAACTTAAAGGTCGTTTGAGCGAAATATCATTTTACCTAGAAATCTATGCATTTGGTCTCATTTTAAAGAAAAATATCTCACCCTTCAAATAACACCAAAAATTCAACCTCTTACCACATTACTTTCGGAGATGTTTGCCAAAAAATACAAGCCCTTTTACATGGGAAATGGGATGTATATGCACTCCAGAGAGACATTATTTACAAAATAAGGGATTTCTAACACTTAGACGTCGTAAAAAACTAACAGCGTGTAGTTTGTGTATTTTCTCAACTATTTTTGAAAATTAATCATACTGTCACCGCAGAAAAATTCTTCGGGATATCAAGAAACCTTCCGTTTTGAAGGAGTTTCAAACGCGTCGCGCGAAAAAAATGAGTCAAGTTAAAGACTTATTTAGATATTTTCATTTAATTACTTACAATTTCTGTCATATAAAACTATATTATTGCACCATTAATAATGCAATATTTAATTCATGTGTCCTAGAGCTGGTGAAATTACAACGTATAATTCGAATATGGTCTCTATTATGACGAGGGAACTATCTCGCTCGGACTACATTAACAAGAATTCTCGTGTTTGTCAAAGCGTGTATAATTATTTAACAAAATTCTAACGTTGAATTCCTTTGCGTAGTAGTTCCTCATCGTCTAAAGCCGACATTTGGCGAGAAAGGGTAAACGCCTCGAATGAAAGCCTCTCAAAGATTGGCCCGGGCATTCCTTCGATTCAAAAGTCTCTCTGCTTTCCCGTGCCTTCCTCCTTTGGTTGGCCCACGCTCTTTAAAGAGGGCGCAGAGTTACTCAAGAGAAGAGGACTGGTCGCCTCAGAGGGACGACTAGCATTCGGGTCGGACCTTTTGCATGTGACGTCCTCTTCTGCGGAGGTCGCCTTCCCGAGCGCCTCTACGACTCCAGAAACCTTAAGCGAACAATCCAGAGGAGATAGAGAAGAGGAGGCTTTCTTACCCTGCTGCTGCCGACGTCGCCGAGCGTCCCTCTTACTTCGCCGAATCGCATATATCAAGAAGGAAGGGTTTCCCGCCACGACTCTCGGCTGGAAGGGCAGCGCACAACAATGGGAAGGAAGGGAGGGGAGGGAGGGGATGGTGAGGAGCAGAAAGACATGGTCCACACCCCCTCCCCCCCTTTTTCTCGGCTTTCCACGTTCCCATTCAGACAAGAGCTTCCCGACAGAGGTCTGGTCTATTCAAAAGCGGGATCGATGCTCCTGCCATCTATTAATGTCGGATGTAGTTATGGGTATGTTGAACCGGTCCCCCACCTCACAACTTTCCCTTCCCCTTGCAGGGAGGCTGATCGGACATTAATGCGAAAGTAATTTACGCGCAAGAGGATTTACGAAATTAATTGGAATGAGGACGCTAAGAGGCCTTGTTTTACACCCATAGGCATTCAAAAGCGACATGGAATTCCTCTAGTCCACTATGGCTTCTTTTGAAATGTGTTCCAGTCTCACCGAGTGATTTGGGCACTATATCACAGTCACGCGTTTCTGTGATACCGTTTCCAAAAATATGCTGCATTAAATGCCGCTTTGACAGCGATGAATAACCATAAATTGCACTGGCACACCCATTAATTAGAATGATGTAAGTCAGGAAATCAATTACGTTCTTTATATGTGTCAGTAAATATGAAAGAAATGGTATGTGAAGTATACTGACACCTTCTTCCAAATTTAAAGAAAATGCTTAGTTGAATTAGTATTTTCGGCTAAAACATTTTTCAATGCATATTCATGAAACGATTGTTAAGTAAAAGACGAGATTAACGGCGAAATAAATCAGCCACTTAACTTTGCCAAATATTTTACCAGAACGAGCTGGAATTTTCATTGGTGAAGTCATTGCACAGAATATAAAATCCAAAGATTCTTGCGAATTGGAATGGAATTTGTACATAATGAAAAAATGAAACGTTAGATTTTTATTCAAGACAAAATTTACTTCCGACCCGAATTTCATAATGCATAATTTCACTCTTCTGTTAAAGTTATTATTTTTGTATATATTGTTGGAGTGGAATAAATATTTATAATTATTACATTTCGAGCAAAAGCATCTAAAACCTAAGAACACGGAAGAGTTTGTATCGGAGCAACATAAGTTTCGTCTAAGAGTTTGTCAATAATACTTCATGTGTACGTAACTCAGTAAAATGCCCGTTGTTCAAATAGCTACTTAACATTTCTCAGTGATTCTGATCATGAAGAATGAAGCATATGGGGATCTGGCATTTACTTTTTTTAATTCAAACGGAAGGCCACGAAAATGGTTTTCTTCTAGAAGCATGCCCGGCTTGCGAGATAATAGAACTCTTGAAATTTCTCTTAGAGTGGATCGTTTTAATGCTTTCCGAGAGTTGACAGATATTTAGCCTAAAAAAGTTGTAAATACATTACATAAGTGCACACTTCATACTAATTCACGTGTAAATAACTTGATTATTCTTGTATGCCAGAATGTGCTGTAATTTTAGTTTCGGCAACAAATATATTTTATAACAGAATAAAACTCACCCATGGAAGGTAGGGTGAATATTACAACGGAATTAAAAGATGCCGACAGATCCAAATTGTTACTAATAAGAATAAATGCCAGATAAAAGAGGATGCCGTCCCCGGTGGCGGCGGGGTAGAGTCCTCGCCTGATAAACCGAGGGTAGCGTGTTCGAGTCCCGCCTGGGTGGGTTCCTCACCACCCAGGGCATGGATGTGTGTCAAGTTCTGTGGGTCCGGTCCCTGGAAAACCTGATGACAGGCTCAGCAGCCTATCGGGAAACATTTGATGATATGTCCAAAATCGTGTATTCCACCCCTTTGGAAATGATCTCATAAAAGAAGATAAGTTAGTTTTAATTGCGATAAGCGAAACAGAATTACCGTATGTAGTCATGCAGTGACCAGTAGTTTACTATGTTAAGGCAAAAATACCTGCCAGTAAGATAATCAGGGGTACAATGGTGGACCCGTTTCACAGTTGATAATCTAGCGGTAAATTTGCTTTGCATTCACGAATGTAAATCTAAAGAGGCTCGGTGTAAATTTTTCGTACCTCAGTTGAAGCTAAAAAAAACAGCATGAAATTACATCAAGAATGTTGCGAAGCGAATGTAAATTATACAAAAAACTAGCATAAAAGCTCATTGATACTCAACGAGAGGGATAAGATTAAGAGAAATAATAGTAGTTTTATTTATACCTAAGAGACTTCTTCATATCTAACTAACATTTATTATATAAATGTTTTTTATAGAGTGGAAATTTCCTGTTAAGGTGTATAGGCTCTTTTTTGCATTTAATCAGCTTTTAAACATAAAATATAGAAATTAACAGCTAAATACATGCGATTATTAATTTCAATTAAAGTTCGTGGAATAAATTGAGCCTGCAATCTGTAAAAAAGATTTTAACGTATATATTTTATGGGATCACTTTCACACGTTTTGAGTCAATTTGGCCTGACAGACATACATCACTACGTTCCTATGAATTGCATTTACCAGATATATAGTATCTACGCCCGACGTTTTAAGACGAAAACATCCATTAATTAAATCATTTAGAGGCTAAATAGAAAGCCATATTTAAAGACTCAGAGTCCTTATGAACCCCAAACCCTCCCTCTTAGGCTCTGAGGCTGAAATATGGTTTAATAAGTGTAGCATCCTGGGAGCTTGCTGAGCCTGTCATCAGATTTTCCAGGGACCGGACCAACAGAACTTGACACACATCCATGCCCTGGGTGGTGAAAAACCCACCCAGGCGGGACTCGAACCCGCGACCCTCGGATTAGCAGGCGAGGACTTTACCCCACCGCCACCGGGGCCGGCGTAAACGTAACTTGTAAAAAAATACTAAACGTGCGACATAGTCGATTTGAAGAATGAAAAATTGCATTTCTTCAGCCATCCGATAATAAAAATTGCCACCCTATATCTTGATCGTAGTTATTTTAAAAGAGAAAATATGTAACCTCTACACTGATTCCAACGCGTAAAAAGGGCCAATTTTTTGGTCCTTCGGCCATTGAGGTCCTGACACACTTTCTCAAAATTCTACAGCTCAAGTTAGCATATATGACACGAGCATACAGGTCGTGTATTAGCCTCGGTGCGACGTCTTCCACTTCTAAAATTCCAATAATATTTTGCAAACCCTATTTCTTATCCAATGGCACAAATTTAGGGGGCGTCCCAAAAATAAATTCGAATTTTCGAAAAATAAAGACCGCCCTAGTGCAGCACACTGGGTAGCCAATTACTTTGAAAATGTGATTGAAGATGCGAAAAATTTACGTGAGAATTTCATTGATTACAGAAGATCACACATTCACATATCTAAGTATTCAGCATTTAAATGATGCAACGCGTTGATTCGATTCCAGTCAAATTTTTTTAAATCTGTGCTAGATGATAAGGTCACCGATGAGACCCTTCCCAAAGCCTTGAGCTCTCTGGATCACGTAACAATAGCAACAACATTATTACAATTTTTGAGCACCAAGTGATGAAATTTAAAAGTTACGGGTTTTTTTTGTTATTGTAAATTTGAGACAGTGTTCCACTGTACTTTTCTATGGTCATCAAACATATTTAGTTATATTTTAACCTATAGGTGCGTACCATTTTATTTCTCGACAAAAAGTTTAGACTTCGACTCATCACCAAAAATGCTTCAATTCGTAATCAATAATTAAATCGTTATCACATTTATCGCGGTAATCACTGTTTTGGAAAATATTTATTTTTTTTATATACTACGCTATTAAATTTTGATTTAAGTCCCAATGGCATAATCACATTTCTCTATAATAATGTCCACAGTTGCTGTGATCATTTTCATTCGTGCGATTGATTCATCGAGTGAACCATCCGTGGAAAATCACATTTCCGTTGAGAGACCGGACGCCAGCTGGTTTGAAAGAAGAAGTGGTGCATTGAATAATTCAATGTGGAAAATTGCAACAATCGTTTACTTGCAAGGTGCGACCGTTTGAAACATGAATGCAACGATGGGTTGCCGTGACCGGAAACAGACGGACGACGCCGTGGCCTGCGCAGGTGCGCCCAGTGCCACGAGGGCACTTTGGACTCGCCCGCGTGCATTTCGCTGTTGTTTTTTTCCTCAACTCTGCGGTGTCGTCGCATTGGATACTCTCCTCGAGGGTGTCTCGCCCCGACCGATCGAACGACGAGTGAACATGGAGTCTCAATCCTCGCGGAGAAAAAGATATATCCTGAACGACGGAATCGCGCCTTCTTTATTTTAACGCCACGGCGCGCGCAAGGCACGACGGAAAGAGGAACAGAATCCCGCCGACGCCGCCAGAGGGAAGCACAGTGGAAGGGCAGCCAGTTTCGTAGGAGGATTTTTGGGGGTGGGGACGATGAGAGGGGGAGGGGGTGGAGAGTGGAGGAGGTCATTCGATGAGGTGAGGACAGATCGCAGGGCCCGCCCTCTCAATTCGCCCCCGTGGCTCCACGGGATCCAAAATGGCGTCGGCCATTGTTGAAAAGACCCAAGTTGGCGCGCGGGGACGCTCGCCGTGGCGGGAGGGGAAAGAGTGGATTGTTGGGAGGCGGGGTGGAAGGAGGACGTGGGTGGGGTTGGGAAGGGGTGGGTTGGGGGTGAAATAGGGAGGAGGAGGGGGAGAGAGGAGAGGGAGAGTGGAGAGGTTCTCTCGAGTTTCTTTGGAAACTTTTCCTCGGCCAAAGGAATTGAGAGCATGATTCGGTCCCTCCGGCAAGAATGAGAAGGAGAAGAATAAAAAAAGAAAGAAATGGATAGAGAGAGAGAGAGAGAGAGAGAGAGAGAGGCCAAAGGCAAATAGAAGGAGTGGAAGAATCTTATACGTTTGTGTGAGTGTGTGTGTGATGGTATGCATGGCTATTTTTCTCCATTTCCTTTTTGTATGTAGTATATTTTTTCCTTTTTTTCTTTCCTTTCAGTTCACTCTCTCTCTCTCTCTCTCTCTCTCTCTCTATCTATGAGGCACGGGAAGCCGTTGGGGGTGAGTCCGATTGGGAAGCGGGAGTTTTTATCGGTGGAAGGGGGGAAGGAGTGGGGGGGAGGGGCGGTGTTGAATAATGCCGACAATGGTTTCTGGGGGGTGGGGGAAGGAGAGTGGGGGGGCTGAATTGCGAGGGAGGTAAAATGGTTGCCGGGGGGATGAGGAGAGGTCGCTGTGAGAGCGCGGAATCGATACGGTGGTGAAAGGAGAGCACACACTCACATATCGAAGCGATGCGGAGGAGGAGTGTGGTGCCGGAGGACGCGCTGCGGAAGAGGTTTGGGGGGGGGGGGTTGGGGTGCTCGGGGGTTGGGGGGAGGGGGGACGGGAGAGAGGGATGGTCCGGCGACTGAGCGAACGGGTGGCGGATGACAAATAAGATGGATAAGATGGTACGAATAAGACGTTCGGAATGGAAAAGTTTTAGCGCATGCACTCTCTCTCTCTCGAACACACACATGAAGAGTTTGGGACGCGAATGAAAGGAAGAATCGCTGCCGATAGTGATAGTGGGAGGACGGGGGGGGGGGGGACGAGAAGAATGAAAGTTCCCACCCAACCCACGATGAGAGACAGCGTTCCGAAGACTTTTTTTGTTACAAAAAAAAGGAAAAGGAATTACTCCGAATGAATCCGTAAAACATCCTCCGCTCTTCTCGATATCCAACTCCGAAATTATTCCAACAGGAGAACGCCGCTTTGACCTGCTGCGAGGAAAAGTAGAAATGCATACTCTTACCGTTTCATACTGCCCAAGTTAATCAAAAAAAACTTCATGCCTTTCAGTAGTTTATTTATTCCTCCGACCAAAATTCTACTCAACATTCAACTTCTGGCCTAATCAAGTCGTAACCGATTTCAGAAATGAATATAGGGTAGCAAAGTACCAAGTTTTTCCATAAAAAGGGTATCCTTGACTTCCACAAAGTCATTTACGAGTCTTATAAATTCACCTTTTGTTTGGAGTAATCTTTTACTGCCATTCAGTCAGAACACTCGTTTTATATGATTTCGCTCGAGACAATCCGAGTAAAAAATTCTAAGTCACACATCTTAATAATGTATTTCGTTTGAAAACTCCTGCTTCCACTGATGAAATGTGTTACTAATAGGAAGCAATCTTTAAGGTACAAAATTTGCAAATTATTCCGCAAATATTATGATATATTTTTAATGACCATATTTGTCCAGCCATATGGAGCCCATTGCAGTGCCGTTAGCATGGAACTGCCGCGCTATGACTTCAATTACGGTGGGAATTCGCTATTAACTTAAAGAAATCGGCGCTAAGATGCCCATATTTTTATTTTTATTGAACTTCTAAGGACTATTTTCTTCTTATAAACAGTTCTAATTAAATACCAATGTATGCTTTATTGATGAAATTATTGTTTGTCTACGCTGAAATCTCAACAATATTTATAAAAGCCCGCGTCAAAACATTTTTTTTAGGCCAATCAACAGTAAAACCAGTCAGGAAACCATTTTTTATGCTGGAGCATCTTTCAAGGCAGCTGCGCCAGTCAAAGGCTCCAGAAGCTCCGGAATAAGCTCCAGCATTTTTACAAGCCACAGAGGAAGCCTCCGCTCCAACTTCATATTTTATTAGTTCAGTTTTTAAAATGCATTTCAAAGTTGCTATATCTCAAATTTTATAAGTTAATAAGATAAGGTGACGCCAAAAGAATTTAAGGTATCTCATCTTTAAGGTGAATCGATGTGTTATAATGCAGAGAAGAGACCTCCAATAAAATAATTGTTGATAGGTATCATCAATATACGACCAGTAGTCATACCATCGCTCTATGGATGAGTACCTATTTTACTGTAAATTTTTCGCACATTCAAATGTTAAATTTACGGGGAGAATTTCCCAATACGTTCACAGGCTAAAATAAATTGACTACAGGTTGGCGTTGTAAAAGCCAATGCATCAATTAACGGGTCATTTGCCGATCAACGAAGGGCTATTGTCACAGCTTATGAGAATAACGCAGAAAATATGTACAGAGTAAAATAGTATCTGTACCCATTTGAAACGATCTTTACTTGAATCCATTCGCAAGTCTGCCGTTTAATTTGGCACTCCAGGAACATAAGAACTAACAATATTCATGGTGGAATAAAGTTTTTAAGTTTAGGGAGTGGAGTGCTCAGTTACAACTAGGATATGCCACTGTCAGCAATTGATCTGGCAGAGTATGCAATGACTGGATTGGAAGCCACGAGGTTTATTTGTTCGCTTGTGGTGATGGGTTAGGCCGAAACTGTGACTATGGATGACGATACGACCACAACAAGTTCCAACCATAAAAGACGAGACGTACGCAAAGGCTCCTCGCCAGATTGTATTTAACGAAGACAAGTCAAATTTTGATCAATCAGGAATCAACAACATTTATCGTCTATTTGAGTAAAATGCACAAGCTGTTGACTTAACATCGGGTGAAGTTATTCACTGACATTTCAACCGATGGATATTAATGGAACATAACATTGATCGATAGGTATCAATGGCGACATAAAATTTGAAAGATACATATAAACGGCAATACGCAAGGGCTTCTTCACGGACGATAATCGTATTTACTAGACCAGGCCTGATTTACTTCACGTGCGGTATAAAATATTAAAACTTATTCAGGTCTCTAGGCATTTTGGTTCTTTTCACTGAAAAAAATTAAAGTAACGCATGAGTTGTCTGAATCCAAACATTCAGAGGAGCATGTCAAGAAATTAGAAAGCAAAACTAGACGAACACTCCGGGACACAGTGATTCCGATGCCTAACTCTTCATAAGTCTTTTGGAAGTGCAACTTGCAGTGCGAATCGGCATCGAAAAAAAATCCTGCTCCATGCTGAAAAATCGAACAAATTTTACCCCTGGGTAATTGCCATGTCAAGTGGTCTAATTTTTTCGGAATTGCACAGCTCGACCACCTCCGACTTGCGTACGGTTCCACATGTGTCAAACGTATTTGTGTAAAGTTATAGATCCACCGGTGGATGACTTTTGGAAGCATTGCCATTAGTGTTATCCCACGTTACGACTACGCGCACGATGGCTGTGAAATTGTGGCTAATTAGAGACGTATTACCTCCGTAGATTTTGTGTCTTAATAAATGATACTTAGCTTTATTGCATAAATCTTGAATCTCCATTTATTAAACTTAAAAATAAAATTAGACTATTGAAATAAAAGTACAAAAATTGCAACGAAAACGGCGGAAAAAATTAGCTCTCCGAAAATATTTTAGTTCTAGCCTGCCATAATTCCACCAACAATGACTCGATGAATATGAATTTCCGTCTTCAATGTATCAGTAGAGATGAATTCTTCATTGTACAATATGCAAACCCCTTGCCTCCTCCGTTAATTGGCAAATCACATCCGATATTGAAGACTTTTGTAAAAAGGTCAAATATAAGTAGGCTTAAACCCTCTTCCTGTTAAACCATGTCCCACAAATGTCTTGAAGCCTATTTAATCGAAAAGAATATGTTTCAGAGACCAAAAAAGGGAGTTTAATAAACTAAGGCGGCCACACACTGGCGTTGCAAGGAGGTCAGCCAGCATCAGCACAATTTTTTACACGATTGTTGCGCGGTGAACTCTCATAAGCTTAAATTAGAAGTTCAATTTGGAGAGCATTTGGTTTTCTCGTTCCGCCGTGGACATCGCACTGGATGAACTGGAAGCCGCCTCAAAGAAAGGGCCCCGCTGCTCCCTCTTTACCGCGATTGCCACCGCGAGGAAGCGGCAGATTGGGAGAGACAAGAGAGAGAACGTTCCTCTTACCCCTTGTCGCAAATTCGACCCGGATGCCCACATCAACCAAGATAGCACAAAGACGCGGGCCCCGCCTCGAGTGGGCCCTTCCGCGATGGGGTTTGGCGGTGGAGGGGGCGGGGTGGGGGTGGCGAGTGGGGAGGGGTAGCAGCAGCAGCAGTAGCAGTCGGCATCCGTTATTACCCGGAGGGTCTGAGAGCGCTCTCGGGGAAGGGACGGCATAAATTTCAATTTCTGGAATCTCCGCGGAGAAGAAGAGGAGGGAGAGCAGAGACCTCTGTCGGGAGTGAGAGGAGGAGGAAGAGGGTGGAAGAGGTCTTCTTGGAATGGGGAAGGGAAAAGAGATCTGAGATTCCCAAACACTTCCTTCTTCTCTTCCGCGAGGGACTTGGCTAATTACAATTTCAGGAGAGGGCCGTGCTCAGCTAGGCGTGCAGCGAAGAGAGAGAGAGAGCGATTCTCTCTCCTCTCTCTCTTTCACGGGACATTAAGTGTGTGGCGATGGTCGAAGGACCTTCATAAATAATGTCTCCGCGCTAAAATTTGATCCACCCCGCCCCCATCAACATTGCCCAAGATCCTCCACGCGTCGCCCTATCAAGGAAACTCAACAACTCCCATTCCGGGTCAAATTTACCCAGCACTTAGTTCGACGTCTATATCGCTTCCATCTTTCGGATTTGGACCTTTAAACCCTCCCGATCTTCTCCACCACCAGAGGACGACGAAGCCCAACGAGGCTCGAGGGGACGCGAATACACCGCTGGGCTAAGTGGCGCGTGTCGCCCAGGACTCCCAGGAGTTGGGCTCCATAGGTATCCCAGGTAGAAAAAAAGCATAAGTTTGGCTTCAAGCCTCTCGGTGATCCCATCCAAACACTCAAACGGAGCCCCGAATTTCTTGACATTGCCATTGGGGCCAAGCCGACTAGCAATGTAAATCCGAAAAACGCTAAATTAGTATTTAGCGTCAAAAACCTTATGGAAACCATGTAAATGAATGAACCAAGATTAGCAACATGTACCTTGGGATACAAATTATAGGATACCTTGAGATGCATACTGAAGATAATAATACATTTGATTACAGGATGGTGAACTCAAGGTAAAAAGGCCAAAAAGCCTTTGAACAGTCGACTGTGAGATCAGTCTACTTACAAAAAAAATAACCAGAGAATCTACAATTCCATAAATTCATGAAGGGCATTGACTTACGGCAGAGATGTATGGCCACAAAAAAACCCCGAAAAAATCATTATTGGCCAATGTAATGGACTTTTGATTAAGAGCAGGAGGTAAATAAAAATGAGAAAGAATAAGGAATTAAAGGATTAGAAGGAAGTATATACGTAAACAGCACGATAGTAGGAAAAGTGAAAACAGCTTTGAAGATGGTATGGACACGAGAAAAGGATGGGAAATGTAAGACTCTCAAAACAAAATCTTAGGTAGCACGCAAATGGAAGAAGAAGGAGAGGCAGGCCTAGGAAAAGTTGGATGGAATGAATACAGACGGAAATGAGAGAAAGAAGACAAGAGGAAGGACTCAGGAATGACCGAGAAACATGACAATTCGGATTCGTGAGACGTGGAACGTTGTAAACCATGTTTTCATAGCAACAAGTAAACTAACTTGACGAGTAAAAGTTTGAAAGAGGCGAGGGAAAGTTTGAAAGGGCACAATGGTGAAACGTGGACTTGAAAAATGAAAGGATTGATGCCGTCTGCTCAAAAAAAGCTATTAATGTGATGATGACGAATTTTATCTGAATCAGCATCTAATTTAGGGCTCCTTTTGGTTGTTTGATAAAACTCTTACTTATGATCTTTATGAAGGTCTTCCACAGGTTTAAAATACATCTTCAGTAAAGAATAGCAAATGAATTTAATCAAATATGTAATAGAAAAGATTCACATATCCAAATTTCATGAAAAATGAAACTGTACATTAACAAGGAACATTGTCTGAACCTATTGCAATAGTGGGAGATGATTACGCAGGAGAAGAAAAACAAATGAATCCCATTGACTCCTATCCCAAACCTAGATAATTATTAATTACGTAGTTTGAGCGACATATTATTTCACCTTGAATTCAATGAATTTGGTTTCATTTTAAAGAAACATATATCATCTTTCCATTGATAAAAAAATATACGTCGTATAATGCACTATTTTTCGAGACGTTTGCCCAGAAAAAGGGGCCGTTTCCCGTGGCTCGTATGGTGCTCGTATGCGCTCCAGCGAGACTTTGTTTTAAAAATTTCAAACTCCCAGATCTTGTCAGAAACATAAAAGTGGGAGCCTTGTAAGTTTTCTCAACCTATTTTTCAAAAAAATCAATTACTCACGGCAGAAATATTTATAGGATCGCAGAAAAACATTTTAATATGAATGTTTTTTTCCCTTACGACCCGAAAAAAATGACTTAAAGATTGTACATGCAACTGGGAATTTTTGGTACGCAAAAAATAATTTTCCGCTATTATTATAAAAATATTTGCTTCGTACTTCTTACAAATGCTGAAATGTAAAAAAAAATAAAATTTCCGTGGGGTGAGTGTTGTTACTGGGGAAATATGCTGCACATACTACCTTAAGCAAAAACCATTCGTCCCCTCCACCCAATCACCCCCTTCCAGTTTCTTCGATTCTCCACCCCCTGTCATCCATCCAACACCCAACAGTGAACTCCACAACGAGGGGCACATAATTTCATGTGACTTTAACTCTACCCCACCCCACGCGTTCACCGCTCTTGTACTCCGCCCATCCCAACTCCTCCACGAGGGCACTTCGAAGTGAAACTTATTTGCACATAGATTCCCATGAGAGCCAAACGAATTGAAAAAGCATATCGCAAAAATTGTCACAAACGACGGAAATGGAGAACAGCGTTGCGATATTTCGTGAGAGACTCGTGCGAGAGTAGAAGGGAATGGACGATGGAGGGCTCATTTAGAGGAGATTAAAGAAATGATAGGAAGAAAATAACTTCAATGCTAGCAAGTTTTGGCCAATTTCATAAATCCAAAATTTCTTCTGGTGGATTTTTCTTCAAATAAACAATTTAAAATTATTCTTGCTGACGTTTTGCAATATTTTACATCCATAGGCTTAAAATATACAACAAGCGTAACATAAATAAAATTTTAAAACCTGATCAGATATTTTAAACACTATTCGTACCTCGATTTTAAAACATAAACATAATTGCATTGATTGTGAAAGCTTTCGAGAGAGCAGGTAGCGTTTAATCCACTTAGAATTCGTAACAATTAGTTCATGCTTGCTGGGCATAGTGATTGACATAAAATAATCAATAAAAATTTAATGCAATCATAAAGCTAAAACTTATTGAATTAACTGATTAAAACAGATAATAATGACATTTTGATAAATAAACGTCAATGAAAGGAATAAATATATTATGTGAATATTATATAGCGTCATTACAAAGGTGACCTGAGCGAGTCTATTTACCTTGACAATGACGCGATAGACTGAAGTCGATCCGGTCATAAATTAAGTGTTGAATAGTTCTCAGTATTTCATTAATAATGCTTATCTGAAAT
Organism: Ceriagrion tenellum; assembly: GCA_963169105.1. Classification (NCBI taxonomy): domain Eukaryota; kingdom Metazoa; phylum Arthropoda; class Insecta; order Odonata; family Coenagrionidae; genus Ceriagrion; species Ceriagrion tenellum. Next base: position 122,154,546 of record OY720643.1, read on the forward strand.
TGTAGGGTATGTTGATCATTAGTAGGGTAGCTGTCAGTCAGCTGTAGACGAGCATCCCTTGACTGAAAGACTGATTGTGATGCTGAAGATAAGAACAAGGAATGCCACTGGCGTTAAATATATATGCTTTGTTCAAATGAAAAATTACACTGAAACAAAGAATGCCCTCAACACTTCGTCCTTCTCGCGTCATTTTTCATTTATCACTTATCCCTCTCCGTTGTCCACCAAGCGTCCTTCCTCTCCTCCACATACTCTCCCTTGGACTATATTATTGAGAAATCTTTACATCTAGGCCAATCCTCCACGATCATCTTCGTCGCACGTCAATCCGAGCGCAAATTCTTCCCCATCCATTGGTTGCATTGAATTTGCCGGCATTTAACGTCCCTGCTGGATCCCCTTCGCAATCTACGGACTTCTCAATCAGCGATCCCAAAATAGTCGAAGCGGATTAACACCCTCGATTTTGTCTCGATGCATATTTTTCGCTGCGCTGTTTCACCGGGGGATGGAGAAGGGGGTTGGGAGGGGAGGGAGGTGAGAAGCAAAAGGGGAGAGTTGAAAAAAAGGCTGCTGCGTCGCACAAACCACCCCTCAAACCAGCCCACCCACCCTCGCCCCTCCCACCCCAACCAACCCACCTGCCTTCACCCGCTTAACCATCCTTTCTTCCCGCACTAATGAAGAATGAATTCCCGCCCCCTCTTGCCAGCGGCTGCTGTACCCACTACCTTGCATAAATCATTCCTTTTGATTTACCGCTTTGGATGAGGTTAAGGAAATATGTAAACTCGTGGTTCGCCGGGGACTTTTACCTTGCTTTTCATGTCATGGGGCGAGGGTGGGAGGAGGGGGCGGCAAGGAAGGAGAGGGGGGGGGTAGAAGAGGGAAAATGCTGTTGGCGGGGTGGTACACGGTTGACGAGGAAAGTTCCCGATGATTAATCATTGGGTGGGAGGGGGGAGAGGGCAATTATTAATGAAATAACGGCGGAATTCCTCGCTCAAAAAGTTGCGGCTTATGTGTTTTAAGAAACAATGCATAAATAAGTTGGAGAATGAATCTTGATTTCAGCGTTCTCCCCCACCCGTTTCCCCCAAGTACCGAATCTTGGTTGCTCATTCTCCTTAAAATTCTCATTACTTGCAAAATATTACGGCGTGTGGACTGTGGGTAAAGGCCCTTTTGCAAAGAAAGTAAACATTCATAGATTTATGGGAATGAACTGCAAGAGTGGAAAAAAATCTTTACCAACCTAGGGAAAAAATATGTACCCTGGAAGTACTGTAAATAAGCAAAACCTGTACTAAAATCAGTATTTAGAGCAGTTAAAGTCCTTCTAAATTTACTGGACTGAACTGTATTACAATTATAAAGGAAGATTTAAACTGAACTGTGGAGACTGCACCATGAGTTTGCCAGGGAATTGAACTCCGGCTATGCTATGGTAACTGCACAGTGGCTGTGGGGTGGTAACTTGGTAACTTCTCCGGGCTTATGATATTGTTTCACTTAAAGTACGGGTTTGAGTACACTCCCAATACAGTTATTGAGCACAATTGGAGCTCAGATCCAATAGAGTTACAGCACAATTTCTCGGAGAACACAAGTCATGACCCCTTCGCTGGATTTCTTGAGGTTGAGCAGAAAAAATCGTCTAGTAACTCATAAGAGTCCTATACACATGTACATCACCCCGCATCTTTTCGGATAAGTCAAGAGTCAAAAAGCTTATAGCGCGCTGTTAATCTTGTAAATCTGATTCTGCTTTCATAAAACTCATTTAATTTAAACATGCCCCCTGTCCTTAATGCCCCCTTCTTAAATTTCTTTCTTTTAAGAGTATCTTCCTCCACATTTGCTCATGAGTGGCCCATGTATACTTCCTGCTTCCCTTCCTCCCATTCAATTGTATCCTAAATCATAAATTGTTATTCGATCCTTCTGTCGGTCGTTTGCCGATCCTATCTGCCAACATGGCCAAACCAACGAAGCACGTCCTTTTCGCACTCATAAATCAATGGAGCATCCGTTTCACATTCTTTTGCCACCCACCCACTCACCCCCTCTGCCCCTATAATACTCCCACCCACCTCGTCTGCTTTCATCGCCAGTACTTCTCTCGTGTCGACTGCACTCACTCCACTCTCATACTTATCCTCGCGTGCTTCTCTGCCATGCATTTAAGGAGTGTACTATAGAAAAGAGCAATTATTGTTTCCTAAACAACCATTCATTAATTGAAATGGAATATAAAAATATCAATCGTGATACAGGGTGTAACATCAGCCGGAGTTGGAACTCCATTTTCAAAAGAATTAACGATGCAAGACCTCAGCCTCCATATCCCAACGGTTTCCGGAGCCAACAATCCACCTCCGGCCAATCAGGAGTGACCTAGCTGAAGCTATATAAGCCAGTGGTAATTCAAAATCTAGCAACATTTTTGCCTTGAAGATGAGTGACGAGTCGTTGCCCGAAACGTCGGCAGTACTAACTAATCTAAACTGGTGTGAAGCCCGAGAAAAAATCACCAAATCATTCATTTCTTTACGTACTTCACATATTATCTGCGCCTTTTGTTTATCTATATCAACAAAAACAACGATTCATCCATAAACGAACCAAAACTAATTGAGAAAAATTCGCCCATGATTTCATTTCACACTCTGTAACGATGCTTGCATAAGATTATCCGCCTGAAATAAAAGCAGACAAAAACGTCCTTGAGGCGCTACTACGGGGCCCTGGCCTGCGCCCATTGAGCACTAAACTCTAAAGGTGACAGAGTTTACTCATTATGTTAGCAAGGGTGGGAAAGAGGGTTTTCACAGATACGACCGCGGCATTAACCCTACTTTGAGTAAAGCTAAACGTGTCCATGTCACCGAAACTTAAAACAGATCTTGTTATACAGTATAAATCCATGTCACCCGCAAGATAGGCTAGTTTTCTAATCCCGACTGAATTATAAGCATTTAAAATCATGATTTAATCATCCTTGAATTATGTCCACCGACTTATAAAACTTAATTCTTAATAAAAAAATATACCCTTAGTATGAATGTAAAAAAAGTCCGCATCTTTTATCACCCTGTCATATTCCAACTAAGTCTAAACAACCGGCGCCTCTCGCGGAGAAAAGCTGAAATGGTACGGGAGTGAAGACAGGATGGAAAAAAGATTTAATTTTTCTCGGTGAATGCTTTACGTAAGTTCTTCACGGTAATTCCACCAGGTTAAAAAACTTAAGAGACCAACTCGTAAAAGTGCAGGATCCTAATGTCCTTATGATTCCAGGGGTCTTTCAGGTTTCTTGTGAATGCGGCCTAGTCTACGTTGGGGAGGCTGAAGGAATCTTTGATACGAAGCTTAAATAACACCGGAGGCATTTCAGGCTTTGAGATCCCAAAAGGTCTCTTGCTGCCGAACACAGCTTTAGTTTTAGCCACAAGATTGAATGGGATAGCGCCAAGATGAAATTAGTCAACAACATTCTGTCTCTAAGGAAAGTGATGGGTGTTCTAAGCTAAGTCGATGGCGCTGAATTCAAAAATGAAATCAGTTATTTTCGGTCGGGCTCAGTTTTTTGCGATACTACCCTAATTCACTTTTCTAAAATTCATTCAAAACACTGAAGATTGCTTATTCTGCAGCAGCTGATTTCCTTGTTCTAGAAACACAATTGTTGACAAGAGTGTCAGAATGTTTATATAGAATTTTCATAAAGTGAATTCCCTGAAGTCATGAACTAAGTTTTCCTTCCTCGACCCAAAATCACGAGTGACCGCAGTATGGCAATATTATTAATGAACCATGGATGTGTGGGAGTTGAGTTTGGTTTATTGTAAATGGTACGATGGATAGTAAAAACAGTAAAAATCCGAAGGAGTTTGGCTTTCTTTCTCTTGATGGACCTCTCTGAGCCCAACAATCATAGATGGCTTTCATGTGCAACTACGCAATGTTCTTTTTTCAAAACATAGAATCGCGTTGCAACTTGCATCAAAGCATTGAGTTTTGATGGGTTGGGACGTGGCAGTTGTTATTCATCCTGGGTCGTTAAGTCTTATGCTGTGTTAACTCAGAAAAAAACGCCCCTAGTGAAAATGATTGGCCCTGATTCTTTTTGTCATAACCTCTTTACTTTTTGAGTTTACTCTGAAATGGAAAACACGGTAACTTACTCCGCTCGTGAGTTAATGCTTCGAAAATTACTTTGGATGTTAAGTGGGTGACAACGATAAAAATTTGGCCCCTCAAATCTGCTGTGTGACATGTGGTAGACTCCTGACAGGCTGTTAAAAAGAATCGCGTCACATGCCGTTCGCTATTCCGGTGATATAAAGAGAACCAACGGCTAATGCATGAGATTGTTACTTCTGTGATACAAACAGCTGAAATCACTTCTAAAACAAATTAATTTAATCTTATCGTTTCTAGCTTTCCTCCGTTTAGTCCCAAATTGTTACGGCACGCTCTTGACACGTTCAAAAGTGAGGACATGATTTGCGAGTACAACTCTTTATGTGAGACTGATCGTCAGTTCCCGTCCATTTCACTCGGAAAGACCTTTAAGCAAGTGAGAATGTGAAGACCTCCATAAACGAGAGTCGCTTACCCGTCCGGAACTCTATAAGTGAGACCCCACCAAACACCTCTTAAAGCGACGGTGTCTCCCAGGAAATTCGACAGAATTATACATCAATTGACATGCCACACAAACACACTGTAGTACAGTAGAGTGGGAACAAAGGTGAGTCAATAACAGTCAATTCCTGAAGAAGGGAAGTCGCGGCCTCTGGGCGTTAAAGGCTGGAAAGAATTTATCTTGAGTGACAAACTAAAATAATACCTCTACTTCACCACGCATATCTTCATTGCTTCCATATTTCGCATTGTTTCCCTGACATTTCTTTCTTTATTCTGAGTTTAATGAGGCGTTAACGCCCAAATCTTAGTCAGTGACCTCCGTAAGCGAGAGAAGTAGACGCTAGACCTGGATTGGTGAAAGCCTCAATAAGTGAGAGATGTCGCTCCTGAAACTTTACAAGTAGGAATCCGATCAAGTGAGAACCCTCGGTAAGTGAGAAATAAATACCATTCCATTGGACTCACACTGATCGAGGTTCGACTGCAGAAACAATTCTCCATTTTACATTTCCGTCCAAGGACGTCTTTTAATTAACTTGATAAATCTCGATATCTTCAATTGTGCGTGAAAAACGCGTAGAAAATATTTTCCCCAGAATCGAAACGAAGTCTCTTTTAGCTCCTTGAGCTCACCCGAATCTCAAAATCACGTCACCGAAAATAATGGAGCGTCGGTGCGACTTCAATTGCAAGAATCAGTGGCCGTTAATTATTATCATTAAGGTTCATCCACCATTTTAAAACATAAAATGCTGTAAAGTCGCTAAGATCACATGGAAGAACTTTTTAAGCTGCCTTTCAGGAGAAATGCTGATAAAATACTTGCATGCGGGCGAGTGAAGTATCCTCAAACAAGCTAGGGCAGATTTTTCGGTCTCTTGTCCAAATCGGCCGCGCACGCAGCGTCAGAAAACGCTTTGAGCACTTCGACAATAAAAGACTTTCTTTCCCCTCGAGGTGCGATGCGAGGAGCGATAGTCGTGAGCCATCGAATGCACATTTTAATAACTTCTCAAGTTAGTTGAAAGATAATCCTTGACCAAAATTTCACTTAGGTACATCTGTTTATACGGTAGAAATCATCATGCATGAAGTAACATAAATAATTCAAGAAATATATTTTTAAGTTTTCGCCTTAATTTAAGCATCGATATAACATGGGTTCTAGGCGCAGATTGTGACATTTAAGAAAAAAATGACAAGGAGAATGTGTTTTTACCTGGCATGATCCCATCTTTTCTACCTTAATAATTGCTAGAAACCATCGCAATAATATGAAGCGTATTATTGTATGTTTTTGGGAAAACCTGTACATGTAGAATGGAATTATTCTGAAATATATGTCAGGTCACTTGCTAAGATGTAATTGAATTGCCAAGAAAATAAATCGGTAACATGCTATATTTTCACTTTTAACCGTACACAAAAATACTAATAAGGTAGTTTGAGCGAAATATCATTTTACTAAGAAATCAATGATTTTGGTCTCATTTTAAAGAAAAATATCTCACCCTTCTAATGACACCAAAAATTCTACCTCTTACCACATTACTTTTGGAGATATTTGCCAAAAAATGCCAGCCCTTTTACATGGGAAATGGTACGTGTATGCACTCCAGAGAGACATTATTTATAAAATGAGGGATTTATAACACTCAGATGTAAAAAAACTAACAGTGTCGTTTTTATGTTTTCTCAACAATTTTTAAAAATCAATCATATTGTCACCACAGTAGGTTCTTGGGTGTTACAAAAAACCTTCCCATTTTAAAGGAGTTTCAAACTCACCGCGCGAAAAATATTAGTCAAGTTAAAGACTTATTTCGATATTTTCTTATAATTACTAACAATTTCTGTCATATATAACTATGTTATTGCACGATAGATAATGTAATGTTTAATTCGTGTGCCCTACAGCTGGTGAAATTAAAACGTATAATTTGAATATGGTCTCTATTATGACTATGGAACTATCTCGCTCGGACTACCTTAAGTACACGCATGCAAAGTTTCACCCAACTCTGTAGATGAGAGAAAATCGCTCCCACCACCTATAGGAAAGAGAGAATTTCGCATCGCTCGATTCGCATCTTCATTCATTCGCATTCATTCGTTCCAGTGACAATGGCACGCATAATCTCGAGGTGGGAAATGCCTCGGGCCGACCCTCATGCAGCCATATTCTCGGGGGCGGTGGGGGCGGGAGGGCAAGGGAGGGCAGAGAGACGCGACGTGAGGGGGCGAGATGGGGTGGCGACTGTGGGGGCGGCCCAAGAGATGGAGGCGGAGAGGAGGGGGGAAAGGCAATGTCTAAATTAATTGCGAGCGCTTTATAAAAAGAGAGGCCTTCGGGAGGGGTGAGGACGGATGTCTTCTGGTGGGATGCGTACTTTGGCGCCGGCAATGGCGGCTTGTATCATATTATCAAGGCAAATTAATTTCCCTCGACTTGATTACCCAGCAGCAAGCAAAGGCTTGTCAAACGACTGGAATTAATCGGGGAGGCGCTTTTGTGACGCCCACTGTGTACCCTGTCGATTATTTGCTCCTGAAACAAGGGACATTCTCTCCCATTTCCATAATTCTGTTTTTGAAAAAGAATGTCTCAACCCCGTTTTTTTTCAACTATTGACGAAAGAAAACCTAGATGTTGATGTACAGTGTGGGGAGGGAGAAGTGCAATGGACATCGAGCGAAGAAAATTCCAAGCGAAGAAAGCGTGCATGCTGAACAGGCAATTGCTACACCGTGGGTGGAGTAAACATAAAACCTTCAAATACAATAAAATATTTTCAAAGAACGACGGACCACGCAGTTACTTCAACGGAGTCACCCGCTAGTGATAACACAATTGTGAGAAATTCACAGCGGATAAATCATTCGCCTGTACTGGGAACCGAACCCAGATGCCTCGATTTAGCGCCGAGCGCTCTAACCAATTAAGCCACCCTGGCGTCATATTCCACTATGAATCTTATGGGGGGCTTTAAGGAGCAATTAATCCTCACAGATACCGTGCATATGATGCCGGAGGTACCCGTATGCGAGCGCTAAGCGCCACAGTCCACGAGGTAAAGCCCAACTTTAAACACAAAGGTGTTTACTTTGGACATTTTCAAAGAACCACGGAGCTAGCCGCGCAGTTACTTCAACGGAGTCACCCGCTAGTGATCACACAAATAATTAACTGTAAAATATCTTGGAATTACCTTAACTTCAGACATATCGTGGGGAACACACATACAAAACATATGCGGCACAGCATTAAAGGAACTAGGTTTAGCTAAGCGTATAATAGGAAGGTCCTCGGATGAAAAAGTACAAAAGAGATGCTACTTCGCTCTGGTTAGGCCACACCTCGAATACGCTGCGAGCATTTGGGACCCTGGTCATTTTTAAGATGGTACAGAAGTAGCCCTGGTAGCAATGTTTTTTTTTAAAACTGCCAACTTTAATGAAAAGGTGAAAGTAGAGTTGATGTTGTTTGTAAGGATATGGCAACATGAAGGTGGTTCAAGTACAATTGATGGCCTTGAATGCTGTTGAGTATTATATCGGAAAGTACTCCAACACCACGTATAGTTTTCATTATTGCCAGTATCCATTTGAAGTACATACATTATTCGATTACAGCGTTTCTTTCCACTTTTTATAGAAGAGGCCAGTTTTTAAACTCATTTCTGCAAGGATAAGAGTGCTAATATTTGTGAAGATATCACAACAAAGGTTTTTCGTGTGTTGGAGTGGCAGTGTTTATTGTGGTATACCAGCGATTACAAATGTTAATTATGCGCTGTGATGAATATCGTGCACGTTCATGGTAATGTATTAACATATTAATGTTTATAGAAGCTATGCCTCATCTCTTGAACTTGTATGTTGTGACAGGTAATGTACTTTAACAGTTACAAATACGTAAAAAGTGTCGGAAATGACTGACAGCAGAAACAATTACGTTGTTCTTGCTAATGTCTTCTATAAGATTACGATTTTTTATCAATTGAAATGAGTTTATGACTATGGATTGATATTGAGTAATAAGTGTGATTGTTTACATCCTTGATATAGGATAACGACTGTAGTGTTTCTTATGATTTATTCAGTAACTTGCCTTATTAAGAGTCATATTTGTATTGCATTGCAATTTCGTGTACGGAATGGATCTTGGTAGAGCTAACCATGGCAAGAGTTATACTTTTATTTGAGGGTAAATAGTGGGGTCGTTTGCGTCCAAGTGAAAGGGTGATAATTTATCTGTTAACTTATGTGTATTGTATTATTCTGGTTTGAAATATTTTGTGTGTTTTATACAATCATATTCTTAAGTTGTTTGAATCGAATGTTGAATTTTGTTCAAGCGATAAAAATTATTATACATGTGGAGGAACGGAAAATGCATGGCATACAGTTAGCGACACTATAAATTATGTTCTCATTGGGGGCCTGGTGATTTTCGCCCAATTAAGAGCTCGATAATTTGTCTACGTATGCGATGGATGATGTTTTATAATTAGCCATTGATTAAATTGTGTCTCCTAAAACTATTGTTCGTTGGATTTATTTTCCTTGTTGTCATTAGCAAAGATTGCGTTGTTATTATTTGAATAAAACTCAATTTACTGTTGTAGTGAGAGCTTGTTGAAATGGTGGCATTGATAAAAAGATGCCCGAAAAATCTAACGGAAGATCATGATATATGCTGCAAGAAATAGACTAAAAAAGGTGTTATGCAAATATGTTTTTATTTGTTGTGATGTTGCGCTTGGACATAGTCATGTAGATAGATCAGTACAGGTCACAACGAGAATGATTTGGTATTAGCTGGAGAATATATGCTAAGTATCGATGAACGCGACAATCAACTTATGTCTGAAATTGCACATTATAATATTTCAAAATGTAATTAAAATGATCACGAATGAGCGTTAGATTTGTAAATTGACCTTTTCAGAGAATCGTTGAGCATAAAAGGTATTTAGATAATGAAAAGCATTAGAAAGGATGTGGTGTTATCGTAACTCAACGAGAGCATAATTTACTCTATTCAACGAATTAAAATCAACTGGTTTGCCGATGGAAATTAGAAATTGCTGTTTTTATTTTCAAGACGATATTATTAATCTTCATTAACTCAAATTTTTTCATTAGAGAAAATGCTGTTTTTGGAGTTGATTTTAATATTATATGAACGAAAGAGAAAATAATGCCCTTCTATTATGTCTTTTTTTATTGTTGTTGATGAGAACTTCGTGAATAATGCTCGCCGGTTCAAACAATTTAGTGTTATCATTTACCATTTAATAATTTTATGGTCCAATAACACTATGGTGTAGCAAATTTGGTCTGCTTTCAACTTGAGCTAAACCTAAAGAGTTATTACATTTATTTACATTATTAGAGGAATTTGAAACTGACGCAAAAGTCTTAGAATATCAATACTAAAACTATCAAATGAAGGCATTGAGGGCAGTTTGTAACACTCGTGAGGAAGTACAAATCGATTTCATTGGCATTGTAATATTTAAAATTCTTAATGGGTATTCCAAACGAATCAAAACAAGTGCATTCAAAACTAGGCTCATGATGCTTATATTCAAGAGAAATAAGTGGGAAATATCCTGTACATCTCACAACAGCGTAACTTTCGATGGCATGCTGTACGATCGCCCACATAAAATCGCTCGAAATACTTCACTCTAATGCAGTGAGCTTAATTAAAGGTAAACGGATCCCTAACGTTCGAATGTATCCCAAATAACAAAATCGGCCCCCTGAAAAGACGGCTTACTGTAGCTCCTGAACCGGTCATTACCAAGAACTGGTATTCCTCTATCGCCCCCATCAAATCCTCCCCCATGCTTCGCAAGAGAACCAAGACATAGATACCCAGGACAACGTCAATAGTACAGCCTGCACTCAAGAAGGAAAGAATACTGCAAAACCTAAGTAGGAGAAAAGAAAGCCACCACAAGTTCTACGAAATTGGAATGCCAAGACGCTCCGGAACTTTGACAGTACGTGAAGGACCAAAACTTCACTCTCGTTAGTGGAGAGGAGTTAACCCGGGTGCATCTGCGTAACTCTGACTGCTTTGGCCTGCGCCTGGCATTCGGGGGAACGCGCGCGGTTCTGATTGAACTGGGATGAGTGCTGCATGCCTGATGTGGAATCACCCCATGCCACACACCCTCGTGGTCGCTTGCACGATATTTTGCATATGTAGATGAACTAGGAAGACTTCTTCACACTACGCACTATCCTTTCAAGGGCCGAAGCACATTTCTACTACTGGGCTGTAGGAGACGAAAGGACAACAGTCTTCCAAATTCTTGGTCTGTCCTCACACCACGACGCGGATGGAATTCTAAAGGACCCTCGGGACCTTGAGATTCTTGCCAGAAGGATCCGATAGGGAAACGAGAAAATTGGAGTCTTCGTGGCCTCCATTAGCCCCCACCGTTGAGTAGCCAATCGATCACATTCAGGCGCTCAAGACTCTAGGTAACAATCTGTGCTCCTTTCCCCTATACGAGAATAAGGTGCCACAGATATGTTACCGATGTAGTAGCTTAGAGCGCGCCTCCTTCTTCTGCTCGGCCAAATCAAGGCGCTTCAAGTGTGTTGGCGCCCTCGTCGGAGCTGATTGCACAACTGAAAGGAACTTCGCACGCTGCTGCAACTGTGGAGGTGAACATATCGCCTGCTCCCATGACTGCCCGAAATGGAAGGCAAAAATGTAGCGTCGCAATAAAAACTCAGCCAAGTCGTTGGCAGTCAACACGAAGACATCTAGCGGCTGCAATGCTGAGGCAGCGACAGGGACCCCTACACTCGCCGTACAGAATGCTTGGGGAAGAGAAAATGCCGAGTGAGGGGGCTCCCAACCAAGAGGTGGCCGACGATACATCATCCATTAAGTGGATGGATGATCCGGAACGAGACAAAGTTCCCTTTCCTTCCATCTATTCTCTTCCGCAGACAATTGCCGCCACACAGGAAACTGCTGAATCAATCAGGATTTCTCTTAGGCAAGTTCAACAGCAACACTAAGCGGCGGTCGCCGCAAAACATGCTTAACCAACCGGCAACAATGTGCAGGTTCCAGCATCATTCAAAGCAACCACTAAGGAGGAGATGCTAGAGGTCCTTCTGACCATCTCCAAGTCGACTTTATTACCGCAGCATAACCCCCCAATCTCTACAGGAGTCCCCGTCTTCAACTGAGTTTCTTGCAATGGCTGACTGCCCGGTTCCAAACGATGACCCTATCCTGCAGATTTGAAGAGCTCCGACGGATTGCGGTGAAAACAGTCTCGAAATGAGATCGACGTCCTCGACTTAGAGCCGGCACGGAAGACCCCGTAGACTTCCCGCCATCGAGACGTCCTCGTCTACTAAAATGCGGATAAAATCTCTCCGTGCAAAAGGCCTCCTTAGGCCTTCAACGTTTCCTGACCCATGCTGGCAAAGGTTTCAAGGGGTGTGAAGACCCATGAAGAGATTTGATCCGCATGAAGCACGCTCACTATTATCCTTTCCAAATGTCTTTGCGACTGGCCCTTCGTGCGTACTCGGAACGGTTCGAGCGGCATCGCGGTACGAGGTGGAGCCTTCGACACCATGGAGGTAGGGTGGGGAGATATGAAGGTGGACGTTGCCATGTTTTCTCTCAGAAAGATCACCACAACACATCAAACGAACGAATGCATTTGAGATTTGGCAACACAGCTAACCGACTCGCGAAGCGTACATTACGGAGGTCTGAGAGCGACTGAATTTCTGAGAGGCTAGGCTCCACATTCTCTGTATTATAGCTGGTTATCGCGAAGTCACGTGGCCTCTTCCTTCACGCCCAAAAGACTTAGGTCTGCCTCTCAGTCGCAAAGATGTTTGAAAAGGATTCTTGGAGCCTTCAAGAGCGTTCAAGAGCTGGAGGAGGGATGAATACCGTCGCCGTTAGCGGAGACAGCCAGCAGTTAGACTGACGGCATTAAATACATTTTCTGACTTCGTCTACCCCGAAAGGAAATGGCGTGATGGGCGTACGTACGCATGTGGCTATTCCAAACCAACCATTATTTGAGAATTAGTGTAAACAAAAAAATGTCAATATCATTTTAAGGACATTCACGGCCGATAATTGCAATATGCCCAATTGAAGATACTTTATAACTATTTTTGTATCCAAAACCAACGTTTAAATTATAAGTTTAACCCCCCCCCCATACCTTTAGTTAACTCGGCATCGTACATAAAAACGAGAAATTGTAGCTATAAGTTCTACAGCATCACACAAATTCACGTAATATTTCAATTGATAATTAGAAAAATAGCCTTTTTGGGTTTTTAAAAATGTTTTCGGATTATCAAATTGACACTTTATGTTGCGTTACAGATCTTTTGGGAGGTATTTTCAACCTCTACATTCATCTAAGTACCTATTCATATCTAATCCACAGGATTCTGTAAAAACTCCGAAAACAGCTTTTCAACATATTTGCCATTGGTTTGTAGCAAAACAGAGGATAATGATGGGTTAGTTTTCGTTTATTTTCATCTTAATATTGCCGATTTATTGATTTATTTATTTCACACCCGTGTACAATTTTGTCACATTATAATGCAATTGTTATTGGCCAATCAGCATTGCAAAGAGAAAACACGACACGGGAGGGAATCACTCCATTTCATTCGGGGGACAATTTTTCGTCTATTGCGACTCACACTTGGCCCTCAAGTTCCCCATCCCCATCGCCAGAGGGCTCGCCTGTGGAGCGAGTTGGATGCTGGATCACCAGTCCCCAACTCTGGTGAAAAAACCTTCTCCGCTTTCCTGTTTTTTTTATTTTCCCCAGCCACAGGATATATTTTATTTAATTTCTCTCTCTCATTGCTACCGCATGAACTGGTTGTGCATTTATTACGGCCCAGCGATTTATTTTCGCCCTGCACACATCCCAAGCACAGAGCGCCGCGTCGTTTGGTGTGTAACGACCGGGGATTATTTATTTTAGAATAGCAACCGACCGAAGAACATATCGCGAGAAAGCGAGAGAGGGGAAAGAGGTGAAAAGAAAGGGGAAAGTGGGGGGAGAGGGAGGGAGGTGTTGCTGAGCAACCGTGCGAGTCAACACAAGAGTGAAGCACGGTGCGTGTGGTGCTGGTTCAAAATGGAGGAGGCTGGAGGTAACTGGAGGAAAAACAAGTAATATCCGATAAAAAAATGTACACCCAACCAAAACAGAATTAAAATTAATAAAATAATCATTGAAAACAAATCATTCGAACACTCCAAATGGTAGTATTCCAGGCAAGCCGAAATAAAAAAACTGTTATGTTTAAAAAAAATAGTTAGCCTTAGATTTGTTATCTCTTAGTTTAAACGCTTCTTTTTTTCACTCAGAATATTCCTCTAACCGATGTAGTTAACCTCCATCAAGTGTCTTCCAATATCAAAATAAATGGTAGAGGAGATGTTATACATGTACCTACAGCCTCTTCAGAAACGCTTTCGGGGCACCAACCAGAGACGCATGTGGTGTCTGTTGCCTCGTGTTTGTGAATGAGTGTTCCATGTGAACGAGGGGTGGGAGAAACAAAAGAAAAAAAAAGATTTAACACATGATTCAAACTGCTCTCTGAACTGAACGTGCTCCAAAGGCCTTCTCACTCGGGATTGACGGGAAGAGGTCAACCGTTAGAAGGCGTGAAAGGGTGGGTGGGTTAAATCCACGTTAAAGTGTCCAGACTAATGCCCGCACATTTCCCGGCCACCCTTCGCTAACGAGCGAAATTAATAAAGGTATCAGCGAGACTGGAAATGAAAAAGGACGTTTTGCAAGAGAGGCGAGTTTCCACGGGAGGACACGCCGCACCGTGTGGAGACCCTTTTTCGCACGGAAGGCCACGCAAAAGAGGTTGACAACATCCAGGGGCAGGAGGGACTCAGGGGTGGCTGGAGGATCAGGCGGGCCAGCACATCTCTCTCTCTTTAGCTTTGGCGCGCCTAAAGGCAAACCCCCTTTTCATTTGACGACGACAGGTGAGATCGGCACAAACATCTTCATGCGGCCATTTCATTCCTAAAAAAATCAAATCCCATCAGGCAGTGCTCACCTAGCTACCTTAAGTGGGCTGAATACTCCTCGGCCGAAAACGACCGTTTAGTTTTGGCTTCTGCCGCAGCTAATAGGAGAGATTTTTCCCTCCCCTACCGTCCTTCTCGGACAACAGAGTCACTGATCTACATCTACATCATGGGTAAGGGTGACCCATGATGAGGTAGAGGATGGTGATGTGTGCACTCGTTTCGTCAAGGCAGCAAAACAGGGGGGTTCGGCACTAATCCGCGGATTTCTTTCCCGACACCCAAGGGGTCCTTCGTCCCCGGCGTCTCCGAATCCTTGATGTGCGGCTGATGCCAGGCGATACGTGCGTGCAATAGTCGCGAGAGTTCGCGACAGTAAATAATGAGAAAAGGCGTGTAGACTTCCGCCAACGTGATTGGCACGGGTCAATTCGACCCGTTCCGTCTTCTTATGACTCCACGTTTCTGGCACTATCTCTCTCTCTCTCACTATGATACTGCGGGTCTCCCAAAACGGACCGTAACCCTCCGTAATCCAATAACCGATGAGCCGCTCCAACAAACGATAACCCTCTCGCGTGCTGCCACATGGCAAAAAATTCCTCGTCATGACGCACAGGGGAAAAAGAGGCAAAGATTACCACTGCCACTTCTTGACCGCATGTATAATGGAAAAATATCGCCACATTTGACGAACACAAACCAATTCAAACAAAACACTTATCTCTGCCTCGCACATTTGCGAGGCACACACTCGTAGCAATGGGTCGTCTTACATTTCGTAACCGAAAACGGAGGTGGGGGAAAAGAAAAACATCGCGAAACGGGATACGACCTGTGACCGTTACAATATTGAGAAAATGATCGCGGGGCGAGTCATTGAACAGTAGCGTGAGGGAAATGAGAAGACTCATTTTGTCCCCATAGGAGACAATTTTTGGAATATCGATGATAAGAATACGGCTGGTCTGTAGAAGGGAAGAATTTAAGGTAGTCCGAGCGAAAGAGTTCCCTAGTCCGAATAGAGACCATATTCGAGAAATACATTTTAATTTCAGAAGCCGTAGGACACATCAATTAAATATTCCAGCATTAATTGTGCAATAATAAAGTTTTAGATGACAGAAATCGTAGTAATCAAGTGAAAATATCTAAATAAGTCTTTAACTTGACCCTTTTTTTTCGCGCGGAGCGTATGAAACTCCTTTAAAACGGAAGGTTTTTTGTGATACCCAAGAACCTACTGTGGTGACAATACGATTAATTTTCAAATATAGTTGTGAAAACATACATACTACACACTGTTATATAATATTTCAAATTTCCCTGGCGAATCGCATCAATCGTACGTTGGCAGTTAAACACTGTGTAACCTGGTGTGAAGCCCGAGAAAACTTCATTACTACACACTGTTAGTTTTTTTACGACATCTAAGTGTTCTAAATACCTCATTTTGTAAATAATGTCTCTCTGGAGTGCATACACGTACCGTTTCCCATGTAAAAGGGCTGGTATTTTTGGGCAAGTATCTCCGAAAGTAATGTGGTAAGGGGTAGAATTTTTGGTGTCATTGGATAGGTGAGATATTTTTCTTTAAAATGAAACCAAATTCATTGATTTCTAAGTAAAATGATATTTCGCTCGAACTACCTTAAGCAGCCTGAGGAAAAAGATAATGTGAGAGTGATCAAAGAAAAGTGACTGACAATAAAAAGAGGGAGGGTGAATAAAACATCGATTAAGAAAATTCATCCCAAAATTTTAAACAATAACTGTGCACAGTATAATATCATATTTACTCACTTTGCAGACTTTCCGTTAAAACGACTAGAAAGATAACGTCAGGTGATAGACGTCAGTTGATCAACAAAACCGGTCATTTTCATAGAAAGGTCAGTGAAACCTTCCCAGCGCGAGGTATTACACACTGCTGAGTCTGAAAATCGACGTGTTTTCTCACAGAAAACCGCGCGCGTTTAATTGAGTCTAAATCAAAAGTGAACAGCATTGAAAGATTTACGATTATGAATACCGCGATAGGTCCCGTATTAACGTCCATTTCTGCCTCATTGCAAAGCTACTAAGCATTTCCATAATTTCAAATAATAATAAGCCTGAAATGTAGACACACAATATGAGGTCATTCATGCAAAGAAAATAATGGTAGATCATTTCCAATGCGTGCTCGGGTTTAATTTAGAGTTTCAATGCCATAAATTCAATCGCTAGCATCCTCGGGCAAGAGCAACTTCTCGTTCAAAACCTTCCACTTTTTTTTTCTTCTCGGAATAAGGCGCGTTTCTCAGCCCAAAGCTTTCATCAGAGACTTCGTATTCTTCAAATCGAGTTCGACCGTGTTCCTGGTGCAAACAGCTAATCTGCCGAGCTAACACCGTAAACATGGTGGATCTATGATTAACAATGAATCACGTTCGGTGGTTAGAAAGTGGTTGCCGACACGTATCTTGCACGCCCATCTTCCTTCACTTCCTCTTGGATCTCCGGTTGGCGAGTAATGGGCGACCTCGGCCGAAAAGTCAAACGAATTTCAACGGCGGATTCAACTGAAAAGCCGAAGTTTTGATGGAAAAACAGGCTATCTCCATCGCGCAGGTTCTTTTGATACGGCATTTATTTTTTTGTCGCTGCAGGGATAACTTCTCTTCGCATTATAAATCACGGTATTTTGAGCGATGTTATCCCCTTAAACATAGCAAAGACCATGCTCTAATTTCGTTTTTTTATATTTCAGCAGCTATAAGGAGCATATTGTAAATACTGGAATATTTATAGTGAAATAATTTAAAAAATCTCTGTTAAACTTTAAATACACGAATCAAGTCTTTAATTTGCCGATAACATTTTCCTCGTATTACGGCGATACATTCCTTCATAGCATTAAGTATTTTTCGATTCTGCAAATTTTACAGCGATAAATAATCTACTTACTTGTGAAAATAATTGAGGAAACATACAAACTACTCTAAAATGTTCAAACATAGCAGGTGATATTTTTTTTTTAAAGATCTAGTTGCCTTGCATCCACCAAAATTGCCTCGAGTATTAGAAAGCCTGGGTAGCGTAGTAGTCTGCACATTTGTCCGACATACCAATGATACATGGTTCGATTCCAGGTCCAGGCCAAATTTTTCTCATAGCAATACAAACTACTCGTTTCAAAATTTATAGTAGAATTTTCGAAAATTAAGTCGGAGAGCGTATGCGTACGTAATCCTATGGAAAACGGCTTCAAAGTTTTAGAAAATATCTTTAAAAAATAGCGTGGTAGGTGGCAGATACTTTAGTGTCTTTGAAAAAATGAGATATTTCTCTATAAGATGGGACCAAATTCATTGAATTATAGGCTAAATGAAAATATCCCGTTCAATCCGTCTAAACTGTCGCCCTTTCGGGTAATATTGGCTGAATGTTTTTCCTGGTCATCCACGACCGTATTCGAGTGTTATCGTAAAATTTAATGCTTTTGTCGAGCATGAAGTCAACGTAATAATATGACTAACGTGAAACCTCCCGATAAAGCGAATTGACTCTGAAGTAACTCATGAAAAATATCTTTTTGAGGCTTGGAGTTGACTTGACTCGCCGCGCAAGGCTAAAATCCTCCTGACCGAATTTGAATTGCCACAGGAAATAAATTTCGATTAGAAGGATTAGGGAGAGTAAGACATTGCGGTCAAAAAAAAGTCAGAAAACACAAGATTTAAAAACATTTGACGCGGTCAGTGCTTCCTTTCATCAGTGTACCTCCATACAAAAAAGGCACCTTTTTCATACTGATCTCATTTCACATGAGATTTTCATCTGAAGCACTACGTTGTAAGTGAAAAAATGACTTAGTTATTCCACATAACACTATTTCAAGACCACCCGGGTTTCGACGTGGCACGTCATCACCTGATGATTATGACGCGTCTTGCTATGAGTATATGCGGGAAAACTAACATATCTTTTCATTTAGAGCGATATTAAACTCCACCAATTCACGCCTGAGACAACGAAGTCGATGAAGCACGACGCATGAACTGAATCACGCGTACAAACGGGTAGTCTTTTATGTAATAGATCTACATCTACATACTACCCCGCGAACCGCCGAATGGGCGTGTGGCAGGGGGTGGTAGGTCACCATCCGTGTAAAGATATAAACGTTTTTGAGGTGAAATGGTGACATGTCCTATGGGAGTATATTTGGAGGAGATCAGTTTTTATTTCAGGTCGCTTATTGTGCGCGGAAAGAGCGAGTTTTTGTACCTATCTGGTCGGCAGAGTATCTCTCTTATTTTATCGCATCTGTCAGACCTAGAAATGTAGTGAGGCGTCATGATAATAATCTCTATGTCGCTCTGAAAAATATCAGTTCCGAATTTATCAAGCAAACTAAGCCAAGCGTGCAGCCTCCGAGTCTCTAGGGGCTCCCACCTTAAGTCCTCGAACAGCTGTGTAACACTATATGATCGTTCGTAGCAGTTTTTAAGGAAGAGCGCTGCTTTTCTTTGTATTTTGTTAATTTTTTTGGTTAAGTCTAGGTTTGACCAGGGTCCCAAATGCCCGCGGCGTATTCGAGGTGTGGCCTAACCAGAGCGCATCAGCACCTCTCTTTTACTTTTTCATCCGAGGACCTTCCTATTATACGCTAACAAAACCTAGTTTCTTTAATGGTTAGTCACATATGTTTTGTATGTGTGTTTCCCACGATATATCTGACGTTAAGGGAAAGAGATGAGACATGATGAGCTTAATATGAATGATCGAGTGCTTGCATTTGCATCCGGGTGGGTAATCCAGTAATGTGTATTTTCCCCGTGATAATCTGACTATTATAAGAGGCGTCGGTGGCCAGGTGCGTAATCATCCTTTCGACTCCACCTTTCAATAATTAACGGTTCGGTGAGGAATAAATGCCGCTCGTCGTGACAAAATAATTTCTTGAGGAGCATTATTCCTTCCCGCTCCGACTCCTCACCCTCCCACTCCTCTCTTTTCTTTGAGTGGAAATTCTGCGAGATCCGGGAGAGAGAGAGGGAGAGAGAGAGAGAGAGAGAGAGAGGGTGAAACAAGAGTCGGGTTTTTAATCGAGTTAAGGGCTGGGAGGGAGGGAGGGGTGGGTGGGTGGGTGAGGAGGAGGGGTTGAGATAGCTTGAGGGGCAGGGAGAGGAGGTCAGAGGGGGCAGTAGGGGTCAGGGGTGGCGGCGGGAGCTCTCTGAGCTGTAATTTGCGAAGGGTTTTGAAGAAAAGTGTGTGAGAGAGAGGAGAGGGGGTGGGGGTTGTATAATAGCATTTTTGTTTTCGGGGCCTTCCATAGTTGCCCAGCACGTCTTTTCCCAGTGAGTGCAAAGTGGGGTCGCGTGCGCGCGCTGGTGTTCTTCCCTTCCCCCACCACCGCCACTGCCACCCCCTGCCCCCCACCCCCGTTGCTCCCACCCACCCCATTGGCCCTCGTCTTCCCTCCATAATTATTTCCACCCGCCAAGACTCTCATTACGCCTCCTCCTCCCCCTCGGAAAAGACGGCTACGGGAAGGTTGGCTCCTCGTTCATTATCTCCTCGCTGGAGGTCGCCTTTTTTTACCGCTTGGCGGCGCTACTTGCGCCCTCCTCTTGCTCCCATCCCCCCCGAGATAAAAATGGTCAATTTCACTCTTTTTGGGATGAATGCCGAGGCGCGCGGCCGAAAATACTTTCGGCTCCCGCCGCGGGGTGGCGAGACCGAGCCTAATTTCCCTCGTCTTGCATATATCTTTCTAATAATGTGAATGATTCCGAAGGCGAACTAAGGAATTCTCTCCTCTTTCATCTCGTATCCATCTCCGTCAAAAAATTCCGTTTATCTCTAGGTTTCGCCTCGTTGGAACGAGTTCCTCCAAGAATTTCTCAGCAACATCATATATTCAACACAATTTCTCGAGCAAAAGCTCTTTGCCAGCATTCCCACGATGCAAGGAACTCTGAGAAATAATTGTAGCAATCGTCAAGGTGGTTGGAGCGATTTTCGTTTAGTGTTTATGAGCATATGCAGAGAGTTTTTCACAAAGATAGGGTCATTTGTCAAATCACCGCATTTCTTTCAACCACCAAAGTGTCTGTTGGTTGCATTACAAATCTGTACAAGTTATTTCGACGTCATTCAGTCAGCTCAAAGGTGTACAAAATTGAGCGACATAAGAAGACCTCTCCACCATTTGAACATCCATAGAGAAAAGTTTTGGTCGCCAAATTGCGAATTGATTCATGCTGTTTGCTCGAATTTCGAGGATTAATTGAGTAATTTATCCACGAAAAATTATGAGAGAAACCGTAAAACGCAACATAATGATTCTCATATTCTTCGTCCACAAGGATATATTTTGAGCCAATATTTGTATTAGTGCGTAAATATTTTGCATCCAACGATTGATGCAGCAAAGATTTAATTACCAAATCGGAAGGAAAAGAGAAGAAATTTCGCGGTGGGGATAAAAAGAAAAAAAGTAGCAATTGGGGATGGCAGCCTATGCTACTTATGTCCTCCCCTTACACCTCAGTCCCCATCTTACCCCGGTATCTGCTAAGAACGAATGAAAGATTCGGGCAAAGAAAGGGGTGATTCCATCGTATTAGTTCAAGTGCACTTAATATGGTCACTTAAGCTGCCCCCGTAGTTTACCCAGTGAGCACAAGACTTTTTCCGACAGCGGCGACCTTCGTAGCCTCATTGTAAAAAAAAACTGCAGGGGGCGTGAAGGCGTTCAAATGTCACGGGTGGATATTTAAAAATTGGATGTGTTGTCCTCACCCTCGTTATCTGCTTACGAAATGTTTGCCACCGCTCGGACAGAGATAGGTCGTTGATGAAGAATGTATTACATTCTATATACTTAATTAATTATGTTTCGCCTCATCACTCACCTCAGAATAATCACATTTAGCTGCACAGATAGAAATGACTGTCTGATTGTGGACTAAGGAAATCAAATCAAGCCTTCTCATTGTAAAAAGTTGAATCGTTTCTGTACTCCAGTATGAAAACAGAGCATTACATTACTTGCTAGAAGATGCAGAAAAATCAAATGGCGTCCCACATAGCGCTGGCGGACGACACTTCTGATTAGCTGAGCGAGGGAAGGCGAATAGTTCTCCACTCTCTCTAGGGAGACTCATTGCATGAGGTGGTAAGAGGCATTATTTCTCCTGCAGTTCAATCAATGTGCTCTTATTTTAAAGGAGTATATCTCACATTTCCAGATATATATCTACACTCACTCACTCAACTCCTAATCACACGTATTTCACGCAAATCTGTAAATAAACGGAAATCGCTCAAATCACGTTTAAGCTGTCTAATTAAAATATTAAATTCGAATATGGTCGCCATTATGACTCAGGGTAAATCTCATTCAAACTGCTTCAAAGGCCAATCCGTCAATCATTGGTGACAAATTTTCAATTCATTCTTAAGTTCTAAGATGAAAGTAATATCACAGAGAAAATATTCAGCGTGAGAAACTAACGTTAGCTCATCGAAAGACTACAGTTTAAAGGTCGCATTTAAAGAAATGTACAATATTGTAGGATGAAGAAAGTACTCGGGTTCCATCCCACTTCACACACAGTGGTCAGGCAGCTGCATAACCTTCACTCCTCCCTTCCACAGCCAACAAAAAACAACAGAAGGAGCATCAACGGTGATTTCACCTCATTGCAAGTGGTTCCACTGTTGCCGGCGTATCGACTCTTGTCGCATGTACTTGTCTCCAGAATCAAGAGAGGAAAAGATACGAATGACTTGGGAGAATAACACATACTTTATACATATAACCCCATATCGCCATTCCCTTTCGTGGTTGTATTGGTAAAAGAAGTCAGAGGCTATAATTATTGGCATCTGTCTTCGAAAACCAGCTCCCAATCAATACATTTCTTCATGATAAAATATTATTACAAGCAACATTCACTAACCTTACACACGTGCATCGCTTCTTAAACGCTCCCCTATTTTGAAGATTCATAATATTCCTCCCATTTTACGTCTCTTCTATGACGATCAGCCGTGACTTCCTCTTCCACTCACAAAATTCGCCCTGCTAATATGCATGTGTTTCATTCTCCGACTATTCTGTGGACACGGCTAAACACACGAAGCACGCTCCTCTCACACGTGCACATTGTTGGAGCATCTAACACATCGCATCCCTTCGTCATCCTCTCATTCCTAATTCTAACCATCTTTTTTGAATGAATTGGGTAAACTTTGTTTCTTCACAGTGGATTTAATGACTTACGACCATGGCTTCGACGATTAACCGCATCATCAGGTGAAGATACATCTTGGTGCAACAACTTATGTACTATAGAGGGTGTGGAGGGGACTATAGATGTGTGGGGGAGGAAAATGGAGGGTGGAAGGGAGGGAAAAGTGGGTGAGTAGGGTTGGGTGAGAGGGCGTTCACAATACGGTGAGCCAAAGGTCTGGAATGTGGGGACGAGAGGTGGGAAGAGCTAGCGCCCCCAATAGGGTGGATCGAAAAAGTTATTTTCGAAATCGATCTGCGGCTAGTGCTTTAAGTTTGTGGTTTGTGGTCCTTATAACCCAAAAAAAATTCCAACTCGATCGGATTATATTTTTAGGCTGCGCTTTTTAGTCAAAATTTTCAATTTTTATGAAAAAAGTCAAAAATTTAATAATTTTCCAGGTAGTTTCTAGATGTTCCCCGAATGATTTCATGGTAATTTATAACATATATTGCTTGTATGTTGCTTAATTTTAGCGAATGGGTGTGTTTGAATCAGTCAAAATGGTTTAATAGTTCGTCAAAAATCGTCAAAAAACGCCAAATATACAGAAATGTTACGGATGTTAGGTAGGCAATAATTCGCTATAATAACTCGACCCCACCGACTTAAATTTGCCAAGAACGATAAGGTAATAGGATAGGAAGTTAAATGCAGCTTTTAATTTATCGACTAATCGAATATCCAACACTCACCATGAAGGGAAGATGCAAATACATTTGTAACTCCAGAGCGTGCGTTGCTTATATCCTGCACTGGTAGGACTCAACTTCCATCACACTAGTCCTCCCATCGCCCGTGTGTCATCGCCCGCGCCACTTACTCGTCAAGAAGAGCACATTCCTCTTATTGAGAAACCTGGTTCATTCTACCTTTCCCAAGTAACGCCCAAAACAGCCGACGCAGAAGGATCAACTGTCGCCATTTGGAACTTTCTCTGCGAAGAATGCATAGCTTTGACGGAATTGTCGTGCATAGGATCCGACGGAGAGAGGAAGAACACAGGGAAGCACACCGCCATCATTTAGCGTTAAGAAGAATATTTCCAGCGTTCTCTCTAATGGATTATGTGACGATTGCATTCTAATGAACTGCCTCTAAGATACATTTTTGAGACAATTGATGGTAAGACATCCGGCTCGAAGGGATTTCATGGCGACATAGGAAAGAGCTTGTCTACCTACCAAGACCGACCCTTCGTCCAGTTCGAAAAATTGAAGCTGTTC
Organism: Ceriagrion tenellum; assembly: GCA_963169105.1. NCBI lineage: Eukaryota > Metazoa > Arthropoda > Insecta > Odonata > Coenagrionidae > Ceriagrion > Ceriagrion tenellum. The sequence continues at coordinate 122,178,803 of OY720643.1, forward strand.
TTCCCGATTTTCACGTTGATGTTCTCAGCAAAGACCAGGTTTGCCTCTACAAAATGTGCCAGGCTGCAAACAGTGGAGTGTGTCCAAATGATCTTGCGATGTGTTTTCCTGGGCCCATTCACCATGCTCGATGTCTGACTCTTGCAGGGCGCATCCTTCGACTGTATGTAGCTACCTCAAGTCCATCACCTGCTCTTACAAAATTGACAGAATTTGTCGTTAAAGTTTACGCTCCCACGTGGATTCACATCAAATGCAATGCAATATCAAGGACTCGTCAAAACACCTGTGGTTAACATTACAGAAAATGGAGTATTTACCAAACGATTTAAAGACTTTTCTCTATGAATTTCTTAAAAATTATGCTTTATGGGGGCATTCAGAAAACATACTTGTTGGTATGTCGGCAGACTGTCGGCCAAATGTGCGTCAAAACGCGGTGAAGAAGATCCTGGAAGCATTACAAAGCCAAAGCCAACCAAACAACAGCATTACAAAATTTGGACGTCCAGTGATCAACTTTAATGCCAAAGATTACACAGATTTAGTGCACCGGGGAAAAGATGAAATAAGATCACCTCCAGAAGCACACTTACTTACTAATGAAGACTGAGAAGAGATCGCAGCAGGAAGAGACGATTCCTTAGGAAAACTTCAGACTTAGTTTCACCTGCCGTGTCATGATCAGGCAGTGGAGAAGTGGCAGGTCAAGGATGTAAATGCTACATCAGTTAGTGTATGTGGTTATGACTCCATAGATGGTTACATTAGAGCTCGATTGGAGGGCAGGAAAATATTACCAAAATTTGATACCAAAGCTGACTTTGAAACCTAAATAGACCAGTCTACCCTGGTGGGCGGGCGGGCGGCACTCGACTGCAGGAACCTCCTCGTGGTGAGTTCTGGTAAGTCGATTAGTCGATGATCTAAGAGTTGCATTTTACTTCCTATCCTATTACCTTATAGTTCTTAGTAAATTTAAGTCGGTGGGGTCGAGTTGTTATAGTGAATTATTGCCTACCTAACATCCGTAACATTTCTGTATATTTGACGTTTTTTGACGATTTATGACGAACTATTAAACCATTTTGACTTATTCAAAGACACTCAGTCACTAATATTAAGCAACATGCAAGCAATATATGTAATAATTTACCATAAAATCATTCCGGGAACATCTAGAAACTACCTGGAAAATTATTAAATTTTTGACTTTTTTCATAAAAATTTAAAAGTTTGACTAAAAAGCGCAGCCTGAAGATATAATCCGATCGAGTTGGAATTTTTTATGGGTTATAAAGACCACCAACCACAAACTTTAAGCATTAGTCGCAGACCGATTTCGAAAAAAAAAACTGTTTTTTGATCCACCTAGCCTCCAAAGCTGACTACCTGCGGTGGTGAAGAGCGAGCGAAGGTTGAAAGATTACGAAAGAGGTGAAAAACCGAGAAGTGCGAAGGTAGGAGGGGTTAATGGAAGAGGGAGAGGTTGAGAAGGGGAGAGAGGGAAGTATAAAATAGATCATTCACAATTTCACAGTCGGCATTCACAGATTTCAAAATTTCAACTTGCTCGAGAGCGTCTAGCCGGGGGCCTTTACTTTCAAAAAGTAATATTTCTAGGGAGAAATCACTTCCATGACCCTTGTCTAACAGGTGTTTTGCGCTAAAACTTGAATGGCCATGTTTATAACAAGCAATGTGTTCTTTCAGTCTCTCCTTGAACTTCCGACCAGTCTGTCCAATATATGCTGCTGAGCATTCGCACTTAAGTCGGTACACACCACTCCTTTCCAACTTCGTCGAAACCATGGTCGTAAGTCATACAATTCATTGTAGAAAAACAAATATTACCCTATTGATTCAAAATGTTTAGCCGATTCCACAAAGTATCGCCGAAACCACAAACTGTCTATCCATCCTATTTTTCCCGCGATCATACTTCTCACGCAACTCATTCTAACAGCATTTAGCCTTCTCTCATACTTACGCAACTTTTTAATCACTCATTTTTTACTTTCTTTTTTGCTTCCTTGTAGTAATGTTGGGAGGAGAGCACTTTAGTTTACTACGAGCTTTTTTGAGAGAGATAAATCTGTCTCAGCAGAACATAGATAGCATCGACTTTAACCTCTTGCACAAATTCGGGCAAGAGGAGTCACTTTTCTACTCTCCACTGGCCTTCGCCACCTAAACGAGGGAATTAGGACGAGGTTCTTCTTTGGAGTACGGGAGTTTTTTCTTCGACGTACCCCAGGGAAGTGTCATTGGGCTCTTATTATTTCTTTTGAACATTAATGATATCACAACCGTCGTTACCAGTAAAATTCGTCTTTTCGCGGACGACACAGTATTGTACAGGGATATTAACACAGAGTGTGATAGAATTGTGTTGAAGAAAGACCTAGAAGCTATAAGCGGATAGTGCGACAATTGACAGTTAGAATTAAATTTTAATAAGTGCGTTGTTATGAATTTTTTTAAGGAAGAATAGCTTAACCAACGAGACGTACACAATTTATCAAGCCGAACTAATAAATGTAGAGTCAGTAAAGTACTTAGGAGTGACCCTTACTCAGGACTTGTTGTGGGGGAAGCATATACGAGAAATTTGTGGAGAGGCAAGTCGTAAATTAGGATTTATTGAAAGATTACTAGGAAAGTGTGACGAGAAGGTAAAGGAGCGACGTTATTTTTTTCTCATAAGACCCCACTTGGAACACGCCGCTAATACATAGGACCCTTACGAAGTAGAACTAGTTTCAGATATAGGTCTAATACATCGGAGGGCAGCTAGATTGGTTAAAAATTGTTATGATAAACATAGTAATGTTACAAAATTGTTGAGGGAATCAGGGTGGGAACCTCTATCCGATCGAAGGGAGAAATATAGGTTAAATCTTTTACGAAAGTTAGATGTAGACTATATTTTGCCAGACGTTCAAAATATTTTGCTAGAGCCAAACTATTATGGTGGGAACAATCACAGGAATAAGATTAAGGAAATTGACTGCAGAACCGATAGATTTAAGATGTCATTTCTTCCATGCACAAAAAGGGACAATAATAGTTGTGATGGATCAGTTCTAGGATACTGACTAGGTTAAATAGGTTTTCTCAGTGGAGCTAAATATCTTAACATGAATTGTAGATACCAACTTCACATGCAATCTCCGGCATGATATACTCCTGAATGTCTTAGTACCTTGTAATGCTATTAATTTGTCGCATTAAAAAACTAACCAGTAGTTATATCTTGAGTAGTATGCTGCATGGTAACATGTTCTTCTTCGTATCACTCTCCTAGTTTGTGGTCTGACTGCGTACCGTTGTCCTGATTGCTTTTGGCCTGCGCCTGGCATTCGGGGGAACGCGCGCGGTTATGATTTGAACTGGGATGAGTGCTGCTTGCCTGATGTGGAATCACCTCGTGCCACACACCCTAGTGCTGGCTTACACGGTATTTCGTAGATGTAGATGTAATAGTTTGAATTAATGCCATGTTATCATGCAGTACTACAAAGTTACAACTGGGTAAGTTTTAATGAAGATTGGAGCTGTAATAAGCAGCTAGCAGGTGGAGGAAAACTTGAGCGAATGCACCAAAACCGTTTAAAATAATAGAATGATTTTTTTTAAAGCTGCGGCTTCTGCGACGGCGTCCGTCAAGTAGAGAGGCGGTAAACACGGGCGGCCCGCAATTTGCCGTGCCGGACTGAGCGTCCCAAAAGCATCGATTCTCATTCTCTTATCGGCCCCTGTGGATACGGCAGCGCCTGCGAGTAGTGCGGCCGGCCCTGAAGAACGGGTTCTCCCATCACGACGAATGCGAGCAGAGGCATCTGAAACTTACGTTAATACGATCCAGAGGGAGAATGGTTCGGTCGATATTTACGGGGTGCACACACTTGCACACGCGGCCGTTTTGCGGTTCCATTGCCGCAGCGGTGCACGGCGGGCGAGCACCATGGCAAATGAAAAAAATAGTCAAGAGGGCGATCGGATGCCGCAACGGGACCGCCGGCTTCACCTCAAATGAACTCGCCTCTTGACCTCCGCTCTTCTCCCTCTCTCCTGTCGTCCTTCGCCAGAGAGAGATACTTTAGCGAAATAAATGTCAAAGGCCTTCCCTTTTTTTCATTACTGAAGCCTATTTCTTTTTTAACCTCGGTGACTTTGTTCTTGTGTTTGCGGTCGACCACAGAGTCATTGCCAGACCTCAGCAAACACACATGGAGTCGCTTAATATTTTTTTATCGTCAGGAATATCGGAAAAAAGAATACTCTCCTTCTTCCCCACAATAGAAACCCTCTCTCAGAGGCTATTTGTGAGCTTAAAATTTACTGTTAGATAGAACATCACTCCGAACTTAAGTCAGATGTTTGTGAAGGCTTACTCAAGTATAAGAGTTCACTACTTTCTTTTGTTTCCTTGAAAGTTACTACAGCCAGGACCATTAGAATTATGATCGGTCAATAAATATCACGCTATTATGAAAGCTATAAAGATGTTTTTTCGCGGTGAAAAAATTCCACAAAGATAAGGTTGACACTATTCGTTCATTTATACCACCAGTATAGCATTGGGGAATCAAATATGTACGGAACTACAAAATAAAAAAAATATGTCTCATCTACAAGTTTTTGATAATATATGCATCAGTTCCTGGGTTATTATTGAGTTGAACTGGCAGGGAAATTATTAAGGAATAGCATTGATAAATACTACGAATTGGAAATAATGGCGCAGTACAATGTTATGAGCTTCACAAGAAAAATAATGAATTAAAAGGCTTGATTATCGCTCAAGTGCTTCATAGTTTTGAAGACGCTATCAGAGATTTGATCATTTATTTAATCATTAAGCAATCATGCATTGAATCTCAACGCGTGTAGATAGGAGTACCTACACAGCTGATTTTTACAAGAAACTACCATTTTCATATATTTGAGAACTGAATGTGGATGCATAAAGACTTTTTGAAATAATAATTTGAGTTACCAAATTATTTTTGTATTAAAACACTGAAGCTGTAATTTTTGAAAAGTGATAGCTGAATGGCTTCAACAAAATTTAAAAGAATTAATCAATATTGAAAGATATCATCAAAGAAAATTAAAAATCTCGGGTGGTTGCAGCAGCAATCGTGAGTCACTGAGATCACATTTTAATACATTTTCCAGCATGGTAAAACAAAGAAATAGTTAAACCTCACCGTAACGTAACAAATCAACGACGTTGTATCTTGCCTGAGAGCAGGTGCTTTCAAAAGAAAGAAGGGGATACGAGATACCTTTGGCTGTTGCTGTCACCAGTCAATAATAGCGCAGCAGAAGACATGGGGATTTAGGCATTGAGACGATGAAAATAGCGGCCTAAATTGCGACGAGAATATTCGCTTGTCGCCGGAAAAGTTAACAATTACAACAAATATTAGAGAAAAGGAAGAGGGAACTAGCTCTCCAGGTTTCGAACAAGAAAGTCACAGAAGTGCTTCTCTGTGCATTTAAACGGTTGACCAAAGAATGGAAAAATATCATTAGTCTGCGTAGTTCTTGGTGCAAGAAACGGGAATTTATGTCCAGGATAGCTGACCTCTACGTAGGACGAGAGACAGAAGCAACCCGTGGACATCCCGATAAGCATCCCAGCAGTCTCTTCGAATCCTGACATGTGTATCGTATAGTCCAAAAGAGACACTGGTAAAGTATAGAATTCAAGATATTTTGGTGATTCAAGAATGTAGGCACTGTGAAATATAAATAACCTGCTTGAGAGAGAAAGTAGTCATTCATTTTAAATAACCTGTTTGAGTATTACCCTAGAAGAAGAATAAAAAGACTTTAAGAAGGCATTCGACAAGGTTCCTAAAAAAAACTCGTATGTAAATTGCATTAACAAAAAATAGATAATTAGATAAGGGACTTCCTCATTGGTCGAAAACAAAAAGTAGTTATTGATGGTTTTAGCTCTGATATGGTCGAAGTCACATCCGGTGTTCCTTAAGGAAGCGAGATCGGCTCTCGTTCATTCATAATTTATATTTATGGCATAAGTTCTCGAGTTAGCAGTATATTAAGCTTGTTCGCAGACGATACAGTTATTTACCATGAAATAAGCCATGACGCGGACTTAGAAGTTTTATCATTGAATCTTAACAACGTTCATTCGTGGTGCCAGGTGTGGGGGTTAGAATTAAATATCAGCAAATGTAGCACAATTCACTTCCTGCGAAAGACATCCCCTAAATGCCGTGACTATACTTGGGTGGAGTAAACATAAAATCTTCAGATACAGTAAAATATCTTGGAATTACCTTAACTTCTGATATATCGCGGGGAACATACATTCGAGCCATATGCGGCACCACATGAAATTAACAAGGTTTTGTTAGTCACATAATAGGAAGGTCCTCGGATGAAAAAGTCAAAGACGGATTCTACTTCGCTCTGGTAAGGCCACAACTCGAATATACCGCGAGAATTTTGGACCCTGGTCATAAAGATTTAGCCAAAACAAATTAATAAAATACAAAGAAAAGCATCGCGCTTCGTTAAAAACTCCTACGAGCGAACATATAGTGTCCCTCAACTTTTAGAGGGATTAAGGATGGAGGCCCTAGAGACTCGGAGACTACACGCTAGGATTAGCTTGCTTGAGAAATTAAAAATTGATGTGTTTCAGAGCAACACAGATAATATAATCATGACGTCTCACTACATCTCTAGGTCTGACAGAAACGATAAAATGAGAGAGATACATTGCCGAATAGAAAGGTAAAAAAACTCGTTTCCGCGCACAATAAAGACTGAGCTCCACAAAAGCACTTCCATAATACACGTCGCCATTTCACCTCCCAAAACCTTACATTTTTACACCGCTGGAGTCCTAACACCTCCTGCCTCACGCCCATGCGGCGGCTCGTAGGGTGTCTGTAAATGTAGATGTACCTAATAATTTGTTTTTTTGAAACTAATGGTAGGTACTGGTTGGTAATTTAGGAATTCCCTGTAACAAGTAACAAGAGTATATCTATTTGAAATTTTTATGAGTGAATCTGTTTGCAATTTATGCTTGGGAATTTTATTATTCTTGATATTAAATTCTTATAAAAGGTATTTTATGCGGATGTCTACTGCTTTACCACCGAGTAGCCATGGCAAGGTAAGGAAGAGTAAGCAGAATCACCACAATAATATTGGTTTCCAACGTAAATACTATGCATAAAATATAGATACAAATATAAATAAGAAGAATCCTTAATATTAAATATTACAATTGGCGCCCAACGTGGGGCCCGGTTAAGATCATTTATTTTATATTACATCACTTTCACTCAACTATATCTGTATATAGGGTATATAAGGTACCTAAGACATTCAATCAATACTATTTCTTTTTATTTCAGAATGACTCATTTAAAAAAATATTTGTTCTTGCATACACCTTTTATAGTTTAATTTCCAGGAGTTGGGTGCGGGCCACAGCCAATGGTAGGGGACATTCATCAAATCGTCCAAATTTGGATCGCTCGCCCGACTCGTCCGTCGAATGAAAGAGAGGGACAAAATTTAGTTGCGTTTTCATGGATGCGTCAGACGCGCACGCGCGCGGCGAGACGCAAAATTCTTTGCTTGAACCATTCGCATGCAAGCAAACCTACGCATAGGTTCGCCTATGCGTAGGAGGTACCTACGCGCCATCTACAGCAGAGAAGAAATGGTAAAAAAAAGAAACGTGAAGACCGTGTGTGCTTATCGCTCTACAACCTATTGTTGATAATTGTGTGTTGATTGTTATCTAGCTCCATCCAACTGCAATAGCTATTGTTCTTCGATTTCCTCTACAACTTAGTTCCTCTCATCCGCAAGCCAACTTTCTGAGAGCTAATTAACGTGCAATTTTTTAAAGAAAGAAATGGATGCAGGGGCACCATTGAATCCCAATTCCCTCCACGCCTTCTCCCTTAGGTTTCTATCCCTGTATCGATAGTCCTTATAATTGTACAGGAACGTGTACTTCTCTCGAATTTCGGAGATGATTATTTTATCCATAGAACGTAAACTTCGCCGGTCGGCCATGATTGTGATTCTACGCGTTCCACGCGTCGAAAGTTGAAAATATTTCAACTCGGGCGACGCGACTCAACGCGAGCTCACGCGAAGAAATCGGGGCTTCTGATTGGCTTAAGATCTCGCTTTCGCGTCTCTTCGTCTGAAACGCGTTCATGAAAATGTACCTTACGAGAGAGGCCGCATTCGCACCATTTTATTTTGCACAGCACGCGCTGGATTAAGAGACTGCTTTGACCCAACCGCTTTTGACAAAGACGACAGGTAGTACGCAAAATATACTATTAGTTATATTTCTGGGATTTGGATCAAAGTTTCAAAAAATTCGTCATTAAATCAGTAAATTCATCGATAATGTTTGCCATTGCGCGGGTGGGATGTATTTTGGTTGAGCGCAAAAGTAAGTTTCTGCTCCGAATGAACTTCTCTCTGAGATATTTACTCAAAGAAAATGGTCGCTGAGAGGTGAAGATGTGAAGTTCTACCGAATTCCATGTTAGTATGAGAATACCAGTGTTAGAGACCCAAACGAAGTAAAATTAATGAAGCGGGTGGAAAAGGTGCAAATTGCCATTTTCTATTCAGTTTTTACGAGGTGACACCGTGACACCGATGTGGAAAAGCCACGGGCTAGGATTGCCGAGATGACAGAAGGGAATATATTAGGCTGACAACTCTTCATTAGCGCGAGAGGTCGAAAGGTATGAGGATATGGGAGTCAGGCTTCAGAAAACAAATAGAATTGGAGAAAATGACCACAATGTTTTAATTATATAACAAAGTACCTTATCTGAACGAACAGCAACAAACGAACATCCTTTTAAACAGCAAACAGATGCTGAAAAGTACTTTTTTTTAAAAAAAAAAGGGCTGCAGAGGAGTTCGAATTCATTTCCTGAAGAAACCTCAGCCCTATTATCCAAAAGACTGCAAAGATTTGAAGAGAAGAAAACGCTTGACTTTTGAAAAAATGATTGAAAGTTTGAAAAACATGATGAAATAAAGTGAAGCAATAGCATTCCATCAATGTATTTCAATTGAAAGCAATATTACAGGTGCATCCGAATTTTATTCTTATTGTAGAATTTGTATATTTCTCATCTGTTGCTAATTCCTACCACTAAGCATGTTTCGTTATTATTTTCCATTACAGAGGGTGTAATCGTTACCACCAGGAAAATAGCTAATGTAACGTTCTGTTGTAAAAAATGAATGAATGCCAACCTGACTTGGAGTGCATCACTCTAGTAGGTGAACATTTCCACTGGAAATCGTGATATCTTAAAACTTGGCGTCAAATTGAAAACGTCGCAAGAGGGTGCCCCTGAAAATCGAATGGAACGCTTGATTGCCCTCAAATGCTGAACACGGACCAAATGGCTTGAAAAGTTCTATGTAAGCAAAATCTCTCTTCTCTCTCTCTCTCTCTCTTTCTCACTATATCCCCATTCTGTCGAGCTTTTAATTTTTCATAGCGGATTAGCGAATAATTCCGTCGGCGTATGAGTATATATGTTATCATGTCGTATATATTAACACGCCATACAGTCATTTTCAATTTCCCACGTACGAGCACGTCTACAAATTTCATAAAGGTGGTTTAGTTCGATAATAACAACAAAGCTCACGGGGTTCCATCAGTTATGATGAAAATATTTATATGAGTCAAAAAACAAATGGAAACGAGTAAATTAACATAGTAGCTTGCAAAAATATTCCATCAAGCCGCGTTTAAAAGCAAAATTAATTAGCGTTTTCTTTTTCGGGAGCCTTTACCTAATTTAATCAATTATTTCAAGCTACCAATTTTAAAACTTTTATTCATCGAAATAATAAAGTATGGAGATGAAAAGAGTAAGACTTACCTATTCTTATCTTCCGAATGGCAATTGGCGCCATGTCCTTACCAGGTACATTATCTGCGTTAAAACCGCAACCACATCCATAGAAATTGTGCCGGATTCGCTCTCAGCGGATATTTTCGGTGTAAACTGAAAGTTATCATCGCAGAAATAGATACGCCGTGCAGCGGGCGTCTATGATTAAATCGGATGACATGTCAGACAAACAAGCATTCTGGCGGCAGAGGAGTCTAAATGGGGAACTTAAAAGCGACCGGAATCTAATTATTGGGTCGTCGAAAAATCGACTTACCAGAGCATGTACGTTAAGGTAGTTTGAGCGAAATATCATGTTACCCAGAAATCAATTAATGTGGTCGAATTTTTAAGAAAAATATATCACCCTTTCATTAACACCAAAAATTCTACCCCTTACCACATTACTTTCGGAGATATTTGCCAAAAAACACCAGCCCTTTTAACATGGGAAACGGCACGTGCATGTGTAAATTTCTCGGGCTCGCCACCGGGTAAGATTTTTATAGACAGCCGACGTTTCGGGTTCCGACTCGTCACCCATTCTCAAGGCTAATTTAATTCGCCGGGAAAGTGTAAAATCATACGGTACGTGCATGCACTCCAGAGAGACAATATTTACCAAAATGAGGCATTGCCTACACTTCGATCTCGTACAAAAATAACAGTGTGTAGTTTGTGTGTTTTCTCAACTATTTTTGAAAATTAATCATATTGTCACCGCAGTAAATTCTTCGGGATCACAATAAACCTTCCGTTTTGATGTAGTTTCAAACGTTCCACGTGAAAAAAAATGAGTTAAGTTAAAGACTTATTCAGATATTTTAATTTGATAACTTACAACTTCTGTTGGGTAAAACTATTTTATTGCACCATTAATAATGCAATATTTAAATCGTGTGTATCACAGCTGGTGAAATTAAAAAGTATAATTCGAATATGGTCTTTATTATGATTAGGGAACTATCGTGCTCGCACTACCTTAAAATGAGGAATAAATTCTTGCGTGCGTTTCCATGTCTACTTATATACAAAATCCCGAGTACGCACCAACGTTCATGCAGTTTGCCATTCTCGGTTCAAATGTTTATGGATGTGGACGCGGCATCACTTCAAAAATAGAAAGCTTCCTCAACCATCTCAGTTTCCGTATACATATGTCTGTCTCTCATGTGAGCAAGGAAACAAGCGAGCGTGGATTTAGCTAGACTGAGAAGCACGTCTTTTGCCTTAATCGCTACTTTTCCTCGCTGCTCGTCCTCCTCCCGTCTTCAATTTGGTCGAGTAATTTTAAAACGGTCGTCCGCGATCGAGATCACGGTTGTTGGGGTCCGCCTCGTTGAAAAGATGAACTCTCTCCTCACCGCCAGGTGGCACGACCGCTCCCTCGCCCCCTCTCCCCGCCCCCACACGCACTCACCCGAGGTCAGAAAAAAAACAAGGTTTCCCAAGAACACGTGCGCACTCGCCAGACTCCAGCCCCTTCCCTCTGGCGGTGGACCCTCGAATTAAGGTAGCTTGAGCGAGATTTTTCCCTAGACATTATAAAGACCACGTTCGAATTTTTTTATATATTTTTTTCACTACAGCAGCGGTAAGTAGGATGAAATAAGTATCGCAACATTAGTGGAGAAAAAATATTGTTTTAAATGACTGAAATCACTAGTATTTATGTACATGAATATATATGTTATATGTATAAGAATACGGCCAAATGTGTTTAAATAAGTTCTTTTGACTCATTTTCTCACGCCGTACGGTAAAAATGCCTTCACACAGGAATATTTTTTGCAAGTTAAAGTTGCCGACAACTATCCGCCGGATAGCTTTCAAGTACCGTCTATCAATCGTTTTTTATCCGCCGGATAGCTATCTGATAGAATAATGCAGAAATTGGTTCGATCCGATAGAATAATATGGCAAAAGAAACGTTGGTGTTCTCAACTCAATGTGAACATGAATTTTGAAACGAGCTTTGTGACTGGCCATTCAGATTTGAACAAAAGAATTCCCATATTCGCACGACTTTCTTGAAAACTTCCCGTTTCCAATAAAGAAAGTCCAGCAACAGGAAGACTAGTGCGCTGAGTGCCTCGTGGCCTTTTTGTGTGACCCTCGATTTGCTATTTTATATTTCTGGACTTCCTATTACTCTCCTCTCTTCCTATTAGTACTCTGGTAGACCATAACGTGAATATATTCGCAACATAAGTAAGTTTTCATGAAATACCGTCAATATCACACGTTCCCAAAAAGATTTAATAGGCTGCACGGAGATTTAAGGACGATTACACCATCTTAAATCGATTTAAAATTGCACTATGATATATCAAGTTGATTTAAATGTAGATAAACATGAGGTTTTCATTAATTTAATATTCTAATTCCAATAGACCTCGTACCGTTGTAAGCCATGAGACTTGGGGACTTTGAAAGGCAATATAATATTAATAATTACGGCAACTAATGCCACGAATTTCGGCTTAATGATGTCACAACACTAATAACTAGGATTACTACAATATAATTTTGCTCGGCTAAAACTAGCCTTACGCCCAAAATGTCGTTATAAATATGCCAGGTGATTGCAGCAGACATGCTGAAAATTGGTCTGTCCTCTGGATAAAAATTTGTCGGGAGGAATAAGCACGGGCCAAATTTTCCCGGCGGATAGAGCTTAGACGGAGGTGGATAAACACTTTTCCGAGATTTGTCCGGAGGATAGCTATCCGCCGGATTAAATCGACTAATCCGGAGATGGAAAAACCGGCCCTAAGTGAAGCGATATCTCGCTCAGACAGCCAATACTTGCGTCCGCAGGAGGAGAGGTAACTAACTGGCCGTGCGCGGTGGTGGAAAGGGGTAGGAGGGAGAACGCAGGCGGGAGAGAGAGGGCGTGGGAGAAAATAAGACTGCACAATACCCGTCCGCCCCTTGTGTAAGTGCCGACAAGACGCGGCCCCTTGTAATCTCGCTTGGAGAACAGACGGACGTGGCGACCCTTACCACCGCCACCGCCCGTTCCGTTTCTCGGTCCTCGTAAGGTAGTCCGAGCGAGATAGTTCCCTAATCATAATAGAGACCATATTCGAATCATACGTTTTAATTTCACCAGCTGTAGAACACATCAATTAAATATTGATTTATTAAGAGTGCAATAATATAGTCTTCTATGACAGACATTGTAAATAATTTAATGAAAATATCTAATCAAGTCTTTAACTTGACGCATTTTTTTCGCGCGGTGCATTTGAAACTCCTTCGAAAGTGAAGGTTCAAAGCGGAAGGTTTTCTGTGATACCCAAGAACCTACAGCGGTGACAATATGATTAATTTTCAAACATAGTTGAGGAAACATACAAACTACACACTGTTAATTTTTTTACATCTAAGTGTTAGAAATACCTCATTTTGTCAATAATGTCTCTCTGGAGTGCATGTACGTATCATTTCCCACGTAATAGGGCTGGTGCTTTTTGGCAAATATCTCCGGAAGTAATGTGGTAAGGGGTAGCAATTTTGGTGTCATTGGATAGCTGAGATATTTTTGCTTAAAATCAGACCAATTTCATTGGTTTCTAAGTAAAATGATATTTCGCTCGGACTACCTAAATTTCCCGGCAGTCCTCGAGCGTCCACCGGCCAGACCTTATTTCGACGAAACTTGGGAAGATGATTTCCTCTCAACCTCGCGATTAAAATGCGATTCCTTTAAAAGACGTTGACGTCCGACAGATAATACATCAATAAAGCAAAAATGTTACTTCAGGTACTGCCTTAGCTTCACCATCAAATAATGTCATTCACCTAGCATATTGTTACGGATTTGAGCAACAAACAAGAAATTATTATGACTCTTAGGTAATCCTGCGACAAACACAATTCACTCCAACCTTTTTTTTTCTTTTGTTTTCTAACCAATTAGCAATCTCCCTAACCACTTTATTATTACGGTATAAGTGGGAATATTCATCATTTATTCTTTCATTTCCGATGATTCGTTACAATATTTATTCATTGGTCATTCAACCCTCCTACAAGTACATGTTGAAGAGTGGATGGTAACTAAAGTACTTACGAATGAAACTAAAGGAAAGGTCACAACAAAGCGCGGCAGTACCGTTGGTGTAAAAATCTTGATTCTGAGAGCAATAGCACACCTAAATACTGGTAAATAACAGAAGGAGAAACGTCTGAAATCACTTTACGATTAGAAATGAGAGTGATCGGTATCGAGCAATGAAGAAAAATTCTAAATACTCGGAAATAATTCCGCGCTGCTCTTCCAATTAAGGTTTCCCGATAAAGGAGGTTTTCCTCGGCGCGGAATCTTAGGCATTCAATGGCGACCTCTTAAGTCACCGAGTGATTCTTTCGGGAAGAGATAAATCTAATTCTCTCTCCTGATTGATGCAGAATTTTCTAATTACATCCGTCGAGGAGAACGGCCGACAATGCATAAATCCTACGGAATTTGGTTCAGAAATACGCGAAGGAATGTGCTCTAAAGTTCAATTTAATTATAAATAAATAAGGACGGTTAGGAATGAACAACCAAATTAGACATCCACTCTAGTACTAAATTAACTTTCCTCCGACTTGAATATTGATACCTTGGCTTTCCGCGGACACCGACAGATGGCGAGTTCGTGAGTAAAAAGCTGAGACAATTTATTGCCTTGCATTTCGGGATTCGTTCACTGCCGCGGAACACGAATGCATTATGGGATACCTACCCCACAGTTCGCCAATAACTGGCTTAGCTGGTCTCTATCCCAATTTTTCTCATCATTTACATGAGAATGAATGATTGTTTTCAAGAGTTTAGCCAGTCACTTGCCAAACGACGCAGAGAAATGAGTTTTCTGTGGCAATCCGTTAAAAAAAAGCTTAACTCTCTCTCTCTCTCTCTGCGTTGCATTCTAGAGGTAAAGTTTTCAAAGAGGCTAATTCATATTAGATGCAATTTGAGCAGAGCGTTGGGAGGGCATTCCAAACAGCGCGTTTTAGAGAAAACTTGAAAAGTTCTCTGGCTCTCTGAAATTCGGAGATTCCTCTCATCTCATTCACTGATACCTTACCACAGGTATATTAAAATTTGTAGCCATGTTTTTTGTTACATGACCACGATCCATGAAAGAAGGGCTACTCCCTTCAATTTTAATAAAAAATGACTAGCAGCAAGTTTACAAAGATACTCCAAGCATTTCAATGAAAATTCTATTATTTTATATACTTAATTTGTAGAACACTACGGAGAGAACATAGAATAAAAAGGCACACTATAGGCAATACTATACTATAGGCGTACAAATGTATAGTATATCCGTTATTAGGCTGTTTTCTTCATGTAAACAAAGGGGTAGTAGTCACTCTGCTCAAAGCCACGAAATTGAGCCACATAAATATTTGTAATTTTTCATCCCTGAGATATGATGGGCAAGTGCGATGACAAAGAAACGTCAATTAACAAATGCAGGAACTTTTATCGATAAATAAGGGGCTGAAAATAAAAAAAATATCCTGAAAACGAGGTAAAATGAAATAGATAATAGATAAAGGGTGCTTGGAGGACGTATCTGAAATAAAAATCCATCCGGAGAGAGAAATAAAAAGGTATAATATAGACTCAAATGCAAATATTGCTTCGTATAATAATCTAGACTGAGAAGAGAATATGGAACTGTGATTTTAAAAATGTTTTCCTTATTCTATGAAATCGCAATCACAACCCATAGCAAGCCAAGGGTCCACAAAACATCAGAGGGAAAACGACATCATTCAGCAAATGACAGATATTATTGCAAGCAAATCATCAAAAAGAAAACTTCAGAGTGAATTTATAGCGTCCTGAAACTTGCAGTAATACATAATTTCATTGGCTGGAATGTTGCAAGACGAATGGAGAAGAGGCTGTGCTGGGAAAATTAAGACAAAGATAACGTCGTTCATTTTTTTAAAAGAATGTCGTGAAGTAATCCATATAACTTGCAGATACGCTTCTCGGGTGTTCCACCAGGTAGAAGACTTCAAAACAGCCAAATTAACTGGAAGTTATGAATAACTAATACATTACTAATGAGAGCACCCAAGAAACTTTTATGCATGAGATTCACCGGGTAAACCATCTTTTATTAATCATTTTGAGTGGCAAAGAGGAGAAAGCTCGCGTACGCTGCCGTTCGCATTTAATGTAGTTTGAGAAAAATATCATTTTCCCCAGAAATGAATGAATTTGGTCTTATTTAAAGAAAAATATCTCACCCTTCTAATGACAACAAAAATTTAACCTCTTACCACATTACTTTTGGAGATATTTGCCAAAATGTACCAGCCCTTTTACAAGGGAAATGGTACGTATATGCACTCCAGAGAGACCTATTTAACACAATGAGGAATTTCTAACACTTAGATGTCGTAAAAAAACTAACAGCGAGTAGTTGGTATATTTTCTCAACTATTTTTGAACATTAATTATATTGCCACCGCAATAGGTTCTTGTGTATCACAAAAAACCTTCCGTTTTGAAAGAGTTTCAAGGGCACCACGAGAAAAAAATGAGTCAAGTTAAAGACTTATTCAGATATTTTCATTTAATTACTTACAATTTCTGTCATGTAAAAATATATTATTGCAACATTAATAATGCAATATGTAATCGATGTGTCCTACAGCAAGTGAAATTAAAACGTATAATTCGAATATGGTCTCTATTATAACTAGGGAACTATCTCGCTCGGACTACCTTAAATGTGCCCGGCATAATGACGAGGGTGACACTAAACACATCTTTGGCTGAATTTGCAAAACCATTTACTTAATCTTTTATGGTGTATCTTTCTCCTCCACGGATGCAGCAGAGCTTTATGCAATTCTTTCCTGCTCTAATTTTTTCTAAGGATTATATCTTCCGATCCTCATACCATCTGTAGAGTCCTTTTTCATATTTTTTCTCTAAAATTATGATATTGGGGTAACTAAACCTATTCACCAGTGTAACGATTAATGTTACATTTTGCATTTACTTTTAATTTCTTAAATAAAATTGTAGGGCCTTGGCTGGATTTTATCGGTTTCATTTGTTTGGAAACGGTTGTTCATGAGTATGCGTAGGAGGAGTTTGATTGCCGTGCTGGTCCAGAGTAGACATGTTTTGATCTTGAAAGAATTTTGAGGATTTATAAAGATATAGCTTAATTTTAATTTGGTTGATTTTTTCATTTATCAGGGCGCCAGGCGATTTGGAAAAAAATCACCACCAAAGTCCACAACAGAATGATAAAAAGTCCTCTTAGTCCTCTTAGAATGATAAAAATAATAAAAATAACCAAATGAAATATAAAAAAATATTTTTATAAATCCTCAAAATTCTTTCAGGATCAAAACATGTTTACTCTGGACCAGCCTGACAATCAAACTCTATCTCGCATACTAATAAACAACCGTTACAAAGCAAATAAAACCGATAAAATCCAGCCAAGGCCCTTACAATTTTATATAAGAAATTAAAAGTGAATTCAAAATGTAACATTAATCGTAACACCAGCATTCCATTAATGTCTTCTATTTTTGTAGTCAATTTCCATCAACAGTGCAGTCAGTATGTAATATCATTATCTTGCCCCTTAGCCAGAAATTAAATTGAATATTTCAACTATTGCATCACATCATTTGCACATAAGAAAACTAATCGCATCTGGTGAAATTTAGGCAAAATGACGGAAAGTGGAGATGTAAAATTTGCTGGACTAACAAGCGAAAATAACTACAGGCGAAAAATGTAAACAACGAATAAATCAGAAGTAATTGTTCCAAGAGTTGATATTTATTTGTGCTGCTACTTAGAAGTGTTTTAAATGCTGAAGCACGCAAAAATTAGCTCTTTGACTTTTCTAGCTTTGGATAAAAATTATTACAATTCTCATACTGTTAGCGATATAATAATGCACTAGTTCAAAACAATTGAATGTAATAATGAACCTAGAATTTAATTTATACTTACTCATTAAATACAAGAAAGCCTTTGAGACAAGAACAGAGATATTAGAACGCTAGCCTATAAAAAAAATTTCTTAGAAGCTGTTCTGTAGAACGTAAAGAATTTTACAGAAATTGACTTTTTCTTCGGAACTATTTCCTTTTCTAAGGATCTGTATGAAACATGAGAGCTTGACTCATGAGAAATAAAACTCCTTACAAGTTCTTTTGTAGAACTTCAGCAACTCTACGGAAATATGTGAGGTTTTCTTGAGCTTGTAAGGAGTTCTATAGAGCGTCAAAGGGCTTCTGTAGAACGTCGTATGGAATTCCGTAAAATGGTGTTTCAATACTTAAAGGAATATCTACAGAACTTTTTAAGAAATTCTGCAGAAGTATTTATAAGGAAACTTTACAGAGTTTTTTAGCAGGGTATTGTTACCAATTTTTGGTGATTGTGTAAATTGCGATAATCATTGTTTGCTTCCGTCATTCATTTGTTTTCATGGGATGAGTCGAGTGGGAGCTAATGCTTGAGCAGAGAAATGCCCCGCAGGCAGCGACGTGATATCGGAGATCGCTACATCCATAGAATCCATCTTCCACGCGTGAATCCGGCTCTGTGTTGCGTGAAGGGTGGCGCCCCGGGCGGCGGGTGGCGGAGGCGCGATCGCGGTTACCAAGACCAATTGAGGCACTCCCGCGTGGGCCGGTCATGTGGCCGAGGTCAGCGAAGACTGACCAGATGGGTGGTGGCGGGCGATGTGGGCTTTCCCACCGCCCCGAAGGAACTTTTGATTCATGACCACTCAACGCGAGGCGCGGGAGGAATTCCAGCGAGTCCAGTTTTCCAATTGGAGGGACTCCGAAGAGAAAATTAAGTTTTAAAATTTTTCCTCTCTGCCTCCACCGTATTCTTTTAAAATATTCATTTTTATTCTTATTTTTTATTAACTTATCAAGAGAAACTTTCCTAATGGGATTCCAGAAGTTAAACTCTTAAGTATAAAACTAAAAGAGGCCGAAGTTTTTTTTAATGAAAAGATTATTTTCTAACGGCAGTTTTAAGGTTTTTTTTTAGCCTACTGTTGGTCACATTTAAAACAGCCATTCCTCAACCTTTTTATTTTCTCTTCGGACTATGCTTCGGCCAAGTGAACATCTCAGTTCACAGTTGGAAATGCAACCAATCCATAAACATTTCTATCAGGGTTTGGGGAAGAGAATCACGTGACCAAATTATCCATGTCGGTGGCTTTTTTAAACCAAGCGATAGGAAAACATTGCTTTTATTTTTTTTTCGAATTACGAATATGCTTGGTAATACATATTTGTGCGCCTGCCTACCTTAATTTCCTTACTTCTTAAGCAACTCCGAAGGCATGTTGTCAACTCCTAATGCTTTTCTAGACTTCATCTCTATCAATGGTTTCTCGATTTCACTGTCGAGCATCACTGGTCCGAGGTTATCTTCACCGAGTATTCCTCATTCGTATTCACCGTACTTGATCATTTAACTCCTTGTATTTCGTATTACCTAGGTCGGTATTGACGTTTTCTTACTTCTTTCTCTCCTCCATTTTTCTATATATTTCTTTCATATTCCACTACTTCTTTACCGTCCTAGATTCCATTGATCCTATAGTTTTATCAGCCGTTCTTACAATGCCTGTCTTTATATTCTCCCATCTTTCTTCGATTGTTCTCATTTCATTTGATTCGCATATGTTCCCTTCCAATAGTTTTTGGTTTTGGATACTCCTTTTTTCCTCTTTCAGCGCTTCCAAGTCTCACCTCTTTATCCATCTACTTTTATTTAACTTTTTGAATCTAACATCACAATTCATCATTGCTAAATTATGATCCGAGTCTACATCAGCCCTCGGATAGCTCCGCGAGTTTTTCACGCTATTCCTGAATCTTTACCTAACAATTATGAAGTCAATTTGCTATATCCCAGTGTCTCCCGGCGTTTTCTATGGGTACCTCCTCGTAAGGTAGAGTTTAAACCAAGTGTTTGTTACTAATCCACACCCTCCCACTTCACACCCATCTCTCCCTTTCCCCACTACTGCGTTCTTGTGGGCATATAAACCTGGACTAGTACGACATTTGTCGGACGTGCTTTTATTTCTACCACTAGCATCTTGTCGCTCACCCATTCAATATGTACTACCCTCATCTCCAATTTTCGTTCAATACTATAGCTAGTCCACGTTGACTCAAAAACCCCACCACTATAAATAGCCCTGTTACTATCACTACAATAATCCCTGCTGTCCTTTCATCTCACAGCCCCACGGCATCTATGATCCCTCTATCCATTTCCCGTTTAAAATTTTCCAGCTTCCTAGCCCTCAACATTGTCCAAATATTCCAACTCCCTATTTTTATCGGAAATATCCTCCTCTTTATTTTTTAATTTTTATCTTCCGAGGTCCTTATACCCTGAGATGACTCTGTTGTGCAAGGATTTCGTGAGATGACGACCTCGGGGGCCTTGCCTCACCCGATGCAGGGCCTGCCACCCGCCACATTGGCCGGCGTCTCGTGATTACCAGAATTCATTTATCTTTCAATGACTTTCATTTTTCTGGGTAGCTGATAGGTGGAAGGGACTCTCACCTACACTTCCCAACAGTTTTTTTCAAGTGACACTATCACTGGACTACCTTTCGTCTGGCTCCTACCTTTCGACCTATCTAGCATGGGTGGCCGAACCGGAAGCAATATTAATTGCTCCCGTCAGTCCAGCTCTATGGGTCATTGGAACGCGTAACCCCTTCCACCAGGTCAAGGAAGTAGTCCAGGTGGGGAGTAAGAAAGCAGTTTACCGCAGAAAAATAGCAGTTAATAGCAAGAAAACCAGACGGAGACATTAGAGAATAAATGTAAAAACTTTTACAGGAGTGATGCTATCATATGAGTAATGAAATAATATGCCGTGTAATTTCCCATAAAATAAAATTTACCTTCCACCCGAGTTTTGATACATAATATTCAGGAAAAAAGCGGTATTCAGCTGTTTTAATTTAATTTCAAAAGTAAATTTTATTTTGCGGAAAATTGAATGGCACATTATTTTATGATGCATAAATTCCACTCAATTTTGCGAAATTCTTCGGATTTTATGTCTGCCATTGAAACAATAATTAGACCATTGGTTTTACGATTAGTCACATGTAGTAGTGCAAGGATATAAGAACACAATACTCGAGAAGTAGATATGCCTATCCGCAACATCCATCCCCTCCCTCAATCACTGTATTACTTGACGAATATGGATGAACATGAAACATGTAGCATTTAAAAATTACTTTAATATGGTACAAATTTATTGCCATAACATTGAATAAAATATTACGAGATTCCGAGAGGAACTTCCTCTCCATGCCGGCTGGCAATCTTACACCCGGTCGTCTGAGACCCAGTCATATTAGTCGATTTCAAAAGCATTCAAGACAATGAGCCGACAGCCGTCGTGGTGTTTCAACTTACCGCACGTCCTTTCGAGGAAGCTTGTTTCACGAGTCTGAAATGGGTTGGAGTTGAATTCAATGGTGTGATACATCAACCGTCAGTCTGATTGAGCGGTATATCGTTAACTTCAGTCCCGTCATTGGTCATGAAATCAGAGGGACCTGCAGCAGATGACTCAACCTGCATACTATTTCGATCATGAGTGATTCGTTCATTTTGAACGATTCATTGGCATGAACCAAATGAATTGAATCACGCTCTCCGTTCAAATCGTTCATAATGAAACACATCAAGCTGTTCTCGTTCGTACGTCGAGTGGAGTGGTTTGTGAAGAATCATACGATTCTCATGAGTGATCGAGAACAACTTGACTTGATTCAAATTGGACGAAATCACGCTGCTCATGAATGACGAGCATCATCATTGGGACAAACCACATACAAAATATTCTCTCGTCTTTTGGTCGCGTATTGAATATACTGATAAAAACTGAGAAATAATTTTGTATTGGCAATCCAATTAAGTTGATTGATTACAACACTAAACACAACCATTCACACCCGAACATCGCTAGAACATGAGTTTCTTAATATATAGTATCCAACTGCCGAGGAATTATGGGCGAACTTTTAGGCTTACAACTCCAGGCATCATGGTTAAAGCTGTTCTAAGGATAGGCACTTTCAGGTTCCTCAAGTCCCCCAATATTTCGATAAATAAACTAAATTAATCTAAAATTCTGATTTAATATCATGCATTATCTTCGTGTAGGCAGCTTCCCAACTGTAATACGAATTCGTTAAATTTCGTTCTTCGCCTTAGTTTGGTACCTTTGATTTATGATTCTCCGTGGTAAAATCATTCATCGTCGCTAAATCACTCATCGCAATTATTTGGTTCTTCCATGGCTCATTTCGTTAATTATGAATGATTTAAAAGAACGAGTCATTGACATGAATCAAATCGCATGAATCGAATCTTCGAAATAAACCGAAATTCCTACCTCTACTGCGTACGTTACGCCCCCAATTCCGACACGTAACCCCATATGCAGACTATATAATTCAAAAATGTATCCACCACATAATGGATGCATAAAAGTCACTTTTGTTGGGGGGGGGGGGCTATAACCATACGGAGAGGAAGAAACGGCCTCGAGCGTCGTGAGGGAAGAACAAAGGAATGCATTATTCTCTCCAGGGAGATGAGGAGAAGGAAGGGCAAGAGGAGGGGTTCGACTCCCTTGATCGGACTCACCGATGACAGTCAGTTTCACTTTGGTGTTCCTGGTCGGCGATTTCCGGAAGTCGACGCGACATCGGTATTCACCCTCGTCCCTCTCCTCCACAGAGTCGACGGACAATGTTGCGGGCTCCGTTATGGTCCGGAAGTAGGCGCGCTCGTCCACTAGGTCCTTCTCCTTCCAGTGTGAGGCTTTCTCCGAGTGCTTACCCCTGGCGTCGTAACTGCGAGAGAAAAGAGAAAAGACAGGTCAGATTACGAAACGGACGGCAATGGAGAAGGAGCGAGAGATCGTCACTGACGAAACGTGAGTGCTAGCACACACACGTACACACGGTCGCTTTAATTGTCCCCCAAAATAATATCACCACGAAAATCAACTCTTCAGGTAAATTTTCTAACGCCATAATCATAAAAAACTTTGCGATGATATGTAAATGAATTCACTTTGTAATATTCCACAACGGTTTTTATTAATCCGACCTAGGTTTCGACTCAAGTTAAGTCATTATAAAGGTTACAATATTACACCACGAGCCACTTATAAACATTGTCAGGGTGCAGGGGAGGGGACGTAGGGGAGGGGAAGTAGATGATGGGAGAGCAGCTAATTGGGGGGAGAGTGGATGACTGGTCCGAATAAGGTGGGGGGGGGGAGAAAGAATTGAGTAATGTTTAAGGATTTAAGTCATGGGAGGAGGGGGGGAGCGGTGAGGAGGGAGAGGTAAGGTCAGGAAAGGAGATTGGGAGGGGAACATTTTATTTAACACACAAATTTTGATTTTTCGAATGTAAAATTTCTTATATATAAAAAACTTTGTTGCATCAAGAATGTGCAGGCAAATATCCAATACAACGTATTAATGATGGTGTAACAGCACTTGCAAAATTTCTCGTCAGGATTAGCCAAAACAAGAACTTTGGCCATTCATTTCCTTGATATCGAAGGATCCGGGTTCGAGTCCCAATCAATGTGAATGATTTTTTTCCTCTTTGAAATTTCGCTCTTATATACAATTGCGGGTCACTCGGTAAAGGTAATGCTGTGGATAGTCCCGATGTCCTCCAAATTTAGAACAAAATACGTTATACCACTTGGAATTCTTTTAGTATAAATTAAATCTTCCCTCCTGCGCTAGGATAGTATTTTGAGAGTACTACCTAGGATCAGCGAACGATTACATGCAAACATCTAGCTCAATTTACGTCAAGGAACCAAGACACAAGTAGCCTCTGGCTCTCCCTGCGAAACCAGACAACCTGAACCTGAGTCTGCAGAACCATACAATCAATTTTTGGCCAAAATTCCCTCCTGATTAACTCACATCCCGATATCGACGGCCTACGAATGCAATAAAAGCAAAAAAAAAGTTCCGCGTTCACGCTCCGCGATCTGTCCGGCACCGGGTTTCCTGGGAATCGAGAAATATCTAGAGCGCGGTAGGGTCGGGGAAATGGGGTCAGTATAGAGAAAATGGAACCGAACCAATGGGCAAGAAACATCAAAGGATCTTTTCCCCTTTTCGAGAGATAGATAGGGAGACGGAATGGGAGAGGAAAACAGACGGGCGAAATGAGCGGAACGAGTGCCGAGTTGTAAAAAGTACAAAATTCCGCCATTTAAACGGGAATCGGGATGCAACTGCCTTTGATCGCATTCGCCGCTTTGAGCCGCTAATCCCTCATCTCTCCTATCCCACTACGCTCGCCCCCTCCGAAGACCATTCGGTGACTCCCAGTCCATCTGCCGGGCGAAGTGGAGGAGGAGGAGGAGGAAGAACCAGGGGGGATGGGAGGCCAGTGATGACGAAGGGTCGCAAACCGTTTCCCCCCTTTTCACCCCCCTTGCACCAACAGCCCACCCTCCAGATTAACTCTAACCCGATATCGACGGCCAACGAACGCAATAAAAGAAAGAAAAAAAAGGACATGAGATCCATCTCCCGCTTCCAAAGAGAGAAAACCCCAAAGAGCGAATTCGATTCAAATTTCATCCCGTTTTAATTTTTATTCACCGCTCTATCCACACCCCACTCCTTTCCCCCCTCCTCTCTCCCTCCCTTCGTTGGCATGACAACCCCTCTGTTCATCGTGCGACCCTACTCACACTCTCTTTGGTCTTTCAATGCTAAGATTGGTTGACTTCCGCCCTCCATCCTTCACTATGGGAACTAGGGCGTTCCTCGTTTAGTTGACAGTGCAGGCCACTGGAGAGCACTGTTGCCAAACTTAAGTTCCATTCACTCTCCACCAGGGTACCTACGAAACAACTTCCGATTCCTTAATATACTTTCAGAAATACTGTTTAGATATTAGAAGAATGCTACATGCGTAGTTAGCAAATATTGCTATAACCGACTCGAATATTCCTTCCGCTATAGGCAAGAACGCACCTCCATCGTTTAGGAGATTCATACAGAAAACGAATCGCCATAAGCGTCTATAATATCAACTAAATGTCGAACACTTTACAGTTCCCTCACTTCCTGGTAGCTCTTCTTATGTACTTTTTTTTTTTACTCGCCGGATCTATTTATTCCTGGGTCTCACTCTTGGGAATTTTATCATAATTTTTCATTCATTACTATTCTTCACAAACCCATTCTTCCTCAGGTTTTGTCCAGTCCATTTGGTTCTTATTTTCTGTATAATGTTCCATATGGTCCTTTCCTTATGCAATCTCCTCTTAGACAATTCTTCGTTTCTATTTTAATCGCCCACTTGATATCGAGCATTCTCCTTCAACAACAGGTTTCCAAAGCTTCTAGTCTTTTCTAAGATAGGTTTTCAGGAACTCTCCACTCCACTCTTCTGCAAATTTTTTCTTCCAAGTTCTTGCGGTGATTAAATATTCTTAAAAATGATTTTGGTAGAAGAATATCAGAGATAAGTATGATATAAATCTATTTAAGAATGCAGGAGGAGATGCTAATACACTAATTTGTTTTTGTAGTACCGTTTGATGATATTCCGTACATGTTTCACATTTTTCCCGTTCTCAGATCGGCTTCTCTCTCGACAAAGCCATGCAACGAACCCCAAGCCATTCCGGTGAAAAACACTGTCACCAATATTTCAGCCAGACTTATCAAAATGTTGATAAGTTTTCCGGGAGCTCCCGTCGGGTGGTGGAGTTCATGGTTCCCAACGTTTCAAAGAGCGACTTCCTCACCATCTTACGGGCCTCTTCCGAGAAACTTTTCTGCATGGAAGTTAGCGAGAAAACCTAAGACTATTTATTCTCAAAATGCTATTCTTTTGATATCAATTTCATAGATGGAGCCCGGTAACCACGACCATATAGAGTGGCAAAGAGATAGGGAGATTCGGATATGAGTTTTTAAATAATACTTTGGCCGATAGATGGAACAGGTGTATGGAAGTTGCACGACAAGCCATAAAAAATGAGCAATGAAAAAATGAGCAAGTGAACATCGTCCATAATGAATCGAATTCACGTCAATATGATAAAACACGCGATTACCAAACACGGAGTCAACTGTTTACCGATGATTCATAGCAAATACAAAACAATTGATACTCGACTAAAAGCACACAACAGCCATGGTAAATCCACCTCTGTATATTTATGCAAAATCACCGAGTGCCACTAGCGCCTCCAAGTGACCTTCTCCGTAAGCCAAAATCTTCCTCCCCTAAGGTGGTGGTACCTGAGAAATTCTTCCCAAAGCTCTCAAAAATTTATGTTCAGTTTTTAGCATTGCTTTGCCACTCTATACTTACTCCATTCCACGACACAAATCTTTATGGAGTTATACTCATTTGCGCCATCCGTGTATTAAAAAGTTTCTCCACATAAAGTAATTCTGTCCCCTTTCAAAGAAGGTCCGTTTCCGCTCTCAGTCAGGAGTCCTGTCAAAATTCCTCGACTTTTTTCTCTCTCTGGAAGCTAAATTTGTCCCTTGATACCTCCTTTTAAGCTTTTCAAATCTTCTTATACCTCTGTTTGGGAAACCAACATTCTTGCTCTATCCTATCATCCACTTCTCACTTCCAGGCTAATCCAATAAACTTTTATTTCGTTTCTGTATAATTGCTGTAATCAATTCCCTTTCCTAGATCTTAGGTGCAGTTACATGCATGCCTTAAGTTCAAAGTGGTTGTGTCCACGAAAGAGCGTCTGTAAATAGCAAAAGATTGAGCCAAACGAAGGCTTATAGAGCATACAAGGCAACATGTGGTTCAGAATTATTATGTTCGCTAACCGACTCTCAAAAACGTGTCCTTCTCCTTCGAAAGAAATGTTTTTCTACATTCTTACGTCAAGCACTTAAGATCCTTTTTAAAATAATACATTTGAGTAGAAAATATTTTTGAAGAGATGTTTGTTCACTCGTTATCTTCATAAATTAAAATTAATGCGGAATCAAATTTAGAATATTCATAAAAGAAATCACTATTTTAGATAAAATTTTCCATAAAAAATAATGAATCTCAGTAGGGGCACATTTTGTGGAATCAAAAGATACACGATATTAATAAAATATAAACCACAACAACAATATCTACATAAAATATGACATGGATATCCCATGGGCAGAGTTCCTGTAAAAATTTGATTGGATGTCCACTAAAATATTCAGTGATTTCGGCGTCGTCCTGTTTTTGTGGATCTGTGATAACATGCAAATGCCCTTCCATTTTAGGGATACATCAACTATTTTTAGAGGAGCTCCCTATTTTATATGTGCGCCAAATTTCCAGATTTAGGAGGCATTACAGGAGTAGCATCTAGTGGTTATGAACAATATTTTAGGCATATTCACTTAAAAACCAAGTTGTCCCTTGGGACTGCGAAGTTAATGAAACTCGTTCGAAGAAGAAAAAAATATGCTCGTAAAAAGAGTAAGTTTCCCGTGGTTCATTGGACTTATTTCTCTTGAAAGGGAAGATAAAATTGAAAACTGCTGAAATTCAGCGGCCGTCTCCCTGCGGTTGGTGATGAACGCGTGCGAAAGTCACAGTGTAAAAAATACCGCCTGTGCTGATATACGAATCCAGAGCCTCCCAATCTACTTCGAGTGATTTATAAACTGAAATTGTTTGAAGGGAAAAATTTAGAAGATAAAAAAGCTGTTTATAAGAGGAGATTCCCAGGATTCAGCTGAAAGGACACTAGACGGATTTCGCAGAACAATGAGTTCCAAAAATTATCGTCTTCCCTTTAAACCAACATTCTTCAATAACTCCGATCATAAGTTGATTACTCCAGCATATGACCTCAAATACATCTCTCATCAGGCTTTTCTATTTTGCTTCCGAGTATCTCCGGTCCAGGGTTTCCTTATCCATTGTTCTCTCATTTTCTTAATCTAGGATTATATTCCTAATAATAGCGATGCCATTTACCTCTTCCACCCTTTCTCTCCACCTATTGTGAATACACCTTGCTGTTTCATTCATATCTTCCCGGTTTTATCCTCAACCTTCGGAATCGTTCGTCCTACCCCTGACAACATTTTCACTCTAGCGTGCAACATAACCAATACTCCCGTGGCTTCTCCATTTCCGGGTGGCCAGAAGTTCTCCTTCATCTAGGTGATTTTTTGATAAAGCTTATTCATATACTTATAATATATTCTAGTGATTTTGACGGTGTGAAACTGAAGTCTGAGAATTCGTAAATTACATTTCAAGAAGAGTGCTTAAAAAATTACACTGATGGTGGATGGTAAGCTTTCATCGGAGTTACAAGTAGTGAAAAATAACATTTATTAAATTAAAAGGGATCGAATCAGAAGCTCATTGGTATTAGCAGAGGTACGGAAATCGTTCAAAAAGCAGTGAATCTGTCATGAAAGACTCAAAATGAAGAATTAGCTTATACTCTGACGCAGTGACTGAGCTCCTGCAAAACTAAAAACATTCTAAAGTTTTTAACGAAGAAAAGATGCCGACCAGCGCTTGGTAATTCGAAACTCAAAATACTCGGCGATTACTAGAACGATAATGATACGACTTTTTTTTAGGTGAGAGAAGTTCAAGGAAAATAATCTTGAGTACACGCGCTTAAGACCGATAATAGTGAAGAGATATCTGATGTTTACAAAACCTTTGCATTAAACACCAACTTTCAAACTTTTTTTTTACATCGAGCTTGCTGGCTTAAGTCGAACCTACGTGCCTGATCTTTTCTAGTTATACAGACAAAAACTAATTATTTCTTCACAAGGTGAGAATCAACTTTAACCCATCAATTGCAACATCTGGTTATAACCAAGTTTCTGTCCTCACCTACAAAATACTGGCAACTGAAATTACATAATACGGCATACGTAGAGATATTACATACTAAGTCGCTCGCAGGTCACATCGTTCCGTAGGACTTAGTTAACATCAAACCCAATTACAAAGGCAGTCATAAAGAAGAGTCGTGCGGATCGATCAATATCTTTGTAATATACTCGAGCAAATTACAGTAAGCTATATCATCGAGTAAATATTTCTATGGAAGTATTGTTGATAGACAAGTAGCACGGATTACGAGAGGGTACATCTTGCCGGACTCAACTAGCTCTATTTATTTACGCTTCATGTTATTAATTCGTTCGCTTGCATGCATTTGAAAAGTATGAACACATACTTTAAGCTAGTGGTTCGAATAGAGGAGTGTAATAGAAGGAAATATCATCGTGCTCACCTGTGGTATAGTTTTCGTCGATTTCAAAATCGAAATTAACGCCCAGGAGTGGGGTATAGAGACAGGCCACCATTTTCACCAAAAATCATTTCCCATCTATCTATGGGGGCCTTTTAAACACAGATTTCGTATTCGAAAAAGCACTATTAGGTTGAAAGAGGAAAGACAGTAGGGCTGTCCGAAATAACCGGACGAACGAAAGGCCAAAGGAAGAAGAGACGTCGACGGAGTTACATGTGTGAGGAAATCAAGAGGAGTGGGTGAACACTCAACTCGTACGTGTGGATAAGCGACCCTGGTTCTCGCGGGGCAAATGATTGCACTTGACTTATTAGTATCATTTGGACAGGGTCATATGTACTCTACATCAACTATCTCCTCAGGTCCCCAAGCAAAGAAAGTATGACAAGAGCTAAAAAACCTGTCAGATGAGATCTAGTTGTCGATGATAACACTACACAGCAGGAAATAAAATGCAATACCTTGGCACATAGGGTTGTGGTGATGTGGAATTAGAAGTAAGACAGCAAAAAACGAAAGCCTTAAGGGCAGCGAGACGCTTGAATGACACCACATGGAAGAACAAACATGTAGGGATGGAAGTAATGTCTAGAACAAATAAAAATAAAATAAGAAAATGAATAATCACCTTCACGGCGAAGACACGACTAGTACAAGAAGGCTACTGGAAGCTAGTGAAATGGAAGCATAGCGGAAGATTGCGGGAAAAAAACTACTGAACGGGGAACGGAACGAAAACATAAGAAAAACATGCAAGGTAGAAAACAATAAATGAGTGGATATCCGAAATAGTGAGTAAACGAAATGATCTCTTCAATGGCCAATGGATCGGGAAAGAGGAGAGTGAAAGCTACACGAGATAAGTTACTGAAATGAAAAATAAAAAAAATGCCAAAAAAAGGGTTGGGAGGGATAACCATACCGTACAAGTTGGGAAGTTAGAGAGGCGTCGGGACAAACTGCCAGTTGTCAAGAAGAGCAGAAAATGAAGGGTCGAATGACATTACCTCTACCTTAACTCAGAGCTTCTCCGAATACATTCCAATGCACAGTGTTCTCATTTGTTTATCCATTTAAATTCTTATAAAGGTTTAACAAAAATAGCAGTTTTCTTGGGTCGATTTTTCTGCCACTGCGTCTCCGTTAAGCGGATTGGAATTTAGTCAAACAAACATTTAGTAAAGAGTTTAAAAAGGAAAAAGAACGCTCGGACACTTCACAGTTATGAATCAAGAGAAAAAATCAAAAGGAAGTAAATCAATGAAGACTTAAAAATTGTCGGATCGACGAGGTCTTAAAATAGCAAATCCAACGGCATAAAATTTATACAACACCTGGAAAATAACTGTATAACCATAGTAATCATGTAGAGAGAAAAGAGAATTTTGGCCATTTCGCACATTGCTTTGCTCAGAACTGAGTTCAATACTGAAAAAATGGCCGAAAACGCAGAAAATATTGAAGATTTAAATCGAATTCGATGTCTCGGAGGCTGTATTCACGGGATGCAAATTCTAGTGCGCAGTAGCGCTGACAGGATATTCGTTGAACGATGCAATGTAAATAGATAGACAGGGCCCTTTAATAGTATGGCATAGGTCCTGTGTTGTTTGAATAGTATTGTGAAGAGTCTTCAGAAAGTTAGTTCCCAGAGATCTCTAGAAACATTTTCTCCGAAGGTGCGAAGAATGGACACTTTGTTATGGCATATAGGTATGCTAACTATACGGTTTCCCTTTTTCCGTAAATAATCATCAACGCAACTGATTTCCGAAGGACATAATTAAGCTTCAAATGTAGGATGAAAATAATTTTAATAAGGAAAAACAGCCTTTTTGGAAAAAAAGACGGAAAATGTTTATTTTTCTCGGAGGCAAAAATTTTTATGAAAAGATAAAGCCGATAACTGTTGATTTCCGAGTAATCGGCGAATGAATGTAAATCTGCTGGTATAAAAATTAGCTATAAATATCTCAGAACCCACAATAAAATATCGTAAAACTGTATATCCTCTGAGAGAGGAAGATAAGGAGAGATAAGGACACTCGAAGTGATCCCATCGTCGTCCACATGTTCCGAATACACTCGTACACCCACAATCGCTGGGAATCGATCATCCATCCTCTCATCGCTGAGTGCATTCACGGAAGGAACAAGTGCTCAAACAAACCCGCTCTTCCACTCTCTCTCTCGCATTGATTTATATAAATCAGACGAGGGATGTCCACTTACTACTCCCGGTTCCCTCGAGGGGCGACCACAGCCAAGTGGTCTCTAGTTGGTCGGTCGGTGGACGTCGTCCACTCCAAGGGCGCATTACGAACACGCGCGCTATCATGACAAACAGATCACAGGGGGTACACAAGACAGAGTAGATGTGTTTGAACCGCTCGATATGGTTCCGAATACGTCACCAACGAATCACAAAGGGGTAGAGATTTTTGTTCCCTCGAACAACACATTAAGGCAGTTCGAGCGAAATATCATTTTAATTATAAATCAATGAATTTGGTCTCATTTTAAAGAAAATATCTCACCCTTCAAATGACACCAAAAATTTAACCCCTTACCACATTACTTTTGAAGATATTTTCCAAAAAATACCAGCCCTTTTAAATGGGAAATCGTACGTGTATGCACTCCAGAGAGACATTATTTACAAAATGACGTATTATAACACTTAGCTGTCGTAAAAAAACTAACAGCGTGTAGTTTGTATGTTTTCTCAACTATTTTTGAAAATGAATCATATTGTCACCGCAGCAGGTTCTTGGGTATCACAAATAACCTTCCGTTTTGAAGGAGTTTCAAACGCACCGCGCGACAAAAAATGAGTCGAGTTCAAGTCTTATTCAGATATTTTCATTTAATTACTTACAATTTCTGTCATGTAAAAATATATTATTACAACATTAATAATGCAATATTTAATAGATGTGTCCTACAGCTAGTGAAATTAAAACGTATAATTCGAATATGGTCTCTATTTTAACTACTGATCTATCTCGCTCGGACTACCTTAAAACCTCACTAAATCTTTCGCATCGGATTTATTTTCCCTCAGGATTCGCCTCGTATGTGAATCGCGTTGAGTATCACCGATAGTCAGCCCATCAAACGCTTTAGTTATCCATCCAAGTGGCTCAATCACACCAAAATCTTGAACCGTTTATTTGAACCACGCGACTCTTTAGTTACGTGATCGGAAGTATCTCGAACGTTTCACACAAGGCTGCACTGAATGTGGGCAGTGTGGAGGGCAGAGGATTGGAGGTTTGGGGGTCGCAAGTGAATATAACCATGGGTGGAAGCTACTTCAGTTTTGGGCTAATGCGCTTTTTCGGATTACATTGAGTCCTTCAAAAATCAACGAGGAAGGTCGATAAAGTTACAATATTTATCGGATATTAGCACGGATGACGAAAAAGTAAATCATTTGTTGATATATTTGTTTCTATTACTGATGAAATTGCGGGCGACCCACTGAAATATTTAAAATCGTGAGTGTTCTTTCTTTTTGTGCTCTGTACGTTTTTTTCACCCTCTGACGAAGCTTCTTTTGTTTGCCACGTTCGTGAAAACTTCGTAAGCTTGGTAAGGAGTAGACTATGTGGTCTCGATTGGCTGAATGGTTCAGTGAGGCCACCTCCACTTGGAATATTGTGACGGAAAGTTAAGTTACCTCGTGTTTTTTCAGTCCGGGCGTTGATATTATGAACAGTTACTCCTAATTAATTGTTGCATGTGGAATCAAATTTCATTTTCCATAGTTTTTACTTCTCAATAATTAGTAGCGTCTCAAATTTAAACAATTATCGTGAAATACGCTCGTATTTCATTTTAACTGAAAACCTCCGAATTCATAGCTGACACAGAACCTCTTGTAATGGCTCAGCTGCATGGTTTACATGCTTAAACAATGACAAGTCAAACAGATTTTCATTAATTTTTCTTATTCCCTGTCTCTTGAAGATATGTTACGAAGACAAGTTTCTTTTCTGTACATGCATAAATACATAACAATCACGCCGCTCCTTTCCGGGGTAAGCAGAGTCACTAAGTTTCACTCATAAATACATATTTGTACACTTAACTCTGCTTCAAAAATTTCCTCCATACTGACCTATCCTTGCAAACCTATTTTGCTTCATTAATCCCCATACACTGCTTCATGCACGCCCTCCTGTTTTTAAGACTCCTAATATTCCTCCTCCTAAGAATTTCCTCAATCAACCACATTCAACCACAACTTTCTCGGCCTACCTCTACTTCTCGCACCATTCATTTCACTCTTATATATATATGTTTCGTTATTAGACTCTCAATCATTCTCTCAACATGGCTAAACCAACGAAGCACATTAATTTCATATATGTTCATTACTGGAGCATCTAACCCATATTTATTTATTACCCACTCATTCCTGACCCTATCCATCCTACTTTTTCCGCAAACACTCCTCAGATAACTCATATCCACGGCATTTAGTCTACCCTTATGTTTATCCTGACATACCCATGTTTCACTACTATACAACAATGTGGGGAGAAGAACACTTTTGTACACGGAGATTTTCGCTAACTTAGACAGGCACTCATTCCTTGATGTACTCCACATGCTACCTACCACTTCCCTTCCAGCATTCGCACGTCTATTTATCTCCTCATCTATCCGTCCATCTTTCGCAAACATCTTACCTACGTACATAAAATCATCCAATTGTTCCATCACTTCACCATTCGCCCTGGTGTAGTAATTAAACAAGTGGATGATTCACTTGTACAAAGTATTATTTAAAATTCAGTGTTAAAACCAATTATTAAAAATGAGCGTTATTATTCTTCCCACATGGTAGCAGGAGAGGTAATCATTGAAGGCACATTTTTATCAGTTTTCAAATAATTTGAAAAATACATCTTGGACCACGCTTCGCTCAAGTAGATTTGCCCAAATGGCGGAAATAACAGTTGTGCACGGAGTAATGTAAATGACGCAAGGGTTATATTTTCAAATTTTGTCTCAATTAAAGCGTTATTTGCTTGGTTTCACGGCGTGCAGTTCCAAGGTTAATCGAAATCATATGCGAACATATGTTTTTCACTCGGCTTGATATATTGATCGATATAGTCATAAGTTAGCTACCATTATCACAATGTCAAACGTAATATTTCGCGTTTTTGGGATAATCTTGGCTTTCAGAATCGAATTATTTCGACGTATATATCAAGGGTCGTGCGGATACGTGGAAAATTACTTTGATTTGTCGAAAAACCAAATCGGTAACACTCAATGCATTCAATATGATCTATACATATTACTAACTGCTTTATGTTTTCTTTACCTTATATTGGCAGAAATTACATCTTTAAATCACCCTTAAATCGCATAATACGCAATATAAATTCCGTATGAGGTCATATAGATCTATTTAAAATTAGGTCAGCATATTTGAAAAGAAAATTACATTTGGATATACTATGAATTTGTTTATTTGATCCTGCATTCCTGACATATAGTATGCCTAGGGCTTATTTATTTGCTTCCTGGTTCTTTCTTGAATGACAACTATTTTCTCCTACCCTATTTCTGCGCGTCCCTTTCCATTTGGGAAACCCTTACTTGTTTTTTTCTCTCCCAAAGTACGGTGAGCCGAGGGGAGGAAATAAGGCGTTTGTTGGATGCATATTCACAGTGATTGCCTTGGAAAGGAATGTCCACTACGACCTGAATAAAAATACTATATCTAGAGTTCATAGCATGGTTGAATTTTGTTGAACATGCGGCAAGAGTGTATGATGAATGCTGTCCTGAGATGACCCTTTCCCTTCATTTATAGCGAATCTAGTCCCACATTTTACTAAAACTCTCTCATAAATAACGTCAAATGACGTCAGAACTGTATTCTTCGATGGAAGGTATATAAACATTTTCTAGATTCTATGGCATTTGAGCTTTGTGCAAGGACCTGAGTGATGGGAGTTATGGCCCTGAGGAACGGTACTGGATATATATATATATAGCCACAAGCTTGACTTCCGCAGTATAAACAGTCCGCCCTCCCCTCGCCCCCATGAAGTTAGTGGTTCTAATATTTTACACCCCGCCTTCCTATTGCCATTATCGTCTTTCACATATTGCGTTCTTCTTCGGGGAAAGAGATTGGGAGTCTTGGATGGCTATGGCGGAGGGAACTTCTTTTGAGAGATGCCCGTCCATCGCCCCACGCGTCGTCGTATCCAGTACAGGGGGCGTCATCTTTGTCGTCTGACCAGAATCTCTCGGAGAAGGGGCCCCCAATCCTGCACTCACGGCCCACAAACTGCCTCCTCTCCTCCCACCTCCCCCCACCGCCCCCAACATCGCCCCTTCCTCGCAAAACTCATCCCCACTACCCCCGCACCCTAGGGGACCATTCGCTATGGCGACACTGCGCGCGGTGGAGAAAGATAAAACTGACGACACCCAAAGCGACGAACCAGGCTCTTCTTCCTCCTCCCCCAATCCTCCCCATCCTCACTCCTCCAACACCCACTCCACTTCACGACGGCATCTTAAGAAAAGGACAGGGACGGGGAGGGAAGGGTCTACGGTCGCCGCTCCTCCGTTGTTCTCGTCATGAAAAAGTTTCACCTCTTGCGCCGAGAAACGGGATGACGGGGAAAGGATTGAGGTGATGGAAATGTGTTTGAGAGCTGGGACGTCTTTTTTTGTCGTGGGAAATGTTTTGACGGTTAGATTCCTCTGGTCTCCAGTCCCTGGGGCCTAGACATGACGGCTAGACTCCTACGGGGGGCTATGTTTGCGTACCTAAGGGGTCACGTGGTACAACGACGAACGTTTCGAGATTTCGGCGTATTTTATTAGCACTCGTAAAAATCTCATGAAGTCTTCCGAATTTTTTTTTCCATTTCTGAGAGAATTTTGTCGGTAATGTTGAACATTGCTGATTTGAGGAGCTTCTAATTCAGCATTTGGAGCAATTTATCGGTAGTTGACGGCACAATCCACAAATAGTCTGATTTTGCTACTAATTCCAGTGTTTGTATAAGTTATATAAATGACAAATGAGAGGTCTTTAAACCTTCGAGGTGATCCAGCAACATCCAAACTGGTAGATTTTAATCTTAGTAGTACGGCAATCTGGAATTAAGATAGCGCTTGATTGAAACTAAATCATGGACCATGTCGACGTGAATCTTCGACTTAAAATGCCCCACGGCAGCGCAAATCGTATGCAAGGAGAATGTGGTGTTATAGAAGAATGTCGAAGAGAAAGAAGATCGGCCATGAATAGCATCGATTGGTATTAGTGGTAAAGAGATATTTATCCAAAGCGAGAGAGAAGAACCACCAAAAGAGAGGAGACAAAATAACTGGACCCATGTCGGGGCTAAAAAAGCCTCTTGAATTTAATTTTTGAATGAGAAATGAATAGGTTGTTTTCAAGCAAGTCGATGAGGGACACTCGTCTGAATAAGGAAAGTATGAGGGAAGTTAAAAAAAATGAATTAAAAAACAAAGAAATGAAATGATTGGCTAAGAGAAGATTGGAGTGGGCAATGCAGCGAACCAATATTTTGATCGAAAACTGATAATGATGAGACGGGTCATTCAACTGTGAAGTCCTGGTCAATTTTTCGTTTACAGGAAGCAAATGCCAGCATCAGGTTAGTTTCAACCCTTTCCACATTTGTTGTTTAATGGATGGGATATTTGGGGAGGCGACCGACGGCTAAGGTCATTTGCGCCATAGGGGATAGTTAAGGGAGGATAGAAACCCGGCGTCGGCATTAGCACACTCTTAACAAAAGGTGCCAAGGGGACCACGGCTTAACGTCTCATCCGACAGACGGAGTACTGTACTTGAAGTGCCATCCACTAGACACTCGAGTAGAGATCGGGTTCCTTTGAAAAACATCCGCCTCTGCAGGGATTTGAACCCGTGCCGCCCGTGTGGTAGGCGAGTACTCTAGCTATCACACCAACCCGATCCCCTAATTCTAATATGACCAACATCCCCAAGTGTATTTAACAGCGCAAATCGCTACGATTGTTCAAAAAAACAGCAAACTAATCAGTCTTCGTCAGTGAAGGAGAAGAGGAGGAGGTTCTGAATCGTTGATTAAAATCACGCAAGTCATATTAACACTGAAAATAAATGGAAAAATTTTCTGTGATATTTCCATAAGTTAAACGTCAATTGCCAATGAAGGAAGTTATTTCCCATCTCTAATTAAACTAGCATATTAGCATCAGATTGATTGGCGGTGTTAGGCTAAAATCCATAACAGGTAAGGGAGTAGGAAAAATGTGGTGTGGGAAGGAAATTATGTAGGGTTTTTGATGCATTGGTGTTTTACTCAGGGTTAGCCTTTGTGTTATTTATCATTAGCTGTTAAAAAAATGAATAATTATTTCTGTCCATTCGAAATCGTGTCTGCCTTATTTATTTTTAGTACTCCCTTTACATCATATTTTTAAAAATAAACATCCTTTTTGTCATCCTTAAACTTCATCCTATCTGTTCTTTCTGCAGTTTTCTGACCCAAATTGTCATTTGCGAGTCTTTAGTGGCTCCCTGGATGGTCATTATTATTTTTGTCATTATTTAATTCAAATTATTTCATTAGTTTACGTAAAAGTTCAGTGTTTATACTAATGGCGCTTCAATTCCATCTGTTTTACTTGATCGATGCATTCAGCCTTTCTTCACTGACCCTTGATTGCGAATGGTTCAACATAAACCGAAGCCTAAGTACCGCTACGATAGAGAAAAAGTCAATGTTACTCAAATATTTAGCTAAGGAAATAAACAGAACTCAGTAAACTACTGGAAGATATCGCTTGAATCTCTATCATGCAAGATTTTTGAGTTAACAATTGCCTGTAAAATCATAGCCTTCCTGGAAAGTCAAAACTTCTTTACAGCAGTCAGTACGGCTTTTTGAAGAGACCTTGTCAAACTCATTTTTGGAATCTAGCTACCTTGATTTGTAAAACAAGATGAAGCAAAAAAGCAGTTTGGCGCTTATTCCTTGATTTACAGAAATTATTTCACATGGTTCCTCCCACAGTACTAGAATTAAAATCAAAATTATGCGGGGTGAACGGAAAAATTGTAAATTTGATACTAGATTGTCTGACTAAACATAAATAAAAATGGAGTGGATAATTCCGTCATCTATCGATAAGAACCTCAAATTTTGAATTAGGAACTCCTCCCATTAGGTATCAATAACTTTACATCGAAATATTCCGAATGTCTCAAACTTAACCCTGATAAATGAACTGAAGTACATTTCTAACAAAGAAATCACAAAAACGTTGTCTATATAGTGACAGGGTTAAACATGAGGGGAGTCAGATGCAGTCAAGTACCAGCAATCACCTTGGCATCAGTCCAGTTCTAACCTGGAGAAGACATATGTGAATGTTCGCAGCGCTGTACTTAAGAAACAGTGGAATTCCAAGCGAATCGTTAATACAAAGGCGAACGAACAGAAAGTGTCATATGGGTCCTGCAATGATTAGGTTGATGAATGTTACAGACTTGAAAAACAACTGCTCGGCATAGTTAAGGTAATTTGAGCGAATTACATTTTTACTTAGAAATCAATGAATAAGGTCTCATTTTAAAGAAAAATATCTCATCCTTCTACGTACAAAAAAAATTCAACCCCTTATCGCATTATTTTCCGAGATATTTGCCAAAAAATACCAGCCCTTCGACATGGGAAATGGCAGAGATTCTCTCCAGAGAGACATTATTTACAAAATGAGGTATTTCTGACACTTAGATGCCGTAAAAAAACTAACAGCGTGTAGTTCTTATGTTTTCTCAACTATATTTGAAAATTATTAATTTTGGTCACCGCAGTAAATTCTTCGGAATCACAAAAAAAACCTTCACTTTCGAAGGAGTTTCAATCGCACCGCGCGAAAAAAATTACTCAAGTTACAGACTTATTTAGATATTTTCATTTAATAACTTACAATTTCTGTCATATACAACTATATTATTTCACTATTAATAATGCAATATTTAATTGATGTGTACCTACTACAGCTGGTGACAATAAAACGTATAATTCGAATATGGTCTCTATTATGACTAGGGAACTATCTCGCTCTTACTTCTACTTTACCTTACTACCTTACTTAAGGACTACCTTAAATACAATTCACCCATTCCTTTCTCTCCCCCCTTGCATTTCATATTCCCTCCCTTTCATGGCAATGTCCTAAAGCCCCCTGCCACACATATTTGCGGAAGATTGCAATGTTTTGTTTACATGTAGAACATGAGACCAAACGAGTGAAAAGTAACATTTCAATATTCGTCCTCGTCCTGGGTTGTATAAGCGTGATACAACCTAATCTCTTTAATGCAGTGCCGAAAATGTTTTGAATTTTTCTCTTGGTATGTGCCTAATTATGGCATATAACGACTATTTAATACTCTTCGATCAGAAATTGTTGTGTGATTTCTGTAATCATGGTTGACTCCGTGTATATAAAAGGTTCATTCATAGAACAGTAGAAAAATATAATGATAACAATAAGATACAGAAAGTAATTATAATCGAACGAATAATTCTCAAACACTACTCCAAGATAATGTGACATTCAAAGACCACCTCAACCCCTTCCTTAAATAAAGATCAGCACGCAGACTTCTAGCTTGACTCGTCATCTTTCAGTAGCTGAGTGAGAATAGTGATTCCATCAGGATATTTTAAAGTTTCTCTTCGCTTTGGCTTATTTTTCCCTAAAGATATTCATATGATATGAAATTTTATTCACGCTAAATCTCTATCCATTTTTTTAATCCAAACAATTCTTTTCCTTTCGTAAAATGTGCCAAGTAATTATGTGCTATGAGTAAACAATGCTTGCGAGAGAAATGAAAGAAGTATAAACAGATTAGGAGGCCTATGATTGGTTTTGCAAATGCGAAGGTTTAAGCAAATATTGGGAACTTGTTCCATTAGCCCCAAAAGCTTGAGGAGCATGGCGGGGGGCTGCACATATGGAGTTACACACATAGGAACAGTTGACTCCGTGACTTGGGGGGTGGAGCGGTGGAGGGAGTGGAAGCGGGCGGGAGGGGCCCGGGGTGACGTTGGTTTCAAAAAAAGAAGGGCACATTCTCGGGAACGGGGGGTGGTTGGATGGCCGTAGGTGGGACGGTAGGGGGGGATGGGGATTTTGACCTTTGGGGGGGAATTAGGGTGACCCCTTATCCGGACTGCCTCCATTGTTCCCTCGGGAAGGGACAATGGCACCGCAGCATAAAATTTTCAGTTCCTCGCGGAGTGAATGGCTGAGTCTGCAAGGAAACATTTCTGTCATTCTCAGAAGCGTAAAATAAATCCGATTCAAACCGCAAATTGCCAGTGTGCTCAGCGCATGATATGGTAATACCCAAACCATTCTTCAGCCGTAATACCGCTAAGCCAGTCCCGTCGGCTTGAAGTTGAAGAAGGCGTGTGTGAATTCCGCCCATTCAGAGTGGAAAGAGTAGTCGTACGTGGCGCATTTAATATCTCACTGTAGCATACAACCTACAATGAAACCCTCACGGCTTGGCTATACAGTAGAACCGCGCATATCCAAAATAAAGGGGGCAAAATCGTTTCGTATTACCCAGCTCTTTCGAATAACCCATGGTTGGTATTATAGAGTTAATCTGATTCAATTACGTACAGCTGATATTTTTTTTTCTAACGTATCTTAAAAACACCATCAAAATCAATAAGTGTACATAAGAAATAATATATTGATTGAATTGAAAATTTTATTTTTACACATTTTTTGCAATGGATGTGAGCAACCTAATGTCTGCACCTATTGATCAGGAGTATATCAGCGGGTGTTGAAATGTGATTTCTAATGAAATCACATTGAATTCTGGAAAAATCTCTCACTTTACCTCTTGCCACCAACATTAGCCGTCATACGTCCATTTTACCCTTCTGATTGATACGGCTCATTGTCTATTTCATTATGCCGAGTCTGTGGATAATTTCTGCTAACCCGGGTTTCCGTTCAGTGGGATTTGCTATACGTGGTCCTGGTCCAGAAATGCCTGCCCCGATTTAGAATCTACGAATTCTAACCGGCATATCAACTTTACCTACCTTCCAACATTTAACCGCAGAAAAGCTAAGAACTATGTTAATAATAAAGAGTGTAGTCAAAGGAAACATTCCAATTGTTGAAATGACTGGCTTCAGTCGTCTATGTGAGATATCATAAGCCACTAAGACATCGGTACCAATTTGAGGTCAGAATATACTCCAAGCATTAGATTCTTTAAGAAAAATTATTGGAAATTTAAACCAAATTTACCACAGCAGGGAAGGGAAAGTGCAGAAGTGCTCATCATTGATCAATAGTGTATGTCTCGTAAGTAG
Source organism: Ceriagrion tenellum (assembly GCA_963169105.1). Taxonomy (NCBI): domain Eukaryota; kingdom Metazoa; phylum Arthropoda; class Insecta; order Odonata; family Coenagrionidae; genus Ceriagrion; species Ceriagrion tenellum. The sequence goes on from OY720643.1 coordinate 122,220,550, forward strand.
ACCTTTCCAACTGGACTAACAAATGAAATAGCGGTAGTTTCACAGAACCTAATTTTCGCACTCAAATCATCTCTTAAAGTTACAGTTCTATTTCATAAAAAGCATTTATGAAATTTTTACTCCATGCATATTGTGAAATGTCGACTTACAAGAAAATTACGTCCATAAATGATGACAATATGAGATTTATCATCTCCTGACAAGATACATATTATTAAACAAGAGGTCCAGAATAATTTTGTATCTGGATATTCGACCATAAGAATTTGCTGGACTCGAGGAGGAGGGATGAAACAGGGATGCCGAGGTTTTACAACAAAAACTCAGTGTTTTTGTTGAGTAAATGTGAGAGTCAATGATATAAGTGCTATTCCAGGGAACCAATATTAATGACATACCATAAAATAAAATAGCTAGATTATTAAATATAAATTGAAGTTCAATCAACACCCCTTGACATTCAACGCTCTTTAAATACGCAAAAAGATGCTGGAATTTCTAACACCCTCTGACAAGCAGCCTAGTGCCAGCTTGCGGGACGCGGTATAACTTTACTCGGAAGTACTGGAGTGGTCTGAAGAAACGGTAAGGGAATATATCTGAAGTCGGCGCCCGTCCATTTTTCCTCTTTCCATTGGATTCGGTGAGAGTGATATGAAAACAACGGCGATCAGGATTGAGCAATTGTAGTGCTGCTTCATTGCTGACATTATGATGATGCGAGATACAAGACTAAGAGTAACATAAACTATTGGGATGTAAAAAAATAAATGAATTCCAATGTAGTGTACGGATTATTTTCTCCTCACATTTTCGGTGATATCGTCCGTTAATTCCTTTAAGCCCTTGCGCAGAACGAATCTAACTCATATAATATATGGCCCACTCTACGCGTACGTTTGCATGATTCATTTCTCAGGCGATATGAATCATATATTCACCGATAAATGGCATGCAAAAACCTTTTAGACAGGTAGAGAGACATAGTCTTAGTAAAACGACCTCCAGATAAAGCCAAAGGAGTTATAACTTTACGTTCACATTCATATCTAAAAACAGAAGGAGGATGATGGGACCAATGAAGGAAAATAATTCTTTTAATTTTAAATGGAGCAATCAGCGAGGTGCATATTAACAGAATCTTCTAGGGGCCATTATTCTATCGCTACAATCGTCTGGCTTACAACTCTTTAGCTGCGGGAGACACACTCCTACCTTTACGTCGAAACTAAGCGAGAAAAGTGCACCGAGATAACGCGTCTGAACGTCACCTTCGATCTTCTTGCTAGCCCCTCACACAGTTTTATGGCCCAGCTTCCCAAGTGAGGCTCAAAGTCTCACTTTCTTACGACTCCGGAGAAACGTCCTTCATTCCAAGGTAAGGAAGAAAGGGTGCGTAACTCTCCAACTAGGTTAAGATCTTCGTTAGTTATTTTGATTGATATTAGAATAATTAATGAGTTTCGCTTAAAGTCCGGTATCAAATTTATCAGAAAATTTTGAGGAAGCGGAGTCCACATTTGATGGATATTAAAAATAAAAGAAATGAATTCCCAGTCGAAACTTCTACAAATATCACTCTTTAGCACGGACTTAAAATATACCTCTTTAGAAACCCCAAAAATATCAACACATGAAATGGAAGTTGGGCGGTGGAAGTAATAAGTAGAATCACTCACGGAGAGACAGTCTTCAGTATAATTAAGCAACTTCAAACAGTCAAATCAATTCATATAGGGATAACAAAAAGACAGGCAAAATAATTTCCATGGAGAATAGTGCTTTATGCATCAGAAACATGAACAGACAGGAAGCAAGAGGAGAGATATCGTGAGGGATTATAAAAGTAGCTCTTACGAAGAATGGAAAGGGTCGAATGGAGTGAAAGATTTATGGTGAATTGCCGGAGATAATAAAGAGAACTGAAACATTATGAGAGCAGTAAATAAAGACGAAAGCAAACTGGATGAGCCTCACCTTGAGAAAATATTATCTTCTGGGAAGATAATTGGAAGAAAAGATTGAGAGAAAGAGAGGGCGAGGAGAAGAAAACATAACACGATGGCATGTACGATGAGGGAAAAGAGGAACGAAGAGATTTTGGAGGCACCATAGGGTATAACAACACGGAAGGAAAAGTTTAGATAAAACTTGTCGAACCACAGTTCAATCAAAGAAGATAGAAAACTCTGTGCTTCTCCACTTCCGATCCAATGCTCGCTTTCCAGAGCACGGGGGTAAAAGTCGAACCGGAGAACTGAAAAGGTTCACTGCACCTGCTACTCCCTCGCCTGATCAACACTAGGAGCATGAAATTCCCACACAAGAGTGTTCCACATTTAGTTGACAGTATGAGCTCTTATGTCGACTCGTTTCCTGTGAAAATCTTCATACGGCCGAAGGTGCAATGATGCCAATAGCAGCAGGATAATCCATATCGTGCGATGATAGGCACCACTTATACATCTAGGATCCATTCGATATCCAAACGTTATTATATAAAGTAACTCATTCATATAGAAAGTGATAATGGCTGCGGTTTTCTAGGTGGCCTAGAGGTAAACGAGGGGGGCCTAAGTTTGACAACAGTGTTCTCCGTGAAGTACATGCAGTCGACTAAATGCGGAACAATCGAAAAACCGAGACTACAGCAAATGAAGACAGAACTTCAAATAATTCCACCCCGAGTTAGCGCAGCCACAGTAAACATGTACCTTTTCCGAGAATTTGGGGGAGTGAGAGAGCGAAAACTCCCTCGTCTCTAAGAAAAGAGCGGCCTCATCGCAAACCGCTGCACGACCTCAAGAGGAGGTAAGGCGCGATGGAATTCAAGCCCCCCTCATTCTGCTGGCCGAGGGCGAAAAATATGAATCGGCGGTAGTGGTTCAAGGAGTGGGGAAGGGAGGCGTTTCCGTGGAAGGAGCACGAGGGGGGGGCACGTCCCCCCTCCTACCTCTCCTGATCCCCGTGGAACGAACGCCCCTGGGCGACTGAAAAAAAAGGATACGAGCTGAACGGCCGAACGCCATTTTTGACCCCGCATGCTACTACCCACGACGCAGCCCTCCTCACCTGAGAGAGGTATTTATATGTGGAGGGCCGTGGAAGGCCGAGAGGAATTCGAATGGACAAACCACTCGCAGTAGAGGAGAAGTGAGGGGACAACGGGAAGCGATCGGGGCCGACGCACAGCCCCTGCGGCGCCACTCCGGTTGGACCGGAATTATTATACGCTTGGTCGGATGCACAGTGGGGCCAAATTCAGAAAAACGCCAAAATATGATAATATATTTTGATTGGCTTCAAAACTTATGCAAGGATTTTTCAAGCTGCTGATTACGAATCTCATATAAAAAACAAAATACCAGAATGGCGGATTCAACATAGAGGCCCAAAAGTTGAGAATAAATTGTTAACATGAAAAAAAATTCATTTTTAGGACACGATGTTTACTTATCATGGTTAATTTTGCCAAAAGATGTGGCAAACCAATATTACTTTAATACACCACGCTATAACACCGAGAATTTTAATAACTATTTGATTAGCAAGTGCAATTTTTGACCTGCAGTTTTAAAGTTTTACGCATTACAGGTATATGTTTAACATAAAAATACTCTACCTCACCAATTGAGTGTCTCCCATTTCTTCGTATATATCTTACATTAAAATTATGATTCGTTTATGCTTGGTTAAAACTGGATGAATATTCAACTTCCGCTGCCCATTGAAAGATTCATAATGCCCGACAGCCTTCGTGGCCGACGGATACCGCTAGCGTGAACGCCACTTTCGAAATTAATTATGAAATGGATTAGAAGTGGTTTCTCCCGCTGAATTACAAATTATATCTCAACCTCAACAATGAAAATGGTCACTGTGTGGACAATCTTTCAAAAACGCTAATATTTTGTTAAAAAGCGATATAATTTGTTAAAGTTTTCAGCATTTCGACTCGAAAACAGCATTCCATTAGAAAATTAAGAATCTCCAATTTATCTCCAATTTTAATACTACTGATACCTCATAATATTTCGAAAGACTATTACATCTAAATAAACTCTGCTAAAGACACAAGTTCTGTAAGGAGAGAAAAAAATCAACTGCGCGAGTATTTCTAATGAAAGTTTGATCGCAGCGCCGGTACACTGGAAATTATTCAGATTGATGTTAGCTTTGGTTATCTTTTTGAAGGTGTGATACGAAATTTGATCTAATGAATGATGTAACATTTCCTATGACTTACCCTCAATGCCTAGTATTTTTCAGTATTAGCCTGCTTATTTGGCTTTTGGCCCCACTGTGTTTGGCGGTTTGCGTCTCGATGGTGTTGAGCAAAAAGGAGAGGGGGAGAATGACCCCAAACCCTCGCTTGACCCCTGCGCTATACGGGAAAGCGATGGAAATATTTTCGCCCCAGGGAAAAGAAGGAGAAGGAAGAAGAAGGGGGTGAGGGCAAGACATCGTAAAAAAATATACCGCCCCTTCTTTCTCTACTGCCGGCCTACTCTCTCACGGACTCTGCGGGCTTCATCTCCGAAAGCCCTCCTCGGGAGCTTTTAGCGTCGTCTTATCCGGAAGAAGGACAGCTTGCCGTTGAGAAGCTGCTTGCCGCTATAAACTTATAAGAGTGTGTGGGTGGGTGAAGGGAGGCAAGGCGTTTTCCGTTAGCTTTGGGGCGGTTGGCCGGAGAGATAAAATATGGAATGCTGGGAGTGAATGAGCAAACGGGAAAGGCGGGCGCCACCACACGGCGACATACACGAGTACAAATTTATAACGCTAAATGCATAAAACAATATAAACGCACGCATACAGAAGAACATCACTGAGCGTTATTTGAGTGAGATATCATTTCACCTTGAATTCAATTAATTTGATCTAATTTTAAGAAAAATATCTCACTTTTTCAAATCCGGAAAGAACCGATTTTCTTGAGAGAAAATATTGCAAGGCTAGTTTCTTTTTAGCGCAGGCCTTTGAACCGATATTTCACTGGAGTTCGCAGAGAGTGACTGAAGATGCAATACACTTAGTGGAGAGTAAAAGGGCCCAAAAGAGGCCAAAAAGAAGGGAGGGGAAATTCTGTTACAATGCTATGCTCGTGCTATTATCGCTATTCGTGTCAACCCCGTAAGTGACAAAAAGTACGAAGTTGAAATATCCTGAAACTTATGCACCAATATGTACGCATAAACACCACCCGCACGACAGATGCGCGGTCAAGATTGCATTCGCCGCATTTACAATAATTGTGCTTACATTTCATACTCTTCTGAAATCCTGGAGGCTAAAATGTTGGCAATATCGTTAATTAAAATGAATACATTTAGCGATTGAATATAAATTATAATCTTTCTTTAATCAATGGAAATGATCTTGTGTTCAACATTTCAGGTGTAGTAGGTGGAGTTTATTAATTTCCTTTTCTTATAGGAAAAAACTCGACACTCTTTACACCTTTTTGCAACAATACAACGAACCTTTCTTTTAGTAATTAGATACCGAAAAAATTCAGGTTTAAAAGATCGCGCCAAAATCCAAAGAACGACGATATTGCCTTTAGCGTAACTGCATATTTGGGTATGTTAACTTGCTTACATTCATTACATTTCAGCAGAGTTGTCAATAAGCCATTTTACGTGTCAGCTACTGGAGAAGGAATACGGGAGCTCGCTTTTCATCTTTTGGCGCAGATCTGAATAAATATGCCAGGCAACTGACTTACACGTACGTACGCGCTGCCTTTTATAAAGAAAATACATTCCGGAGCCGACCTCGTACATTGCCTGCTTATCCAGCCGAAGTCCATCCACTGCATCTGCGTCGAAGGTCAAGGGCCCCCGGTGACCTATTGAACCACTGTCAACCGCACGACATACTCGTTATGATCAAGCATAAACGTTTCAATCTATCAGCATTGGGTTCATCGAGACAGAAGCGTGGTCCACGGCAGCCGCGAGTCTCAAAAGAGAAAATCATCGCCTTTTTTCAGTTTTTTTAAGAAAAGTAAAGAAGAAGTCCGCGAGTTTCAAACTGGAAAGCTTAAGAGATTGCGAATCATTTAGAAGCCACCGGAAGGATTGAAAAAACTTTAGTTGCCGATAAATTCACTCGCACTACACTGACGTACGCAAACTTTTAGCAGGAGTCAGCGCCAATGTCCGCTTCTAAGCAAGCGTCAACAGGGCATCAAATCGAACGGCATGAGAATGTATTTTTGTTGAATATTGTTACTTAAAGTTAAAATAGCGTAAAATTATTTAGAGTGTTAATTCACCTATTTAAACGTAAAGCTATAAAATAACTTTATGTAAGGCTACAGCAGCGCCCCTCCGGCAGGTCCACAAACAAAAGACGAGAGAATGAGTTTCTACATGCGAAATCGCCCTCATTTTGTCTCGTTGCCTCTATCTCCCTCTCTCGGCACGACCTCGGATCCAGAATAGAATTCATCGAGGGGGGTGGTTGGGGGACAGAGGACGAGGTGCGGAAAGTTTTTCCTAAAGGAATGGAACTCGAGAAGAAAAGAAAATACGTGGGGCATGTCGTACATGATGCATTGATACAATGTAAACAATCTGCATTTGTCTTGCATTATAGATGATGATGGCGCAAAAGTTGAGACCGATTGTGTGATGTCAAGTATGATAAACCCGTGGAGAACACTTGTTCACGAACACGATGTTCCTCTTCATGTTATGCTCCAACGTGGCTAGCGACTAGACGGCCGTGTCCATGTGTTCCATCTCATCTTTCCTTTCGCATGGATGACGTGCGCTTCCCAAACTGTGCCTCTCTTGGATTTATATTTTCTGTTCTTCCTTCAGGTACGGGTAAAACTTCAAGTAAATATAAGCATAGAGGGTAAAATTGGTGCAGAAACGTCGCAGTAATAGACGCATTGTCATCCCATACTCGTGAGATGTGTTCCGACGCGAGCTGGACACTGCTGGACATAACGACCATCTCCTCCGAAGGGAGGAAATGGACGCGGCGGGACCCATTCTCATCCAACTGACCAACCGGACGACCGGCGTCAGCTTGCGTCGTTTTATATTCTATGGTGCGTATAAGTCGTCGCGGCGTCGAGAGAGGGCAGGAGTGCGGCTAGGGGAAGGAGGAGATGTTTATTACCGCTCTCCAACACAGAGGCTCCTCGTCTCCCTATGGACGAGAACACCCACAAACAGCAAGGAGGAAGCGACCGATTCGGCAAAAGACGACGGCTCTTGCATGTGCTCGCGATATGCATTCCGTGAGCGGCGCGGGAAAGAGAGAAGCGGTAAAAGGGAAGAGGTCGGAATGGAAGGCTTTAAGGTAGTCCGAGCGAAATATCACTTTACTTAGAAATCAATGAATTTGGTCTGATTTTTAAGAAAAAATATCTTACCCTTCTAATGACATCAAAAGTTCTACCCCTTACCACATTACTTTCCGAGATATTTGCCAAAATATACCAGCCCTCTTACATGGGGAATGGTACGTGTATGCACTCCCGAGAGGCATTATGTACAAAATGAGGTATTTCTAACACTTAGATGTCGTAAAAAAACTAACAGCGCGTAGCGTTCATGTTTTCTCAACTATTTTTGAAAATTAATCATATTGTCACCGCAGTAGGTTCTTGCGTATCACAAAAAACCTTCTGTTTTGAAGGAGTTTCAAACGCACCGCGCGAAAAAAATGAGTCAAGTTAAAGACTTGTTTAGATATTTTCATTTCATTACTTACAGTTTCCGTCATGTAAAACTATATAATTGCACCATCAATAATGCAATATTTTACTGATGTATCCTACAGTTGGTGTAATTAAAACATATAATTCGAATATGGTCTCTATTATGACTAGGTAACTATCTCGCTCGGACTATCTTAAAAGGAAGGAAGAGCAATTCTCTCTCTCTGCCCCAGGGATCGCACGGGTGTAATGAGTAAAAGTAACAGTGCTACTCAAGTAAGGTACATTTAATTCAAAACCTAAGATTCGACATAACTACGAAACTGAATATGATGTAATACTCATATGCCTGATAAATCGCATTTAATCAATTTTTCCAGGGAATATTTTTCTTTCTTTTCTTGTCTTTATCGGTCATACATCATCGTGTTCTCAACTTTTTTCGCATCGCAGTCTCAAGTGCGTTACAAACTAAACCTACCCGAAAGAAAAGGGGCAGAAACGTTTCGTATCACTTTTTTTGCATAGTCCAAGGTTGAGATTCAAAGGTAAATTTGGTAAGAATACGTGCGCGATGATGAAAATATGAGCGATATTCATTCCGTGAGCGGAGCGGGGAAATAGAAGCGGGGCGTGGAATAAAGGGTTTTAAAAGGAAGGCAGGGCATCCCTCTTTATCTTTCTCTCAGGGGTCGCAGGGATTTTATGTGAAAAAGGAGCGCCACGAGAAAGCGAATATGGTGGAGTAGTGAGTTGGGGGACTTTGACAAAGCTTCTCGGCGTGACCAGGGAGAGAATATCACTCTGACGATGGCGGGGCCGACTATGTGGGGGAGAGGGTTTGAGAGACAAGAACGAACGAAGTAAGAAGGAGAGAAGGTGGGGAAGCGGTGCTCTACCCACCTCCCCAGGCCTACAATCCGTGCCCGTGATCGTCCGTGACCAAAGGACATATTTTCTGATATTCCGACATCAAGCTGTCTCCATAGTCCCAAACAACCAGTGCATTGTAAAATGAAGATATCGTGCAAATGAGTGAAAATATTATTTCACCAGCAAAAGAGGGCAATGAGAGGAATCAAGGCCAAATAAATGAGATATCGTTTCACTAAAAACTCGATAAATTTCATCTAATTTCAAAGTAAAGTATTTCACATTTCCCAAGACACTAATGTATCAGCCATTTACTGTACCATTTTTACAGACATTTGCCAAAACCTAGGAGCCATTTTATATGGGGTATGGTACACGTATGCCTTCCAGAGAGACGTTATTTAAAAAAAAATGAAGATTATTTAATTCCAAGATATCGTTAAAAACTTAATAGTGGTACTTTGTACGATTTCTCATGTTTTTTAACATAAATCAATCACCGTAGTAACTTTTATGAAATCAGCTCACAACCTTCCGTTACGAAGACATTTCTATCGTAAAAAGAGAAATTTATTAGTCAACTAAAGACCTAATTATATAAATTATTTTAATTACCGCGAGTTTCAGTTATATAAAACTATACTTTATTGAAAAAGCTACGAAAGTTACGGATACAATATCGTTCGTGTGTATAATAGAAACATTTTGGCTTTCACGGTCAAATAATTCACTGAAATTGTTACATAGAGAAAAGATCACCATATGGGAGATATCCTGACATTATGTAGGAAAAATAGCTTTGTTTTATTTCCTGAGTTATTTAAAAACTCCATGACAAAAAAGATCTCTTACCGTATTTACCTGAATATAAGACACACCGTGGGGATATGGATACCCCGTTTTTCTTGAAAAATATGTTTCAAAATGGGGGGGGGGTGTCTTATACGGGGAGGATAAGCTAGAGGGGGTATCCATACTGATATTTAGGTAACCCTTTAGGTGTAGGTACCATTAATTAAAGCGTTCTATTCAAGTTTTGAATGCTTTATTTCTTTTAGCATTCAAACAACATTTAGAAACACTTACTGCTCAATTACAAAACATGCACAGCATCACACATTCTTTCAAAACAGGCTGGGTACTTTCCTGAGGGCTCTCCCACCTGGTCTATATTTTTCCTGGAATTTGAGCCTCAAAAGTGGGGGGGGAGTCTTATATGTAGTGGAGGTCTTATATTCAGGTCAATACGGTCATATCCTTAGGAAGATAATTAGATCTAACTCACATTCAAAACGATGAGAAATAATTAGGAAAAAAAACAAAAAAGATGAGGAATCAACAGGAAAAAAGATATCTAAGAGATGATAAGCTTTTGAGCAAAGGGTTAAGAGAGGTCGATGGGAGAGAAACGCGGGCTCAAAGTAACCCGAAGAATGAAAAAAAGAGATGGAGTGTAATAATGAAAAACTATTGGGAGAAAAGTGGACGACGAAAGATACGGAAATGAAATGGGCGCCTGGCCTGGAGACGGCCCAAGCGAAACTTAAAAGAAATTCCGTAAGTCAATCGGAAATTATTTCCCCGAATTGGATAGCTCCCCAGAATACCGAGCCATATGGCGGGGCAGTAATAATCTATAGTGTACATTTAAGCGGTGATTTCACAATAATTGACAAATAATATGAACATTCGTTTTTATTACAACCTTTTTACTAAACTATAATAATGATAATAATAAATATAGAAATAAACACGTTTTCCTAATCACCCTTGTCAATTCGTGAGTTTCAGCGAAACATCGAATGAATGTCCTCCCCTAGCCACCCATACCACCTGACCTGGCTCCAATCAGCTTATTTTTATTTCCCAAACGAGTTCTTAAATGTTGATTGCTCCAAAAGGATAAATACAGAAAAATATAAATAATACAATATTAAGATGGAGGCTTAGGAGGCTTAGGAGGGAGGTGGAGCTTTAGGTAACCTATAAGGCGAACCTGTGATTAGGTTACCATCAATTTGAAACACGACCATACATTGTTACATATAGAACAAGTAAACAAATATATACCAGTATTTCAAAATAATTCCTTTTATTAAGTATGTTTACAAAAATAAATAATTTTATTTAGCAAAATATAGCTTCGATTTTTTCATAGGTAAATAGCCAGTTTTTAACTTTTAAGTTTTTAACTTTACTCATAACATTTTTTTTAAATTGCGTATCTAAGGAATGTAATTGCACTTGCGGTCGTAGCACATTCGATTAGTCTTAAAATATGTATTTTACTGTCTTGGACAAAGTTCTATACAAAACGAGTGAAAATTTAGCAAAATCTAGCATCTGAATGGAAAAAAATCATTTTTAACTCAGGAGACATAACTGACGCATAAATTTATAGCTATGCATCATACAGAGAGCCAAACAATTGAATTAATTACACCGCGAGAGATAATAGTAATAACACTAATGGAATAGAAAGTCTCGCAGGTGCTTGCCATATTGGCTGCCATTAGAATTAAACATATCAAAATTATAGTTAAAAACAAGTTATGCATAAAATTTATTTTAACGATTTTAATGGCTTGAAAACATAAAATTTATATCTGAATATAAAATCAACAATATTACTGATCCTTTGAGCTCCTTTGAGCCACTATTGAGCAACGCATAGTTTTAGTAAAAAAGCTTCAAAAAGGCTTAATTATCCGTTTAATTCATCCAGTTTAGTGTGCTTTATTGACGCCTAGATGGAAGACCCAAATAAACAATTACCGGATACTCTCACACTTCATGGCGTTACTTGCGAAGGTTTTTATTCAATGCTTCAGTTTTGTCGGTATTTTATTCGTATTTCGGCCCGAAATTCGCACGTTGGAATGCTGTAGGTGAATCTGTGTTCTTAAAAAATCCTGCGCGGTGTAAACTGAGAATAGAGGATCATTTGCTTCCATGCTACGGAAATCTACGATGGAACATCGATGAATCAAATGTCGGAACACGTGCAGCTCTTCTTTAACAGTCGGCCAGATTCCTTGAGAATTTAAATAGAAATCGAGTTTTATGCTCTGGTATAAAATACGCCTGCAACTACACCGACCAGTATAGGATATGTATTGAAAGAGATATAGAGAATACGGAAATGAAGGGTATATACGAAATTATATGATTGGCATTATTCATACATACAGAACATATGGTGCGCAGCATTAAAGAAACTAGGTTTTGTTAAGCATATAATAGGAAGATCCTCGGATAAAAAAGTCAAAGAGAGATGCTACTTCGCTCTGGTTAGGCCACACCTCGAATACGCCGCGAGCATTTGGGACCCTGGTCAAATAGATTTAACCAAAAAAATGAATAAAATACAAAGGAAAGAAGGGCGCTTCGTTAAAAACTGCTACGAGCGTACATACAGTGTCTCACAACTTTTAGAGGGGTTAAGGTGGGAGCCCCTAGAGACTCGGAGGCTACACGCTAAGCTTAGTTTGCTTGATAAATTCAGAACTGATATTTACCAGAGCGACACAGAGGATATTATCATGACTCCTCACTACATTTCTAGGTCTGACAAATGCGATAAAATAAGAGAGATACACAGCCGAGCAGATAAGTACAAAAACTCGTCCGCGAACAATTAAGCGATCACAATAAAAACTGAGCTCCACGAAATACACTCCTATAATATATGTCACCATTACATCTCCAAAAAACTTACACCTTTACACGGCTGGTGATCTAATACCCCCTGGCAGACGCCCATGCGGCCGCTCGCGGGGTATAATGTAGATGTGGAGAATACGGGAAATTATCAAAACAACAATTATTTGCCGTGTATCAATCACCGTCTGAAAGTTCTAGAACATGCTGAAGAGTTAGGATGGTGGTCATATCATAACATATTGAGGGAAAAATTGTACGTGAATCTGGCTGCAGAAAAGTTTGTTCTTTTTTTGGAAACAGTCGAGCAGAAAGGTCTTCCACCACCCCGACAACGCGTTTTCCAAATCACCCTTGTCAATTCGTGAGTTTCAGCGAAACATCGAATGAATGTCCTCCCCCAGTCTCCCATACCACCTGACCTGGCTCCAATCAGCTAATCTTTATTCCCCAAGCGAGTTCTTACATACGACTGAATAACTGTCATCATAATAATTTGAGCAAGTTAGGTGATGTTATTCTCTTAATAAGCTTTATGTTTTAGCAAAATTATCCAATTCTTAAGAATATGAGGCCATTCTCAAGGTGAAAAGGCGTGGAGTTTTACCAATGCCAATGCGCCACTGACTGGCGCTGGACGTCTCATGGACACCAATTCAACTAAATACCTGTAAAATAAAAGCGGATATCTAGAGGTGAGATTTTACTATTGCAAAATGTTACACAGTCATCAGCTTTCATCATCTATAGAATGAGACATTGGTGCCCGAAAGTGCTTTTTTGTAGCTCAATTGAAAAAAGAGACCTCGTGAATTTGTCATACTCCTGTTATAATTGTTATGGTAGTGTTTAAATAAAATGTAAATTTGATTGTATTAATGCCATTGGTTAATTTTTGGTAGTTTTCAATGATAAAATACAGATTTTTCGCCCTCTTTCATGCAAGATCCACCGTTAGCACACCTTCCGTCGATATGAAGGTGGAAGCTTATCGCCACGGCAAAGAAGAGACTACTCACGGATTTCCACAATCCTTAGAGAAAGATAAACAAGGAAAAATAAGGACAAGTTTGCTGATGCAAACAATTCGACAATGAGCGGTTGAACTGCCAAGATAAAATTGATAAGAAAGCTTCAGAGTACCCTTACCCTGGTCATAGATTCATGGAAAAGTCGTTCATCGAAACGCCGGTGAGAAAATAAAAAACCTGACCCAGATGTAAACCCGAGAGAATTTCGATTAATCGCCGGCAAAGCATGAAATGCGATGCAAGTGAATATCAGAAATAAACTTTTAGTTTTTGGGAAATTTAGCGATGCAAAATAGGACTAGGACTGATAAGTAAAAGTAAAGTAAGCAAGACTCCAAATATGGAGATGATAAGCATTGCGAATTTAATATAGGTTGGGAGGGTAAATAAATAGCGAAGGATAATGATCCCAGAGAATCAATTTATAAAAGAGACACCGGATCCGCAGTTTCCCTACGGTGAGGCCCAAAAGGAGAGGATGCCAAAGCTTTGCGGACCGCAATGATATCCTCTGGAATTCGCCGCCAGTCGAGAACCACCCAAAATTGATTAATAATTCCTCGGCGAGTACCTCAGCTAAAGAGCAAATGAGACGAGATCAACACACGGGATTTCCCGCGCCTCTTGCGTCGAGTCACTCGACACTTTGTCTCCCCATTAATTAATTACTCCGCTCAACGATTAAAAATGTCCACAGTCTCCTTTACCTCTATCTCTTGACTTGACTATGCTTGACTCAAATTGAGTGCCTCCAAGAATAATCAAAAATACCGAAAAAAATGTTACAGGGGTCTAAATAAACATTAAAATGGAACTTGATATCCATTTCAAAATGAAAGACAATTGTAACTTTCCACACAGAATTTTTAATAATTACCGACCATGGTTTCAGCACCTAGTGCCATTATCAAGGTACAATTTTTCAAAAAACTCCACCATATATACCCAGGAATGGAGGGGCAGTGGGTCAGAGAGTGAGGGGGGGGGGAGTTAAGTAGGGGGCGGGGAGTGAAACGAAGAAAATCCGTTGATGGTGAAGGTCAGTCAGCATTATCATGGGGTTTTCGGATACAAGGAAGAACAAAGTTTCAAAAGGGGTGACTTGTAATTAAAAACCACATCGTTACATAACTTAGCCGGGCTATGAGCAATTTCATATTGCTCAAAGAACTCCAACTTAGCCCCTTTGTCAAAACGGTGTAAAACAGCCACGTCAAAAATACTAAAATGATTAAAAAATGTTATATATTAATACTTAATAATTCATATTTTAATATTTTTCTGTTTTTGATCAGGTAGGCAACCAACTTCAGAGGTCAGCGCTACCACGAGTGGGAGGGTGGGAGGATTTTTTCAGAATACTAGCGGAGTAAAATGTTGGAGACTAACGGAAGTAATTTAAGTGAGACTTCCAAAATTTTACAGTTTTCTTTTTATCAAAAATGCGTATCGATGTGTTACAACATCATCATCTTTTAATTCTTATCGCGATACTCTGATACGGAGAATAAAACATCGAAACGTCTAGTTAAGAAAAACCACATTTGTGGAAAAGTACAAAAGCCTTCCTTCAATAAAATATGACCACCCAAATTTTAACGCTTTAATCTGTGAATTGCAACAAAGAATTGAACCAAGAGCAGAGTGCGGGACAGAGCGCCGACCGACTGACAGAGTATTTCTAATGCTGCGCTATCCTCGCCGAACTTTAATAGAAATCTTGACTTCTCTGAAAAACCTAAATCGATGTGGAACGTAAACTCTTTGACCCTTGGCCAAGCGGTGAGCACTTAAGCCACCAACGCCAAACATATCCGAATGGCCACGACAAGTCAACGGGGAAGCAAAAAATGTTACGCCAGATGAAAATATTCTCGGGAAAAGCTACATAAACGGATTTGCAGGAAGGTGAGAAGGTAGTCAAAATATATGTATAAATTCGTGAGACAACAAAAGGAGAAAGTAAGGTGGTTTTTTCGACTGTGTAGATGACCCTTCTGGTCCCTTCTGGACTGGGTAAGATGCAGGTCCATGCATGAATGTTCATACCGAGACTAGGAGGAGCGGGCACGTGGGGAGAATCGAGGAAAAGTTGGAGGTCTTCGCATCGGATTACTAACCACGCCCGTGATGAAAGTATCATGAGAGGCAAACGCAACGGATGGAAAATGCGAAGGAAACGAAGCTGAGGAGACACTCTCGAAAAGGCGAGAGTCTCGTGGTGATCTCACCACCAATGCATTGAAAGAATTCGCACCCTTTATCCAGGGTGGGTTGATCAAAACAGAACAGGAGAGACGCAAGCGCTGCCATGGCAACGCGATTGCTTCCCAGCGCACGCCCCTGAATGCTACACCGAGAGCAAAAGGAGAGGTAAGAAATGTGTTAACCGGTGTTCCGCGACTCTTTAGTGTGGGTATATTCTCTGGGGGCCTTTTCCGCACTGTAATGCAGAGAAAAACATCTTGTATGAAAACAGCTATTGATTTTACATCAGCTTAACAGGATAAAATTTAAAAAAATATTTTGTTTTCTCCCTTTTCCCACACTTGTTTATATCATATTTTTATCTCAGATCACGAGCTATAACGCTATTGCAAAGAACTAATTGGCCTAATGATTCAATCCTGTGGTGAACTCCAGAGATTAATTTTGGGTGTCTCTTTATCCCTTTATTAAACAAAGATTTACCTTGCGGCATAAATATTTAACTAATGAGGTGGAAGTTGAAAACATGTATTCTCTGATATCCAAGTGCTCCTCAAAAGAGTCAAAGCC
Source organism: Ceriagrion tenellum (assembly GCA_963169105.1). Classification (NCBI taxonomy): domain Eukaryota; kingdom Metazoa; phylum Arthropoda; class Insecta; order Odonata; family Coenagrionidae; genus Ceriagrion; species Ceriagrion tenellum. Next base: position 122,236,573 of record OY720643.1, read on the forward strand.
AAGACTGTCTCCCAGTATCTTCAATGGTTCGCAAAATTACTTTGAGGTATTTAGAGTTAATGTTACATAAAAAAAATGTCCCGGTTACACAGCCTGCTACCCCTGCAAAATTCACCTCCCTACCTCAGTACTTGCCCCCCACCAACACGCCAAAGAAAAGATTTGTATTATCCTTTGATAGTGACACACAAAGGTCGAAACTGGCTGGGGTTCACCATTAATTATAATTGGTAATTATCGAACTATGAAATTTGCAGGTTTATTTGACCACTAATTGCAGTTATCAAGCGTATGGTAGGAAGGTTCTTAGATAAAAAAATGAAAGAGTGTGGCTACATCACTCGGGTACCGCGGTCAAAACCGAGCTAAAGGGTGACCACCACGCCCCGAATATGTCAGGGTAATCTGGAACCCTGCACCCTAAGGTTTTGATTCGAAAAATAAAATACAAAGAACTTGTTAAAAACTCTTTTGAGCAAACGTAGTTCTTCAAGGCTTTCAGAGAGATTTGATTGGAAGTCGCTAAAGACTCGAAGGCTGCTCGCTAGGCTCATATTGCTTTAGAAATTCAGAGCAAGTGTATTTCAGTCTCTCAGAGAATACCATTTTGACTACACGCCACATCTATACGTACAACAGGCGCGAAGAAATAAGAGTGAATACATTTCCGAACAGATGGGTACAAAAGTACGCTCTTTTCATGTAAAATATGTGGCCACAATATAACCGGAGCTCCATTTGAATCACACACATAACACACTTCACCATTTTTCATCCCAAAATCTCATTCTGTACTCCATTACACGACAGGGTTCCTAAAACCCCCTGCCACATGCCAGTATGGCGGCTTGAAGGGTAGTACGCTGGGTCATTTGATTTTATATATCCTTAGCAATATCGATGCGGGTTTATGCATCTTTTCCACCGCTAGATCACTATAAATATGCTTACTGAGCATTTACTCCCATAACACACCCCAAGGAAGTCTGCAAATAGGCGGCACAAGTTGCCATTTTGTAGTCAAATGTTCAATCAAATGGACGAAAACGTTGAAAAATCTAAGCTATTCTTAAGGAGAAAAAAATTAATTAATTGTCACATTCATAGCGGTATTGTTTACGTTGCAAAGACCTGTGTCAAAAGAAGAATACGACCGATTTTGAACAAACATGAGTAGTATATACATGTAGACCTAATACGGACTATGGAAGAGAGTTGTTGTGAGTGGGTGATGAGAATGAACACGCAGAGCGTATTGCAGCCCCAATCATAATTCCGACGACCCTGCTTCCCGTTGAAGATCGTAAACAATGAGATGAACAGACCTTCATCCGTTTAACCTGCTTGAGATCCCGGCACATTTTAAGGCGGGACGTAAGTGGAGGTTTGGTTCAGGTGACGATCCCTCTTCGAATGAGTTCCGCTGAAGATCGTGAAGACCCTCCTGCTTCGTAGGAGAGCCACGCGAGCATCGCCTCGAGTGGACCCTAAAGGTCACTCGGCATCGCTGGTCAGCCACGAGTCTTTTTAAGTACATCCTTAACGCTTTAACAGCGGAAAAAGCACTTTTACACTGGTGTCGAGTGACAGCGGGAAAAACGCCCGTGGAGTGCGTCTCCGACTGTCACCTTCGACCCCTCTTCAAGCCCCTCACAAAGTTTTACGACCCGACTTCCCAAGAGAGCGCTAAATGGTCTCACCTCCTTACGATTCAGGAGCAGATAATTCTAAGGCAACGAGGGATGGGCGCTGGCTTCTAAGGCGATATTTATTACTGCATTGCTCGCTTGCATTAAAACTAGAGTAAGTCATGGGCTTGACGATCAGTTAGACATCGAAACAATCCTAAAACAGCGAGGAAATGCAACGTAAGTTCTCGGAAAGTTCAACTTAAAATTTAACTCAGAATGTTCAACTTAAACAATCTATGCGCTATGGAAAGGCGCTATTCACTGCTTTCCACAAGGCAGATAGAGAGAGTGGTAAAAGATGAGATGGCAGCATCTGAAGCGTTCAGCTGGAAATACAGGTAATAAATAATAGTAATACTGTTTATTCTTCCTTACATGTTTCATTACAAATATTTTCTGTATCAAGGAAGTAATATAGCCTATAAGGCATTGAGCCTGTGTTTAGGCTAATTTAAAAAACATTTATGAGGAAAAAACACATCAAAACATGATTAACAAAATATGAAAAAACACAAAATCAGGTGCTTAAAAAAGAAATATTACCACAGTGCTGGCTAAGGAACTTACAAAAATAAGGCAGTTGTACTACAAATGTGAATGAAAATGCAACATACTTATTTTATACTAAATTTACTGACCCTTAACAATAAGGTTTCTACATCATCAAATGTTAACAACCATTTTAGAATCAGTATTTGATGTAGAGGTAGAGGTTGTAAAAAGATTACGAGCATTTGAGACATTTTCAGAAAATTTGATGCACTACGAAACCGTTGGATTTATGATGGAAGAAAAAAGGGAATTCTGAGGAAGTTGGGGATGACCGAGCAACAATTAGGATGGCCACTTGAAACGAGAATGAAAATGAATAAGCAAACTGTAGAGAAGTTAAAAGGGGGCCGAAAATTATGTGCATTGTAGTCAACCTATTCTATTAATATATATGACATATCCGATGGAGACGAATAAATAGCTTAATCTGAAAACTTCATCTCAATGCCACCATATATTGGAGTGCAGGTGACGAACACAAGATTTAACTAGATACCATGTGCATATCGTCTTGAGATTTTCGTGCAAAACGAGTGACATTTGGAGAAATTAGTGGCTAAATACGAAGGGATGAATTACTTATCTTAAATTAGGGATATAAATATTTTTACGAGTTATTGTGGTCATTACTCTATTTTCATCCCACATTTCGCTGAAAATTTTGAAGCTCTTTGCAGCTGCCAATGAGGTTAGCCTTAGTCTCACAATGTAACGCCGGAAATGATTTAATAACGTGTCAAACGCTGTCTGTTAATCCAAAGAGATATCTTATACCTATGCTGTAAAGGGTCACAGAGGGCTTAAACCATATCAAAGAATGAGTAATAAATCCGAACGCTGTCCCCTTTATGCTCGATGAACGCAGAAAAAACAAGAAGAATTTGCTTCTTTCTAATACTGTCCCAAAAGTGTCCTGGAGGTATAGTATCAGCTAAAGATAAAGCAGTGCATTGAGGATAAAATATTCTGCGTCTGTTTTTGCTGAAATTACTCTTATATGGTGCCGTATTTAGCAAATGAGTGGAGAGGTGTGTCTAAAGACACACCTCTCCACTCATTTGCTAAATACGGCACCCATACATTCATAATAATTGCGGCGTCGACAGGACTGAGCAAATTCCAACACATCTTCACCTCAGTTTGTCTCCGACAGTGAGTGCGTCAGCAGATGAAACTAGTGATGTTTGGAAAATAAGTTTCATCAGACGTGGGAAACCCTGTCAATGATGAAACAATCAATAACCGTAATGACTTCGCAAAAAAATGGAAAACCAGTATATTCCGGTTAATCGGGACATATCGGGACCGGCGCACTTTGCCCCAATTAAGCGGCTGCCCAAATTAAGAGAAGTATCCCGTTAAGTATTCATAAACAAATGTAGAGAGAAAGATGGTTAAATAAGGTTTATAACGCAAAAAGTTTATTAAACTACTAATTGGTAAAAAATCAGCGAAAATGATTTAAACATTTTCAAGAATTCTAGAAGTCTTGTTGAAAATATTTATCTCGGCCTCAGGTGAAGCAGGACGGGTGTCTTTTACGAAATCCCATCGATGAACAATGCACGTTTTATTAGATAAGAATACGTGTATCTATGTATATACGTTATATACACTTTTCTCTTGACACATGGCCTACAGTCCAACCACCGCCTCCAGAGTCCACTCCCCTAAAAAACGACGCTACACTGGATGAAGTCTCGTGGTCCGGAAACGGAATCCGGATCCCCTACAGGCTGGTCTAAGAGCTTTAAAGGCAGCAGTAGGTACCCACATGGAAAATATGGTTAAATGAAAAAAGTAGAATGTTAAAAAACAGTAGGTATCCTGATATGAAAAAATTGGCCTACCCTTGCAAGTATAGAGCCAACGTCACCAATGCATGGCCCAATTTTGAGGCATGCTGTCCCAATTATGCGGAGAAAACACAGGGATATTCTTCAATTGGGTTCTCTTCTTCAAGACTTGCCCCAATTATGTGGCTGGCCCAAATTATCTGTGGCCCTATTAACCGGAATCTACTGTATTTATTAAATGTCTCTAAAACGACAAAATTAGCTCGTTGCCCCCCTTCAGGAAATCTAACAGAAAATGGAAGAACATTGGCAGTGACGTTTTTACGGGATCCCTCTCCCACGTGGATCCCTCATCGTGGACGGTTGTATCGGTGGCATTACAGTCAACTTCTTCTGGTCTTAAGTCTTGTGGAGGAATTTTCAACCTTATTTAATTATTGAATCGAAGGAATTGGTAGTATTTTATCCATTTTAAGAGAATAATTTCGGTGATTCAATATCCCAGTCTAAAAACGTAAGATCAATGTCCTGATTTTTGTTTGCACGCCCGTGTGTGAGAGTGCATGGCCATAAAATGTGACCTCTCCTTTGTCTATGAGTTTCAGAAAAGTAGTGATTAATAAAAGGAAACATTTTACATTATTTGGCGTCCGATGAGGAATGAACCATTTGCAATGAACCAAGAATCATCATTGGTTTAATTAATGGCGGTGAATAGGGATGGGAAGAGGGGTAAGGGACGGGCCTCGGGCGCCATTCGAAGCGAGGCCAAAAGGACAAAAGAAGAGCTATGCGAGAGGAACGGGATAACGAAGGACCAAATTTTCTCGGACGGTTACAGAAATGGGTCAAAAAGATATGAATGAATGGGGATCGAACTAAGGACACTGATGTGTTACTTTGTGGGAATTGGAACACTCTTCAAAATGACTTCTATGGTTCCGGCGTGTGCCGTCATATGGAAGGAGGGCATTAGTTATCTCGGGGGTCGTTCGATTCCATACATCTGTAGCACTCTTTATTAGAGTTTTTGCAACCATTCGAAACACACGGTCCCCACTCATGTACTCACTGAGCACAACGAATTACTTAACAAATAGCTCAACGAAGGAAATCTGCGAATGAGCGGCACAAGTCGTTATTTCGTCTTTGAATACACTGGCAAATTAACAAAAATGACTCATGCTATGCTCCGGGAGAATACACCAAAATAAGTAAATTAATGGATGACTTGTTTACGTAGGGAAGACCTACATCGAAGGAAGAGTACAATCTAAACCAAACGACCTCGAGTTAACACGAGTGAAGGAACGCGAGCCGGCGACAAAAATCAGAGAATGAGCTCACGACTCGACACTATAACATTTAATGGCTAACAATGAGATGGCGCAATTATTACATGCCGTATATCAAGGAGTGAGAAGGTAGCCCTTGGGATTGGGGAGCTGAGAGGTGCAAAAGAAACGGAGCGAGGAGAAGGCGGTGGGCGAGAGCATGAGGCCTTGGTGAACTGCCGCATATTAAAATGAAGCCGTTAATAATTGATCACTTCTAGGCGACTGGGGGGTCGGAGGAAGGGGGCGGGTGAGAAAGGAATTAGCGTCGTGCAGTTCTCACAATGCCTCCTCCCGCCCCCCAAGACCGCTGCCTCGCCAATAATGTACGAGCTAGCGCCCCCTTAATAAGGCCCCCAGACAAGGGGCCCCCGTCATTAAGGCATTCTAAACCATCCACTTATTCATGGATCAGAGAAGAGGTGGGAGTATCAAGGAGGAGAAGGGTTGGCTGGCGAGGGAGGGGCAGGCCGGGAAGGGGGCGGAGGGGAGGTGACACGTTGAAAGGATAGAACCAACCCGGCCCCTCATTGTCATGGGGATTATTATTAACGAGGGGGGGGAAGAATGCAGTAGCGAAATGTGGCGTCGCTTAGCCGGTGACGAAGGCAAGATGATAACTGTTCCGAAGGGGATCCGGAGCGGAGGATCCGTTGCCGCGCCGCGCAACTCCTCCAGGGTAAAAGGGGTCGATGAGTCCTTTAAAGGTCCCAGTGTGCACCAGAGTCCCTTCGCTGGAAGGAAGAAGCTCTTGGGGTGCCCGGAGGGGGGCCGAGGGGGAAAAGACGAAATTGGGGCGATCCCGGCCTAATGGAGACACGGCCGCCTTCCTTCAAACACGACTGCACTCGAAATTATCAATTTATCAAATGCATTCAAGTATCTGGAATTCCTGGCATAAGTAACCCTGAGGTCAGAGCCATCTCAAGTAGCAAGTGAGAAGAGTCTTCTCATTAATACGCATTGTCATCATTGGAGGTCGTGGGCTGCTAAGATAGGCAAAGATGAACAGGGTGGCCACTGATATCCAATTTTCAAATCCCCTGACCTTTACCTGACTTTTCCCGGATAGATTTACCAATTTCCCTGACCGATCGCCAAAAGGTCACCTATTATTGGAATAATTTTTTCTGCCGAATTAAATTTTCTAATCATCTTCTCGTGTTATTAGAACTGCAATCATGTATTTACTATAAGTTTGTGTGCTCCAGTTACTTCTCGACCTGAGTTTTGGAAGAAAAAAAAACACGAGTTAAAATTTTCCGAACAACAAAGCCTCGGATTCCTTATGATGAGCGTAATACATTGTACATCTTATTCACAACTAAATAACTGAGATTCACAACTAATAACATTCACAACTGAATACTCCACGAATTGATGGTGCTTGTTCCATGTACGTCAACGACGGACGTTAGTTTAAGTTGGTGAATAAAGGGAGGGAAAGACTGGCCGATAAACGTAATGGTAGAATGTATAATACAATAGATTAAAAAATTCATCCAAAAAAACCACATTTTTATTTAAACTAAAAATAAGAAAATAAACCACCCTGCCTTGCCCCAAGGTCCCACGATTAAATTTTACAGATAAAAGACTACATGCTCAAAACCGAAAACGTGGTGCGCATCAATTTCAATATCTATTTATTATGGAGCCCTGAGCTGCCTTGATGATTAAGTGACTTCCCTAGAAGTAGCTTTAAGGAATCGAGTTGTCAGTTTTTTCTCTCATGTTCATCTCCTGTCTCTATTAAAATCGTATTGTCGTAAAGGTATATGAAATTTCATAAGTATTAGAATTATCCTTTAACTCTGAAGCAAATTTTATGACACTTTACATTTGACAGTGGAGTGATATAAATTCATCATCATATATTTGAGATTTTAGTTGTACTATTGTAATGAACATTTACAGAGAAAGAATTTGATTCAAGATATTGAAATTGATGCGCATCACGTTGTTAGTTTTGAACATGAAGTCTTTTATCTGTAAAATTTAATCGTGAGATCTTGGGCCAAGGCAGGGTGGTTTATTTTCTTTTTCGTTTGAATAAAAACGTGGTTTTTAGATTAATTTTTTAATCTATTGTATAATATATTTTTCTTCTTTTTAGTTTAAATAAAAACGTTTTAGTTTAAATAAAAAATTTAATTTTTTAATCTAAAAAGGAGGACTGTAGCGAACGATATCCGCTTCGTCAAAGCGCCCAAAGTTGTTGATGGTCAAGTCCTTGTACAAAGGATTATTGCAGCGTAATCAGCAGCGTATTCAGGCTGAGAGGCGAGGTGAGAAACATAGGCATCCGGAGACTCATTCACTTGAGCTATGAACTTTCGCTTTCGATCTTTAGTAAGGTGAGAAATTTGATCGCTTTCATTTCGATTTCGAGCAGCAGACGCCTTCCGCTCGCGATCTTTTTGTCGGGTGGCAAGTCGGAAGGACAAACAAACAAGAAAGCGACTTAATAAAAACGTGGTAAAATGGCTCATTCACTCACTCAGTGCTTCAACCCGAAGGTTGGTTTGGGGTAGGCGAGGGTAGAGCTTACCTCAGACTAAGCCAAAGGCGTGTGAGATTCACACATTCAGGGGAAGGGGGAGCCAGTTCCTTTCCCTGGGCCACCTCGCAATGCGAGAAAATGGCTGTCAAATCAAACAGCTGAGCGATTAATACATATGTAAATTGTCTAAAATAGCGGCTCATATTGCCTCTGAAGAGCTAAATATACCGTAAGAATGCATTGTCATCTGGATCTGATCTGTACTGAAAATATTAAGTCGATAGCTAATCGGGAAGTGCGTTAAATTTGAGTTGCTAGATTTTTCCCGGAAGGACAAACAAACAAACAAGAAAGCGACTAAATAAAAACGTGGTAAAAATAACGAGGAATACTATTCCAGTTTCTCCCTGACTGTTCGAGAATTCCCTGACTTTTCGCTGAATTTTCCAGAAATTCAAAATTCCCCGACAATTCCAGGTTTTCCCGGTTTTCCCTGACGATCGCCACCCTGATGAAGGCAAAATCGCTGATGAAGGTAAAATCGCTGCAGTGCCAATCGTGTCGTGTTGCATCGGGGTAGGTAGAGAGGTAGGAAGGAGATATGTTGAGGCGGGCAGTTTTTGCATGAGGATTTTCGCAGTTCCCTTTATCATTAGCTCCCTGTAGCATACCCGTAGTGTGGTGAATGCTGGTGAAATTTAATTCCTTCACTCTAGTTCATGTTGGTAATACGTCACCCCCTGCCAAACACCCTTGCGGTGGCTTTCAGGGTAATAAGTAGATGAAGATAAATCAATAAAAAATTATGTTCTCGGTATTTTCTTCGGATAATCCATTTCATACTCAAAGTTTTGCTCCTGACGATGATCGCAGTTCATCAATACGAGGAGGAAAGAAACTGATGAGAAGGTATGACAACTGTCAGCTAGTTTCTCTGGCTTAATTTTTTCAATAAAAATGATGTTTTTGGAATTTTCTGCGTTTAGCTCACTTCCATTTCAACGGTTCTCTCCTGACGATGCTCATATTTAGATGAGCGAAAGTTGAGAAAGGAATGGACCGAACGAGGCAAATCCCGAAACCATCATTTTATTTAAGAACTTTAGCCAGGGAAACTAGATGAAATTTTCTAACTTTATCTACGTGCCCTGTCATTATATACCTCTTTGACCACCGATACACTGATTTAGGGATCAAATTGAGTCCTGAGGCGTGCATTGCATGTGACTCCAAGCGTTAGGTGGTATGCTGGCTGTCAAAGTTTCTCTTACATAAGTGATTTATGCTGAAGTATAATAGTGACAGAGGGTCCACAGCACCACTCAATAGGCTTTTGCAAGGCATACTGGCAAAAGTTGGCGAAACAATCCATCATAGTTTAGTCTATATTAATGCTACTTTTCTTGGAGTGTTCATGAATGGCCGACGCGTCGAGCGCCGCAAATGACGAGCTAGCACCGCGACGTCCTTTAGATAATATGTACCAGAATCACCGTAATATTCCTGAAAGGCCGACGGGACATAACAATGTTTAATTCACTCATTTCCGTCACGGTGTTCGACCATATCTCGCCCGATATCGTTGCATACATGCATCACGTAGCAGTTTCCCTTATAATACGTGTAATCTGAAAAATACATCGCCCCGCGCCATGTGTCAGTTAGTGGAGAACATGTGACATATGGGAGCTCCCATCTATTGGCGCACATCTGAATCGCTGCGCCGAGAAACTGAATGAAACGTACGCATGCGTTGCATCTTGTGTAGTCGATGTCCGATGGCCTTGCCTTGTTTCTTTGTAGAAGTGACTCTCCAGCCGAATTTCCCCGTGATTTTTGCCGTGCCTGAAATCCTGAAAAAAACCCTGAAAGAGTCGAACTCGACACATTTTTCTTCGGCATTTACAGCGCGGTTCATCGGGGATCGTTTCCATCGTTGGATGTCGAGTAATATTACCTCCACAGCGGTCACGTGACTAGAGTAGGGGGAGGGTGGGGAAGTGCGGACGGAAGTGCCGGATTCGTCTTGCCATTGCATCGGCGGGATTACAGCGTTAGCGGCTAATAAGCAGGGTCGGCGCGCGAGGGGGATGGAAATAACAAGGGCACGGCATCTACGAAGATTAATGCACGTGGCCATTCTGGGTGCCGCCGGACGGCTTTCGACCGGGCCCACCCATATAATGAGGGAAGGCGCGGCAAAAATCACGGGTAAATCCGGCTAGAGAGTCACTTCTACAGAGAAGCAATGCAACGTCATCGGACATCGACTACACAAGAGACAACGCGTACGTACGTTCCATTCAGTTTCCAGGCGCAGTGATTTAGATGTGCGCCAATAGATGGGATGTATATATATATATATATATATATATATATATATATATATATATATATATATATATATATATATATATATATATATATATATATATATATTTATATATATATATATATATATATATATATTTATATATATATATATATATTTATATATACACACACACACACATATATATACATATATATATAAATACATGGCCAAAATCTCACAGTGATAAAAAAACAAATTCTGTTTCCCATGTAAAAGGGCAGGTATTTGTTGGCAAATATCTCCGAAAGTAGTGTGGTAAGGGGTAGAATTTTTGGTGTCATTGGATAGGTGAGACATTTTTCTCTAAAATGAGACCAAAATCATTGATTTCTAAGTAAAATGATTTTTCGCTCTAAATACCTTAAGGTGGCTAATCTTGTTTTTTCTTATTTATCACGGTAAGAACGTTGTCCATATACTATTTAACGGGATTAGTTCAAACGGAGACGCTCCTCGCTATCCTCGTGAACTAGGAAGAGGACATTTGCCCTTTGGGAGGGAGAGATCGGAGGCGAGAGGAAATGAGTGCGTGGCGGAAGTGATGTCGAGAGAATGAGTGGGTGGGGGGTGGGCAGGAAGGGGGTAAATGGAATCCACCGCCGACTATCGCCGCTCTGATGGTTATGAATTTCGGCCGTTAAGCGCGGAGAGGAGGGGGTCGGCCATTTTTCTGCGCTGCTCGCCACTCTACCTGTTCTCTTTTTGAGGTTTCGGCGGTCGGCTGAGTGTCGAGTTGGGAGGAGGAGGAAGAAGGGGCACGAGGGTGGAAGGGGGGATGTGGGGGGGGAGTTGGGAAAAATGTCCAGCTTTCCATCTCCCCCCCGCCCAGCCCCACCCCTCACCTCACTTACGCGAGCCGTTTGCTGCTGAGCAGTAGTATTCAAGATATGGCATTTTAAAAAAGACTTCAGCTCTGTGCCTGTGCTCTTACGTTACTAATGTCCGTAATGTTACTTCGAAATACAACGAGTGCCACAGATCTAAAATATCGGTCAAAGCCTGCAAATTTAAAAGTGGCATGGAGACCTTAAGGTAGTTTGAACGAAATATTATTTTACTTATATATCTTATATATATATATATATATATATATATATATATATATATATATATATATATATATATATATATATATATATATATATATATATATATATATATATATATATATAAACTACACTTACGATCACTCACGTGACGAATATATAAACAGTTTGCCAGAGAAAGGCAGACGCTAAACACAGAAAAGCAGAAAAAAATGAACACACAGAGTTTCTTAATATTTCGGTGCCACTAGCACCTTGTTCACAAGAGCGTAGAAGACTGAGAAGGAAGGGAGGACTGAGGTGGAAGGAAAGGAGGGAGGGGAGGGACAGGGGAAGGGGAGGAGGGGGAGGGAGAGGAGAGGTGGGGGCGGGAAGCGGGAAGTTGAAGAAATTCGAAAGGAAGAGGTAGTATGGGCAGAGGTGATAGAAGAAGTTAGTGGGATTTATTGAGTCCTGGCGGAGAGAAAGCCTGGAAAATATAAATGCAAGAGGACTCAAGATCTTTGATTTGGAGTGGGGAGGAGGAAGGGGGAAGGGAGGCGAGAATACCAACCTTAAAAATATTATTAAAGGTAGAGTTGTGGGAGGAAACGTGGGTGGCGACAGGGAGGGAAACAGAAGAAGAAGAAGGTGGTTCATTGCAACTGGAGCGGTGGCCATTCATGCGGATGTTAAGAGGAGTGGTAGTCAAACCGATGTAAAAACTAGGGCATAATTAGCAAAGGAGGATATAAACAACATTATGGGAAACGCAAGAGAGTGAGGGGACGGAAGGAAGATGAACGGCAAGGAATTTATCAGGCAGAGGCTGGGTGAGACGGATGCCGCAAGTTTTGCAACGAGGGCGATTGCAAGGCGTCGGAAGGGGTTTAGTAGTGCTGGAGATTTGGAAAGAGGTTTACTAATTTTAAAGAGGGTGGAGAGGTTGGGGGGGGCGTCTAAAGATGAGAGAGGGACAGCGGGGGAAAATTTTGGAAGTGGTAAGGTTGTCAGAGAGGATGGGATATAGGTTTTTGATTATGCGACGGATGGAGTGAACTCCAGGGAAATAGGTGGTACAGAGGGAGATTTGATCATGAGGAAACTTATTGAGAGAGAGAGATTTAGAAGAAGAGGGTCTTTGTAGGATTTTTTTCTGAAGAAGACGCTCAGGGTAGCCTCTGCGAAGGAGGGATTAGTGGAGATTAGAGAGAAAAAGATCAAGGGATTCAGGGTTGTTGCATATTCGGTGACCACGGATAGAGAGGGAAAAGGGGAGGGATCGTTTAGTATGAGAGGGGTGGCAGCTATTAAAATTGAGATATTGTTGCTTGTTGGTGGGCTTGATATGGAGAGAAGTGTGGAATTTAAGGTTACTGAGGGAGATGTCTACATCCAGTAAAGGTAATTTTAGAGGCACATCTAACATCTCTGCCTGCGAAGATTCCACGAACGTGGCAAACAATCAGGGGAGCGAGAGCTTTCTCGGGGCATTGAAAGAGCTTAGCAGGAGAGAGGAAACAGCGGAGGTGTGCACGGAACCAAACCAAGGATTTTATGACTCATGATGATGATAAATGTTTGAATAAGTGGTCTTACCTACTCTACCCCTTTCATACTCCGCCAGTCTATGTTCTAACACTCGATGCTCGAGCTATGAAAAATATTACGGTGCATTCGACTCCTCACGCGATATCACAGTCTTTTTCAATCCCGTGGACGAAATGTCCTCTCATATTCCTTCCCTTGCGTTGCTATTTATGTGTTAAATTGAAGCAATATCGGTTGTCAATGAGAATAACGATATTGAACGTATGACATGAACTTAGGGGGCCGATTTTATAACTTAACCATCGACCGTTAGAATCATTCCCGCTGAATTGTGGGTAATACTTCGAAAACAATTGCCGGTGCCTATTATGTATCCAAAGTTCGAACGTATTTTGCCTCACGCTCGCATCCTCGGCTTACAATACAAAACAAAATATCTTTCGAGGCGGCCATTAGCGTTCGAAGGTGGGTTTGTTTTTGTTTCTTAATTGATTGTTATTTGAATAGCTATCGTCATTTGGAATGTTTTACATACTATAAATGAAATATAACACACCATTCTTGACTTTAATTATAATTGGAGGCCTAGATAGCAGTTCATTAATGTATTGGAATAGTATTTCAATAACGCGTATTCTTTTGATTAATTATAGTATCCAATTGTCGCAACCTATCCTATTGTAGCGATTTGTTTTCACTTTTAATTGCAGTTGGAAGTTTCAAATCTCATTTCTGCAAGGACGTGGGCGTCATAATTAGTGAGGATAGTGGAAAGGTTCATCGTGTGATTAAGCGGCAGTGTTTATTGTGGCATACCAGTGCTTACAAATGTTACTTATGCGCTGTGATGGATTTTGTGTGTGCTCGTGGCGATGTATTTACATATTAAGGTTAATAAGAGCCATGTTTCATGTATTGAGATTGTGTGTTGTGACAGGTATTGTGCTTGAAAACTTACAATTGCGTAACAAATGTCGGAGATGGCTGATAGCTGCAACTATAACGTACTTCCATCAAATGTCTAACTTGAGATTTGGATTCTATGTCAATTGAAATGTTGTTGGTGATTTAGGTTTGCTTCTGAGTATTAAGTGTGGTTTTTTTACGTCCTCAATAAAGGATAAATATTGAAGTGTTTTTTAAATTTGAATGCAGTAACTTGCCATGCCAAGAGTCACTTTGCGACAATAATAAACCCATCTACGTTTAAAGCAAGTGATAACTAGTTGAAATAGACGTAGGCATTTGAATTTTTGGCCATGTCAAGGCTTATTCTTTAGTTTGAGGGTAAATTTGGTGATTGTTTTCGTCCAAGTGAATGGTGATGATTATTTTGTCAAATGAAGTTTGTTGGTTCGTTCTGGTTTGAAATATTGCTTTATACAATCATATCCTGAAGTAGTCGAGACGAATGTTGAATGGTGTTCAGGCGGATTTCAATTATATAAATTATTATATATTTTCTGTGATAGGCTACACGGATGTCTATTGTGATATTTCTGCAATATGTGTATAATTATTGGCAATTTGGGCTTGAAATGCGTTTTGTTACGTTAGTCAGTGTGTTTGAAGTGTTGTTACAAATTAGAAAAATATCGTGGATGGCTGTGATTACTCACTACAAAACGGAGCTTGGTTATGCAATGGAAAATTCATGGCAGAAAGTTATTGACATTATTAAATTTGTTTTCTTTGGAAGTTTGGTGATTTTCGCCAAAGTGAAAGCTTGATAATATGTCTGTATGCGATGTATGATGTTTCATATTTTAGCATAGATTAAATTGTGCCTCCTCAACTAAGAGTTTTTTGTATTTATTTGCCTCATTATCATTAGCATAGATTGTTCCATTTTATGAATAATACTCAATTTTGAGTTGTTGTTTCAGCTTATTGTATTTGAAGCAATTATGATGGAAAAGATGCTCTGAAAATCTAGCGGAAGATATGGTTTTAGTTGCAAGAATTAGACTTTAGAAAGTGATCTACTCAGCTCTTTTCAATTTCACTTGATCATAAGCTGGTCGTCCTTGAATATAGCCTTGTAGGTGGATTATTATATTAATGTTTTGGGCTTAGGAATTTTCGGAGGATAGTCGTTGAGTACCAATGAATGTCCTAATCAATTGATGTCGGGTATCACATTTCACATCATGTCCAAGATAATTTAAATGGGCTCCATCTAGCGTGAGGTTTGGACACTGTCATTTTAAGAGAACCGTCGAGCTTTAGCTGTAATTTGATAATGAAATATAACGGGAAGGATGTAGGGATATCGGATAATTATGAGAATAAAATTTGCTCTAGCAACGAGTATAGTTCCATTGGTCATTTGCAGTAACTATTTTCTTTATTCAGAAGAATTTTATAGATCTCTATATGCGCAGAATAATGTATTTGGGAAAAATGAAGGTTTTGGACCCAAATACGTTGTGATATGAACGGGAATGAGAATATAATGCTATTCGAATATTTCCTATTTATTGACTGTTACTGGTGAAATCTTCGTAAATTATGTTCGCCGGTTTGATAAATTAATTCCATCATTATTTGCTAACGAAGATTTAGGTACAGCTTAACACTGATGGATCATATTTTTCTGATTTTAAATTTTGTAAAAAGATTATAGTTTTAAAGAAACAGGCAATTGGAACCGGCGAAATAGTTTTATCCGATAAATTCTTGGGATGGCAAGGCATAAGGATTGAAATTTTCAAATGAAGGCATAGAGGGAAATTTAAAAGACTCGTGAGAAAGTATAATTCGAGTTCGTATGCATTGAAAATTTTAAAATTCGTCTAAATGGTTATTCAAAAATATTCAAAACAAGCGCGATCATTCAAAAATGGTTCGGCTGCGGAGTCATCAAAGTCCAAATGCTAACAGAGCATGGTATTGCCTCCAACATTTTTCTTTCGTCGCGTAAAGTTACTGCTCTCCACCTGCTGTCCAATTGTCTAATATTACAACGCTGGTTTGTTTTATTTCTGAAATTTGGGCATTTCACAGTAGGCTCATTGCGCATGCGTTCAAGAGTAACAAGTGAGAAATATGCTATACATCTGACAATAGAGTAACGTTCGACGGTCTGATGTGCGATCGCCCATATAAAATAGCTCGAAACACTTCACTCGAATTTAGTGAGCTCGATCGAAGTTGAACGGATCCCTAACGTTCGGACGTAAGCCAAGTTATAAAATCGGCCCCCAGGATTGACCTCACCACGCCTTGAGTCAGGATTATCAATAGTCGGTCCTCGTTGTGAGTTGTTAATATTAGAGATTCGCACTCTTTTATTTCAATATCAATCACCTGACTAGGAAAATTTTTCTTTAGGTAGAACGCAATTCCCCCTCCTTTTTGATTTTGCCTGAACTAATGGTAGGTGGTGAATCCAAGTACATGAAAGGGATGTATTTCTGACGATTTGACATTAACCTCAATTAGGGCAAAGCCAAGGACAGGGGAAAAGTTGTTAAACTGATTGTGCAGCACATTAAGTTCATCCCAATGTTTCTTTAAAGACCTTACATTTATTACCGTATTTACTCGTATAAGCCGCGCACCTTTTTTTCCGGAAATGCAGGTGAAAAAATAGGGGTGCGCGGCTTACACGAATCCTCCAGATTTTCACGTAAGCCGCGCACCATTTTATCTGAAATTCCTGTCGTTAGTTTCCCTAAAGTCGATAGTTTTTCCAAAGTAAATATATCGATGTGAATTGGTAAGTATGGTGTGGTAGTAAACCCGTAAGGTATTTTGAAGTAATTAGAAATAAAAATCATCGTTTATCAAAGTCTGAGCGTACAACGATACTTGAAGAAAGGCTATATCAGAAACACCACGTGACAAATCACTTAACGTGTATAGATCTACATAATATATAGTGTACTATAACATATTTTAGGACTAATATGCGTTCACTTCGTTCGACTAGCTTGTGGTTTTCTCACCATTTCAAATAATTAAGTATGACTTCTGTTTTTTTCTGAGGTGAAGACAATATTTCCACCATGTTGGTTGATTGTGGATTTGATCGGCCAAAATCTACGATCAACTTGACTGACGATTTTGATTTGCGATCATCGCTGATTGTTGTTGGTGAAACGCAATCACCGGTCAACTCAAGAATGATCCTCGATCAAGGGCTGATCGTCGTTGGTGAAACCGGGAAAGTCCATTTAAAAAATCCGTCACAGGTCATTATTTGTGGTTTCTTCCACAATGCCTACTGGATATACAAACTTGAGAAGATATATTATTTCGTTCCAATTACTAATTGCTTGATGACAAATTGAGAGTGAGTATAGCATAATTGTGAGCATAACAATACTGCGATTTCATTTACTCTGTTTATTTCACAGGGGTTACCTTACGCGAGAAAAATGAAGCCACCAGTCTTGCGCTTTGGCCATGTTCTGACTATGAAAACATTGCCTCCTTCCCTTTAACTCCGTGTATTTTAGCGGTGCACTTATAATCGAATACGGCACCCAGGAGCTAATATTACACGGGAAATGTATTTATATATTTATATTAACCTTTGTACCTAGAAATAATACTTGCTCTGATTCTTCAATTCGCGACTGTTCGTAGCAATAGAGAAAATAACATATGCCCACATCATCGTCTGCTACGATTCCATTGAAAACCTAATACTTACAGAAAACCTCCCATTTCCAAACAATACTACATGCAAGTATCGTTGGGGAAACTCCTGTGTATAAATGACAGTTCCAAAGCTTATGTTTGTCTCCGTTTATCACACATGGACGTAATGACGTATATGTCAGGAATGCCTTAGATATTGTCTGCTACGATGTCAAATAAAACCCACTGATCCCACTGATCATATGTCCATTTCGCATTCCAAGTAGTTTCAATCGTCGTCATAAAATTTTCTGGGAGCCAATTTTTTTCTTTTTCTTCAATAGTCCTCAATCAATTACATATGCACGAAAAAATTGATATCAGAAATGCATCCAATTTCGTCTTCTCCAATACTAATTGTGAGCATGGTCTGACGAAAAGAGGCCGAGGACAAGGGTGGCAACTAGTTAGCCATCACATTGGATCATATTTTATCACAAGTTCGTACCTGTGCATTACGGATGATAAATGTAATAATGAAATGCAAGAGCTGCCCAAAACATGTAGTGCACTCCCTGCGAAAAGAAATCCACGGCAAATGGGCGACATTTTTTTATTATCACACCTTCAACACCAAGGAACTTTGGGAAAGACAATAATATTGGTAGCTGTTTAGATGTCTTATTAATTCTGTTTTGGGAGACCAACGCATAGCACGATGCCATTTTTCACGCACAGATGGTCGCTCGCGGCACTCGCCTTATTTCACCAATTTACGATATAAAACGCGAGACTACAGCACTTTTGTTGATTATGGAGGCAGCCACAAGCACGTTTTATTCGCTAGTATCCTCGATGGACTCAATACATACACAACTGAGCCATAACGCAGCCACGAAAGTCATCAGATTTCAATGCTTTTACATAGGATCATCCAATGTTTTCATAATCACAACGTGGCTAAATGCACGAAATTCGGCTTCAATTCTCCATGCTGGAGAGAGCTTCAAGGCTACCCCTGTGGTTTATTTACTAGGTATCTAGACAATATGGCGTCTGCGGTCACGTGACATTAACGCCATATCCGCCCAATGAGCTCTAGGTTCCAAGGGAAGATTGATAGATTTGACAAGTTCAAAAACGACCTCTGCCGTATTAGGTGTAATAATTTTTACTGAAGAAGTTATCCTTGCATTGTTTTTAACCGGGCAGTTATCTCGCATGTCCCTTACGGAAAACTTCAAAGCCTCGACAACTGTTTTAGTTTCAACGTTTCGTCGAACATGGGAGCTCGGTCTAAAATGACTTTAAATACGATGACATATGCACGGAATTTGTTTCAAACGCGCAAATATGCTTCTCATAGGGATGAAATGATTCCTCATATGTGTAAAGGTTAAATAAAGGTTAACTGCCGAATAAAAACAATTATTAGCATGTGGACGACCTCTATATTTCTAGGACTTAGAAGTCTTGTACTTGGACAATGTTCATTCGTGGTGCCAGGAGTGGGGTTTAGATTTAAATATTAGTGAATGCACCAAAGTTCACTTCCTAGAAAAGTCATCACACAAATGCCATACCTATACTGTGTGTGGAGTAAACATAAAATCTTCAGATACTGTAAAATATCTCGGAATTACCTAAACATCTGATATATCGTGGGGATTACAAATACAAAACATATCATTAGCAGCATTAAAGATGCTAGGTTTTGTTAAACGTATAATAGGAAGGTTCTCGGATGAAATTATAAGAGAGATGCTATACTTCGCTCTGGTTAGGCCACACCTCGAACACGCCGCAGGCATTTGTGACCTCTTGGGGGGTTCATTCCGTATTTTGTCGTCGGTTCCGCACCGATCGGTATAAAGCCTACAGACGGCATGGATTCCGTGCCGACAGGGAGTTCCCTCACCGACGGAGCTTTCTCGGGCGATTCTGTAAGCAAGTCGAGCGCTGTTCCAGTCGGTTTGGTAACTTCTCCCTCTCGAGATACCCCTCCCTCCCGAGTGTTGCCGAAGCTGAGGGTCACATGGTCCGTTTCAACCGATGGAGGCGAGGGAGACGATAGAACAAACAAATGACTAAATGAAACCGCCTAGTGTTCTCGTGGGTATCAACCTAAACGACATCCAGTGACAAATATTATAATACACAGACTCAGTAATGTCGAAATTAAAGTCATTCTCACGCACAGTAATGTCGAAAGGAGGAGGATAATAAAGTTCTCTGAATTGAGTGCGTGACAATGTATATTTGTGCAATAAAAAAAGTGTTCCATCTTTCAAGTACATTGAAATAAGTAGCTTATTTATGAACATGAAGTTTTCCAAAGACAAGTTAGGTGCAACGAGAACTAATGTGTTATGATTGCATGTATGTAGAAATATGATTGGTCAAGTATACCAATTTATTCATTATATTTATGTGCAAATTAACGCGCGTGATGGAAAGCAGACAGTTTATCGCTTTGTATATATTTGGTACTTCTGGCCGCAGAAGTGGCCTCTGTGTGGAATACAAACCTTCGGACGATGGTTCGAATTAATAGTTGAAACTAATTGAACAGTATTATCATGAATATAGAATGGCCATGTAGTCCATATTTGTAGGGTGATTTTGAAATGTTCGCATATATATGCTTTGTTCGTGTGTATAGCAATGGTTATGCTTCGCGCTCGTGCCATGAAACATTCATTTAGAGTCTTCGTAGAACGAAGTTGAATGTAAAAATGACTTGAATGAGTAGTATTAAAAACTATGATGTATGAAAAGTGGAGGTGCCGCTAAGTATGTCGTTGAACACTTCCTTGCTTTGCTGTTATTGCATGTATGTCATTGTCAGTACACATATATGTTTATCAATGTCAGGAGCCCTTAAGTTTCGCTGAAGCTTGCTTCCCTCCGTAACAACCTAACTCCTAGCTATTAGCATATTACGCCGAGCAGGAACGTTTCTCGTGGTTCCAGTGGAAAATTTGTCGTTCGAATGTGTTACACTACTGGCAGTATTTATGTATTAATCCGAATTAATTGAGGCACAGTGATAATTGACAGTTCAGTTTAAAGGGTGCTTCAAGATGTTTAGTTGAGTAGTGAAAACGGACTGAAGCGCAAAAAAACGCCAATAAAAGCACAGATCTCACGATATATCCTATTTTCTGAAATAATGAACTACTGTAGTGTGTATAAGTGGGTTTCATGCGTGGTTGAATAAACAAAATTAGACCATATGGGTAAAATTTCCAATTTGAGAATATATATTAGTCCGCAATAATTACTAACATTTGTTGCGGAGGATTTTCTGGGAATTGATTGCACACACTATAATAAGGTAATCCAACATGCTTCATACGCATAAAACATTGGCCTGTGTATGTACTTGATAGCGCCAAATAGTAAAATGTTTTGAGGAGCCAAGCGATCATTACAATGCTACACATCGGAATCCCAGTTGTTTTCGGGTTTTTCTTTTAGGCCGTCACTCTCATTATCATTATTTCAACTTGTGCATTACATATTATATCTCCATTAATCCTGTGAATAAATTATATCACTATTACAAGTCTCAAATAAACCTATTTCAGACATAAATCTAAATGCGTTGTCGATTTGTAACGGTGTCTCTCAAGCAAACCGACTGATTACCCTGGGTACCGACAGCTTTTACGTGCCGGTATGATCTCCCGACGGAAGCTCCTTGGCACACCGATCGGTTTCATACAGAACACCACGGTTGTCGGTGTGACGTGCCACACGACGAAAAGGCTCAAATGCCGATCGGTTCGGAGTTACAGAATGACCCCACTGGTCAAATAGATCTAACCCAAAAAATAAATAAAATACAAAGGAAAGCAGCGCGCTTCGTTAAAAACTGCAATACGAGCGAACACATAGTGTCTGACAACTTTAAGAGGGGTTAAGGTGGGAATCCCTAGAGACTCGGAGGCTGCACGCTAGGCTTAGGTTGCTTGATAAATTCAGAACTGACATTTTTCAGAGCGACATAGAGAATATTATTATGACTCCTCACTACATCTCTAAGTCTGACAAATGCTATAAAATAAGAGAGATACATTACCATTAACAGATAAGCACAAGAACTCGTTCTTTCCGCGCACAATAAGCGACCAAATTAAAAACTTAGCTCCACTAAATACACTCCCATAATACACGTCACCATTTCACCTTCAAAAACCAAATCCCGAACAGCTTTACACGGCTGGTAGATGTATGTAGATGAATACTACAAACGGTAGTCCCTCAGGATGTCACATTTCACACAAACTTGCTGTTCGGAAAGCATTTGACCTCAAACGCTTTAATCTGAAATGTTCTATGAAATGATTTTAGCGTGATTATTGCCCATTTCAAATTTTTCACATTTCTGCCAAAATAGAGCGATTCAGGAATAAAGTTTTTTGGTCATATGACTACTTCTATTTATCGAAGAGCAAACAATATACATTCAGCGATAGCCAAACCTTTCCTGTTGATTCTAAGGTAGCAGGAGCAATTACTACACGTTCCGCTTTTTTTGTTTTGGACCCATAATAATGATGTTATGAAGTGATATAAATTGTGTAAACCATTAATTATTTAGAAATACTTCCCTTTATTTACGTTAAATGAACTATGACTCCTACGCTGCAATTACAGCACTCATAAATCGCGCTTCTTTTCTCATACGCGAAAATCTTACGAAGATATACGTTATTTTCAAGTAAAAATCCATTAAGGAATTTCGAGCTTCGAAATCAATGAATTTGGTCTAATTTTAAATAAAAACATCTCACCTATCCAATGACACCAAAAGTTCTACCCCTTACAACGTTACTATCCGAGACATTTGCTAGTAAATACCAGCCATTTTACATGGGAAATGGTACGTGCATTCACTCCAGAGAGACATTATCTACAAAATGAGATATTTATAACACTTAGTTGTCGTAAAAAGACTAATTGTGAAGTTAGTATGTTTTCTCAACTACTTTTGAAAATTAATCATATTGTCACCGCTGTTAATTCTTCGGGATCACAAAACACCTTCCGTGTTCAAAGGAGTTTCAAACACACCGCGCGAAAAAAATGAGTCCAGTTAAAGACTAATTTAAATATTTCCATTTAATTACTAACAATTTCTGTCATATATTACTATTATGCCACCATTAATAATGCAATATTTAATTGTTGTCTCACAGCTGGTGAAATTAAAACGTATAATTCGAATATGGTTTCTATTATGATTAGGGAACTATCTCGGTCGGACTACCTTAATAAAATGCCTTTGGTCTCGGTCCGTCTACCATTAGGTTCATCCACGATCGAAATTTAGGGAGTTTTCAATTAATGATCAAATTCTTTTTTCAAAGACGCATCCTGAATCCACGATATCCCATTAACCATGCTGGAAACGCTAGAACTTTTTTATTAAGCATCCGCAGGGATATTTTCGGCAGCCTTAGGGCATAGTTACCAATTCCATTTATAACATAAGTGCTCTGCACAACTCACTGCAAAATACATAAAATTTAAAATTTATTAGCGAATAACTGGAGAGTAAAAATATTTGGAAAAGAAGCACGAGTACGATCGAAATATCATAACCCCCTTCATTTTGTTCTTAACTTTGACAATTTAAAATTTCATCCGAAATTTCAGTAAATGTCGATAATTACACCGTTATTGCATTCATTTCCTCAAATTATCATCAAGTGATGGTAAATGCTTATTTATACATGCATTAAACTCTAAGGATAAGGATGGAAGTCCTTATAAATTCTGAAGCCACAGGCAAAAATAAGATTAATTTATGGCAGAGATAAATTCAATATAGTTTATAATTTACGTTATTTTCATGTTAACTTTTTGAAAGAAAAGATTCGGTACCTAATACTACGAAATTAGCCGCGATATGATTGGCTTCCTGGGCAATAATTCGTTTTCTTTTCTTGGTATTAATTATTCCGGAATCCTACGTAATATCTGTGTTCGGAAGGCGCGAACAAAGACCTCGGGGTCACTTTACCGGGTGTCACGACTGACTTTGGCATCCAAAGACCAGTAATTAGTGTGCCTATAACTCCCCCCTCCCATCCCGCGTGTACCTATTGGACCGCTTTCCCGCAGGAGAGCGGAGAACAGCCCTCTCTGCCCCAGCGTGTGAGAACCAAGGTCTCAGTTAGCTTGGCCACGCCACTGTTTGCGTTGGGCGATGTTCTGATTTTTGGTCCCCAGCCTGCCTAAGAGAGCAAAGGCAGTGCAATGGCTGGGGGTGTAAAATGGGGCCCTTAGCCAGGCCAACGAGTGCGTCGGGGGCGGCTAAGGGGTTCTTTCGTGTACCAGCCGTAGTCTTCTCGACTCCCGGTCTCCAAGACCGGAAGCCATTCTCTCCGGGCCGGAACCTCGGGCCTTAGATCCCCAGGCGGGGAGGCCCCTTCGGAAAGTGGTTACGTAAGATCGGTTACCGTTGGTCGGGCCTCTCAAACGTTCCAAATCCCTGTCCCTATCACGTCGCAGATGAACCTGTGAAAGGACGTCACGAGGATGGTATTCCATTCAACACGGCCCACGGGCTGTCTTCGCTGGCTGGTACTCCTTCGGGGATCGTCCTTTCATCAAGGACACCGACTCGTCGCAATGGCAATCGGCCTCTTGCAGAAGAACCCATTCTCAAGCTCTCTCCTTTGTTATCCTTGGGTAGTCGACCTTCTTCTTTGTCTGGTGGGGATCACTCGATGTTGTCCTGGCTGGAACGTGAAGATTGTAGCAATGATGCCAGTCTTTTATAGCGGATTTCGATTCCGCCCTTCGTCGTGATTGGCCGATGACTCTTTGTTGATGATTCGGCCAATCCGAAATCAGCACGGTATGAATCCAAATCGGCATTCGTGCATAAAAACCAATCCGGTAATAAAACTGAATCCATTCTTTTTCTTTTCCCCATATCAAAAGTTGATTCGGAAAACTTTCTTCATCGTGGAGGATAACGAATGAAAGATGATCAATGGAGACAGATAAATTTGTGATTATCCTATCAGTTGTTGCGCAATACAAAGTTATTACTGTTATAATATTATTTCAAATTTCTTTCAGTAATCTCATACTCTCCTGGCTTACGTAATATCTTGTATTAACCATAAATTTTTTTATAATGGCAAATAAAGTGGATATCTTTTCTCATGTAATTGTTAGGGAAAAAAAGAATAACATGGCCTTTTCAATGCTATCTAATATTTTTCATTTTTTTGACCCGGAACAATTAACAGTCATCCTACGTCTTTTTTCCAGGACAATTTAATCATTTGAATTTAGCCTTTTCTCGTGAATAGCTGTAGCCTCTGACGACGAAATCTAAAGGATACGATGAGACCGACGAGCTAACAAATATTCTATCATTTTATGTGATTAACGAAGCTATTATTATTCTCTTTTAAATATTGTGTTACTATCTCTACCATTCTCACCTATTGTAAAATCATAATTAACTCCTTGGAATTTATTAAAACTTTGTAATTTAAATCGAATATCACGAGAGTATTATGTTATTATATGGTCTGTTACCCTTGAAAGTTGCGCCACAAGGATGGATTAATAAGTGTGTATGTTGTTAGAATGTCATCGTTTTTCATTTATGATATCCCCCCGACGCACGAAATTGTGAAGAAAGTTAGTACGACTTGTAACGTCCTTTTCATTTATTTTGCGTAGTTTCAAGAAACACTCTTTCTTTCATTATTTAAAGTGACTCACATTCACTGTTCTTCAGTATTGATTTTTTCCAGATTCAATAGTGCCCCACTTGACTCAAAAAAGGTTGCAATAGCTCAGAGCGCGGAAGAACTCCAAGTTGTTGCGACATTATTCGGAAACTCTCTCACTTGTTTCTACGGTTGATTGGAAACATTGTGGATGATCTCATAGTATTACTATTTTCGACAATAATTCCGAAAATCATCTTGTTTATTACCGACGAGGACTACGCGCTGTCGCCCGACTCTTCGGTCGGTATTTCTTCGTGTCATACTGGAAGGATATCATTTTGGCATCGTGTTAGTAACGCAATTTCTCTCTCAAGTCATATTATTACGTTGAGTAAAGACTGACAATTATATTGATCCAATAATATCATCACTTTTAAGTCTGGCCGATTTATATAAAGGGATAGCATACGGGAATTCTTCGTCGGCAGAAGTAAAGATCATTTTCGAAAATATTGTTGTGAATAATAATACGCCCGTTGCAATGAGATCATTCACCTTGTTTCCTTGTTTCCCCTCAATCGCAGAAACAAACAGGAGGTGCGTGCTTCTGGAGAATGACGCAATAACTCGGAGGCCTTCCAAAGTTAGACCTGCAAGAGTTAAGTTAAGTGGGTAAAACCAAATTTCGAAATATCAATATTGAAGGGACGTTTCTGTTGAATGGCTCTGAACAATGGGAAAGAGAGCGTTTGTCTGTTGTCACTACGCGAAACCGATGAAAAGGATGTTCACGTCTTACTGACGCGCTTTACAATGTTGTGAAAATTTGGAGGTCATGATGCCGTATATAAAAAAACGCGATAACATTTGAACAACTTTCATCCTTATTAATACTTCGTTGCCGTAGAAATTCCAAAAGTAAAATACCTTCGTTTAAATTTTGAAGTTTTTATGTGCTTAGTACAATTTTTCCATGGCTGAAAAAGGCAGAGATATGAGCACATTATTTCAAAGAGAAAAGTAACTGCGTCATAACATACATCAAATGTTGAATAAATCACAACTCTTCAGTTGCCTCGCATAAATCATTCTGAAGCTTCAACTATTCACCCAAAGGTGTAATCCAAATCAAGTTTCGTTTCGGGTAAAGACCAATAATCTTTGCTAATCATTCTGGGTTAACAGTGTATTGAACATGCCGCCTTTAGAGCAGGTGCTACTAATGAGTACTGCTCTATATTGGACAGTGCTAAGTGGCCTCCAGTCGAAATATTACTTACGCTTCTTGGTCACGCGGTCGACGGGTAACAATGGTGAGGTTCTCACAGATTTAATCTATTCTCTGGTCATGAAAATTCTCGCGGACTGAATATACTGCTCTTGTCCACTCCCCATTCAATTGAGTAAGTTGGCCACCCAGGCGTTGGCTCCGGAGAATTTTACGGCGACGGTTAAGTATCTATGTGCAAACGAATGGACAACAGTGAATTTTGACAAAGGAGTAAATATGTGACTATGCCCTCTTTATAGCTTGCGAACTGCGACGAGAGATGCTGAAGGTAGTGTTTATTGTCACCAGGTCAAACCGATGGAAATGACTAGATGGCATCGACACTGACGTGTTATTTCTTAGTTTTCCTAAGTTTTCTAACAGAAATGATACACTTCATCTGCCTCGATAAATAAATGGGTGGATATTCCGATATTTTACGTGACCTAGGAGATATCGAGACTACTACAAGAAACATGAAATAATATTATTCAAGTAATTACTTCGTAACTGATGGAGTAATCACAAACGCATTTGTCTACATTGCTATGATCATCTCACAGACGCAATGGTTCGCGATGAAAGGAGTTTTGCGAATCAACTTTTGATATGGGGAAAAGAAAAAGAATGGATTCAGTTTTATTACCGGATTGGTTTTTATGCACGAATGCCGATTTGGATTCATACCGTGCTGATTTCGGATTGGCCGAATCATCAACAAAGAGTCATCGGCCAATCACGACGAAGGGCGGAATCGAAATCCGCTATAAAAGACTGGCATCATTGCTACAATCTTCACGTTCCAGCCAGGACAACATCGAGTGATCCCCACCAGACAAAGAAGAAGGTCGACTACCCAAGGATAACAAAGGAGAGAGCTTGAGAATGGGTTCTTCTGCAAGAGGCCGATTGCCATTGCGACGAGTCGGTGTCCTTGATGAAAGGACGATCCCCGAAGGAGTACCAGCCAGCGAAGACAGCCCGTGGGCCGTGTTGAATGGAATACCATCCTCGTGACGTCCTTTCACAGGTTCATCTGCGACGTGATAGGGACAGGGATTTGGAACGTTTGAGAGGCCCGACCAACGGTAACCGATCTTACGTAACCACTTTCCGAAGGGGCCTCCCCGCCTGGGGATCTAAGGCCCGAGGTTCCGGCCCGGAGAGAATGGCTTCCGGTCTTGGAGACCGGGAGTCGAGAAGACTACGGCTGGTACACGAAAGAACCCCTTAGCCGCCCCCGACGCACTCGTTGGCCTGGCTAAGGGCCCCATTTTACACCCCCAGCCATTGCACTGCCTTTGCTCTCTTAGGCAGGCTGGGGACCAAAAATCAGAACATCGCCCAACGCAAACAGTGGCGTGGCCAAGCTAACTGAGACCTTGGTTCTCACACGCTGGGGCAGAGAGGGCTGTTCTCCGCTCTCCTGCGGGAAAGCGGTCCAATAGGTACACGCGGGATGGGAGGGGGGAGTTATAGGCACACTAATTACTGGTCTTTGGATGCCAAAGTCAGTCGTGACACCCGGTAAAGTGACCCCGAGGTCTTTGTTCGCGCCTTCCGAACACAGATATTACGTAGGATTCCGGAATAATTAATACCAAGAAAAGAAAACGAATTATTGCCCAGGAAGCCAATCATATCGCGGCTAATTTCGTAGTATTAGGTACCGAATCTTTTCTTTCAAAAAGTTAACATGAAAATAACGTAAATTATAAACTATATTGAATTTATCTCTGCCATAAATTAATCTTATTTTTGCCTGTGGCTTCAGGGTTTCTAGGGACTCTCAGCCTTTTTAATACTTGAAGTTGAGAAATGGAATACAATAACGGCGGAACTAGGTTTATTTAGAGAAATGTTCAGGCAAAATTTTTATATTTGTCATAGTGGCATAAAAACCGAGGGGAGATTTAAGACCAATTGCTTTAATAGTTTGCGAATACCTTTTTTTTAATATTTACGATCCAAGTATTTGCACATTAAACGAAATTTAATATATAATGTAGTGTATTTCAGAGCATTTATGTAATCATTGTAATTGCTAGGCACGTTATAATGCTCACGTACTGTCCCCGCGAAGGCGTAGTACGAAGAGGTTTCGTGTTTCCAGCCACGGTAAGGTAACACCTGTGCTTCAGAATAGATCTCTGAAGACCATGGCGAACAATGGCATTGATACGTCACGACTATCAAATGACGATATTGAAAATACGCGTTTGTGCATTTAACCACCGTTGCCAGCACGCAAGTCCTAAATTTTTAATTATAACCGTCCAGTTTCCATGGTACGATATATATTCCAAGGATTACAAAAGTCCAAACATAAAAAAATACTTAAAATAGGTAGGACGTCTTTTATGAGCGACTGCATTTTAACCTGAAAGCATTCGATTCACGCTATCCCCATTTGAGAATGAGGAAGTAAAAAGAGCTCTTTAATCTGCGTATGAAAGGAAACTGGATCCTCGACCCAATATTCAGTCAGTTGATCGCTTACTCATCTTTTCGAATAGTATTTGTCTCGCTCGTCCATCTCGATTGAGGATTTTTATTCAACGGCTCGCACTTCCAACGGTAATACAATTTTATTCGTGTTTATTTCATATTATTATTAACCTTACCTAGAATAAAAGCATAAATGCGCTCGTTAAAAATTTTTCATGCGTTCGTAATTAATCTCACGCCTACCTCCGAGGGCTGCACCTAACACCTCTGACCTAAGACTATATTCATATTAACTCCGGAAATTCACCGATGAATTGTAAGGGAGTACAAAAAGCCGATAATAACAGTGGGTTTTTTAAAATATCAAATGGATATAAATAAGATTATAAAACATTGGCGCATGCTTCAAATTTTCACAGCGGAAGATTGAGTTATATATGAGGAATTAGGTTTAAACTGCTTACCATTTCAACTTGTATGACGTGATATTATCGGTAAAGTTTAATTTTGAATTCCCCGACTTATTTTCTTCCTAATAAATACATTGTGTGCAATCTTGACAAAAGAAAAGCATGATCGTGGCGCTTTTGTTTAGATTGTCACATCCACTTCATGTCGCTAACAATCCATTATCCAAACTGGTATTATCGGCGTCCAATTCTTATTATGTCTACCATTTGCACAGCTTCTCGCATCCTTATTACAATCCTCTCCTGGAACAAATTCCTGAGCAATCCGCACATAATTTAAATTTATATGCTTTTTATTCGTCTCCCATGCTAACTCCGTGAGCTCCGGCATGCAGGCATTAACTCTGGCAATTCACCGCTGAAATGCAATGGAGCACAAAAAGCCAATAATACCAGAGGGTTTTTAAATATCAAATGAATATAAATAAAATTATGAAACACTGGTGCGTGCTTCAAATTTTCACAGCGGAAGGGAGCGTAACGTCAACAATGAAAGCTCACAAAAACGTCCATGAATAGGATAGATCTTATCATGAATATATATTATGGATTCGGATTTTTGGCATTGTTGCCTAGGCTACGCGTTGTCTAAATTTCCACATTTAGATCACCCAGTCCTTGGCGCCACTTCGATTAGTCTTTTCTGTTGTTATTGTAAATAGATGTAGTTAATTGCTGTTAACGTGAGACCGTGGTGAATATTCAGTAACGATCGATTAGACATGAGTTACTTGATGCTTTGAATGACATCTTGCAATTTTTGTGATCCAAAATTTACTTTGTAAATGCTAGAAAGGAATTATCTATTACATGAATTGCGTAAGAGGTTTATGAAACGTCCATCGTGTGCCGACGACGATGTTTGCCAGACTCTGATTCTAATTTGAATGCATTAGCCCGTTAGGCTAATATAAAGAAATTAGAATTCCTTGTTTAAAAAGAACTTGTTTCGTACCAGGCTACAAAACAGGGCATGAGTCTACGAGGACTCAAAATAGGACACTTGGATTGAAAAATAAGAATCTGTTCAAGGCGGCGGTAAGTGCATTCCTTTTTACCTAGACTGCAATGATGGCCATTGGGAATACTCATGAAGTCACCTCGCATTATTATTAAATTTCCGTACAGCGATATTCACGAAGTGCTAAGAAGTTAATTGTGCATTTGTGTTATTAAATTCGGAGAGAAATTAAATATATCTGTAGACCGGATCATATTAAAAAAGTGTATAATTACGTCCCGCGTGTAGTACTACATTTTTTATCCACAGCATTATGATTAATTGTAAGTATAACCCATGCATATTCATTGTAATATGGTTACGGAATTCTAGAAAACAGTTTTTGGCGACGAGATCACAATCCATAATATATATTCATGGATCTTATTAACTAATTTTGAGCTAAACATTAATTGGTGTAGTGTTCCCACATTTTTTACTGTCGAAACGCAAGTAAATAAAAACTAAGGGTAATAATGTGTTTTATTGTTGCCTCATATTAACGGAAAGAGGAAACTTGAGCACAAAACCCATTAATACCAGAGGGTTTTTAAATGTCAAATGAATATAAATGAAAGTATCAAGCAGCAGACATGAAATACGAAATGAACTTCTAATTGCGAACATTACTTATAAAGTTAAACGAATGCTACCTTCCATATCAAACTGAAGACTTGTCCTAAGACACAATTGTAACAACTCTGGCAACTCATCACTGAAGTGTAATGCAACTGAGGAAAGCCAATAATACTCGTGGGTTTTTTAAAATATTGAACAAAATTACAATGATAGTTGAAAATATTTTATGTGCTTAGCAACTTTGACGAGGGAAGGTGGAGTTAGACGTTAAAACCCTTATCATTTTACCTTTTATGGCGTAATATTCAGAGGAAAATTCATTATGGAACACCCCGATTTTGTCTATAGCGAATTAATACATAATACATGTAATGATTGTCATGATAAAACTTGATCGGTGCCCCTTGGTTGGAAAAGTCACTTCTCCTTCATGTCTATAAGCTCCATTAGATGTACCGGCATTATCGACAATAAACTCTCATTTCGTCTGCTATTTGAACTGATTGTCGCATCCTTATTGAGAGTGCTTAAGACAGAACGCCTTCTTCTTCGAATTACCGTTTTCCTAATACGAATATAATTCACTATGAAAAGTAAATTTAGGCTTATTTTATGCACTGCATGAGTTTTCAATTTAATTTTCACACTCCTTTGGAATAAAAATCTTCCATCGAGATGGAAGCGCGAGAAAAATACTATTCTTATCAAAGTATAAGAGTTCGATTGTATAGTAAACTTTCAGGCTTCACTTGGTGGGACAACATTGCGATGATTTTGAATGAATGTAATATTCCACAAGGTATTTAGACTTATATATAGGTTTCAACTGAAGACCTTAATAATGACTTAAGTCGAAACCTAGGTCGGAGTTGACTGAATATGGGGTCGAGAAGCCGGTTTCCCATCTTACACGGATAAAATACTTTTTAGTGGAGCGAACTATATATTGTCTAGCAACGGTCAAGTCCTTCCCGTGCTAATGACAATGAGGCAAATAAATACAAAAAACTCTTAGTTGAGGAGGCACAATTTAATCTATGCTAAAATATGAAACATCATACATCGCATACAGACATATTATCAAGCTTTCACTTTGGCGAAAATCACCAAACTTCCAAAGAAAACAAATTTAATAATGTCAATAACTTTCTGCCATGAATTTTCCATTGCATAACCAAGCTCCGTTTTGTAGTGAGTAATCACAGCCATCCACGATATTTTTCTAATTTGTAACAACACTTCAAACACACTGACTAACGTAACAAAACGCATTTCAAGCCCAAATTGCCAATAATTATACACATATTGCAGAAATATCACAATAGACATCCGTGTAGCCTATCACAGAAAATATATAATAATTTATATAATTGAAATCCGCCTGAACACCATTCAACATTCGTCTCGACTACTTCAGGATATGATTGTATAAAGCAATATTTCAAACCAGAACGAACCAACAAACTTCATTTGACAAAATAATCATCACCATTCACTTGGACGAAAACAATCACCAAATTTACCCTCAAACTAAAGAATAAGCCTTGACATGGCCAAAAATTCAAATGCCTACGTCTATTTCAACTAGTTATCACTTGCTTTAAACGTAGATGGGTTTATTATTGTCGCAAAGTGACTCTTGGCATGGCAAGTTACTGCATTCAAATTTAAAAAACACTTCAATATTTATCCTTTATTGAGGACGTAAAAAAACCACACTTAATACTCAGAAGCAAACCTAAATCACCAACAACATTTCAATTGACATAGAATCCAAATCTCAAGTTAGACATTTGATGGAAGTACGTTATAGTTGCAGCTATCAGTCATCTCCGACATTTGTTACGCAATTGTAAGTTTTTAAGCACAATACCTGTCACAACACACAATCTCAATACATGAAACATGGCTCTTATTAACCTTAATATGTAAATACATCGCCACGAGCACACACAAAATCCATCACAGCGCATAAGTAACATTTGTAAGCACTGGTATGCCACAATAAACACTGCCGCTTAATCACACGATGAACCTTTCCACTATCCTCACTAATTATGACGCCCACGTCCTTGCAGAAATGAGATTTGAAACTTCCAACTGCAATTAAAAGTGAAAACAAATCGCTACAATAGGATAGGTTGCGACAATTGGATACTATAATTAATCAAAAGAATACGCGTTATTGAAATACTATTCCAATACATTAATGAACTGCTATCTAGGCCTCCAATTATAATTAAAGTCAAGAATGGTGTGTTATATTTCATTTATAGTATGTAAAACATTCCAAATGACGATAGCTATTCAAATAACAATCAATTAAGAAACAAAAACAAACCCACCTTCGAACGCTAATGGCCGCCTCGAAAGATATTTTGTTTTGTATTGTAAGCCGAGGATGCGAGCGTGAGGCAAAATACGTTCGAACTTTGGATACATAATAGGCACCGGCAATTGTTTTCGAAGTATTACCCACAATTCAGCGGGAATGATTCTAACGGTCGATGGTTAAGTTATAAAATCGGCCCCCTAAGTTCATGTCATACGTTCAATATCGTTATTCTCATTGACAACCGATATTGCTTCAATTTAACACATAAATAGCAACGCAAGGGAAGGAATATGAGAGGACATTTCGTCCACGGGATTGAAAAAGACTGTGATATCGCGTGAGGAGTCGAATGCACCGTAATATTTTTCATAGCTCGAGCATCGAGTGTTAGAACATAGACTGGAGGAGCTGGCGGGCTTATCGCGGAGTTGATGAACTATCGTAGCGAAAGTGGCGCCGCTCGATTCGTGACACGACTTTTGAAAGATATAGTACTTAAAGTACATAAAGTCCAAGAATTGCTTCAACTTACTTGAAAAGTTATTGAGATGCGCACTCAGTGATTTTCAATTGCTGCTACCGATTACCACAGAAAAAGGGGGTACGTTTTAATTCTGTTCCAATACTTGTCAGTGAACAGAGCGGAAGTGGACTCACTGAGAAGCAAGAAACAAAAAAAGAACATCCAAGAGACAAATAATTTGTACGGCACAGTCACTCACCCCAATCCAGAAAAGGAGGGTTGACATGGGGTGGCATCTTCCAGGGAGAGTTGGGGGGGGAGGGTTTAGAGAACGACAGGAGAAGTGGAGGATTGGAGGAGTGGTCGAAGAGGGAACGGAAAAATGAGGCGGTCCATCTTCTTGCTCTCCTCAATTGAGCCTCGAAGGGCCAGGAACGGCAAAAAGACTCCTTTTGCAAATCTGACCCTTACTCAATCGCTCGGGAGTCTCCTCCAGGTTTCCATCTCCTAAAGGTACGTTTTCACGAACGCGTTTCAGACGAAGAGACGCGAAAGCGAGATTTTCAGCCAATCAGAAGCCCAGATTTCTTCGCGTGAGTTCGAGTATGTTCACGTAGAGTCGCGTCGCCCGAGTTAAAATATTTTCAACTTTCGACGCGTGGAACGCGTAGAATCGCAAAAATAGCTGACCGGCGAAGTGCAGGTTCCATGGATGAAATGATAATTTCCGAAATTCGAGAGAAGTAGACGTACAAGACGTAGAAGTAGCTGAACAATTATAAGGATTATCGATACAGGGATAGAAACCTAAGGGAGAAGGCGTGGAGGGAGATAGTAGTATCCATTGGAGTGGAAGGTAAGAACAACTTTTATTTCCGATGATTCTCAAAGCTTACATTTGTTGATGCATTGATGGTAATATCATTGTGTTTTACAGCAAAAAATGTGTCGGCTCAGTGGAAAGCCCTACGTGATAAGTATGTTAGAGAGACAAAGAAGCCCAGAAGTTTTTTTTAACCATTTCTTCTCTGCTGTAGATAGTTCGTAGGAACCTTCTACGCGTAAGTTCGCCTACGCGCAGGTTCGCTTGCATGCGAACGGTTCACGCGGAGAAATGAGGCGTCTCGTCGCGCAAGTGCGCATCTGACGCGTCCATGAAAACGTAGCTTTACGCTGCAGTGTGAAAGTATGAAAGGGGTAGAGTAGGAAAGACCACTTATTCAAACATTAATCATCATCATGAGTCATAAAATCCTTGGTTTGGTTCCGTGCAGACCTCCGCTGTTTCCTCTCCCCTGTTTAGCTCTTTCAATGCCCCGAGAAAGCTATCGCTCCCCTGATTGACCCTCCTCGCGAGTTCATTTTTGGTGCTTTCCAATTGCGCATTAGCACTGATGTTAAAAACTTTTTCGGGGTTTTCCAATTTTTACCGTGATGTCACTGGTGCTGCGCAGATGAAAGCACTTCCGGCTCTTGGTTTGGTATGCACTTGAAGACGACAATTGTGATAGCGGGGACATCTGTAAAAGTAATTACCGAAACACCACGCTGTCAGATTTAATGAGACGATCTCTCATGAAATCATTAATTAACCGATATTTGTGCTATTTTTGCCACTATTTTGTCTTTTTCACCAGTGTATCAAGATATTATAACCACGCAATAGGAATAAATATTCTAGTCTTACACAACGATCATTAAACTTGACACCAGCCGGTTGCCGCTAAATATTGTCCAATCGCCACTTACGAAGGATACCTTAGTTCCAAATGCAAAAGAAACGATAGCATCATTTATGGACAAGGCAGCTGACGAGCCTAAGGTTGACTGAGATGAGACAGCTATGATGATCATCCGGAAGTGCAAGGGAAATAATGAATAAAATCACCAACGCAGTCTTCGGAGGACAATTTGCCGCTCCCATGCGTCATTTCATATAATTTTCCTTACGGCAATTGTGGTGTTCAAGCGGAAATTAATGCTCAGCGCTAGGAATGCAATATAATGCCTCTCACGGAATTCAGTGTTGAAATCAGAAGGAAAATTTTGGGAATTTTTTGCACGCACTGAGTCAAATTGTTTGGAATACCACACATTCTTCACCTTTTAGCTACCTACTCGGCATGGTTGCCATTTATAGCATACGCGAGGGGATTAATGGACGAGACATTTAATATGACCACAGAAGAATTGACACAGCAACTTTGCATAGTGGAGCTACACGAAGGAAACAAGAAATGACCCATATTCAATCCTTAGTATTCATGATGCAATAACTATTAACGTATTCATGACAGTGGAAAACGTAGACAGAGGTACTGGATAGGAATTTCTAAAGCGCTAATGCCAACTTACGTGAGGCAGTGAAGATGGAACAGAAGCTCTCATAAAAAACCGATATTACTCAAATTATCCTCACATTACTTCGATTGCCCCGAAATCCGTATAGAGACTTGTGCAACAATAATGTTCATGCCGGCCCAGATCACGAATTAAATGTCACAACGCAAAGAGCAACATCCTCCTCTATATCTAATGCTTAATTGCATTACATTTCCATTTCCTTCCTCTATGTGTATTTTTGGAATAATTCCCACACCTTGACACATTCGAGACTTAAAAGGGATATCATTTCTAAAATGCTCCTTATAGTGACCTCAGTTATTCAACAACTATAAGTTTATATCGATTGTTTTGATCAATTTTAAATGATATATTTCCCTTACCGATGTTTTGGAATATCCTTTAGCCCATCAATAGGGCTATAATATTAACCCACGGGGCATGAAGATCATTCTTAGTAATATTAATTTTCATACCAATAATATGTTTGCTAAAGTGTGATAAAGTGTACTTCGAAACATTGGCAGGAGAAAACTAGCATTCTAATTTCGATCAAAAACCTTCGATATAAACTAACAATGGCAATATATCTTGCATTGAACAAAATATTTTTGATGACTTAAAAATTTGGTTCAAAGTATTCATTCATAGCAGAGTTCCAGAATATTTCATTGGTACATCGAATAAACACAATAAGAGTTCAGTTACATGAAACCTCATACTATTCGACAAGCAGTTTCCGTTATGAAACCTCAGCTTGTCACTCTATTCCATCATAACATGTCTTCTCTCTAAAGAAAATTGTCCTGACTCACTCTCTCCTAAACAAAATTTGCGCGTCAAGTGATTAAAATAGTGTCGTCCTTAACTCTTAGATATTATATAAATCACGTTCAACTTATTAAATTATTTCCAAGCATAACAAAGATGCCCATTACTCATCAGTCAACAGATGACACTCCTTGACTGTTCATGCGCAGTCATCATTCATTTCCAATCCACATTGTCAAACGCTTTATTTACGTAGATGTAACAAAATATGAGGACTGGTCCTTTTGAATCATCTTCTCCATGATGAAGCCCCTTGGCTAAAACAACTCCCTTCGTCCCCAACTTTTTCCGATATTGAATAGGTCACCGCCGTCTGGGAATTCTTACATTTCATTTTTCCGTGGTGGAAGGTGGTTATGCTCAGATTTTTCAATTCCGGAGAAGTAAACTTGCACAGTGCAGGAACCTTTTAGAATTTTTTCGTTCTTTTCTTCTTTTAAATTGGTATGGCTACATGCTTTCTGGATACCCTATTCCCTTAATGATACCTCAAATGAATTGGAAGAAAGCATTTCCTTTCTTTTAAATTCAACATGATACTTGCCCTGCATTCCCAAATTTTAGGGATGACAAAGGAAAAATACGCGATAAAATAATGTCAATGTATAAAACCGACTAATAATAGCAAATGCATTCGTGTATTACCTTTGATTTTCGTATATACTCAAGAGCCATGCAAGAGCTGAAACGGATAGTTCCAAAGTCACTGTTCAAATATTACCAACAGAGAAGACGCTGATTCAACTCACCAGGTACCATATCACCAAATATTCTACTTTGTTTTGGGGCCACGTAAATCAAAAGAATTATTCCTCTAGGACGAGATCCAAAATAGCATTCAATC
The DNA here is from genome assembly GCA_963169105.1 of Ceriagrion tenellum. NCBI lineage: Eukaryota > Metazoa > Arthropoda > Insecta > Odonata > Coenagrionidae > Ceriagrion > Ceriagrion tenellum. The sequence continues at coordinate 122,274,275 of OY720643.1, forward strand.
AGTAAGTCTCTAACAGTTTCAACAACCTTTGACCGGTAGTTGTATCTTGAATCTTTTGATTTCGATAAATTCCATCTCTTGTTAAAAATATCACTTTTCCAAAGATACCACAATATTTGCCGCTCCACTTTCCACGGTAAATGGAAAACATTGAAGCCGTTGTACACACGAGGAAATGGTGCGCGTATGCACTCCAGAGAGACTTGATTTAATAGAAGAGGAATTTATGTCACATAGATCTCATAGATCACACGTCAGAAGTTTAACACTGTCGAGATGTGCCGTTCATGAATGAATCGTTTGAAATAAACTATTCACGGGCATTAACCAAATTCATTGACACTTGGTTTTTATTCAAACGGTTCAACATGAACAATGTTCAAGGAGATTCTAATCATTCAGAAAGGCTTTCAATATAAATCGTTCAGTGTGAGTGATTTGCGATGAGAATTATTCGGCAGATTCGTGCAACCGTTTGAGAAGTTTGTGACGCTGAGAATCATGTGATACGTTGAATTCTCAACAGGGATGATTGGCATAACTATGGTACAATTCAAGAGAGAGATGGTAATTTAGATTCTGAAAAAGTTCTGTTTTGTCACAGATGAACAATCAGGTTACTGCTATAGTGTTGTACTGATATTGACTTGCAAGCAATATTGTATATTTCACCTCAATTGGAAGAGCTGGTTTTAAGGAAATACTAGCACACGGATTTCCTCTGAGTAGTTTTTCTAAGAGGTATCGTTGTCAGTAAGTTGAATTTACATGGAGAAATCTGTCATTCAGGCAATTATTTGTGAAAGACCGCCCTTGAGTAAACACGGGTATTGTATCAATTAAAGTTCAATGTGTTCACATTTCCAGAACTTATAATGTACCAGATGAGAATTATGTATTCATAATTAGCAGTAAACTTCCATGCTACAGTGCCAATGATAGCTATATTTAAAAATTTATGCTTTCTCCAATCTATGAGTAAGAATAGTTTTTGAGAAATATATCCGGAAACAAATTAACCCTTCTCTCTAGAAAATGCTGATCTATTTCGGTGTGTATGTTCAGCTGTTAGTAGAATATCGCTAATTTGAAACAAAAAAACTTTGTATATTTTCCTCATAGCAGGGACAGTGTGCACGATGCACACAGAGTAGAAAAGCGGTTATTAGAGCAATATATACAATTTACAGAGTATATTAAATGGCTAAACACTTCCATCTTAACATCATGGATTTATGTTAAATTCTAGGGTGTGATCGCAAAATCATTCCCGTATAATTATGGCTGCGAGATTCAATAACGTTCTTTTTTTTAATCGACAAGACTTGGCCGATAAATTGCAGTTGTGGTCTAAAGGTTGCCCAGAAAATTATTATGCATTATAATTTCCCGAGTTTTCCAGATCTTTCAGGTAAAATGTTGTATGCCTCCTGGGACATATCGCACTTCACAACTAACAAATGTTTTTTAAATACCCATTATATCTGCATATTTTGTATATATGAAAAATTCCACATATTTTGGGACTTACTTTGATGCAAATATACCTAAGAGGAAAAATGCAGGTAAGGTAAAGAGCACGTATGTCAGGCAATCAAACTTTCAAATTCGTCTCATTCTCAAATCACACTACACATTCTTATGAATGACACCAAAATTCATGAAACAAAAGCATACCAAATGTATTTTATGGTATCCACTCGCGATGAATTTTTCCGCCTGTCTTTTCCATTTCTCAAATCACTGAATATTAGAACTCACCTGCCATCTATTTGCTTACGTCTGAATTACTACGCCAAGCAAATGAGACACGTATGCCAAACGATTTATGCCGTAGATATTTGAATAAATAATGAGAATTTAAGGTTTAAGGAAAAACATTTTTTTCCATAATTTAACAATACATCCTTCATGCTTATCACAGCTATTGGAATATAAACTAATATTCGAATGTGCTCTCTAACAGTGTGTCCAGCAGCTGGGCATTTGAAAATTCCCTGAGCATTCCAGGTTTTCCAGACATAATTTTTAATTTTTCCAGAGGAAATATTTTTTTTTTCTCGTTAATAATGAGAGAATGTTCCGTATGTTTTTGGGTGATAAAACGTAAGGATTATTGTTTAACTTGCATATTTAGAGGAAAATAAAAACAAATCTTTAAAATAGTTTGAGAGAAAATCACATCACCACCCTTTCTTAGATTTACACATTGTCATGCTGGTGCTCAGGAACAAGGTTATATTGTAGCCAGACTTTGATATGAATAGCATTGATATAAAATGATCAACAACTTAAAAATGAAGGAATTGACTTGTTTCCTCTTTTTGTTAAATGCGACTACGCAAGGGAAGTTTGACTTCGCAACTAACCGATAAAGCCACGTTCTTTACGCCACTGGTTTACAGATTGTGACCAATAAAAACACAATATAGAAAACAGTGTACCGACTTTCGGTGATTACAGGAATGCAAAATGCGACAACGCAAGGGAAATTTGACTTAGCAACTTGCCGAAAAAGGCACATGGCTTCCGTTGCTGTTTTATATATTGACACCACAGAAAATTCCAGAGTCAATTCGATATTTCCCTGATATTTCCAGTGAAAATAAAATTCCCTGAAATTTCCTGGTCTTCCCGGTTTTTCAGAGTGCTGGACACCCTGTCTAATATGACTCCAGGAAAAATATCGTTCAAACTACCTTTAATTGTCTATGGGAATGAAGTGAGCGGGTGATCAAAACTCTGGAAGGTAATTTAGGATTCGAAACACCGTGGTGGAAGTATTGCCATAGGATGCGCCGAGAGGATCGACCGCGCACCACTCTCAACACGTGCGGGATGGGAAATATACGCCGGGCAGACAACTCTTTCACAGGAATGGAAAAACTCGGCCGATTCCTCTCTCTCTCGTTCTCCTCTTGCTTCTGCTGCTACTGCCGCCACTGCTGGTGCTGCCCTCTACGTCGTCGTCGCCGGAAAAGGGACAAAGCGCACCCACTTGCTCAGTTATTCACGGGGATCGCAGTTAATGTAGCAGTTGATGGCGTGCCACGGTGGTGCGAATTCCTTTTTTCTTTTTCAAAAAAAAGAAGGAAGGAGGAGCGAGAGGGGAGGTCGGTTGTTGGGGAACCAGCGCGCGTTTGCCCGAAATAGGGGCGGAGAGAGGGAGTTCATTAGCCGGAACTTTCGGGGGGGTTCGGGGGAGGGAGGGGTACAGGGACGGACCACATCAACCACCCCTTCCTCTCTTCTCGCGGGCAGCAGTAGCAGCTGACCCGTGTTCCCGGGAGCGCGCTAAGGGGACACGAAAGTCCACTCTGGGCCCTTCAAAAACGCGATCACCGCACAGCAACGCCCCTTCCTCCCCTGTCCCCACATCGTCCGCCCCTTTCCTCTCCCACCGTCCACAGTGCAGCTTCCGCGGCCTACACCCCTCCGAACATCGAAATTTAGACCATCATTTGTTTTTAAACAGAAGTCCTAATTCCACGACTGCACACGGTGGCGGTGAAATAAAAGATGAGCATAAATATTCTGGGTGTCCATAAACTAGAGATGGATAGTTCGTGAACGAACGATTCAAAACGGACTATTTACTTTAGTGAACCAAGTGAACTATTCTGTATACCTGCCTGCCTGCGTCATCACATTCATCCTGCTCGTTTCTAGTGAATAGTTCACGAACAATGAGGCCATCGAGTTCGAAGACAGGTGACAGCATCAACAGTTCATTGTGACTTAATTGAAAAAGTTATAATCAATGCCATGTTTTCATACAGTTTCTACATCGCAGCAGTGATGAAACAAACAGGGACTCCATTCCCCTTAAACTCTGCGTCATGTGTTTACCCATTATATTAAGCTCCCGATCCAACCTTAAATAGTATTTCAATAGTTCCTTTAGGTGAACTATAGTTCAGTCGAACTATAATACTCATCACAAATAAAACCTCTCTTAACATTGAGACAGACCCCTACCTACTCTGTGGCTGATCAATAACAGGGAGCTGACACAGCTACACGCAATTCCCAGAAATTGTGTCACGACTTTTTGTCGAAAGAATTTCTGAAGAATTAAAATCGGATACGAAGCTGTATTTCCCTTCGATTTTAGTTGTTCTGATAGTTTATGGACACTTGGTGCATTTAAGTATAACTGAAAATTTAGATTCTGAGAAATTTAGAAAACTTAGATTCTGAAACTAGAATTTGACGAGTGTCTTGAAATTAATACTGAAAAAAATTATCGAAAATTCAACTGTTTTTGAGCTCGCTTAAAATTTCTCTGATATTTTATGGAAGATTTGTTACAGTTAATAAATACTTTTCAAATAAAAATTATGAACGTCCGGTATGTTTATAAATCTTTAAATGGTACTCCATAGTACTAATGAGATGAGAGCTCGCTAGAATTATGAATTGTGTATTGCAAGTTTAAGCAAACGCTCTAACAAGGAGTCTCCGTCAAATATGCATGCGTAAGAAAGCATACGATTGATTTCTGCTTGTTTCATCTTCCGATTACCGGCCCTTAGAAACTATTGCATTGTAAATGCTGCCTCGAAGAACAATATAGAAGAATAATATACTTCTTCAGACATTACAATTAGGAGACTTGGATGTGACAAACCATTGCCTCGAACTTGCTGCAATAAGGAAGCCGTCATTTGTAGACGGGGCTTAAGCGTCAATGCCCTTACAGAGTTAAGGGAAATAGTAACAAATAGATGAATTATAACGCATCCGCCACTTGATTGGCGTTGTCAATTTTTTCAGAGCAGAGTTAGAGCTGTAGTATTTAATAAACCGTAGGAATCCGATGCTATCAATTAACTCCGAGGACGACTTTTTCAGCGGAGAGCCTAGTTTGCGATTTATTTTGGATAGTAAAACTCTTAAATGAGTAGCACCCTGATTTGAGCACATGAGTAAAGCAATGGACTACTATGCGGAAAGAAGGGTTTAAACAGAAATATCGGAAAAAGCATCATGGCCTATTGACAAAGGTAGTTGCTGACTCGTATCATTTCCATGAAAGAACTTCGCCTCTTATAGTAAGAAAATAAGAAGCAAATATTGGTTAGTTTCCTCTCTTTCATTACTTTACCCAATTCAATTTGTCCATTTTTAATTCAATTTGGTATGAGTTACATGTGTGGGAAACATTATCATGAATGCGAAAAAAATGTACTTGGTGCTAGTAATACCATATCGTTTACTCTTGGTCCCATCTGAGAAGTAATGAATCGGTGCAGATGTTTCTTTTTTCAATTTCCTCGACTAAAGATATACACTCCAGATATACTGCTTCATTTTTTAAAACTGGATTCCCAAAAGAATTCTTGACCGGTTAAAAATGGCAAAAAATGCGCATAAGAGTTAAAAAGTGGTCGTTTTTTCCAGAAAATGTTTTCTTTTACTTCGATGAGAAGAACTTAGTTATTATTAAGCTACTATTACACCACGTAGACTGGCGACTTATGGTTAGATTTTTCACTCTTGGACAGGTCGAGAGGACAAAAAGTTGAATTCTTGCAGTCGATTTCCCCGTACTAAACTAAAAAAGAGTTCCATAATCGTCCATTTTTTAGCCGATTTAATAATATAAAATTTAATATCATTAGCAACTTCAGCATGGGCTTTAAATGAGAATCTATTCTTTGACATTTTATGGGTTGAGATAAAAGGTCAACATAAGAACTGAACAAATCTCACCATTCCCTTTCTAGATGCACCAAAGTTCACTTCCTGCGAAAGTCATCACAAAAATGCCTTACCTATACTGTGGGTGGAGTAAACAAATAATCTTCAGATACAGTAAAATATCTTGGAATTACCTTAACTTCTCTCATATCGAGGGGATTACACAGACAGAACATATGTGGCGCGGCATTTAAAGAACTAGGTTTTGCTAAACGTATAATAGGAAGGTCCTCGGATGACAAATTCAAAGAGAGATGCTACTTCGTTCTGGTTAGGCCCCACCTCGAATACACCGCGAGCATGTGAGACCCTGGTCATAAAGATTTAACCAAAAATATTACCAAAATACAAAGGAAAGCAGCGCGCTTCGTTAAAAACTGCTATGAACGAACGTAATAGTGCTAAACAACTTTTAGAGGGATTGAGGTGGGAGCCCCTAGAGACTCGGAGGTTACATGCTAGGCTTCGTTTGCTTGAGAAATTCAGAACTGATATTTTTCAGGGCGACATAGAGAATATTATCATGACTCCTAACTACATCTCTAGGTCTGACAGAAGCGAAAAAATAAGAGAGATACTCTGCCGAACGGATAGGTACAAAAACTCGTTCTTTCCGCGAACAATGAGCGACCACAATAAAAATTGAGCTCCACTAAATACACTCCCCATAGTACACGTCACCATTTCATCTCAAAAAACTTACACCTGTGCACGGCTGGTGGCCTAACACCCCCTGCCAACACCCATGCAGCGGCTCGTGGGGTATTGTGTAAATGTAGATGTAGATAAGTGTATTAGAAAACAGTATTTAACTAATTTAAGCCTGAGATACTGCCACTATTTTACTACATGCCATCATGCCACTCTATCCTAGCGCGCTCATCACTTATGCTTCAGTATACATCACATTATTTCGAGAAGCTCTTTTACCCATACTACTCCGACTTTCACTTACTAGATACTCTTCCACCGCACTCATCCTCAATTATCTCGGTGTAACCCATGATATTACACCATTTACTCTTCTAATGATAAATCTGCTCCACTATTTGACTCCCATATATATTCTCTAGACATGCCTGACCAACGACGCACAGATGCACATTTTTACAGATGCTTACTAGTTCATTTCTCCAATTGATTCAACTCTCAATCATTACATTTTGACTTATTAAGTTTTGCGCTTGCGTGACAATATTACCGCAGGGCACCATTGCAGCATTCGCAGTGTTTTATATATGCCGCCACCAAAGAACATGCTTTAATTTGTTACCAAAATATATCAGCCATTTGTGGGCCATGAACACATGTTAGGAGAAGAGGGCGAATGAATTATCTCGGCATGGAAGTCTCATACTTAAGGAGATCCCACCGTGGCTGTGAGAGTCAAAAAAAACGTTGAATTCCACTCATATATTTGAGAAAAAATACTGCTATCACTCTTTAAAGCACCGATAACGAAACTGAGAAACAAGAAATTAGATTAGATACGTATGTATTTTTATTGAACACTTTTTCCAGCCATGTAGCCGACTGCAGCGCTCCTTTCACCGGATTAACGCATTTAGTCTTCAATTATTCCAGTCATTTGATAACTCATGCAGCAACTGAGATGAAATATGATAGAAGGAAATTTAATTTTAACCACCATCAAATATTTTGGAAAAATTGTTGCATAAACAACGGTTTTTGCGCGAATATGGCATTCAAAGTAGAAAATCACTATATTTCCTAATTTCACCGATTGTCATCAATTAATTTCCGTAGCGTAACGCCATTCAATTAAAAATCCAATTTGTTAAAATACTGCGTGGAGAGATGAGATATAGCGGGAGGAAAGAATGTTCTCGTAAGAAGCCGGAACATGAAGTCATTTAAATAAATGGCAATTAAGTCGTTTCTCAGAGAGTGGTTTTATGGGAAACGGAGTCAAAAACAAGATCGACTGCATTACAGGAAACTTCCAAAAGCGAAAGCACACAGATGAAGACAAGCCGAAGGGCCGGGCGCTTACTTAGTCAATCGTGAGAGGCCAACAGGATACGAATGGGCTCATTAAGGGCAAGGGTGAGCAGAAACACGGAAACCCTGGGACGAAAAGAATTACAGATAAAAATTCATCGAGGCCGACGATTAAAAATTCCACCAGAGGCGCTAGACTCCTTAATGTCTCCCGAAGGATTCAACTGCGACTCGCTCAACCGTAAGCTCTTCAAAAAAGATGATAGAACTTTGGAATTAGGCTTTCATTTTTTAAACGCCATGGCGCTGATCACACTATCTTTCCTGCTTTCTTGCGATGCAAAGAGATTCTTTTCGGGACTGTAATTTCATATATCATTACAAATCGCACAAAAGTACCTGCTCGTTTCTGGCAAAGCCGACTTCTGCTATTTCAATATTTTTTTACTTCGCAGTAATACCAAAACTTATATTATTTTCGTGGTTTAATGGCAAGTAATATTCCGCAAATTTTATAAATGCATACTTGATATGAGAACAGGTTCCAAGTACAGTTAAAACTGATATTTTAAGGTAAGATATTTTGAGGGCTCCTAGAAATTTGCCTGATTAGAATTAAATATGAATTTTCGATGATTTGTGTGGACGTATGCGTTCAAAGATGCAGCAAGTAAATTTGCCATCCATTGACATCTAGAAACTTGACCTGGGATTGGATGTGGGCAGCAATAATAATAAAAACTTGTTTAACTCTTGTTTTTTTCAAGATGTCATATTAGGACATGTATCGTCACATTGCGAATATATATTAAAATTAAATCTAAACGGAAGGCGATTGTTTTCTCCAGAGCATTATTATTGGAGGAAATGAAGGGCCAACCATCGTGACCAAATTATGTAGAAGTACATACTTTGTCGATACCACTGGCATGAGACAATTGTAAATGGTGGACAAAAAATGTACTGAAAAATATCGGACGCCATTACAACGCTTTACGGGGTTTTAAAAGCGATTTGAGAAATTCTGTCTCTGAGTTCTACAATAACAGGTTCATAATATTGCGTAAGAATTACAATGAGAACGGGATGAAGAAATCGGCCTTTGCCATGATCAAGCACTTCATTATCATCTTCTAAAGGTTAAACCTTCTCTCTGCAGCCATGTGTCCCTGTGTACTGCAGCTCTCTTCAAATCAGCATATGTTTTTAATCCCAACGTACTTCGTACAGCATCTATAAAACTCCTTTCTTGGCCTTCCTCTGCTTCTCTTGCCGAGAGCCATTCCCTCCATTATATTGTCTAAAAAATTATTATGTCGGAGAACATGACCAATGAATTTAACCTTCCTTTGCTCCATCTCTTCTTTTATAAGTCTTCTCTCTTCTTTTATTTCCCTCAGCACCTCTTCAACGCTCTTTCTGTCAGTCCATATTGTTTTTGTCATACTCCTCCATGTCCACATTTCCATAACTTCCAACCGCGACTTTTCCATCTTTCTCAATGTCCAGCTTCCACAGCCAATACGAACGTTTTCGCAAAATATTTCCTTGTTTCAACTTTAATGTGGATATTTCCTAGAATATGTTTTTTATTTTCATATGCCTTCTTTGCCAAGGCTATCCTTCTTTTTACTGCAAGTGGGACAAGAAAGTAAAAAGATGAAAGAAAGGAGACATGAAGAGGTCGTTTGGACATGTCGAGGGAAGGAGGGGGAGTGGTATTTTATTTTATTTATTTATAATTATATTATAATTTATCATGGGAAAGAGAGAGAGAGAGAGAGGGAAGATCAAAGGTGTCTGGGAAGAGAAGGGCGGGGGAAAGACTCAAACTAAGATGGAAATGCAACGTAGCAGAAGACCTAGTAGAGAAAGACTGGAAGGATACTCGAAACTGAGAAGAAGTGAGGAAAAGAATGAAGAAAGGATACGCTGAGTCACATACGAGTGTGATAAATGCATAATGAAGCAAGATTGTTCGGAATCAAGTAAATTGGCCAAGTACGTTTGGCCTTCACTGTCATTCTTCGTACTGTCCCTCTATGAACAGCATTGCTTAACCTTCCGAAGAAAGATACTAAAGTTTATATTATCGTTTTTCCAGAATGAAAACCCCCGTTCCGAAATTGTAAAGAAGTGAGTGGTTTCCTCGGGCTAACGGCTATAATTGGTTTCCCACACTGCAAAACGTCTTATGGATAGAGATCAAAGGGACTTTCGATCTGTTCGTATTAAATTGATAAAAAAAAACAATAGGGAAATATAAAAAGTACACAACAATGAGAGGTCAATAATATGAGTATCAATTTGTAACTGAGAAATGAATATATCAAAGGCACACTTCAAGTGGAATCATCATCTTCTAAAGGCCTTCTCCCTGCAGCCATGTGTCCCTGTGTGCTGCTGCTCTCTTCAAATCAGCATATGTTTTTAATCCCAACGTACTTCGTACAGCATCTATAAAACTCCTTTCTTGGCCTTCCTCTGCTTCTCTTGCCGAGAGCCATTCCCTCCATTATATTGTCTAAAAAATTATTATGTCGGAGAACATGACCAATGAATTTAACCTTCCTTTGCTCCATCTCTTCTTTTATAAGTCTTCTTTCTTCTTTTATTCCCTCAGCACCTCTTCATTGCTCTTTCTGTCAGTCCATCTTGTTTTTGTCATCCTCCTACATATCCACATTTTCATAGCTTCCAACCGCGACTTTTCCATCTTTCCCAATGTCCAGCTTTCACAGCACTTAGCAAAAAACGATTGAAACATTTGCATAACTGATTTAAAGAGATTGGGTGGCATTAAGTGTAGTGAATACAGGTTAAAGACAGAATGTTGAAATGCGACATAGTTCTAGTCAATCTCACCCTCTACAACTATATACGATCCTGCGACTTACCGCAGAGGTGTGTAGTTAATGGAGACCAGCCGAGTAGAGATCAAGCGGCTGTCGAAGGAATATCGATACACGGTTATATCGAGTGCACGTCGCAGCTGTTGGCCGCGCCGTCAGGGGTGGCACGGAGGAATGGGGGCCTCTTAAGTGAGTAGGGTCATAAATGGCTGGGACTTCGGGTGCTGGGTTGGGGGGCTAGGCTATAGGGCGTTTTGTGAGTAGCCTCCCCCATGGTAGCCGCGGAATAAAACATGACTTTGTCGGGGAAGCTGGGGGTGGGGGGGGTGGGAGGCAGGGGGAAGGCGTCGACCCAGTCGCTGTGTTTTTCGTGGAAGTGGGTAAAGGGGAGGAGGGGGAGGGGCTGGAGGAATATGTATATATGCCGGACGACGCTTTTTAAGGGGATTCACGGGGGAGGGGGTTTGAGACTAATGCACACCCCTCAATCCCTCCCTTTCTCCTACCGATCTCTCACCCCTCTTCCCGCTACCCCTCCCCTCCCCACATCTCGGCGAAACTTCCTCCACCTGGTGAGAAAATTTAATGCTCGAGGTGAAGAAGGAGGATGTTTTCAACCAGTGGTGGTGTGGTCTCATTAAAAATGAGCGCCATCCGTAACTTTTCCTACGAACAAGTCCGTGTTTCTTCCGTTTTAAATTATTACCAACACCAATAAAGTAAGAACCTGCCTGTAGGCGACGGTACTATTCGACATATTTAGTAAATATCTACAGTGGTGGCCGCGATGGGGAATTCCTCTTCCTAAACCAAGGGTCATGGGTTCATGTCCCGCCTGAATAGATAGCCTAATACTCGGGGCCTGTCTATCGTATCCCCTTCATCGTTGATTAGACCGTTGGGAACGGGCCTAATTAACTCTTTCCTAGGCTGTGGAATAAATATAAAGTAAGGAAAAAATAAGTAAATACCTTTGATTTAGATTTTACAGCTGCAAATAGGAAATGATTGGTATTATGTAGCAATATCCTCCCTGATTTATTACAGTGTGAGGCAATAGCCTCAAAAACAGGATACCATTCAATCGCTCTAGTGCAAAAACGTCAATATATTCTTTCGTCTTTTATCGCACACTGAGTGTACTCTCAATCCATTTTCGAGCTTCGCCACTTCGAGGACAGGGCCTTGACAGGTGAAAAGCAAGAGTGATTAATCGATTCATCGCAAATTGGTTAGCACGTGAGAGAAAATATAAAGCTCTCATAATGATATCTTATCTCCCACTACGACGAATAGATCACGCTAGTTTTCATGACACTTAGACTCGAGAAATCACGCATTATTTTTCACTAAAATTGAGCATCAATGAACAATTATAGAGATTATAATGAATTTTGTTTGTGCAAGTTATCTTAGTGAATGTAAGCAAGAATCCCCAGATACAGTAACTGATAAATATTTAAGATACAATTTTACGTGAATCCGTGAGCTGTGTTGGTGTGGTAAATATTTCCTCAACATCTTTTAATGGCCCTCTAAATTAATAGTTAAAGAGAAATTTTTTCCAATACATTATGTTGCAATTAGTGATGGGTCGACCCGATTCTTCGATTCTAAGCCAAGAATCGAAATTGGAAAAGAGTATTTACAAACTTGAAAAATCGATTCGGATTCCGGTAATACTTCAAACAACGAACTTATACGTACGGCCGCACTTGCAACGATCATTTGAATATTTGTGCCACGTACTCGTGAAAACAAAACACATTTGAATCGTCGTAGTTTGAGATACATAACGCATTTTCTACGTGCCCCTCGTTCTTGTAGTTGAGCTGTATTGAGCGTTGCAATCTCTATAGTGTGGAATCATTTTCACATTGATCCTATAAATGATCAATGTGCCGAGTGTGTGCACTGCCAAGCTAGAATTTCCCGCGGTGGAACTTCAAAATCTACGTCGAATTTATTAAAACATTTTAACAAACAATATAGATCCCTAGCAGAGGCTTTATCACCGAAAGTTGGTGCACTGGAAATGTCACCATTGAAAGTTCACACACCTGAATTATCGCCTCCCATTCAAAGTGAAGTACAGAGTGATTCAGTGAGTTCCTGTTCAACAAAAGATAAAGTAAGCCACAGCTGTTCTTTTCCTTGAGCACTAACTACCCCCACATCTCCCGATGTCGAAGTTATTATGGTGAATAATGCAGTAAAGCGTAAGGCCTCCAAACTTCTATCTCCCTATCAGCCAACTTTGAAGAAATTTACGGATAAAATATCTACATTTTAATTTGGGGACACCAGGTCTGCTGTGATTACTCGCAAAATAGGAGAAATGATTTGCTTAGACTTGCAGCCCTTCTCTGTTGTTGAAAATGTAGGATTTCGCGAACTTATAGCATTACTGGAACCTCGCTATATCATGGCATCTAGGAAAACTTTATCAAATTGTGTTATTACCAAAATGTACAACGAAACCATAGAAAAGGTTGAAGATATGATGAAAAATATAAACTTTTGCTGAATAACCAGAGATTTATGGACTTGTAATGCTCAAGATGACTATCGTAGTGTAACAGTGCATTTCCTTGATGAGGACTTAAAGCAATTATGCATCAAAAGGATCCCATTCCCTGAAATATCGCATTCAGCAGTGAATATACGCACATTTTTGGAGATGACTTTATCCGATTGGGGCCAACAGGAAAATACAGTGTGTGTTGTTCGTGACAATGAACGCAATATCGTTGCTGCTTTGGGAGGATCATCGTTTAGGCATCTTTCGTGATTTGCTCTTACATTGCAACTTGTACTAAAAGATGCAATAAACTGCCTTAAAGTCAATGATGAACCTTACAGGGGCCTGCAGAAGAATTGTCGGACACTTTAAACATTCTTCAAAAACGTTAAAATTTTAAAGAAATACCAGAAACTGGCCCAGTTTCCCCCATCATTGACTAATTCAGGATGAGCCACCTATTGGGTGGAACACAACTCTTCATATGTTGAAGCGAAATTGGGAACAAAAACAAGCTATTGTACTGGCAACTAGTGAACTCAAACTACCAATAGATTTAATGCAGGGATAGTGGATGTGATCGAAAATAGTATTTCAATACTGGAAGTTTTTGATGCAGCAACCCTGCAAGTTAGCTCTGAAAATGTATGCTTGTTTGAGGCACTTTCATTTGCTCGATAATTTCAAAGAACCTAGTTTTGTTTGTTCATTCTTTTCTGAGTTCTGTGTTCCGTGGTAGAAATTTTGGTCCTCAAAAAAGAGGAATGTTAATTTGATTAATGGTAATTGCGCCGGTGCATTTACTGGAACATGAATTGAAGAAGCCAGCTCCAACAGGTTCAGGCCTACAGGGATTAAAAAATGACCTATTTGCAGTACTGTCCGAACGTTTCATGAATATTGAAGATGACTTGTGTTGCTCTCTTGCAACAATGGTAGATCTTCGGCTGAAAAAGGAGACATTTTATAACCAATAAGGCAGTTTGAGACTGTGAAGATGAAACTATTAAATGAAGCCAAAACAATTCAGCAGGTAATAGGTGGTTGAAATTGCCGATGGCACAACCTTGTATGAAAAAAGTTGTGTGTATTATTTTCAATTTTTTTTTCAAATTAGATTGAAGGCATTGGCACACCACATTCAGAGGAGCAAATTCATCCTAGGGAGCTTTGTGAAAAGTATATGGTCAAGGTACAGTGATGTGTTCGGAAAGGTACCCAAGGACACCAGAGTAAATAATGTTGAAGCTGAAGTGGAAGCTTATTTATCAGAGATGAATGCACCACTAACTGTTGTTCCTGGGGAATACTGGAAGGTTTGCTTCTCCTACCCAACGCTGAAAGCATTAGCCAAAAGGTTTCTTGCCATACCACCATCCACTGTGTATAGTGAAGGACTTTTTAGCTCAGCAGGAAAAATATGTGACGCAAAGCGCAACAGGCTTGATCCTGACAGAGTCAAGATGCTTTGCTTTCTGAGCAAAAATTTAAAATCTCTACAGACTTACCGAATTTGTAAGACAGTGATAATGATAAGATATTTTCAATAAAATTTGAAACTAAGACTTAAATTTTCAATTTAAACATGATGAGTGTTAATATAATTATGACGTTGTAATACCTAAGAAGTTAAACCACCTTTTTCTGGTATGTTCTGTTCTGAAATCTGTTTTGTTGAATAGGATTAAGTATTATTTTCCTAGGAATCAATTGCATCAAAATCGATTGTAACGGTATCGGTAGAATCGGGATCGAAATACCAGAATCGGAATCGGGATCGGAATCGCTAAAATTTTGGGATCGACCCATCACTAGTTGTAATATTAATACTAAAGTCATATAACCCTCCATTTAAGCTTGTTTTACAGTTTATTGATTACAATTTCAATTGCTTTCTACCGTAATTGACAATATATCATTAGGGCTAAGAAAAAATAATAGCATTCAAGGCCGTTTTTAAGATTAGTGTAATTTAATGTTGTGCGTACGGTTTGTAATCATTCCGGTCGTATTATTTACTCTGCGACTGTTCTTTCCTGATTACGCTTCGGTTTCATATTTCAGGCAAATTAGACACAGAAATGGATCCCCAGATCGTAAAGCATTGCTAAATGCTACGTGGTTGCTCCAAATGAGATAGAACTTAGACCAGGCATGCATGTGAATGATGATCAATCCAATTTCCCAGTGACAAGCTATTTCACGAAGCTAAAAAAATGTATATTATAGTCGAAACATCAAGAAGTTAACACTACTGTTTCACACCTTTGTAAACAGAAAATAAGATTAATCATTCAGGAGAGGATAATCTTCGATTTCAAGTTTGCCATTTCTCTGAAACAAGAAACCACCTCAATTGCTATTTACATTCACAGTGGAATAGTTTAATTGAACGATTTTTATGTTGTTTCTACACTAATTAGTGTCTGCGTACAAATACAGTGGCACTTGTCCCATCCTTATCCCGAGATAATTGCTTCATTATAAAAAATAACAATAAATTAATCACAGTCACTGAAAATAGAAGTATTAACTGGATACTTTTATGATAGTTTTAGTATAATTTTGAATCACTGGTCAATTCTTCGCTTATCACCTATGGAATTTGTTTTTTGATTGTTTGTTAACCAAGCATGCGGTGAAATGCTTGTCTTTTCATGATGGAACACCTAAACCTTTTGTGCAATTGTATTGAGTATTCATTGGCTGGGGATCATCAAGCTACAACGATTCAAAATGCAGCGGCAGAATGTAAGATTGTTGCAATAATATTTTATAAATCACCTCAAAATGAACTAAATATTGAAAAACAAAATGAACTAAATTTATATACTGGAACTAAGCATTACCTAGGCCTCCGGTTTTTTTGTGTTGGACAAGAGTCATCGTCCTTTATTATCTCTATTATAAAAAATCGGTAGGTTCTCCATTCAGGCCAGCTGAAGAGCATTTCATTCGAGAGTGGAAACCCTACTCGATCATCAATGTCTTAAATTCCCTCTTTTTGGCTATTTCGGTAAAACTGATAATATAGACAGCGGGAGTCGGTGCCAACTTATTAATAAGATGTGGAGTTAATAAATTCCCTCAGGCTATTGCGGAAGCGGCATAACTGGATTCGCAAACAGACAGCGGTTCGAACGAAGAATCTCGGAACAGACATATTAAGACATCCCCTTTCACCGTTTTTCTCCCCATTTGAAACCGCCATGAGCGATGCCGCAGGCACCAGTGCTTTGAAGGTGCGATCCCGTGGTGCGATCTCCTCTCTACGTAATACAGCGCCACGGCCGGAGAACCCGATGCAACACTCGCGGGGACGCCGTCGGCAGCGCCGCGTCTGGCGACGGACGCAAGCAGCAATCATTGCGCCACCGAATTATTCGCTGCCGTTCACTTTAGCACGCTGCCTCCCACCCGTCGCGCAAGGGGCGAAGGGAGGCGAAATAATGACAGAGCACAGGAGATGGACTCGGAATCCGACCAGAAAGGACTCAATATTGCTAAATATCGACGAAACAATTCTCTGTCGTCACAGCCCTAAAAAGCCTCGAGTGCATATACAAAATTCTACTCATTAAAAACTTCTGATGTTTATTCGAAGCAATGCATGAAGGAAGCAAACAATGAGTCTGGCGATTTCAAAAATCACCTAAACTTGGTAATAATTGATTCCGTTTATCGCTGTGAGAACTATAGCATTCCTGGATATAATAAATTTGTATAAATTACTTTAAATGTAAATTATTTCAGCATATATAGTAACAAAATCGTTATAATTCTTTTCATTATTATTCAACATTAGAACAGTAAAAAGGCTCGCCTTTGCGTTCTTTTACAATTATAACTAGTATTTTAATATTTGAAATGTTTCCAAGCACAAATAATTATATTAATATGCAACACCGAGTGATCCTACTAATTTATTCGTTAGTTACATTTTCTATCTCCGCCTGCAGTCATGTCACCTAGATGTCATCGGATTTGATGCAATTTTATCGCAGAGTTGAAATGCAACTTGAAGGTAAAGTAAAAGCCAGTCTATTTTCCTTGGAAAAGCGAGCCGCAGTTTATTGCTAGAAGTATTGAACCCAAATTCTGCCTTGGAAGTCCATGGATATACATAGAATTGTCATTTGCAATTGACTTGTAAGGCTACTGTAGCGGAAATAACTTCCACGCGTAATACCGCCTTATTAACGGTGAAATTTGTTGAGATTGAGACGTCAAGACTTCTATATCGCCAGGGTTACAGGCCTTTAACGAGTACCATGTTGGAGCAATATTACAGTACAGAGTTTATTGAAACTTTTCTGACACGTTTCCATTAGTGACATCTTTAGATTACTGTATTAAAAATAGCAACTAATCGATATGGACCTTTAGAGGAGCAATGCTATTTCAACCCGTCGGCGAACAGCGCACAACTAATATTTCGTAATAATACAAGATCATACTTACAGATATTCTTCAAACGCGAAATGACACATTTCATTGCATTAAAATTGTTTTTACAAATAATAACAGTGTCATGAAGATTCATAAATACTAATTTTAATAGAATTAACGGTTAAGTTTCGTGTACAGCGCCGAAAACTGAAGTCATAACCTACTTTAAATTAAAGGAAAAATTTTAACTATGATTCTTGAATAATTTTCAAAATGCATTTACGGTGAGTTCGACCCCAAAAAGAGACGCATTTAAATAATACGTGGACACCTTGGATGGCTGTAGTGGTAACCTTGAGAGCATATATTAAATTGTTTCAAAAAATCAGGAAAAAATTTGAACCACACTTCACTATAGTACATATTTTCATGCGTACAACGGGAATCATCACGCACGAAGTAATATAAACGATGCTGGAACTTTATTTTTAAGATTGTGTTTTCCATTTAAACACGATCATGACTTGGGTCTACGGCGCGGAATTTGAAAACTATAAAAATACGATAATATTACTCGGAATGGAGAGATGATATTTCTAAGCAATCATTTTATTGAAACATATACGTCCTGGAACCAAAAATGCATTAAAGTATGAAATGAACTTGATTTATGAAAAACATAATAAAATAACACCTATCGCAATCACATTCTATGACCTCACTATAGATTTTGACACTTTCAACCATAAGATGTTACCAGATGAACTCTACAACCACGGCATCAGATGCAATGCACAAAATCTTATCACAAGGAACTTACAGAATTGGTAACAGCGTGTTAAAGTCAATGGTAGCGGCAGCGAGTTTTGTGAAGTACATCTACATGTACATAATACCCTGCGAGCCGCCGCATGGGCGTGTGGCAGGGGGTGTTAGGTCACCAGCCGTGTAAAGATGTAGTTTTTGGGAGAAGAAATGGTGACATGCATTATAGGAGTGTATTTAGTGGAGCTCAACTTTATTGTGGTCGCTTATTGTTCGCGGAAAGAGCGAGTTTTTATACCTTTCTGCTCGGCAGTGTATCTCTCTTATTTTATCCCTTCTGTCGCACCGAGAGATGTAGTGAGGAGTCATGATAATATTCTCTATGTCACTGTGAAACACTCCAGTTCTGAATTTTTCAAGCATCCTAAGCCTAGCGTACAGCCTCCGAGTTTCTTGGGGCTCCCACTATAATCCCTCTAAAAGCTGGGAGACACTATGTGTAAGTAAATACAGGTGTTCCTCAAGCTACAATTCTGGGGACACTTTTTTTTAATTTTGTGAATGAATCATAGCGCTAATACTAATCAATGAGGACAACAATGGCGGACCGCGTTACAGCTCTGAGCGTGGACCAGCATCGCAAGCGCACTCTTCATCAATGACGATGGGCGCCTCTTGCCGCAGTTCGCACGCCGCCACTCACGCACAGTCGTCGCCTTGCACGCAAGCACGCGGGTGTCGGTGACTCAAACGCGTGTCGGCCCGAGCCCGAGGGGAGGAGCGAGTGTATGTATACACACAGATACTCATAGGGTATACAAACGTGTGTATGAGGAGCGAGAGAGAGAGAGAGAGAGAGAGAGAGAGGGCCGGATAGGAGGGGTGGGACGAATTTCACGACCTCTGCCGTCGCATTAAAGCGGTCCTTTAATCTTTCAAAGGACTTTGGGGGGTGGTGGAGGGAGGAACGGATGTGGAAGGCAGGGAGGGGAAGGAGGGAAGGGGGAGGCGCAAGGCACGCCGGGATAGAATGCGCGCAAAGACCTCAGACACAAACGCTGAACAATGCACACAACTTGACGACCCACTGAGATCCAAACGCGTAACACGAGTGTCAGTCCTCTCGGCTCCACCGCCCCCGGATCCAGCCATCCAACTGCCCCTCCCCCGCCCCCCGCCCCCCGCCCCCGAGTGGCACGGCCACAGCACACAGTGATTCCCAAACGCCTAAGAGTGTTGGCGCGCACGAGATTGCACCATCGCCCCCGAGGGCAACACTCCCGTCCCATTTTCCATACAGAAACACACTCACAGACACGCACAACAGACTTCCTATGACGGAAGAATGTAAAAGACAAATGAAAACCGTTAAGGCTTGGCTCTGCCCCGCTAAAAAAACTCCTTAGAAGCTGTTCAGTAGAACGTAACGAATTCTAAAGAAATTGACTCTTTTTCTTCAGAACTACATAGTTCCTTTTCTAAGGATCTGTACGAAACATGAGAGCCTGACTCTCCAGAGCATGTGTTCTGTAGAGTTATTTTCTGCAGAGCAAAATAACTCCTTACAAGCTATTCTGTAGAACTCCAGCAAATCTAAGGAAATATGTGAGGTTACCGTTGACCCAGTTCCTTTTCTAAGGACCTATATGGAGAGTCGTAGGGAATTCCACAGAACGTCCTAAAGAATTCTGCAGAACGTCCTATGGTATTCTGCAGAATGTCGTAGGGAATTCCGTAAAATGGCGTTACAATACTTTAAGGAATATCTACAGAACTTTTTAAGAAATTCTGTAGAAGTTTTTTAAGGAAACTATGCAGAATTTTTTAGCAGGGTGGTCATAGAATTCTAATTCCAGAAGTTTTGGCTACTTGATATTAAAATTGTTTACGTGTTTTTAACTAATACTCGTTCACAAATAATAACAAGGTCATGAAGATTCAAAAATACGAATTTAAATAGAATTAGCACTTAAATTTCGAGTACAGCGCCGAAAACTAAAGTCATAACCTAGCTAATATTTTGTAATAATACAAGATAATACTTACAGATATTCAGGAAGTCAAGCACAATTCAATTTGTTAATTGTGCTTGACTTCCTGATTTTATTCTTCTTGGAGGAAAAAGATTCTTCCTCGCTGTCGGTTTTCAAGGAAAAACTTTTTAATTATTGTTCCAAAAAACAAATTTTTTTGTATTTCATCACTGTGAGGTTAAAGTTATTTTATGGAAATAATAGCAGGCGTTCAACGTATATCAATAAATTCCCAGCAAACAAGGAAGTGTTTGAAGTGCATTTTATAAACTGAGATGAAACAAAATAGGAATTTCTAGGATAGCTTTGAAGCAATTAGGCCATGAATGTGATGATTTTATCATGAGATCATATGGAGATTGCTCAGATCACAGTAGAAAAACGTGAGTTTGAATGAGAGCAACATGAAGGGTAATGGTCTATTGGTTAAATTAACGCCGCTGGTGATCCATGCGACATAACACTCCAAGTGAGGATGAGAATAGAAAGTGTGCGCATGGCGTGAGAATGCAGTATAAATGTTCGTAAATGAACTTGCTACCGAAAATTTTTCAGTTCACACTTTTACATCAACTTGAGTATACTAATATTGTTAGAACTAGTATACTTCAATCATTTCAATTTTGTAATACATGAGTTCTCATGTTTGCATGTTCTGCCGAAAATGCGCAGCAAGTACTACAGGATAATTATCATCTCACAAAAATATTTAGAGTAGGAAGTATTATGTTTATGGTAATAGATTTTACAGTTCATTCCAACGTTAATTCACGCATGAAGACCTCTTGAGACTTTGCAGATTGAGACTGGATTCTAAATTTAAAGGTAAACTTTCACACAAGATGTATCGGCAAAATCGCAAACCCATACTTCAGAGAAAACAGACGCAAAGTTGACACTATAAATGGAAAATGTACAGTACGTTTCATGTGCACTTAAAACATTTTTCTTCAATTGTTATGGAAATTCTGGAAGCGTTATATCCTGATAGGTTGCCTTACCTGGTTTACTTTTTAAATATTTTTAGAACTAGGTAGTGGCCGCTAAAGTCATTCCTTTAAATTCACCAAATGATACCCAGCATTCAACAAATATTTCATATTTATAAGATTATGATTTCAAGTCGTATTTCTTGAGTAATAGTTCTATAGTATTACTCTTCCAGTGATTAGGCTTTTTACTGGAGCAGCGAATGAATAACTATCGACTTTCGAGTGTTTTATTGCGCCATTGATAATTATCAATTGTTCATTCTATTTTTCTTATTCATGTTAAAAATTCATGAGAAATATGCGTAATTCCCTTACAAATCCAAATTGACTACTCGAGCACTTTAGTGAAATCCGAAATGGCCTTTATACGATTGCTTTCCACTTCTAATATCATCCATGATCAGATTTTTGTGACAAAGACTTCATTTGATTCCACTGGCTGCCTTCAAAATTAAAATCCAACAGAAATCTTTGTCCGCTCAATTTTTTGCTGGATATTTTTTCCAAAGACTACGCCTGCATTTATACAATATGTCACTACGGCTGATGCAGATCGTGAGAAAATAGAACGATTGTACATACGAATTGCGACCAAGAACATAAGGAAGTGCATACAGCCATCCATAAAAGGCCAACGGTTGAACATATAATTAATGGGCAAGCATTATGCTCAAACAGTCGACAACGTCAAAGTTAGGAGTGGCTAAATTTTGAAGTTGACAGTTAAAGGTAACGTTCGACACTTTCACGCGTTCTTATGCGTTTCTCTTAACATATATGAGCTGAACTCGCAGTTGAAGTTGATCAATACGTGTGCTTCCGTCGTAAACCGGCTTAAAACCTGGTCATTGATAGGCCAGTTCAATCAATTCCATTTTCCTGCGCCACATTGAAAATAGCCTCCATTTAAAGTATACAAGCAGTTAAACACCCTAACTTCCCCGATTACTAGAGTATATTGAAACAGCTGGCATGAGCCAGAGCCCTTCCTGTCGAAGGAGGACAAATACTGCTTATAAAAAAATAAAATAAACGAATCAATGAAAAAATTCCTGAATTTTAAAAGTGAGGAAGTGGCTTGTATAGACGTAATGGCAAAGCAACAAAATATTTCAAGGCATAGCAATGAAGTTACGGTGGAACAATTGGACAATAACTAGGATCAAATGCGTTATAAATTGATAAACGTTGGGTGATAAAATTACTAATGATCCATGTTAAGGGTTAAGGGCTATCGGGAAAATAATATAGCCCTAAGAATCAATTTCCGTTAAAATAATTTTATGGAAATAATAGCTGGCGTTCAACATTTCATGCAGCTGAAGGCTTAGATTCAATAGACGGGTTATGCCTACAGCTAAAGTCTCGAATAATGGATGATTAAAAAAAACACAATAGTTGAAGACAAAATTACAAATGGTAGTCAATCCATAAGTCGTATGAAGTATGTCTAATTTTACACTTTATATCATTTTATGTCAATTTTTTAACCAAGCTACGCTCTGCAGAGCCAATTTAAGAGCTCATTCAAATTCATAAGTAAGAATGAATGAAGATAGCAGAGTGGCAGATGGAAAAATGGGAAAGTCACAGACATCTCAACCGTGAACCATCTCCTTGGCGAGTCCGAATTAGAATTTCAGTTGCAATTCTTGTCCTTTAAATCAGAACTATTAGCTTCTGATATCTCATCCAATACCAAGAGATGGCTGATATATTTGCTCTATTGGTAGCCCATCCAATGTAACTCAAACGCTTGAAGGAACAGTGGATAGTAAAGTAGAAGTTTGCTTCATATTCAGTGTACAGAAAGGGAATCATCGAAACTACTACTTCACCGATAAAAATTGAGTGTTTCTCCTAATACAAACGTTCTAACAGAGATGAGAGGGATAAGCGTAGTTAATGGATTCCATCATGTATCCCGAAAGTACGATCACGTGGGACGGGAGAAGTACAATAGGCGAAAAGCGTAGAAAGCCAAAGCAAAATGGGAGTTCACGATAGAAAGACAACTGGTGTGTTCAATAAAGATTGAATTTAGAAAGAGGAAACTGTTTTTTACAACATTCCTGTGGAGAGCGGCCCTCTACAGATTGGAGGCACGGACTGAAAAGGCCTACCGTAAAGGAAGGTTTGTAACCAGAAAAGACATGAAGCATTTGAAACATAATGAAGGAGGGTGCTGAAGATAAAATGGGCAGACAAAACAAGAAATGAAGAAGCTATGGGAGGAGTTGAAGAGAGAATGACAATGTGGAGCACAATACTGAAACGAAGAAACAGATGAATTGCGCACACCAAGAGGCACAGTGGTTTATAAGAAATATAATTAAAACTCCCTAGAGAGCCAAAGGGATACATTCGGGGGGTGGGGGGGGGGGGAAATAAAAAAGATAGCACATAAGGTGAGCTGCTAGGGAGCAAGGAATTATATGGTGAAGGATGGAGGACTGCAGTTATCCAATCTTATGGTTGAATGATCACCTACTTTATTAATAATTATGAAATTGACGCGGCGTGCAATTCAACCCATTCGGGAGAAACCGATCCTGGACTCTCACCCTTTAAACAAAATGGAAGCCAAACTAAAGGCAGTGGAGATGGAGGCAGAACCTGAAGGACAGCCGAGGCATGGGTGGGTGAAATTACCTGCATGGGCAATTGAATCTAATGGGAGCAGAAAGCAATTTTCAAAGTCATTCGGTCACTTAATGGGGAGGTGTGATAGGGCATGCTACGGTTCAGGATATTGATACGAGAGAGCACCTAAAGTCAATTAGCCACTGCAATGGATATTGCAGCCAACGGCGAGCCTGCATTTATGGAATGATTCTCCGTGTACACTCACCGTCGAATACGGCAGCATTGGCAATCCCGCGACAGGTAAGGTGAATCGCAAAAAAACTGCATGAAGTGACCACTTCAGAAGCCGTTGACGGTGAGTACGGCTGCTCTTTCACAACCGTACTCTGAACGCCCATTATTGCCAGGGGTGACAGAAGTCTAACACAGTACACACCCCGGGAAGGGCATGATACGAACACTTAATGCCTTGATTACAGCGGAAACATCATCGATCCAATGGATCATGATGTATTCGGCGTTAATAGTCCAATAATTTCATTAGTGAAATAGGCGCTCGCTAACAGAGAGGAACTGATGATAAAGACAGAGCAAGGGTGACAGGGAAACCAATGATGTTTTTGAATTAGAAAAAGGCGTAAATGAGACGGAGACTAAAATCGTATTAAGTGGAAGAGAGAAGGTGAATGCAGAAGTTATCCTGAGAGGAGAGAAACTATAGCAAGTGGATTCCCTCACCTTGCACGGAAGTACCACCACGTGGGAAGGAAGAAGTGCGACGGACATAAATCCAAGATTAGCTCAAGGTAAGAAAACGTTCATGTCAACAAGAAAACTGCTGTTTTTAAAAGAAATAGGAACGAGGACAGAGTATGTGAAAACATTTGTAAGGAGATTGGCACTCTATGATTCAGAAGCATGGACGTCTTTGGGGTGGAAGAATAGACCACTGAAAACCAGAAGCTTTCAAACCTGATGTTGGAGGAAAATGTTGAACATCAAATGGACGGATAAAATAAGAAATGAAAAGTAGTCGAGGTATAGAAGAGTAGAAGAGGTAAGGACTCTATGGAATCGATAAAGAATAGAAAAATCAGACGGAATAGACACACTCTTAGGCACAATGTGATTTTGTCAAATTTAATTGGAGGTAAATAGAAAGAAAAGTTCCAAGAGTAAGGCAAAGGCCAGATACATGGCCCAGATAAATAGAAAAGGATATATGAAAAACTATTAGGGAGTGAGGGGACTATAGTTGTCGCAGAGTTTCTGTGCACTGGAGAATTTCTCCAAGCCTAGCTGCCCATGGTAGATGAGCAGCGATTGGCTGCCGGCGTCCAATCCCGTAAAACGGTTCTTAGCTCAGTGCGCGCCGCGTACGAATACCGTAAGTGGCGACCCAAAAGAATCGGCGAAAATGAACGCTATGCCTTGCCGACTCGAGGGCCTTTAAAATAGAAATACTCTGGACTAGAAACTACTACATATATCGAGTCAAAACTTGCAGTGATTGCAATAGTCATCGCAGTGAGGTTAGAAAGTAATCCACATCGGCGGAGGTCACTGTGCTTAGACGATAAATAAACAAAACTTAAATCCTCTTTACCAACATTTTGAAAAATACAAATACCTAAATTGCGACTAATTATAATAACAACCAAAATTTTTATCGCTGGGAAAGAAACTAGAAAACATCCGTAAACGTAGATCTAAGAAGAAAGCCTGTTACTCGAAAAATAGTAACGAAGTGAAAAATAACCGATTCATATATAATTTAGTCATAAAATACCACAACATACCTCTTACGTTTTTGGTGGTTCATGTCTTAGTTTAAGCTGCAATTTTGTTCCGGGAAGCCAGGTTCCATAGTCCGTCTTCAAGACGTATCACGGAACAAATGTCGTGTGCGCTGGTGAGGATAGGGGTAGGAGGGGCGGTAGGTTAGGGGAGGGGGGAAGGGGAAGGGGTTTTTCCCAGCGGTTGACGAACGGTTCTTGAAAAGGGGAAATTTTTACCAGCTCGTGTATTGGCCGGAGAGAGCGGAAGGGGTCGAAGTGAGGGTGGGGGAGGGAAGGGGGAAGGGAAGGGGGTAAATGGAAAAGAACGGGAAGCGTGCCATTAATGTATTTTATTTAATCCGGGCGCGGCGTACGATTTTAGCAACCAGATTATGGCTTGCTCCTTCTGGCGCACTTCAATTAACGTCCGGGCGTCCGGGGGAAGGGAGAGCAATATTGCCACCTCAAAGCACTTGTCAAAGGACAAGCCATGTTTCCGCACATGAGTAAAGACCCATCTTCCACTTTCCCCGTCCCTACTTATCCCTATCCCTAATTATCATCATCCATACGATCGGTCCATTCCCGGTTGACACTTTGGTCTTCGGTAGGGCCACTTCCGCATGGTTGTTGATACTAACCTTGTAGTTCACCTGGTACTCTTTGAACTAAAAATTTACTATCATTTTTAACAATTTACCCCACTTGAAATGTCCATCTTGTTTAAAGTTTTTGCATAATCTAAATCTACGTCTTCATTTTTCTTGGCATTAGGACCTCAAGGATGTTTGGTAGGGGTGATTTTTTGACCATTATGCACTATATTGTATATAAATCTTTCACTATAGTTGCCGCAGAGTTTCTGTGCACTGGAGAATTTCTCCAAGCCTAGCTGCCCATGGTAGATGAGCAGCGATTGGCTGCCGGCGTCCAATCCCGTAAACCGGTTCTTAGCTCAGTGCGCGCCGCGTACGAATACCGTAAGTGGCGACCCAAAAGAATCGGCGAAAACGAACGCTATGCCTCGCCGACTCGAGGGCCTTTAAAATAGAAATACTCTGGACTAGAAACTACTACATATATCGAGTCAAAACTTGCAGTGATTGCAATAGTCATCGCAGTGAGGTTAGAAAGTAATCCTCATCGGCGGAGGTCACTGTGCTTACACGATAAATAAACAAAACTTAAATCCTCTTTACCAACATTTTGAAAAATACAAATACAAAAATTGCGACTAATTATCATAACAACCAAAATTTTTATCGCTGGGAAAGAAACTAGAAAACATCCGTAAACGTAGATCTAAGAAGAAAGCCTGTTACTCGAAAAATAGTAACGAAGTGAAAAATAACCGATTCATATATAATTTAGTCATAAAATACCACAACATACCTCTTACGTTTTTGGTGGTTCATGTCTTAGTTTAAGCTGCAATTTTGTTCCGGGAAGCCAGGTTCTCGCTGATCCGATCCTTGCATTTTTTCAATCTTCATCACTTGATTCAACGCTAAGGGGAATTACTACTTTGGGCACTTCATCACAGACAGATTCCTTTTTATAGTCTTCTTCCTGAATATTTTCTGCATGTTTAACACACTTTTTCCAATCCTCCTTCGTCACAGCTGCTAGAGCTTCGTGCGTTAAACGCTCCACATCAACCATTTTAAATGTAGTGTTCCTCTCTGCCACGAACCTCTTGACTTGTGCCCATATTAATTCAATGGGATTATATTTGCAGTGGTAGGGAGGCAGACGGACCACTAAATGGCCCATTGAAAGGGCTAAATCGTCCAACTGGTATGATGTCGTGATATTGTTTCTCACTACGAAGTCTTTCACTTTCTGAAGCAGTTCTTTTACTGTGCTACTATCACTAAGTGGTTCCTTGTGATGTCGCAACCAGGATTGTATTTCCTTTTTCCGGCTGGATGTGTTTGGTATTTTTTCTAACACTTTGGAGTGGTAGCTCGCGTTATCCATGACAATCATGGACGGCCGGTCCAACCTCCTCAAAAGTTCCTCGAACCACCAGGTAAAACAATCCGCATTCATATCTTTATGGTAGTCAGACAAAGGATCTCTGCCGCCGGATCTAAAAACTAGACCCATATCACCAATAAATCCGAGCTCACTGGATCCTGCATGAGTCACAATTAATCGTCCACCCTTCCCAGTTGGAACACGCATGCCACCTTCTCTCTCGGAGTTAACCCAGATGTGACGCCGGCAGTAATTTTGATTTACCCACGTTTCATCTAAATACACCGTTTGTTGGTAAATAGGATTCACACGGTGGGAGTGCATGATTTTCAGGAATTTTATCCTGCATTCCCTTATATCACAGCGCTCCATCAATAGTTTTCTCCCATCATTACCCATCACATACATAAATCCCAGGCTGTTGAATATCTTCCTAAAAGAAGAGTCTGATCCATCGTATCCTGTCGCTTCTTGGAAAGCAATTCTCACTCTCTCCACTGTTGGGTAAATACCATTGTGGTACATATCCAGAAATATTCGACGCACCAAATCCTCATCGAATTCGTCCATTTTACTTTTATTGGGAGGTGGCCCTCTCTTCTTCTTCTTCTCCTCCTCCTTCCCCATGTTTTTCAACACGGTATAAACATAGCGGGTGGACACGCTACATGCCATTGCTGTTTTTTTTGACAGCTTCGCCGTTTTAATAGCGAGAACATCCGGCGTTGACAGCCGCAAATTTACTCAGATGCACTTTACCACGGTTGGGGACGTTGAGGTCATTTTCACTTTCACACAAATCCACTGATGATGATCCGTGTGGATATAAATTGACTCCAAGGAACTCATAATGTTCGCTACTCGACACTTCATCTAAGCACAGTCTTTCACGATCTACTACGGAATTGTCACTCAGTGTATCTGGGAGAGTTGCCCTCGCCATTTCCTTGCAAAAGTAAAGGTAAACGCTAAATACGCGTGCCCGTAACTCCGCAGAAAATTCCTTAGGCATGGTAACACGAGGGATTGACACAGCACCACTGAAGACGAGATTCACTCTGAAGGTCTCAACGAACTGGCACCAGCAACGGTTTAGCCATAGAGAGTCTTTCAAGGGCCCAGAAAGCCCATTAACAAATTTCGTGGAAACCCCAAAAACTCTAGAATAAAGATCTGACCCCATGAGCGCACTTGTTTCCGATACTTGGGTCAGCACGGATTATCTCCCTTTTGCAGGGCACCTGCCAAGCGCCCCGCAGCTTTCCTTTCACGGTCATGCGCTGATATCTCAGGGGTTCGTGCTCACGGCTCTAGGGGATGTGTTACCTGCTAATGAGTTTTTCTCAGAATCTAAATTCTTAGAGCTGCATGCGATTAAGGAGCAAAGCTGTTTCTTAGAAGAAGTTATTTAGGTGATGAAACTATGGCTCAAAATATCACCGATTCAGTAGAAATAGTCTATTTACACATTTTGGACTCAATCATTTTCGGAACGTCGTACGATTTGGAAATGAGTTATTTTTCATTTTATTGCTGTTTCAACTATTTGGGCATATTTTCTAATAGAGGATTATCTGATAGCCAATTAAAATGGAGATAAAAAGTAGTTTATCGTCCTGAGTACAGTGAAACTTCTCCGAACGCGGCTTCCCGCAACGCGGATTCTAATTTATGCTGTTTCTAAATCGGCACCAACCTTCACAGAACACGGTAAGAAGCTTCAGTTTTACGCGGTTTCCGTTGGAGGACATTTTCCCATTTTTTTCCTGGTATGATCGAGGCCTAATATAAATAAATGACCGATTTTAACAATTGATTTTAATTCATCACAAAGATTTCAGTTTTTTACTTCACGCAAGAATTGAGCCTCAACCTCCAGCACGGCAATAAATTATTTTTATGCTTTACTTATCTCGATGACATTTTCTTTTCGATGAAGAAATAAAGGAACTTCATCGCAATCAATCAGTATTTCGGCGCGATATTTACCATTTTAATCAGTATAAAGTATTTTATCGCAACCACTGGCGTTATACTGATTGTTTCGCGGAACAATGAATACAGGATTTGGTGTACCTTTATGGTAGGTTATACGTACAAAGTACATTTCCACGCTAAGATCTACCTTCGTCACGACGTAAAGAAAATTGCAGAGGAGGCATCCAAAGGTATCTATCATTGGCCACCTCACATCCTCATTTTTGCTTACTTTATATTCGAGAAATATAGTGTACGCACAAACTTTCCCAAGATTCCCCCGTTCTCCTTACTCTCACTAGTATTCCAAGAAGGGATCCCGTTCTTCTACCAGGCCGCGGCGAGCCGGCGAGGCGTTCGTTTTCGCCGATTCTTTTGGGTCGCCACTTACGGTATTCGTACGCGGCGCGCACTGAGCTAAGAACCGGTTTACGGGATTGGACGCCGGCAGCCAATCGCTGCTCATCTACCATGGGCAGCTAGGCTTGGAGGAACTCTCCAGTGCACAGAAACTCTGCGACAACTATAGCATTAGATAGGGTAGGATGGAGGGCTGCAGTCAAGCAAGCTTAGCATTGGACGACCAATCAAAGAGAAGGAGAGACGTAGCGCAGGAATGGTGGAGAATAGAGAAGGTGTAATTGAAAAATATGAAGACGGACGAGGAGGTAATTGCAAGGATTGGGGAGGAGAGGAAACTGCTGGAAGAGATTGGGAGGAGGCGATTGGAACAGGTACTGAAGGGAGTGTGAAAGCCAATTGTTAGAGGTGTGAATGTTCGGTAAAAGGGGAGGGATTAGAGAGAGAATAGGATGTACGGGCGGGATGAAAAGATATAAAAAGTATGCTGAACTAATGAATGCAAGAGGTCAAGGGATTGTGGGGATGAAAGAATGTTAGTAATAATATTTCCTTCGCCTAAAGTTTGGCCCCAAACTTTTCACAATATGCAGAGTAAAACTAGAAAACCAACAACACCAAGACAGGCCTGAATCAAGAAACGTGTTTCAATATCTAGCCGCGTTGGAGGGGGTAGCTACTGCGAGGAGGCTCCGTTGCCAGTTTTACTCTTCGCTACAAAGTTGCCAGCAGCCACTGCCTCTCACTCTCAACATAACAATCCAATCTCTAGGATTAGTCAATAAATGTGTATGTCGTTACTGATATAAAACAAAAGAGAAGAAAAAAGAGGAAAATATTTATTTTTCTAACAGCCTGTATTCTTTTTTATTCGTCAGATTAGGAATAATGCCCCGCGGGCCGGACAGAACATTTTAGGGGGCCGCATCTGGCCCGCGGGCCGTAGTTTGCCCATCACTGACCTAAACCATCACTAAACGGCATGTCACCTTGGCATAGAACATTACGTTAACAGAACCGAGAAACCATTTTTATTCGCAATCGGAATTGTTTGGTGAGGTTGAACGTAAGTCACATCATTTAGATGACTTTAGTTTAAAGATGGACGAGTACTTTGAGAGATTTCTGGGTAACACGTTGGATTGGATCAACGGATAATCACGCTTGCTCTCACGAGCGCTACACCAATGGGACAAAATGTCTAGAAAGACAATAACTGGCTTCCGCAGTACCTCAACGCCTACTCCGTACACTCCAGAGGTCTCTACTGCCCCGCCATCATGAAAATCTTCCCCTACCTTCAAATACACACCTTTCGCCTCGACCCGAGAGGTGGCGGGCACGTCGCCTTGCGGCCGCGGCGCCATCTATTATCGAAGACTGAATTATGCATTCGCTGGGGCCGTCCGGAGGCCTTTCATCCATCCAGACCCTTCCTAGCAAGCAGCAGCTGCCTCGCCCTACACCCGCCCACCCCCACATCCTGTTCCCCCCACCCTCTTGCCTACCTCGCTCCCATCCATCTACGGAGCTCCTTCATCCCCCCGTACAACACCGCGCCTCCTCCTACACACCCCCCTCCCTCCATCTCGCACACAAACACACAACAGACCTCAATCTGAAACGCTCACCACTTCATCCCTGGCGCTTCCTCGTGTGTTTCATTGACGGAGAAGTGCGAGGGAATTCGAGCGGGCAACCTTGCATCCTCTCCCTCTCTCCTCCTCTCCCCTCCCGCCCACCTTACCCCGACCGCCATTCTCCTGTCAGCACCTTCTCTTCGAACTCTCTCGCTCTGGCCAAGTTGGCAGCGTTAGTGTCGAGGCACAAGGTCGCCCATCGCCAATCGCTCGCAACTCAGCCTTCCAGTGACGGGCATCACAGAAGGGCACATATGTATGCATTTGTAGCGTAGGCAGCGCGGAATGAAGAGACTTAGTTTCTGCTTAGAGTATAGACGTTTATTGCGTTCCTCGTACAGAATGTCGTCAGAATATATTTCAGTGGCAGTAGACGCGGCTTTTATATAGGTGAGGAAGCGTATAGATTGCCACCCCAGGACAGAAGAGAATATTCTAGAAGTTATCGAGAAAACCAGAAAAATAACATGAAATTAATTAACAGAAAAATATTCGCCGGCACTGAGGCTCGAACACGAGCCGCCCGCTGGCTAGACGAGCGCGGAATCCGCTGGGCCAACGCGGCAGATATACTGGCGTATCGCCACACATTTATTCATTCACTTCCGGCGTAATCACACTCAAAGAGAGCTTACCTATTGGTAGCGTTGGAACTAGGATCTTCTCTTAGGGTCTGAACTCAGGGTACTTTGGAGGGTTCAAGATGGTTGACGAAAGAAATTCGGAATTTTTATGCGCTTTTAATACGGTTTCCCTTACCTTTCGCCCAACCAGCGTACGGAGAAAACCATCGTACATGCACTAATTTCGAGAGAAAACTGTTAACGACTTATTTCTCAAAATAATAATATTCTTCGAATACAGTCATTTCACCTCGTTTCCATCCCAGGATTTGGCGATTCAAACAATCAATCTTGAGCATGAGCAATGCCAGACTTCCTCATCCAAAATTGTCACTTTGCACAAAACTGTTCTCTTACTTCTCTCTCAGTAATTTAACGAAGAAGAACAGAATCGTCCAGTGTTGTGTTTGGAGTGCGTTTTTGTATGGTGGGGAAGCATGAACGATGGCAGAAAAGGATAGAAAAAGGACAGAGAGTTTAGAAATGTGGATTTGGAGGAAAGTGCTTGACATCAATTAGTCTGATAGGGTTAGGAATGAAGAGGTGTTGGAGAGAATAAAAGAAGGAAGAAAGCTCTTAAAGACCATTGAAGATGCGAAGAAGAGCTGGATGGGACATGTACTGAGAAGGACATGTTTGTTAAGAGATGTACTGGAAGGAATGGTGGATGGAAAGAAAGAAAAGAAAGATGATTGATGACCTGAAGGATGGAGGGAGTTGAAGAGGAGAGAAGAGGACAGAGAGAGGTGGAGGACCTGCGAAAGCAGACAACTAATGATGATGATGAATTCAACGACAATTTCTATTCGATACCACTCAAAGCTCGACAAAAAAGGCACATGGCCTCATGGTTGCTCTACAGTCATCCATGGCTCTCCAGTTGCTGACCCAATCTTTCTAATCGGACTGGAATCCCTTTACAGAAGTCCATTTCGTACAATAGCAGTGCGCGCTGGAGTCCACTTGCACATACTCGTGAGAAATATCTTTCTAGCGAAGTTTACTTGTCCAATACACTCAACGACACAGGGATCACTTCGTGGAAAAATCTTATTGTAGAATCCGCATTAAAAGATGCTTCGTTCTTCTCCACAATTATTTATCGAGTACATCGTGTTTTGCAGCTTCCTGCATCGTCAGATACACATGTTTACACAATATTTATACATGGATTGCTGCGGTAGCAACCTAGAACTAAGTTGGTGAATTTTGGAAAACAAACTAACTTCAGGGATGGAAAGCAGGGGAACATATATCGAAGTGACTTTAGGAGAGAAATTTTGTCAAGAGGGAGTGGATAGGGGTGTGGAAAAAATTTCTCACTACTTTCCCACAAAATTTCCCTCTTCACAACCACTTTAATATATGTTCCCTGCTTTCCATCCCAGAAGTTAGTTTGCTTTCCAAAACACCCCAACTTAGTTTTAGGTTACTATAGCAACAATAAATATATAAATATTATGTAAACATGTGTACTTGATGATGCAGCAAGCTTCAAAACGGGTGGTGCTCAATTTGTAGAAGTAAACAATAGTGGAAAAGAACTAAGCAACTAGAGCTGTGCGAATGCTTCGAAATCGATTCCAATCGAATCGAGTCAGGCTTAATTCGATTCGATTCACCTGCGAATCGGGATGCTTAGACACCAAATGATTCGAAATATTCGAATCTGATAGATTCGTTTTCAAATCGTTGAATGCATTCAAGCATGGCACTCATTCCATAAATGTTGCGCCGTCCGTTTAGACGATGTCTTCCTCACGCGAAACGAAAATTTAAACGACCAGATGTGTGTTCTGACCAGACCAGATTCTGTGCTATTATTTGTGCCACTATAGATATATAAGCTAATGTAAGGCCCTGAAATATTGTGAAAATTTTTATTAATTTGACTGCTCATAAGCTTTTGCTATATATATTTAGATTCGAATTCGATTCGCAAGCGAATGTTTTTAGGGTGATTCGATTCGCTACCAAAATTAAAAAATACGTTTGTTTCGATTCGATTCGACATATCTTTTGGGAGATTCGATTCGGTTCGATTCGAAATAAAAATCCCTGATTCGCACAGCACTAAAAGCAACTTTTAACATGGATTTATCTGAAATCTAGGTAGGGAATAAAAGTTTTAATTGTGGAATTTACCAAGAGATACCTCTTTTTTGCCATGTCTGCGGTAATATTCCACAAAGTTACGCCTTCAACAATTAAGTTTAATTAGCGACTGCATTGGCATAGTTGTCATAAGTTCATTAATGTCGCAATAGCAAGTTTTTTCTAATGCATTAGTAATTATAATTAAATTAACTTAAGGAGTGCGTTGTGTAATGAATGTTGGGAGTCTTCAATCGCTGCAAAACACCGTTGAGATGACTCGTACAGTATTGTACTGATGTTTTATGTTTTCTGGTTCCTTTCCATTGAAATAACAACCTTCATAAAAAAAACCTAAGTGTATAAACACGTACCCGAAGGATAAAATTGAGTGACAGCGTCATGTGTGACGGAATCACTTCTCCCTCACTTCACCTCTTCCTTCCTTCCGCTCTACCCCCTCTCTCCACATGATGCCCTGTTCAACCGTGATTTTATAACACATTCCCCAAAAAGACAAATGGTCTCCGAGCTCCCTCAACGGACAGATCCATCCTCGCGGAAATTAATGCTTCGAGGCTCGAGAGCCACCCCTTAGAGAGAGAGAACAAACAAAGACACTCGTCAGGGGTGGCAGGGAACCGAAATCAGGGCCGCCGTCGGTCGCTTCCCATTCACCGTAAGCAGTTTGGCCGATCTGAAAGGCAAACTGGCCGAAACATATAGTCGGGCAATTATTTAAAGGCCCCGACAATTACGCCTCCGGGCCTTTATCCACCTCTCTCCTTCCCCTCCCCTTGCACAACAAGGGTCCCAGGGTTTGCGAGAGTGAAGGAGTGCGAGCCAGGGTTCGGATGGGAGGGACGGCAGCGGTACCCCCGATAAGGGGTCCCGATTCTCTCTGTTCATCGCTCCGATTCATTGGCCGCATTCGACCACCGCGCGCCACATAGATAGAGGGGGTAGGAGGCTGTTTATCCCCCTTCCCCTGTTATTGGCCGGCACCCACCCTCCGCACCTCTCGTCCTGCACCATCCCGCACCCTCTCGGACGGCGCAGACCGAAGCCGGAGAGAAAATGCGGCCCAGGGGAAGCGAGCCGGTCGACGCCAATTACATTTGCGGCACCGCGGCCCGTGAGGCAATAAGGTGTCAAGAAGACCGACTATTATACTCCCGAAGAAGAAATAGGTACCTCGTCTACACTTCAGGTGCGCTTACAATTAATAGGGTTTACTTAAAAGCAGTCTTTAATGACAACACTTCACTTTGTGATTCCACATATCTTTATTTTCTACGACCCGGGTTTCGACGTTCGACGTCATCTTCAGGTGAAGATGCACCTGATATGTGGAAGAACAAAGTTAATTGTTATCATTATAATGTTAGCAGATTCCAACAAGTTACGCCTGATACTACCAATGATAGCAGCCTTTAAATTCAGGCGAGCGTCCGCACATGGATATTACATCTATCTCAGAACTACCACAAGTGTTCATGGAAAGAACTTTGTATCGTGAGATTGTTAGCGTTTGATTTGTTGATTTATGGATAAGTATAACGGCAAAAAAAATATAAAAAGGCGGATAACACGCAAAACATAATTCAAATCCTCATACGAATGGTGTAAACGCAAGGATTATATGTATCACTATTGAAGCTCCACACCTAACAATCACTAGGCCTTGACCGTCTCGACGGAATACTATCGATGTAATCGAGGTCCACATAAATAGGAGTCCCTTTAGTGGGGAAAAGGGTGTAATGGTCACTTATAAATGATCAGCGTGGATGCGGGTACCTTGATACTCGCAACTGACAACTCTTACAATATAAATCGTAGAACTGCCCGTTGATTTTCCACGATTGAGATGAAAATAAGAAATAGCATTCTAGTTTTGTCAATACCAAAAAGAAACTGACTTCCTATTCTCTATCTCGGTTTTGACCAAGTGGAAATTTTACCATGAAATTAATATTTCGTCAGTGGAATTTTGCACGCAAAAGCACTCGCGGGTGACTCCGTAAAAGTATTACCGTGGCCGGTACCGTTATCCTCAAAATTTGGAAGTAGCCCGTTCATTCGCATAATGATACTGAGTATTGAGGAATTTAACGGAAATGGTTTATATTCACAATACTGTAACTCTGTGAAAATCGTATATTTTAAGGTCAGTATTTCAGTTTTGAAATTAATGTATCAGATTTTTTAACGATACTGGAAATTTATACATATTATGAGTTGAGTTCTTAAAATTAAGGCAATGTTAAGAAGCTCTATTCGGGATGTCCACATGGCTCTAAAATCCACGGTTGTCGAAGTTTTGACGGCCGACGTTCATCATCTTCGGCCTTTCATTGAGGCCTAAAAATGTTGGCCGACTCGGTAATTGATACGTCAAGATATTCTTGAGCCAGGCGAACATCCCGAATAAGTTTCCTTATCATCAAACGTCGGGAAAACCTAAGATGTAGCTTAAATTCGATTATATTTCATTCCCAATTCTATCGTAAGGCCATAGCCTAAACTCAAAAGTTACACCATTACCGTTAGTAATTACCACAAAGACAGAGACGAAAAACAGCAGAACAAAGAACAAAACAAAAGATTCCATCAACGATCCATAAATCCAACAACCACAAAATTTGAGCGTCTGAGATGACATCGGAATCTATATTTGAGAGTAAATGGATAATTAATTGAAGTATCAACCTCAACGTTAAGTCGATGTTCACTCATAGATACTTCGCGACTGAAATCTTTCATATACTGAGCAACGGCAACGCAGTAAACATTAATGACACAACTTTTGTACCCGTTTGCATGATTGCGAACATCATGAGATGTGCAGCCATAATGATTGTAAATTTAAGATGCGGTCTTCACGCTATTTATAGTCGCAGTTACATGCATTTAAAAATGGATCACCTAAGCGAAATTTTTGTCATGTCTTTAAACTTCCTCAGCAAAAGCGTAAAAGCTACCGCCAGGAAATACTCGTGATGACCTTAAACTGACCATGAAAGCAGTCCATTCCCTTGAGACAAATCAACAAACAGACAGCTTTCCATTATGACGACAAAATTCACTCACCAACGGAATTCACTCGTCCCATCTATGATGATGTCCACATACCTGTGAAGGAAGAAAACCTTTTGGTTAAAAATCAACGCACTCAGGAAAGCAATCTTTACGCACATCGAAATGCATGACAGTTATAATTAGGCAATTTTGAGGCAGACAAATTCAAGCGGAGAATTTGAGTTATGACATAGGTGAAAGAGACAAAATGGACAAATATTATATCACTATGGAAATAAGTAAAGTCGGCTGAAATACCATCTGAAGATATCTGTTTGGCTGGAAAACAATCCCATATACAAAAAAGATTTTTAAAATATTTTTTACTTTAGTACGTTTTACCCTGAGTTAAGCATTTTCATTTGTCTTGGCTGGCAACTGGAACAATATTACTGGATACCTTGACAATGATTACATCTGCGTTGCAGCGGGAATGAAAACGAAGGAGTGCATTATGTTCATAAAGCACGTAATGTAACAGGAGACAAATCGCTTTTGGGATGTCTTAGGCTCTCAGGTCCAACCAAATACTAATTCACATCAAAGGCAATAAATCGTTAATAGCTCCTGTGAGAACAAATTCCTGATCAACATCTGAAAAAAAGGCATCCTTGATCATGAATTGAATACTTTATAATTTAACTTTGGCCGGACTAAACAGATCTATACACCGCTTCCGCTCCACTGTTTATCTTTGTCCTGCGAATTACGAGGTTATTAGAATATTTAGATGTAATAAAATACAAAGCAACGCTGCACGCTTCTTTAATAACTGCCACTAGCAAACATATATTCTTACTCAGCTCTTAGAAGGACTAGGTAGGTAGGCTTTAGAGACTCGGAGGCTGCACACTAGTCTCGGATTGCTCGAGAAATTCAGAGCTGGTGTGTTTCAGAGTGGCACAGAGACGTACAGATACACATCATTTTG
Organism: Ceriagrion tenellum; assembly: GCA_963169105.1. Taxonomy (NCBI): domain Eukaryota; kingdom Metazoa; phylum Arthropoda; class Insecta; order Odonata; family Coenagrionidae; genus Ceriagrion; species Ceriagrion tenellum. The sequence continues at coordinate 122,312,542 of OY720643.1, forward strand.
ACGCCGCACTGCATCTCTTGGTCAGATAAAAGCAATAAAAGGTGATAGATACGTATCCGAAAAAGGAGGTACAAATGTTCGTTCTTTCAACACATAATAAGTGACCATAAGAAAAGGTGACCTCCAATCCTAACGCTTTACATTCCCGAACTACATTCACCGTACTTATAACCTTCTCCTTTACACCTTTACTCTGCGCTGATTAACTTTTGATGCAGTGAGTTTATACGTTCCATTCCCTGAATTCTTTACTACACTAAACGCTGCCCGCCCATGGTTACCAGGAATTAAAAAAGATAGCACCTCTGCCACCTGTGTCACTAATCTTGTCTCGTGTGGACCCCAAGCAATGGTGTCTTCGCTCTCTACTGGTATAAACCTTCACCGATCCCGATTCGTGCTTTAACTCGGAGAACCTATGTAATAAAAACCCAAAACAGCCCTTGAGCAACTGCAGCATTTCCAAGCAAACCGTTTCCTCGAGCCAATCATTTCGACCACTTTTGACATTTAATGGCATGGGGGCAGAATCGGCCGCGAGTCCTTGGGTCGACTGCTCAGGCGAGAATTGGCGCGTTTATGGCCGCATAAAGCCATTGAGCCTCGATTGACTCTCAACAGAGGACTCTCACAACCAATGTCCGCCATCAAGTGCCGTCCTGCGATCGCTCACTTTACCCTTCCGCACAGCCATTCAACAGCAGCCATTCCATTTGGACGCGAGGGAAGTGTGTCCCTCAATTTTCAGATGGCAAACTAGGATTATCACGAGGGATATGCAGCAAAATAATGTGATTATACACATTCTCCAATCACCCTCAAACAAAGGTTGCACAGAGAATATTCTTAAATATAATTTAACAAATTCTTTAATTCTGGGTTGTTTAAGAAAATTCTACCCCCCTTCATCTCAAGCAATTTTCGGTAAAATTTGTCCTTAATTTGGTTAAACTTATATTCGGTTAAATTTATGTCCTTATTTATTTATTAACGCAATTAGTTGGAAAAGTGTATAGTAATACATTAATTCTCTTCTATTGCTTTCTTGCTATCTTTACTTTCTTGAAATGCAGAAATATTTTTCATTATTTTGCGTAATGCACAGAGTCTTAACCTCCTCTCTCCTTTCCTCTTCCTTTCGTATAATCCGGGTCATCTTTCTTTCCTTTCTCCCGACTCCATTGTCATCAACCTGCAATTCCAGGCGTCTTGGTTCTTCTCAAGATTTTTCGAAGTAGCCCGTCTCTTTCGTTTCATTCCTAGATTCATTCCTAATTCCTCTAGATTATTGGCTGGCCAGATTTTTGCAATTTTTACTTCAGTCCTCCCCACTACGTATTTTGAACATTATATGCGGAAACATGTCCTGTCCTTGACTTCACACCTCATCAGCCCGCGGGTTGGGTTGAGAGTAGCAAGCAGAGGTCACCTTGTGCGTGTGTGACCTCTTGCGAGTGTGACATAAAGGCATTCATGCATTCATTACGTTGGAAAGCGGGTGTCCTTTGCCTCGAATGGCGTCGTTGAGCAATTAACTTAATGCCATGACGAGCCACTCAAACGATGGTGTAAACTTGCCTTTCTTGGGAATATATCTCATAAATTAATTGATGCCTTCACAAAGAACAGGTTTAATGACTCTTTTTACACCCCAAAAACTTTGGGCAAATTATTGTTCAACTCAAAGGACGAATTGACACCTATGAATAGAAATGGTGTGTATAAGCTAAAATGTACTACTCTAAATTGTACTTCGGTATACATTGGACAAAGTGGTCGAGCCATTTCTTTAAGGGCTCGAGCAAATAAAACGTGATGGGTGAAAGGAGATATCTCATCAGCCTTTGCCAAACATTTAATCGAAGAGGACCATTCAAGTGACTTTGTGCTGGAAGTGCTACATATTGAGAAGAAAGGGGCCAAATTGGACTACGTAGAACATTTGGGAATTTTGAGCGCTGCCAAAAACATAAGTGTGAATCTCCTTTAATGAATGTGTTTTTCCCTCCCACTCTCCCCTATTATCCCTACACCTTTCCCCCCCTCCCCACCTCCCACTGACCGCCACGCACGTCTCTGACGTCAACCAACCACTTCTTCCCCCTCCTCTCCCCCTCCCCAGGTGTCTGTATATTAACTCGCATGCTATACATTGTATATATTTGAAAATGATTGCAAGGCAATCGAAAACTAGACCGGGAATAAAAGTTTTTAGTTTGGAATATACTAAGAGGTTTTTCTTTTTCGTCATGTCGTTGAGCAAGTTGAAGAGGGCGTGGCGTCAAAAAACAGCCACCGAACAATGCAATACACAACAAATTGCTTCCCCAGTTTTTTCCTTGCTTGCCTATGCATTGTACAGACGAGTGAAGGCAACGGAGCTTATACCGCTAAGAATATCCACCTTTTGCAGGTAATTTAAGTTAAACGCCTCTTCAAACTAAGCATGTAACCATAAGGGTTTGAATTTTCTCGATCACACAGCTGTATTTTGCTAAGAATCTGAATGATTATTACCTTAAACTTTAAATATATACATAATTGAAGAATGTAATGTCAAAATGGTGAATGAGAGCTGACTTCAAGTGAGTTTTCGATAGAAAAAGATTTCAAAATCGCGAAATTAGTCGGTGATGCCGTAAGCACTAAAGTTGAACGGAGGGAAACAAGGGTGGCGGACTGAGCAATCGCACAGCTTCCAACATTGGCCGACATAGCATGCGCCCTCCTCTCCATCTGTCTAAATGGCCCGAGTTATCCGACCTCGAGTTCAGTCTGTCCAGGAATCGCGTCGTTCTAACTGGTTTCAATTCCACTGAGACTAGCCCCCTTCATGGACCGATGATCCTCGCTCTGTGTGCCCTGACTCTGTGACTCTTACGCTACGTCGCCAAATACACTCCTTGCGAGGTTGGGAAAATTTTCGTTTGTCACGGAAACCATTTTGGCCTTGAATAACCAATAATAAGTACTCTCAAGTTGGCAGTTTTGACTGACACATTGAAGAAAAACATCTCGAGAGCTGACAAGTGAAGAAAAATCACAGTAATAGAAATAATGAGATCAAAAGAAAGTGATACCGCTTGAAAGAAATACTGTTTCTTTACCTAAGCCTAATCTAACTTTATTTCAGGGATATTTTGCGTATATATCCCGAAAAATATGTAATGCCCTTTCTAACCACATTGAGGAAGAAAAACATACTCAAATTTCTTACGGAAATAAAAACTTGGTTATAATTAAAAAAAAAACATCGAGGTTTTGACCTGTAATTTGCATGTAAAATTTATTGAATTAAATCTAAGAAATGAAGTGTTATCGTAATACCATTGTTATAGTAAGTGTACCTGGTCATGAATTTATGTGTCTCTTTTAGTAACCACTGTATATCATTCTGTATATCTCTGAGTCATTTTTTTGTACTTTTGTATTAGTTTCTTCACTGTATTGTTGAACATTTGATTGAAAATTTTAAATGATTTTTGTCAGTTGCTATTGCTTTTGCATGGTTTATCTGTTAGTAGCCCCAATACAGGATCATTCTTAGGATTTATCTATTGTATACCACTCTGTAATTCCTGAAATGAATTTAATTATTATTAAATTATTATTATTATTAAAAATTGTTATTAAAAAATAGCAGGGTTTACTTGGTAGAAACTCTTCGTCTTAAAAGTGACGCATTTGGGTTGAAACTGCAGTTGACATACACGGTTCGTGTGGAAATTGTACACTGTTTTCTTTCATTTCATTTAGCGTTAATAAGCATTGGCTATTAATATTTAACGAGTTATTTCTATAGACTATCGGACATACACATCTCTTGGAAGGAATCGATGAAACTACAAATTCTTGGGCATTGAGATAAGCGAAGGGGATCCACGTCCATACTTGTTCAGTGCAAGAAGCGCAATGGTGGTTGAAAGGAAAAAGGTATTAAAGACAGAGGCAATAGGAGAGAGGCGATAGTAGGGAGACATAAGGAGAGGAAGGGAACGAGTGGAATCATTTGTGTTCCTCTGTTATGGACGACTGGTTTCTCGCTCTGCTTTTTTACATTCATTCGTGTAGCGTGGGGACAACGAACTTACTTACAGTTTCCAAGCTTAAAAGTTTGTCCGAGAAGTTTTATCCTTTAGACCAGGGGTGGCCAACCCGCGGCCCGCGTTGAACATTATCCTGGCCCGCGAGATTCATCACTCTTTAATACAATAACTTAAACACAATAATAATAACTTATTCTGTTTCAGTTATTCACTCCGAAATAAAGTCTATAGTTGGGTCTAAATCTAATATGGGGATATAGGATTTTATATGCGGCCCGCGGAGTTATGATTAATTTCCAAAGTGGCCCGCAAGATCATTTTGGTTGGCCCCCCTGCTTTAGACGACCGTGTTATAGAAAGAGCAACCCGCACGATATTTCCATCGTATTCAAAGGCGAGAATAGCACGTAGAAATATTCTTCGTTTCGTTCGCTTAAATAGACCGCTTCGTAGGACTCATTAGAGAATGGCGTAATATGATCTAAACAAAGCATAACTGTTTTTTTAGGTAGTTTCAGCGAAATATCATTTAACCTAGAAATCAAAGAATTTGGTCTCATTTTAAAGAAAAATATCTCACACTTCCAATGACACCAAAAATGCAACCCATTGCCAAATTATTTTTGGAGATATTTGCCAAAAAATACAAACATCCCTTTTACAAGGGAAATGTATACGTGTACGCACTCCAAAGAGACATCATTTACAAAATAAGGAATTTCTAACACTTAGATGTCATAAAAAAATAACAGCATTTAGTTTGTATGTTATGTTTTCTCGACTATATTTGAAAATCAATCATATTGTCACCGCAGCAGGTTCTTGTGCATCACAAAAAACCTTCCGTTTTGAAGGAGTTTCAAACGCACCGCGCGAAAAAAATGAGTCAAGGTAAAGACTTATTTAGATATTTTCATTTAATTTCTTACCATTTATGTCATATAAAACTATATAATTGCACAATTAATAATGCAATATTTAATTGATATGTCCTACGGCTGGAAAATTAAAACGTATAATTCGAATATGGTCTCTATTATGACTAGGAAACTATCTCATTCGGACTAACTTAATTTTGCGCTGTTAATATATTTGTATTCTAAGGAATGTTTCCAGATCATAATCATACATATTAACGCTGTGGGTTACCTTTAACGTACTTCTTAACACTGACCACTGAGCTGGAACTGCAGTAGCTCCAATAAAAATAGATTCAGCTCCGTTGACAGCTCACTTAAATACAAAGCTGGAACATCCTATATACATTATTCGTTTTTGTAATTTTATCTCCATTTCAAAAATTTCTTCATAGCACCAATTTCAACGACAAACTGATTTTTCAGGTTACAAATTGTCTGAAATACTTCGCCCTTTCAAATCAAAATCACAGAATTTTCCATCAAATTCTTCATTGCCATCATTATAATTTTCCAAAAAACTCAAGTTGAAATATAGCTAACTTCATTAATAATAAAAATATGGGGTTTCTTATTATATCTCACTCAATACAATATGATTTTCAGTGGCGTAAGTAAGTCATTGCTAGGGTAACAAACACGAGATTATTTGAATTACGCAGGAATCAAAACCACCGCTAGTTTCTTCTCTCATAATAGGTCTGAAAAGCAAAATTTCCATTGAATTTTAGCAAAACTAACATTCTTCCTACAAAGATGGAACTGAATAAAGTTCGGGTATTTTAATGTAATATTAGATAAAACACGCACAAAAACTCCGTTGCTTTTAAACTCCAAAACATTAATTAGAAGATGGGAAGAACGATTATCTAACATTGTCATGACTGGGGACTATAAACATCACCCTTCTCGATTATAAAATATAGCACATTTAGAGGAATGACATTGGCAGCTGCAATCCGACTTTTAAGATTTGTTGATTCAGAGCAACCATTGGGACCATTCCCAGTAAAATCACAGTTAAAAGTTTTCTCAGGGAATGTAGACATTGACGTTGCTAAAACTCAAACCGCATCAACTTCGACAATAATTGGTTTTCCTCCCTCTGCTGTAATAATTTCAACCTTCTTATTTTTCTCCTTTTTGACACTATTTTCACTGTCTCCCGGACAGATCTTACGCCTATATAATCGAAATTTCATGAGTCAATTGGATGAGATCTGTGAATTCCTGGAACAGCAGCTACATTCGACAATTAATTTCCCTCGAACAATTCACACAAAACGCGGCCTGGGTACTTTATAGAAACAACCGCTCAGGTTAAAACAATACTTGGGTTTTTATTTGGCCATCCTCACTTGCGGTGCTAACTATTTCGTCCCAACTTTAAAACGAAATGAAATGTTTAAAAACCTCTGACAGCCTCCTGCGGAGCTAGGCTTTGGGAAAATTTAGCTTCAAGAGATAGTGGGGGTATCACACCGCCAGATGGCAGATATTGCGGTTTTCGCGAGAGATGGCTCGCGACAAAATATCCTGGTCTCGGGTTTTAATATCAGCGCTCGCCCGGAGTTCAGAAAGTTGGTTGATGCATGTCCCCATTCGGCCGTCGCGTCCATGGATGTGTATCCAGGGGGGTAAGGGCAGGCCCTCCGCCCCCCGCCGCCCCCCGCCGCGAAAAGAGCGTAAATTCCAATCGGAGCGACCCACTGAGAAAGGTTGGGCTCACGTTGAACGTTAAAAGACATAACTTTTGCGGTCGTTTGACCAATGTATCACTAGAACTAGAATTCAATGAATTTCATCTCAGTCAAAAGAAAAATACATCACCTTTCCAAACACACCAAAATATCAGACACTTATTGCAGTACATTTCGAGATTTTTGTCAATTTTAGGAGATATTGGAAAATCAAATGGAGAACAAAAATAAGAAATGAAGAAGTAAAAGAAGATTAGAAGAGAAAAGGACCGAATGGGACACAATACTGAAAAGAATAACTAGATCAAATGGGCTCATCTTGAGGTACAATGAGTTGGTACAGAAAATTATTAAAGGAAGAGGAATACCCAGCATTAAATAAATGAGACAAATAAAGAGTAAAGTACATATAGACAACTATAAGGGAGTGAGGGAACACGAGCACCATAAAATGGGAAGATTAGAGGGCTGTAGTCAACAGATCTTTAGATTAGACGAACAATGACGTTTTCCAAAATGGAAGACGATACCTGTAGCAAACGTTACCAATAGCAAAGGATATCTTTCCTAGAATACCTCTCTTCAAGGATAAGAATAACTCTTTTCAAGTTACCACGACACTATTTCTCCTTGAGATGGGCAAAAGGGATGAACGTATTAACTTAACCAATATAATCTGAATTTCCCAGTAATTAAACGTTTAAAGTAGTTTGAGCGAGATAGTTCCCAAGTCATTATAGAGAACATATTCGAATTATACGTTTTAATTTCACCTGCTGTAGGACAAATTAATTAAATATTGCATTATTACTCGTGCAATAAAATATTATTATATGACATAAATGGTAAGTAATTAAATGAAAATATCAAAATAAGTCTTTAACTTGACTCATTTTTTTTTGCGCGGTGTGTTTGAAACTCCTTCAAATCGGAAGGTTTTTTTGTGATCCCGAATAATTTAGTGCGGTGACAATATGATTACTTTTCAAATATAGTTGAGAAAACATGCAAACTACATGCTGTTAGTTTTTTACGACATCTAAGGGTTAGAAATAACTCATTTTGTAAATAACGTCTCCCACGTACCATTTCCAATGTAAAAGAACTGGTATTTTTTGGCACATATCTCCGAAAGTAATGTGGCAAGGGGTTAAATTTATGGAGTCATTCGAAGGGTAGGATATTTTTCTTTAAAATGAGACCAAATTCATTGATTTATAAGTAAAATGATATTTTGCTCAAACTACCTCATTTTTATGTTTATAACGACACACATGACGGACGGACACTCAAATACAGCGGAAGCGACTTCACCTCCGCTCACGGCCGAGCAAAGGCAGCGTCGTCTCTCGTGCTTTAAGATAGTTTGACCGGGACATCTGACATTGAATAGGCTAGAATTGAATGAATTTGGTCTCATTTTAAAAGATATATACCTCATGATTCAAAAGATACGCAAATCATAGCCTCTTACCGAACCACTCTTAGAGATATTTGCCAACGAACAACAAGAAGTCAATTTATACGGGATATGGTACGGGTCTAGAAATCTAGAGAAACTTTATTTAAGAACAATGAAGAATTTCTAACGCCTAGATGCCGTCAAAAGTTAATAAATGGGTATCTTGTATGTTTATTTTGAAATTATTTATAAGAAATAATTACTGAAATAGCCAGTAGTACTTGAAAATTTCTGGAAAATTGATGTCGTTAGTGGATGATAGTATGGTATTATTGGAAAGGAGAGATATTTTTCGTTATTATGAGGTCAAGTTCATTGAACTTTAGTGAGGTAATACCTCAATTAAAGTACATTAAAACAAAACCGCCGTCGGTGATTATGTAAACTGGCCCTCTAGCGATGGGACAACAACGACGCAAGCCTTAGTTGGGAGCACAGTACTATAAAGTAGTAGAACTAGAAGAAAGTAGAGCTTGTAAACGCATAAGCACCTCCAAATAGATAATCAATGACTAAATATCATCAGAGTGAAAATATCGTTAGTGAGTATCCCAGGACAGAATATTCACCAGTTCCCAAATTTCGCCTCGTCACCGGCACGCGTGAATCCACTTACTTCTTTTCCAAATGCTTAGGGAAACGAAAATAGTCCACTTTTCTCTTGTATTTACGACAGCTATTACTACAACCTAAGGCCGCACAAAAAGACATCATCTCTTGACCTTAGAAATGCGAATTACTTTTGAAAAACTGCTTCCTTTAAGGGCTGCAAGGGTCGCCCGTCGAAAGTGCGAACCAGTCTACGTCACGCATTACGTCACTTACCCAATGACCTACCTTATATAGAAGTACTATGGTTGCGAGTATAGCAGCTTCAACGAAAGTTGTTAACGCTGCGCGGAGGACGATTCTTGGATATTGGCCACTAAGCTTCCGTTCCTAAAGTTCCGCGGTACAGAGGAGGAATGCTTATCAGTGTGGAACTTTCTAACTGCCGCCAACTCAAGCGCTTCGAGAATTGGGATGACTCACAGCCACCTGCCGTCCCTTTTTGCCTCGTATTACAATCACTACGTTTACCAATCGAACTCAGATCGATTTGGCCCGTTCAGCTCGGCAAGGTAAAGGCAACAGGCAAGTGGGATCGATTTGGGAAGCGGCTCGGCCCACTCGGCCCACTTTCTCTGCCAGTCTGAGATTACAAATCGATATGATCCGATTCAAATCACTTTCGCATTGGCGGAGCCAGGCGATCCAAATCGGTTGGCTTACAATGTTCAGAGCGGTCCGAGTTCATATATAGATATGAGTTAGATTGGCAAACGTAGTGATAGAGGCTTAAAGATTGGGTCCCCATTCACACAGTCACGGCTATGGGTGATTTCAAACAGTCGCCTCGTGGCCTGATTGCCTTTGGCTGTTTTACGAGTTTTATTGTTTCCCCTGCTTCCCTCTCTTTCTCTCTCTCGCTGCCCTCTCTTCCCCTCCGTCCTTCCCCTTCGCCCCCACTTCTCCTCTTCCTCCCATCCTCGGCGGGCAGTTCAGCGCCAGGAACTTTTGCTTGGAGTGGATTGGATACTTGGGGAGGCGAATGACGGCTAAGGTCATTTGCGCCATAGGGGATAGGTAAGGGAGGAAGATTGGATAGAAACCCGGCGCTGGCATGAGTCTGCTCTTAAGGAAAGGCCCCAAGGGGACCCCGGTTTAACGTCTCACCCGACAGACGGAGTACTGTACTTGAAGTGCCCTCCACAAGACACTCAAGTAGGGATCGGGTTCCCTTTGAAAAACATACTCCTCTGCAAGGATTTGAACCCTGGCCGCCCGTGTGGTTAGCCAGTACTCTAGTCACCACACCAACCCGATCCCCAGGAACTTTTGCGCTTTGGTGACAGTGCGACTGTGACGAGAGTTGAGAAGGTGTTTGTGAGTTCAGGAGGTGAAAAGGGGGTGGGGGGGGGGAATTAAACCACGTCTTCTCTTGCCCCCCCCCTTTCCAGCAATGAGAGAGGAAGCCGTCTTCCTCTTCTCTTGTCCTCGTGATGGTGGCGGTGGTGGTCGAGGTGGTTCAAATTGATCTTCTCTCTCCTTCGTCTCTCCTCTCTCCCTTCCTCTCGTTTCCCGGTCGCCTTTCGCGCGTGTTAATGCGTGTACTCAAGCGCACGCATAACATGCTCCCTCCGTCGTGTCGCGTGCGACAGAGACTGTGCAATACTCCCATTATGTGGTAGTATGAGGTAGTTGTATGAGTGAGATACCAATTCAACTAGATATCAACAAATTTCGTCTCATTTTAAAAGAAAAACATTCCATCCTTCCGAAGATACCGAAATATTTGCCGCTCACTGAACTATTTTCCTTGATATTTTTTCAACAACAAATTCAATTCGTGTTATTTGGCTATTGAACAGCGTCCTTTTGGACCAAAAAATATCGGAAACAAATAAAACAAGAATGTACAATGCCATTTTCAAAAGTATAATAACGTATGAATGTGAAGTCTGGCCTAGAAAGGAACGTACTAAACAATCATTAAAAGCTACTGAAATGGATTTTTCGAGACTGGCGGCGGGACGATCAAACCATAGAAAGAGTTACAAACGAAAGAATACGACAGATAATGAAAGCCGAGCACTATGTAACGGAGGAAATTATGACCAAGCAGCTAATCTGGTACGGACATGTAAAGAGAATGAACGAGGAAAGACTACCAAGAAAGATCTTGGAGCTAACAATCCAAGGGAAAAGAGGAAGAGGAAGACCTAGGAAGAGCTGGAATGAGGGAATGGACAAAGAAATTAGAGCGAAAGGATTGGAAGAAGATACATGGAAGGACAAAGAGACTTGGAAGGCTAGAAATCGGAAGACGTCAGATGACGTTATGAACCGATCCTACATACACACACACAACAAATTCAAGAGATCAGTCGTCAGAGCACACATTGGTAAGAACATGCGGCGCGAGATCGAAGGGTTTAGGGTTCGATTCCAGGACAGGAGAATGATTTTTCCTCTGTGAATTTTACACAATGGTGTGACCACCAGCGGTTGACACCGTTTAAGTTACTACGCGACTAGTCCCGCAGTTTTTTCTGAAATTATGTGATTAATGCTATAAAATACCAGCCATTTTACATAGGAAACGGTACGCGTACGTAATCCAGGGATAATTTATTTAAAAAAAAGAAGAATCTCTTACGCATATATCTCTTCAAAAATTTAAGACCTTTACCTATTATGTATTCTCTTTATTTCAACAACCAATCATTAACTCATCGCAGAAATGTATACGGAATAGTAACAAAAATCCTTCAAATGTGAAGAATTTTCTTTAAATGGCGTGTGAAATAAATGGCTAATGCATGCACATTTAGTTAATTATTGGGACATATAGTCGTTGAAACTTAATTTTTGCGACATTAATGTATAAATATTTATTTCACGGACCTTACAGCTAGAGAAAGGTTAAAATAAAATTCGATCATGGTGTCCATTTTGAAAATGGAAAAATTTCACTTAAACTACTTCTACTTTGAGCAGATCGGGACACGGACGGTGATTATGGCAATAAGGCAATGGCATGTTGAAGGGCGCTACGTTATTCACTGATAGTGAGGTGACATTGTCGAACTCCACTGTCTACCGAAGGCAGAATATGCTATGGAACTATAAATACATCGGTACAAATTATAAATAAGGAAATTTTTTCCAGAAAATAATTAAAGACGTGACCTTAGCCATATTCGACGCCTTGAAGTTAATGTCAACCAAAAAGATGGCACACTGCTAAAGACAATCCGTCAAAATCAACGACTTAATCTCGGGTTCTTGGGAAAAAATACTCCAGCATGTTACATACGCCAACCACCAGCAGTAATGGAGTCAAAACATCATGCTTTATTCCGGGACTGGCCAATAAAAACTGATTACACCATTGAATGCAATAACATGGACATCGTAATAATTAGTAGGTATATCAGAAGAATTGGTTGCACTATTAATGTAGTAGTTCCACGTACAGATAATGTAAGAGCCAACGAGAGAGGAAAAACGACCAAACATAAAGGCATGATTCGATAAAATAAAAGAAATATGATGCAATAAAAAACTTTCATCACACCCCTACTGATAATTTCCGTGGAAAGAAATGCCTATCTATAATTTTTAAATCAAGAACCTGGGAATGGACAACAAATTCACTAACCGTGAGCAGAAGGCCGCACTACAGAAAACGTGTCGAATCGTGATCAAGTTCGTAAGCAGCTGGAATTCGAGCCTTCAGTGCTTAAGCGACTTCCCATCTCAGACGTTCGCGCCTAATTCTATTTATCATTAAATTTGATGAATTTTTTCCAATTAGTGACAATAGTACTCAATAAAATGCGAAAATGGAAAAATATTAGTAAGAATAACCATAAGCCTTGTTTGGGGCAAGATAGAGATATGGACAGTACTATCATCCAACGAACTCCTGGTCGAATACATACAGGACATAATTATATTTAGAAGATTAAAATTGCATTAAAAATGAAATGTAACTGCCACTAATTGTTTAAAATGAACCATATGGAATGTAAAAGGCGTGTGAAGAGACATACTGTAGTAGAAAAAGACGTAAGGAATGAGAAGTGAATGTCCTCGACGAAAAAACTCACGAGGCGAGTACGAACATTTTCATGCATCCGCTATTGCGTTGCCGGACACTGCGCGTAGCCAATCAGACGACACATCTTGGATGGAGGCTCCGTTTCCGTCGGAGTTATCCCTATTTCAATTTTCAACGCAGCCTCCGTCACCGGAAGGGCGGAACAGGGGAGGAGAGCCGACGCCTCCCGTCAGTCACTTCTTGATCGCCTGAATCGTTAACGGGGACGAGGGTCATATCGCCCCCGTTGCCAGCCATTGAATTTTGACGGAAGCGTGACTTCAAAATCCTTTTGTCATGGAGGAGGGAATCATTAATCCGGTTCGAGCGATGTTTTCCCTAGTCATGAGAGAGAACGTGTTCCAGTGTTATTTTTAAATTTAGCCGTTGTAAGAAAATTAAAATTTATATCGTAATATCATTAATCGCGTTAAATATAGTTTATCAAGACTTAAATCTCAGTAATGAAATAAATGCATATATTTATGTAATTATTTAACTTGACTCATTTATAAAGTTGGTAGTTTCCGGAGATACTTTGTGAAATTTGCTAAACATTTTGAATGAATAGGATAAACTTTGTTTTTCCTCAATGAATTTTAATGACTTACGACCATAGTTTCGACGATAAACATCATCATTACGTGAAGATAGATTTGGTGCAACAACTTATATACTAGAGAGAATGGTTGAAGCAAGTCGACATTTTGAAATATGTGAATGCTAATTGTGACATTGTAAATGATCTACAGTCCCCTCCCCACACTCTCTAGTATATAAGTTGTTGCATCAAATGTATCTTCACCTGATGATGACGTTAGTCGTCGAAATCATGGTCGTAAGTCATTAAATTTATTGCGGAAAAACTAAGTTTACCCTATTCATTCAAAATATTGACTCGTTATTTTTACGCAGCTCGGTGAAAACATCTTGGAATGGTTTCTTTTGCGAATCTGTTGAAATTACCGAAGATACTCTCTATGTAATTTTTGAGGATAATGGAGAGTAATACAAACTACTCTCTATAAAGTTTCTGACAAGATACAGGCGTTAGTAATTTCTCAATTTTTTAAAATATGATCTTTCGTGGTTGTACCCTCGCACCTTTTCCCATTGAAAATGGATGGTGTTTTTTTGGCAAAATCTAGCACTCGTAGTTGCTCGTTAAAAAAAAACTCACGCACCTCACAATCTAACGGGCCCAACAATTGTTACAATTTTCCTATATTTCGTAATTTCTATAAGTTTAAAAAAGTGACTCAAATCAAAGTAAATCAAATTCATAGTAAACAGTAAAATAATAATTCATCCACCCACTTAACAAAAGTATAAACTTGTGAGTGAGTCCCTGTGCGTGGCATCACCATACAACTTCTGAAATGGATTTGACGAGTGCAATAAACAATTTTGCTATTGTAAATACTAGAAAAATATCTGAAACGAGTTATTATTTAACAAAAATAAAAATACATATGTTTAGTAACAATCAAATTATGAAAATAATCATAAAACATTTATTTAATATTTACTACCAAATTTTTGTGTGTCATATTTTGAATTTTCTATTCCGAATATCAAGTAGTTTTTTATTTGGTCACAAATCAGCTCTAAAAAGGTATGCATGTTAAGGAGGTGTGAGTTGTATTTAAAAATTTATATTTCTCTGATAGATGCTTTGTCATGCACCAAGGCTCCGGGCGGCCTGGATACGCCACAGCAAAAATCTAATATGCTTAGTTCGGTAAATGGCCGACATCATAGTGCCTTTGGAACGGTGAGATTTTTTTCTTTTGAAGGAGACAAAATTCTCAGGAACATGGAGAACATATATCTCGATCAAGCTAACTTAAGACTCAAGAAAATGCGAACGTTTGACGAGAGGTGGTCCTCCTGGTGTTGCGTGTGAAGCGTAAGGGATATTTGCGATCAGGTAACTAAGAAGTCACGTGGCACAGTCACGAAAGTGTAGAGTTTGATGTACTTAAATGTTACGAAAAAATCCCACTCATTTACACTACGCGATCCAGTTTCTCTCACGTGAATATTGTTGGAAGATTTGAATATTGCGATTATTGACCCAAAGAAGAGCGCATGAAGCACTTTAGTCATCCATCTGAGTGGTTAAGGCGGCGCATTACATCCGCTCAAATGGCCGAATTTGTGATGATTTACGACCCCAGATTTTTTGTTTGTCTTACGTCATCAACTTAGAATTTTTATAGTATAAATAATAGACTTTTACCAAGGGAGAATCGCATCTGAAATAGGAAAAATGTATCCCGGAGCATAATTAAACCATCGGGAAAACGGCAAGATGTAGGGTATATTTTTACAAAAACTATTATTATTATTATTGACACATATTAAACTAATGGAGACGTATCAATCCTTCTTCTGTCAGAATGCTAAGTAACAGCCGTCACGGTTGTAAGATTAAATCTGTAATTGGTATCTTTCGACAAGCTACCTGAATGGTTTTCGGCCATGATGTGCTCGGACGGTGTCGCAAACAGTTTTGCCTTCTCTCATAGATCTTATGTCAGCGTTGCCTGTACTTGCGCGCTGGGGACTTGGCTACAACTTACCGACAACTGTAGCCTTGTGCGAGAGTTATCCTATAGTAAGAGACTCCTGGCGCTAAAACGCCTCGATCGGGTGCGAGTGACGCCATCTTGTGGATTTTCGACAGAAATATTCCTTACCGCAGGGTATGATGCGTCCTCTTAAAAACCTCGGACCGTTCGTTGTTGTAGTACGAGACTCCTTAGTTACGTCATCGGGAGTTTTTTCGAGCAGTTGGAGCACGACTTCACCGGCCGTCAGTTGACCACCATCGCGAGAGCGGTGGAGGCTTCTAGTGTCTCGGCTGCGAGAAGCGTCCGCACCGGGTGCAGAAGAAGGAGCGGTTGAGTGGCTAGACCTGCTCCCCGCGAGGGGCATAGAGGGTAGGGGGCGGATGAGCGGAAGTGGGGGGTGAGGTAGAAGGGAAGGGGGAGGAAGGGAAGACGAAAGTCCTTTTGATCATTTTATTCCGCACCGCTTAGGTTTCCCAAGTAATCGCTTCCCTCGTTTTGCGGAAGGGAAGTCCCTGGCTGAGGGCACAGATTCCTTTGGACGAGGAAGCAAGGGATGCTGTGAGATGGAAAAAAAAGGGCTCCGCCGCTTCTTCTTCTATTCAATATGAAAAAGAAAGAGAGAAGGCGAATGCAAAAAAGGATTTGGGGAAATATCCTCCCACCCCAACCGCTCTCCACCCCAAATCCTTCTATAGATCCTCCCCCTCCTCCAACCCTCCCTCCCACTCCCTTCCTCCCCCAGCCCTCTGAGCACGGCCGGAACCTCTCTTAAGATGGCTGGAGTCGGAATCGTGAGTCATCGAGTGCACTTTCTGCTAACATTTCAAGTAAGTCGAAAAAGATTCTTGGGCCACACTTCAACCAAGTGCATCCGTTTGATGAGTGGAAATCACTCTTGCCATGTCTGAAATTACATATATACATACATACATACCAATCACGCTGTTCCCTTCCGGGGCAGGCAGAGTCACAGAGTTTCACTCAAGTATATATATTTGTACACCTAACTCTGCTTAAATAATTTCCTCCATACTGACCTATCCTTGCAAAACCTCTTTAGCTATATTTACCCCCATATACTGCTTCATATACGCCCTCCTGTTTTTAAGACTCCTAATATTCCTCCTCCTAAGAATTTCCTCAACCACAACTTTCTCGGCCTACCTCTACCTCTCGCACCATTCACTTTACTCTTATATATCTGTTTCGTTATTTTACTTTCATCCATACTCTCCACATGGCCAAACCAACGAAGCACACTCCTATCATATATGTCCATTATTGGGCATCTAACCCACATTCATTTATTACCCTCTCATTCCTGACCCTATCCATCCTACTTTTGCCGCAAACTTTCCGCAGATATGTTATACCCACGGCGTTTAGTCTACTCTTAAACGTCTGAAATTGTTGTATATTATGCTAAAGATCTATTTGCATAAAATTATATACGTATATGTATATATAATATGAAACGTATTATTTCGCGCCTAAGGAAAAACGGGTACACGTAGAATGGAATCATTTCAAAATATTTGTCAAGTGCCATAAGTCTACTTGTTGAACTTATATTAAATTAACCAGATAGGGAAATCGGCAACTTGCAATTTTTTCCCCTTTGTCTATGGTTATTACCATAAAAGGTATACACATGCAACATATCATTCGAATCTGCGCAATCACGTAAATCGCTCCCGCCACCTCTACGGAACACTCGCCTCGCCGGCATTCGCCTCTTCATCCCGTCGCGAGCACATCTCACATCTCTTTCGACGAATGGGGAGAAGAGGAACTGACACACATAAGATGTAGGAAGAGAGAGAGAGATTGTCGCTTTCTTCCTCTCTCTCTCTTGGCTTCCTTTGGTTCTTCCTTTCCTACTTTGCCCGCTCGCGTGCATGTATATTTAATGACCAAGTATCCTCTCTTAGCGAAAAAGTGCTCCCCGGGCGATGCGACCGCTTGCGTACCCACCCCTTCCTCTTCGCCACCCCTCAATCCCTTCACCCTGTCCGGCAGGCACTGCGCCGGCGGTAGAGAGAGAGAGGCGAGCACTCTTCATTAGTTTCCGTGAATATTAAAATCAAAATGGGTTTTTAATGAATATTTAACGGAGATGTAATGAAGGTCCTCCTCCTCCTCCCCGTGGTTATTCTACCCTTCCCTTCCTCTACCTACCCCTCCTCCTCGGGATGGGGTTTCCCGGGGCAGCGGCCGGCACCCCGCCCCCGTCATCCACTGTGCCCAGTGGCGCCACTCCACACAAATGCGTGTGCGGCCTATGCGTAGGTATGCGAGACCTACTGTCCGGGCAACAACTATGCAGCCTCGAGTTAGAATACCGATTAAAAACGAGCCATTGTACTTACATGAATTCAAGTCACAGCACGCATTGCCTTGTGTTAATTTACGTTTATCCATGGTTGACAATAAATTTTTGTTACGCGATGAGGACAAAAATGTGTCATTTTGTGGCATTTTCTAATAGGACGTCCTATTAGACATTTTATAATGAGTAACCTAGAAGTTTGATCACGATGAAATTTTTAAACTGATCAGTAAAAACATTTTAATGCATCTCAAAATTTTTAATTCACTACAATTCGCCATAAAAACTATGCTATCACTTTACTTAATATTTTATTTGGTAATGATCACAATTGGAAGCATACTCTTGGACTTGATTTGAAACTGTTGCTGTAGTATTTCAAAACAAGCACCGTTTTCAACCCATATTACGAAATCGAGTTTAATCAAAGTAATATACAACCTAGCATTAGGGCACGCGTGCTCCATGTGACGGCACGAGCCTTCTGTCCGACGTATCATATTCTGTCCGAGCGCACATTTCTTTTTAAGTGGTGTGCAGAATCAATGACGCTTCACTTTTGGAGGAAACAATTACCTTCACCTCAAAAAACGCATGATGAAATTCATTTGAGGAAATAGTTAGGTAAATTGACTATATTGAGCTAATAACATTAAAGCGCGGATTTTGATGATCCAGAGGTCGAACGCAGGAGAGCATGTGTGAGAGTGTACATGAATACGAAATATTTATTGGTGTGTGTCCACCGCTGAGTGGTTTGTGTGAATGAATGATGAAGGAAAAACTTGACAAGGCCGTACACCTACATACCACCCCGCGAGCCGCCGCTTGGGCGTGTGGCAGGGGGTGGTAGGTCACCAGCCGTGTAAGGATGTAAAAGTTTTTGAGGTGAAATGGTGACATGTACTATGGGAGTGTATTAGGAGGAGCTCAGTTTCTATGGTCACTTATTGTGCGCGGAAAGAACGAGTTTTTGTATTTATCTGTTCCGCTGAGTATTTCTCCTATTTTATCGTATCTGTCAGACCTAGAAATGTGGAGAGGCGTCACGATATATTCTATATGCCGCTCTGAAAAATAGCAGTTCTGAATTTATCAAGCAGCCTAAGCCCAGCGTGCAGCCTCCGAGTCTCTAGGGGCTCCCACCTTAATCCCTCTAAAAGTTGTGTAACACTATAGGTATGTGCGTAACAAAAGAGATGAAAAAAAAGAAAGTCTTATTCGGGACGTAGCTTACGTTTTATGCTTGACACCAATTGGCAAAGATTTCCTTTTTTTATGAATATTAATGCATGAACTCATACGTGCACACATACATAAAATATAACTGCAACACTGAGAAAACATAAAACGGGCGCTCATAAAAATTGTAGGACGTTATGACGATCGAGTCGTCATCGTCAGTGGCACTTCCGCCGCCGCCATTTCGCAAATAACTTTATAAATTTAAAGCAAGATTTATAAATATTATTTTTATTCGAATTTCCAGAAGTTTTGTATTCTTGTAAACGGTTGAAATTAAATGTCTTTTTATGCTTTCTCGTTTAAATTGGCGTATTTTAGTAGTAATCTGAACAATATCCATTAGAACCAATGAAAATATCTTAACTTTTAGAATAAAATATAATTAAATAAGCATGGAAACCCATAGTTCATTCGTCTAAGTAAATACAAACCACTTCAAAAACGCTACATTACAGTTTTGTTTGTAATTCCCGTAGTAAGTCACCCGGAGGCCAGAGAAAAATTAATGCAGAGACTTCATACTTAGAATTGATAGCTTTGATATTCGATTGGTGATGATTGACTCATAACTTCGATTCCAGTCCACTTCATATTCCGAGACATTGACCAACTGCCGCAATAAATGGAGATTTTTTACAGCACTATTTATCTGCATCTCATTATTTTTCCCGTGCAGGGTACGGTGAACGTGGGTTTATAGCGTAGCCCTAAAGGAATACCAATTTGACAGTAGATCAATGTACGGGGCCCATCCAGAAAGTAAGTTTCCCTATTTTTTAATAAAGAAAACATAGTTACGTGAAAAACGTTATTGGCAACAGGTACAGCAATATTTCAGCTATTTTTCAACATAGCCACCACCAGAATTAAGACAATTGTGGTATCGTGGGATCAACTTTTGATTTCCTGTGTCGTAGAAATCTGCCGCCTGTGAATGGAACCAGCGTGTGACAATCGCCGAACTCCTGCAGAACAGTTGCTGTGCGCCGAGCCGTATGTGCACGATCATATTCGGCTGGGAGCTGTTTCATCATCCACCATACAGTCCTGATCTTGCTCCCAGTAATTTTAATCTTTTCTTGCGCCTCGAGAAATTTCTGTCCTCCGGTCAGTGTTTTGATAACGACGAAGGGCTGAAGACGACTATCACACGCTGGTTCCATTCACAGGCAGCAGACTTCTACGACACAGGAAATCAAAAGTTGATCCCACGATACCACAAGTGTCTTAATTCTGGTACGCAAAAACGCAAACCGCCTAATTAAGGATTGTGATCGCAGTTATTACCCTTAGAATGAGCTCCTGAGACACCTGAAGAAATTAAAAGAACAATGATCATGGTTCCATTATCATGTACACAATTAAGAAATAGCAAAAACGTAAGCAAATGCGCCCGGAGATTCGTGATTGCGATCCTGATTTCAGTGGAAAATTTACATTTTTCGGGAGCTACTCATCCCAAGAGAGAAATTTCACGCGCTATATAAATTTATTGAATGTGATTTTGTAATTTCTATTCACTAGACCGATCAGCGGAAACTACGCAAAATAAACAGCACGGATACAATTCACTGCATGAATATTAGAGTATACTCTCCTTTCAGTCACGGCGTACCAGGAAAGATATGTACGCGGGATGTTCATTCTCTAATTCCGCCAGAAGTACTTCTATTTTCAAATTATGCTTACGTTGGAATTCTGGTACTTTGTTTTTGTAAGAAACAGTTCATTTCCCCTTTTAATCGGATGAAAAGCTGAGTAGAACGTAAATCATTCCCTCTCCACACAGAGATAAAGACATATGTTTTGTGCCCGAACGAAATGTATTTTCGTGAATGAGAGATATTAATGTGGCAGTTGCTATGGTTATTTTTTCATATTAATGGCGTGGAGAAGCACCAAAATCGTGGAAATGAATAACACTCTGGTATTGCGGGCAATTACTTGATGCGATTAATATAAAACGACTCGAAATGGCTTTAGGTGGGAGAATGGGACCCCAGGGATGGGAAGAGGGAGTGACGGTTCATTAATATAAATTACTAAATCCTGGGCCGCTACTACGGTGACCTTAATAAGCTGGAAGGAAGTGACGTAGGGGGAAAACCACACGGTGGGCATTGATTCAAAGGCCGGAGGAAAGAGCATTCACACACTGGCGCCTCCTAGGGCCAAAGAAGTTAACCTATATAACAATCAATGAAATAACACCCTCATTATAAAACATATCCCCAGTAAACTCATCAAAGTATTTTATTCACATTAATGTAAATAATATAAAAGTAATGAGACAAAGAAAGAAAGAGAACAAAGACAGCTGTGTTCGTCAAAAAATAGGAGCACAAACACTGAAGCAATTAGAGCGTTTCATGCTACTTTGGTAGTACGCTATGAGAAAATGGACACAGTAGCAAGTACATGAATAGGAGAATAGCGGTAGCTGAATCATTGTTCAGTCACACTAGGGAGCCGATAACTGGGACCATGGGTAAGGTTATAAAGAAGATATTAATGAAGAGCAGGATGTGGATTCCTACGATGTATGGGGCGGAAACGTGGACTCAGACAATGGAGAACGAGAACAGGCTCCTGGCGTTTGAGATGTCGGTGAGGACGAGATGGAGAGGGTATGGTGGGCGGTAAGGAAGACAGACCAGGAAGAGCTTAGTATGGTGGGTGAGGAAAGGAAACCGCTTAATGAAGTCCGGGATAGGAAGGGTAGATGGCTGGAGGAGGCAATAATTGCAGTTAAAGAAGATGGTTTGCTCAAGAGTGTGATAGAGGTAAGGATGTCGGTTAAGCGGGGAAGAGAGCGAGAGAATAGGATAATGGACGGAATGAATAAGCTAAAAACGTGCTACGAGAAGAAAAAGGGAATATTTGATGTGGAAAAGGTCCAGAAAATAAAGCTAATCAGGAGTTTCTGTGACTTAAAAAAAGCCTGCCATTAACCGGTAGCATACTTAAATGAAAGTTTATGTGAATTATACTCATTTTTGTGAAGAGGCTTCAATTAGATTAACAGATGTGAGATCGAATGCTTGGCACGCGAACTCGAGGATGTCGTAGGTAAAGCCGTTGTCTTTTTTGCGCTCCTTGTACGATTTTGGAGAAAGCTACAAGGAGCCCAGCATATTTTCAAAATAAACACGTTGTATCTAAATGAGTGTCACATTTGAATCATTCATAAGTATTATATTGACTGATATTTCTCATTTGTAACTTGTTAACTAAAACGTTGAAATCAATGATTAGGAGTAGATTATACAATGATAATAATTGAACAGCTAATATCCGAAAGCATCACGCTGATTCATATATTGGGGTCTGGGATATTTTGGATGGCTGTTTCGGCGGGGGGACGTGTTCTGCACCGGTCGTTTCGTCGCCGAAACGGTTGAATATTACGGCCGGTGCCTTGCTCCCGTGCGTCACTACTTGTTTGGCTAAGGCTTCCGTGAGTATTTTCGAATGCCATACTCGATTTTTCCATTTGTATCATCTCTAATGATAGCCATAAGCGTGGCTAGTGGAAATTAACGGAGCTTATACACCCTCTCGCAATTACCAGCTATAAAAAGTTCACAATTTAGAGTCATACATCTTTAACTAAATTCCAACTGCCATCAAACCATTGTTAGTGAATTCGTATATTCTTGAATAGAAAATTTTTCAGCATGGTCGTATCATCAGCAAGAATTCTGAGAGTGAATTTACCCTTGGCACTGATATTTCTAAGGTACAGCAGAACAAAGGGTAACAATGACACCTCCTTGAAGCACCAGTGATGTGCGGTTTTAACATGAACATATAGTGCAACCATATATTCTAGATCATTAAGATTTTACTGAATTATTACCTGATACATTATCCGCTATATAGTGTTTAAACTTATGGAGCAATTATCGGCAAGGTAAAATATCTAAAGCTTCTAAGAAACCACTACATAGGCATCGCACTAACGAGAAATTTAATTTCCCCAAGGATTGAAATTATAAAAAAGAACAGCATCTCGCAACATCCACCAATTCAAAAACCATCGCGGTTCAGAATCAACAACTTCACCGAACACAAACGATATTTTCATACATGTCATCCACGCAGTTACTTCAGTGACTTTCCATTAATAATAAATATATTCATCGCATATAATCAGTATCCACATACAGATGTAAATACAAATGAAAGTCTATCATCATAAGCTCACCAACAATATTACTAGTTGGGAATTTCTTAGAAACACTTAGGAAAAATATCATTCTTCTTCCGTATATTTGTTATTTCATTTATTTACAGTGTTTTGACAAAGCATTCCTAATTTCGATCCTTGCCAACGACTGGCAACTTCCACAAACGAGGAGTACCGTCACGTCATGTTCCGAGCGAGACTCCATTGCAAGATCAAATTTCTTTTTTATCCGGAATACTTTAATCGTTGAGTATTTGATCTCTTATTTCCACGGAGTAAACGTGGCATATATGGAGCAAAAATCTATTGTATTTTATACTTTGGATGGAATGTGTAATTTTATAGAAATGCTCTGTAGTTTGATCAATTTTTCGATTGCCTGTTTCTTTCACAATAGGAAGTGTGGTTTGTCGTAAGCATTGACCACCAATATTTGTCTCTCATGGAAGTTTCATCGTTATCTGCTACCGAGAACCAACAGTAAACCGTGCATGTCTTCGCTGTTGCTATAGTACACCTGTACATTGTGTGGATGTAAAAACATTCATTGAGCTGTCTTACATCGTTAGAATGCTAAAATTGCAGCGGTCTTTTGTGAAATGTCGCCTATTGACTGGTTTTATCCGGAGTTGAATCAGCAATCATAGTTACATTAACTTAAGGAGCCAATAGTTTAATGAGTTTTTCCGGTAACATACGCCCTGCTACACATCCTTCAGGTGGTTCGCAAGGTATTGTGCAAATATTGATTGAGTTTCAGCTACACCGCGTGCCGTGCCGCACCCGGTGTCAATAATATTTACCGCTCCTCTACTATAGAATCCATAGCGTAAAGTGTGGTGGTAGACAATTTTGGCGTTTGTATTATGATGAATGAGTGGTCGAAACACGCGAGAGAACTCCGTTTAAATATCTTTCGCTAGCTCTTTACGAAAACTAGAGAGAAGGTTAACTTAACCATGTCACCTACTGGAGTAATTTTTTGTTTGTAAAAGCAGGATTCTTTTTCGGAATATTAGGAAAAACTTCAGGGGTTTATCTTTACAATGGCATTATTTGGAGAAACCAGGGTCCGTGTTATAAAAATATTTTAAGCTATCCCGGGGGTTTTGGAAAGGTCTAGCCATCACTTTCTGTTATGTCCGCATTTTAAGATAGAATACTACATGAATATACCATTATCCTTACTAATATATAAAAATGTTGTATTGTCAGTCTGTTAGTCTGTTTGTATGTTGCTCCATCACGCCAAAACTACTGGACCGATTGAGCTGAAATTTGGCAAGATTCATGGAAAATATATCTGGTCGTAAAATAGGCTGTTTTAAATAGCCCTCGGTGCCCCAAAAGGCCGCCCTGGTGGTCCACGCTAAGCATTGGGTTCGGTGCAGTGGTTTCACTCTTTACTTTTTTAAAGTACTTTTACTCAAGATAGATGGCTGAAATTTTTTTATCGGATGGCTGAATAAATAAAATTTCTAATTCTTTCGATCGATTTTCTTTTACGCTTCATTTTGTCTGAAAATTATATTTTTAGCTGAAAAATCTCACATTTATCTCTGAAATCAACCATTTCTTTGGCAAACAGTGATTTGATTTTCAAAGGATATTCACGCCTCTAGTATTAAAATTTCACGTTTTCTTGCAGGCCCATGAGAGCACGTAGAAAGAAAATCTGTAGGGCCTATAGTCCCATGGGCCCCATGATAGGTATTTTCTGGGGGTAATCGATAAATTCAATGCATATTTACAACAAGTATACTTTTCACTGTCTCTCCTCAAAGTTGCCCTCGTGGGGGCACTGCATGTATATGAGAGAACACATACGTAGTAAACAATACATATATAGGAATCAAATAGACTACACACGCAATAAAATGTGCAAGATATTTACGTGCAGCGAATAGTAATGGTAATAATGCCTCTGTTGCTACAATAAAAACACAGCGTTGTTTATTATAGTTCATTACTCAGATGTATTACACGTGGTGGGACCTCATCATAGACGTTACGAGTTATATGTTTAAAAGTGTTAAAGTGCTGTTAACATACTTTCACTCAATCATCGAGGTGCCGAATTCAAGACTCTCACCCACTGCTGTGTTTCTCCTCCTTGGACTTGGAAAAATATATCCATCAACGTGCCTTATAGAAAGAAGAGTAACTTTTTGAAAATGATCTTCTAAAGCCAGAGGAATGTCTTCTTTGCAAGAAAATGAGCCTACGCAGAACAACGGCGAAGATTAGACTTGGATGATCAAAGACATGCCCACCAGCGATCTAATGAAACCCCTAAAATACCGGCACGCGTGAAGGGAGCAGGATGCTGCAAGACGTCATTTCCTCAGTTTCCGGGCTTGACATTGATTGTCCATTTAAATAACATTTGAAGTGAGCCTTGAACAAAATTGCACTCAATCACATCTGTTAATCCGGTAGAAATCACTACCCCAGGCGTAGTAATGTAAATGATGTAAGATATTAAGTTAATTTTTTTGACTAAATTACAATAGGGTTATCACTTGGGTTTGCGACTCGAAATTTAAAATTTAAACGTAAATCATATGCTAATACGAGTGTGTTTTTACTTGGAATGATACCTTGGCCTTTTTAGCAACTATCATAATGCAATGAAACGTATTATTTCGCGTTAAGGAGGAAACCTGTACATAGGTACTCGATTTATTTCGGAATGTATGTGAGAGGTGTCATAGGGTCACGTGCAAAAGAAGCGTCAAGACACAAAATTATTACCTCACATTTTTTTTTACTTTTATCGAATTAATTAAAAGCAATCGATTGCAAAGTTTCACTCATCTCCATACATGAACAGCAATCGCCCCAAACAGCTGAAATTTGCCAAATTATCGCTCCGATCTTCGCGTGCCGCGTCACAGCATTCGTACGAAAATTCGCGCGGCCATCTCCCCGCCCTGCTTTCATCTTCAACTCCCTTCAGATTATTTACGCCTCTTTCATTTATGATTTTCATTTCGACCCTTCGAGGAGGATGGGGAGGCCGTTTTTATCAAGAGCAAGGCCTAAAGGGGGGTCGCGACGTCCAGCGAGAGCCAACGGAGAGGGGATGGGGGAAGGTTGCGCCAAATATTTCATCCCAACGGTGGCAATTACGGGAGTTATAATATTTCGCGGTTAGCTCTAGCCGTTGCTCCCTCTTCTACCTCCCCGCCCTACAAAACTCCTTTCTCCTCCTCCCTCTTTCCCAAACATTTCGCACCCTTACGACGCACCCTCTGGCCTCCCCTCTTCCTCATAGAGAGGTTTGAGCGAGATTTTTCCTTAGTCATGGCAGACACCATTTTGAAACTTCATTATATTTTATGCAGCAGCTATAGTAAGCATGAAGTAAATATTTTTGTAATAATCGCGAAAATATAGTTCAAATCATTGACATGGTCAATACCAGTAATAGTCTGTTAAATGGAAAATATTGTGTGATTTTTAAATGACGAGGATAACAATATATTTAACATTGATGATATCAAAGATTTCTTCGTATACAACGTTTTTGTTAGTACCGTATTTACCTTACCCCACCACTTTTGAGGCTCAAATTCCAGGAAAAACATGAAACAGGTGGGAGAGTCCTCAGGGAAGTACCCAGTGCCAGTTTTGAAAGAATGTGCGATGCTTTGTATGTTTTGTAATTGAGCAGTAAGTGTTTATAAATGTTGTTTGAATGCTAAAGGAAATAAATCAATCAATGGTGGAATAGAATGCTTTAATTAAGGGTACCTAGCCTCCCTCTGGCTTATCCTCCCCGTGTAAGACCCCCCCCCCACTTTTGAAACGTTTTTTGGGAAAAAAGAGGGATCTTATATTCAGGTAAATACGGTACATGCGGTGCTGATGCCGACCAGTCTTCTTTGTGATAAGAGTAATTTTAAAAACGGTAATGTCCTCGCCATGTGTCAGTTAGTGTGGAGTGCGTAAATGGTAGCTCGCCTGCCATCTATTGGCGCTCATCTGAATTCTCAAGCCTAGCAACTATATGTCACGTGCGTACGCGTAGCCTAATCTGTGGTAGATGACTTAGAAGAAGTCATTTAATCCATGTATGTGTCTCAACACGACCCACGCCCCCCATTTTCCCGTCGAGCGGGCGACACGTCGTTCCGTGCGCACCGCGAGGCGGGGACACCGCCCACAATCAGGAGACGCGAGAGAAAGGGAGGAGGGAGAAGAAGAAAAAGGAGAGAGAGAGGAAAGCACTTCGGGACGACGACGAACACCCTTCCTCCATTTCGCGGCAATTCTTCTTCCCCTTCCCCTCCACCCCCCACATCGACCCCCTCCCCCAGCAGCTCACCAACCCCCCTCCTCTCCTCCACCCTCCCATCCTCTCTCTCTCTCGCCCCAAAAGCCCTCCGGGATTCATTTGTTCTTGTACTGAAAATGGATCGGCAGAGTCTGGGGCGTGAAAGCCATAAATATGCTTTATACGTTGCCACAGCAACCCTCTCCCTCCCCCCTCAACTACTCCCCCTGCCTCTGCCACCGTCATCACCTCAAACAACCTACATTCCCCCCTCCCCTCTTCCCCTTCCAATTAAACTTAGGACGTTCCCCCTAGCAGGGCCCACGGAAGGGCCTTTCCCACTCGACAAGGACTCGTCCTCAGTGGAAACGTGAGCTCCACGTTACAGCCACTGAACCTTTACCTTTCCAATGCCATAGTTCGTTCCAAATACATACAATTGGCAGTATGGGCTCTCATGGAGGTTCGCTGCCAGCGCAAGTCTCCAACGGTGCGAGGTTGCCGATAGTAGCAGGATAATTAACATCGTGTGGGGCAATGCGCTACAAACTACATCTTTAGAAGTCTTCCAATATCCAATATTACTCCCTATGGTAACTTATATAAATCGTGGAAATGGAAGTTGATTTACTGAGTGACCTTGGCGTGAACGAAGGGAACTGAAGTTTGACAACAGTGTTCTCCCACACACATACATGCAGTCAACAAAATATGAAACGCAATACGAAACGGATTTGAAATTTCCACGAATGAAGGAGTCAAGAGGTACAATCACAAGGGGATCGAGAAGTTGGTGCACTTAAATTATTCCCCATTCTCTTTTGCGGCCTGGAAGATCGAGTTTTTATCACGAGAATATTGCTCATGATGTTGAATATTGTGAGGCGCAATAAATAACATATCAGTAATATAATCCGTCTCGGATAAATTAAATTACTGATATTTTCGGAAACTATTTCGGAAACTGTTTTTAATGAACCTGGTCAATATGTACACGTTACTCAATTGAACATCGACTCGAATAGAGACCATGTACTCTCTCATACAGATGGAAAGCTGAGAGAACATTGACGACGAGTACCTTCGGCTTGCCGAGACAATATTCTGACCAATATGGTAGCCAGGATCCCTAGCAAAAAATTTCCGCGCTTTAAATGTGAGGTATTTAAGGGCATCCGTATATCATGAGAACGATTACCCAAAGCAGAAAACCTATCTTTCGCACGTTCTTCATTGTTTCACAGTTCTCTGAGAAGGACACCAACAAGACATCCACCAAATAAGAATGCAGACTTCGGACGCTATCCAGTGTAGGGAGTTGGTAAGAGTGGTGGAGAGGTAGGACCGTGAGAGAATATTTGGATAGAGAAATCTTTGACTTTAGCATTCTAAATAAAGAAAGCTTTCAGTTGAATGCTTTTCTGAAACACTGAAGCTCTGATGGACGGAACTAAGAACTGACCTTGAAGTACTCGAGAATGCCATTCGAACAGACAGTGGGAATCAACGGCCACAATATCTATTGTCAACTGCTAAGATTCCGATCCGGATATTTAGCCAATGATATACCATAGTGTTTCATGAGGAGAAAAATATATTGAACGAACCTCCACAGTCTGTTAAAGATGAAAATCATTGCCGGGCATGAAATAAAGCAATACTCACAAAAGCTCAACCCTTCATTGTATCCCGACGCGAAGAATTCACATCAATGTAAGATGATTGATATATTTTCGCTGTCTTGGAACAAATTTCCGTGATCAAGTCGACAATCACGTTCTGCGTCCACACTCCTTTCCCTTGGAGCTAGTCTCGCTGCAGTTGATGCATCAAGTCGTTCGATCGCTATCCTTTAGTCAGATGGAAAGGGCGTGACGTCAACATACTGTAACCTGGTAACCGAAATATTTACCGTTCTCGCTGCTCTTTCATAGGTTGCCTTCGAATTACAAGCACCAGGGGACATATTAGCGGATATCAAGTAAAAATATCTACCTTCTCTTGAAAACTGAAGGTGGGTACTCTTGAAGCGTATATTAGCTACTTTGAGGTAGTGATTCTACTAGATGTTTTCATGACTTTTCTATGGGTGCACTAAGTCTTATTATGAATAAAAACAAATATAAAAGGATATCTGAAGAAGATGTTTTCTAGAATCACGTGACAGCCGATTGCTGAGTTATCGAAGGAAAAAACATAATAACATTGCAAATTTAGTGCGTAAGCTCGTAAGTGCCAAGGTAAATTGGGAGGAAAAAAGATGGGAGACCCATGATATAGCTTTGAGCGTAGGTCACCGTAGAAAGTGCCCTTTCAATCTACATCAATGGTCACAGCTAAGGCCACAGTGTGCGGCGGCTATGTCATAATCGTAAGCATCAAACAATACATTCGGGATTGTCACGCGCAATTTCCACTCATGGAAAATTGCCACCTATTAACTCTAAAGAAACGACAGAAGTGTCATTTCAGCAGGGAGAGAGAAGGGCAAAATTTATAAGAACGGAAAAGGGGTGAGAATGAAAACACATTTTCGATTAATTTTACGGAAGATCCATAACAAAAGGTCTGACCAAGACTCGCCCAAAACGCCGTCAATTCCCGCCGGGAAGATCTCGCCGGGGAAAGTAGCGCACCTTCTGCCCTCCCAAAAAGGCCTCACGAAGGAAATTCCAAGCCGAGAGGGCAGCAAGATTGCAATGTCATCCAATTCCGATGCCTGGGGTTCTTCGGAGACTCGGGAAAATAACGAGCATTGATAAGAGAACAAGTCTCGGGGAGGAGAAAAAAATGTTTGAGTTACTCGTTCCCTTTTCCGTGGCATTAGCTTCCAACGGCCTCAAATGGTCCAGCAGAGGAGGCCACTCTTCCCCATTCCACCAACACACGGACACAGCCTCCTCCTACTCGCCTTCACTTTTCGCGGTGCCCAAGCACTTTCCATCCCCACGGTAGGACGATCCCCCATCTCCTCCCCCCTTTAGTCGTAAACATCTTCGGCGGAGGCCATTCCGGGAAAGGGGGAGGGGTGGGCGTTTGGGTTCCAAAAAGCCCTCGCTGCCCCCTCCCCCTCCGCCCCCATTCGCCCCGGATCGCCCCCCGTCCTCCCTCGGAGCGCACATTCCCATTCAACGGCCGACGCCGATGCATCGGTTACAGCGTCGACCAGGAGAGATATCCAACACTGGCGCCTCCCCGTGATTTAAGGGTGCAATTGCGAAGCGCTTCCTTCCGCCTGCCCCGCGACCTTACCCCAGAGGGGAAGGGGGTGGAGAGGGGGGTAGGGAAGCGCCACGGGACGCCGTATCGCAAAACAGGCGCCACCAGCCCAAACCACCTCCCTCCCCACCTTAAAAGGTGACCTCATAGCCGAGCCCGTGATCCAAAGGGGCGGAACACACACACACAGGGTCGCATTTTTCAAAGCGATGTTGCGTTATTTTATATCCCTCTTTCTGCCTCCTCTTCTCCTCCTTGTCGGAGGAGGTCTTCCGTCTCATCGTGGCACTCTTCTCCACCGGGACGCGCAAGGGTTTCATAAAATTCCGACGGAAGTGTCGTTTTCGCTCTTCCCCTCCTCTCCCCTTCTCTCGACACTACTATTTGAGAGATAGGAGTCCGATGCGAGACGGGGCAGTAACAGGCGGCGGGAGGATCGGAGGGGTGGCGGGGGACAGCTGGGAGGCAGGGAAGCAGGGAGGTCGTCGCCATGGCACCGTATCTTTACTCTCCTCCTCAACGGCCTCCGTCCATCGCGCGTGAAGCGTTAAGATTACACCGTCTCGGCGTCGCGATGGTGCGCCCCGTCCAGTTGGGGGGCGGAATCAGGAGTGGAGGAGGGGGCACAGGATGTGGGGGCGGGGGGGGGGGGTTGGGAGTGGAGGGAGAGTGGAAAGCACGAAAGGGAAGAATAGGCAGTAAGATAAGAGGGGCGACCTTGAACTCCCGACGCATTCTGCATACTCACTCTAGTATTGAGGAATTATGAGCGAGATATCATTGAACCACTTGTAATTCGATGATTTTGAATTCATTTAAAAAATGAAATATCTCACCAATCCAAAAATACCATATTAACTGCCACTTACCATACTTCCTTGAGAGATAGTTTTCAAAATAGACAACCGTTTTGGGTGGGAATTGACACGGGTATGCTTTTCAGAGAGGCTTTTTTCTGAGAAAAGAGGCATTTCTTAAGCCCAATTCTCATTAAAAATGGGACAGAATAAACTTTATATTAATTATGAATAAATTTTAATGAAATAAATTAATTACTCACTGCAGTAATTATTTGAGGACCGCAATACAACCTTCCGTCGTGAATGAATACTCACCGGACGGCGAGGAAAAAATGAGTCAATTAGAGAACTTAAATGGATATATTAATTTTAATAACTGCGATATTTCAGATATGTCAAATTATATAACTTTACGCTGTCAATGACACAATACTTAGTTCAATCTTTTAAAAGCTGGAATCAAAAATAAAATTAGAATATTTTAACTAGAAAAAAATCGAAACTACCCTTAGTTACGTTACCCTGGACACCATGATGTGAAAAAGGTTACGTAACATGATGTCGAATCGATGAAGGCACAAATAGAAATTTTGAGCTGCTAACGTAGATTTAATGCTATATAAGAGATTTCAACGCAGTGCATCATCATCTCGTAACAATAGTACATCGATATATGATTCACATTAAATCGATGTTTTCATTGGAGAATTGTGGCTTCCGTATTCACTGTATTGAATTTCCGCCACAACGCCTGTTACTTTTCTTGCTAAGAAATTGATATAAAACGTACAATTTGTCTTTCGTAAATTTTCAGCGCTTTACTCACTACATATGTTTGTGTAATTAACATGTATACAGCCGTTGTAGGCTTAATCCTTAATCTAGTAACATTAGTATTTACAAGATTAGCTCTTCTCTTAAGAATCTCCTTTAAAGAATCCTTTGCGTCGCCAACTATTTATACTTTACAACTGAGTCAAACTCGGGTATAAAGCGTCACCAGCATGAAAAAATAAATCATTCACATTTTCTTTTAATGAGTTTCTTAACTCGCGTTCTGTCTCAGATTTTCGTTGTATTTGAAGAGAAGTTGTCTGCTCTCTCAGATCGGAAATCCAGAAAAAAATTCGAAAAAAAACAAACATATTCGAAAGATCAGTTCTTTCTCAAAATGAGAAATAGCTTAGGCCTGCACCCAAAAGGGAAAGGAGAGGGAATACCGATTCGTAGGGAAAAAAGTTCGTTTGAGAACAGTATCACTTTTCCATTATTACTTTAAAATTTTGTTTTGCACGCATCTAATTTGCACGCGGCATGCGTCCCCCTTATTTTGGAAGCAACCTTTCTCAAGAGTGAGAAGCACCGATTTTTTCTTCAAATACTAAATTAAATTCACATATCACTCTTTATCATTGTCACTCGAATATCATTCGAAGTTACCCAAGTCACGTTTTTAACTTTTTGATTTGAATCAATAATATATATTGAAAACTTCTCTGGCTTCCCAGGTGCGAAGAAATGATACGGAGTTTTCTCCGCTTCATGGAATAACTATGAATGGATGAATAAAATGTAGTTCACGGAATAATTTAGAATTCTCTCCAGTCTTGCCTTTTTTTAAAAGCAATTTTTCAAAATTATCTTTTCTATTACAGCAAATCGAATCAATATCTTATTCATTAAGTTGAAATCTGAGCAAAGTCAAAATCACCGATCATTCACACAGATTCGTTCCCGAAGAGGATAGGAAATAAATACGGATATGATAATGATGGAGAGAAAAATTTGTTTGAACCCACCAATGTTCATAACGGCGCAAATAGTTTCGACACATCGAAACCTCATGATGACAGCAATGCATCCAATCGCACCAAAATAAAAGATGGAGGGATAAACAAAGTTTTATTTTCCAATCAGAGAGAAGTAAATTCCAAATAATTGTCCTGAAGATCATCAAAATTGTTTGGTCAAACAATGATTCTCTGAGTTACATCGGTAAACGTACTCCTGGCTCGATGCAGTGAAGGATCTATGAGGCAGATAGTACTCGCTAATAAACAATATTCGGATGCCTCGAAACATAGCATCAATAGCTTGGGATTGGTGGTCCTTCCCTACAGCCGGTACGTTAGAAAGGGAGATTAGGACAAAGGGACACTCGAGTTGAAACGTAATGAGAGGTGGAGGACACTCCCATTCCTTCCCGATATCTCTCGCAGATAGCCGACGCGCGACCGCACTGCATTCTGGGATTAAAGGGCAGTGAATACCAAGACTGAAATGAGAGTAGCAGTGGAGCGATCAAAAGGTAACGGCCCACGAACGTTGCGAGTGGAAATGGCAGACGAATACGAATGCAGGCAACCAAGTGCCTTTAAGTGTTGTCTACAGATTTACTAAAAGCTTCTGCTGCACTGGTACACTATTCCAAACCCGTCCACCAAATTCCTGTAGAATTCATCGGTGTGCTTGGTTTCGAGAATCAGACTTTATTACCCATTCTTTAAAAAATGGCAAAATAACATCATTTAATCTTGTATAAAACCAAAACAATGGGGGATGAAAGAATACCGTAAGCTGCTCTAAAATGGGTTTCGGAAGGCAGAAGGAGAAGAGGAAGACCCAAGAAGTCATGGTGAGGAAATGGATAGGAGGGGGTTGGACATGGAAGATGCATTTGATAGAGACTGGTGGAGAGTGGGGATGGGGTGATGGACCTGATGAGTGGACCCTATTTATGGAAATATAAATATGTTGGGTTCGGGTAGGGAAACTGATGTAAAGTGAAATAACCCTAATAAAAACAATATCATACGATTTATCACACGAGCATTGTTTGATAGCAAAGTTCTAGCCAGAAATTGTAATGTATGTCCTATAATTATTACATAATTTATATTACCTTGAAATAAGGCCATGATTTTTTTCATTTTTTAGAGAAGAGCATCCATAAAAATTTTTGGAGTGACGTTTTTAGTGTTTGAATCGTGTTTCATTTGCATCACAAACGTTTCGCCAATATCTTTTTTATTTCTACGCTCTCTAATCTGATTTTCTTTAATATAGAAGCGAAGAATTTTGGAGAAACGGTGCTTAATGCATCTCATCAAAGTGAAAGAAAACATTGAAATCTGACCTTTTGCATCCGCGCACACGACTGTTCCACAATTTCCGCAAAATCTCTCTCGTTTAAACAAATTTAATACATTATCATCGGTATCTCCATGGAAAAAATAGTTAATGCTGGAAAAAGAAGATATGCCTATTGTTGCACAAGACGTTATAATGCGGCACTACATTGAAATATTAAGCAGCAATAAAACGAGTATTTTATTTGATCACGAAAACTTCAAAGTATATTGGCAGTTCTTACACTCTTAACAGCCCATTCACCTTGGTAATGATGACAAAGTGTAATGTTTGTGCGCATCGCATCCGCTGCAATATAGCACTATGAAATAAAATTTTTCAAATTTTTCGTTTATCTCATTTTTTAGGATTGATTAAATTGCTCAATTAAATTATTCTGATAATGAATTCAAAAGTAGTTAATCATAGATTTTAATATTATGGGTGAGATAATGAATTTTTTGATTCCGCTTAAAGGAAAATTATATAAATTGTTAATTTTCCACTAGGGTGACACAGAAAAAACTAACATTCAGGACTAGGGTGATACAGAAAAATCTAACATCAAATATTTATAGAGATATAGAGATAACAAATAAACAATTACACCGTTAGTTTTCCCACATGTTCCTCTGACCCTTTCTGACGGTACCTCACCCCAGTGCATAGTTCCAATCACTGCAGTCTCAACTTCCCTGATTCATACCGTCCATATTATCAGAGATATCTCAGGGAAACCGTAGTACTCAATTAAAACTCCTTAATTTGGTAAATAGAAATCAACGTGGGTCAATACATCGAAAAACATCGTCCTGAAAAAAACTAATGAAATATTCGATTTCAGTATGTCGCTACCATAAAATTATAATCAATAAATATGCATAAACAATTTTTATCTCGGAGTGTAATGCATCATTCTGGTCCATCAAATTCACTCATATTTGACAAATTCCTTTTCTTCAATTCCTAGGTATATATTTTTTTCCATTTTTGGACACGATAGGCGTAAAGAAGTCTAGTGCTGGAATAATGCTTCACGCATTTCGAGGTAGATGGGGTGTGTGTCTCGGATATTGGAGTCTGCATTCAAAGTCGACGACATACATGGATCCGACTGGCGCTGTTCTCACATCGGGATTTTGCTCAAACTCCTTGAAGATTGATATATTTCACCGTATATGCTTTTCAATGAAATCGGCGCATTCTTCGGGAAATTTTCCGGCCAAGTCATGTGCAGCATTCCAATTGGGCGCGGTGATGTACAGCGGCGTTTCAGGATTTACATCCGCATAAGATATCCATCGCTCCATCGCCAAGATGTCTGTAATCCTCCTCGAAGGAATATCCATTCTCTCCTCGGTTCCCCCGAGACGCAATGGAATTAGGGATATGATTCGATGCCGTTCGATCCCTCGATACCACTCGATACTCGAGGGTATCGAAAGCATCGAATATCGTCTTAATTCTACGGTACTGCCAATTCGGTACCCAGACAAACATTGTATGAGAAAAGAGAGAAAGGTCGATTTTGCCCTCCTCAATGTCACATATTTATTAAATGATATTTACTTTATTTGTCGATTTACATATTTTTTATTTATTTTTACTTTATTATAATTTATTTTTTTATACTCTTATTACTTATTTGGTTATTTTTAACTTTGTAGTTATGCGTAAATTACCCTTTTCATTATTATTATCATTCATGTGTATTTAACGGATTTTTTTTCTTTTGCTTGTGTTACATTAGCTTAATCTGTCTGTAGGTTTTCGCAGGTTTTTCACGCTCCCCTTCATGTGTGGGTGTTTTCCTGCAGAGGGTTTTTTCGTCAAGGATATTCTCTTCCTTATATCCTTACGTTTGTTCCTACAAATGTACATATCTCTCTTCACAATTATTTCATGTATTTATCTGACGACGAAGGGTTCGATGTAAGAAGGGACTGCCTTAGTCTCAATCTCGCCCCAATTAAGACGCCTTATTATTATTATTTTTCACTTCTCAGCCTTTTTAAGGGGTGAAAAACATTCACCTATCCCTGGTGAAAGGCACCAAAGGGATTTTAAGGCTCAATTTGGTATTATTGTTATTATTATTAATATTAATATTATTTTTCATTGTTTTGCTCTTTTTAAGACCCCAGTCAAATGAAAAAGTCGGTTTTGTTTCGTATTTTTTATTCATTTTGTCAATGTTATAGTTATTTATTTTCTTGGAGTCTGTCTCTTTAAAAGCATAAAATGAAAGTGCATGTATCGCATCGGTGGATGAAAATGGTAAATGTGCCTCCATTTCAATGCATTTTTAATTGTCGGATTATTGGAATACATTGTGTCAAATACAACTGATTTGTGAGCTAATCTCTATCTATAGAACTATAAATTAACTTCCGGGATGAAAGAATCAAACATTGAGATATATTATTGTTAACCATATCTACCTCCATTAACATGGGATGGTTCTCTCGAGGTAAGGTCGTAAATATAATAAAAACAGCAACTCTTCAACAACGTTTCGGAATTTTAATTATTCCATCTTCAGTGCTTAGAATCACATTAAAATCATTAAATTCACATCACACTGCAATTCTGGTATCATTTCCTGATTACCCATGATTATTTGACACGATATACACCATCAAGCACCACTCTTTACATAATAGGTCACATGGACGTCGGTGCAATGAATGGGAATAACAGAGTGGTGCTTGATGGTGTGTATCGTACCAAACAATCATGGGTAATCAGGAAAATGATATCAGAATTGCGGTATGATGTGAATTTAATGATTTTAATGTGATTCTAAGCACTGAAGATGGAATAATTAAAATTCCGAAACGTTGGTGAAGATTTGCTGCTTTCATTATATTTACGTCCTTACCTCGAGAGAACCATCCCATATAATGACATCGTGATAATTTTAGTATCGAGAATCGCGTATCGAATATTTTGTATCAGCCGATCCCTACATGGAGTCAAAGGTCGAAGTGGAAGGGGAAGGAAAGGATAAGGCAAGGGTCTCAACCCTTAGAGAGTCAATCCTCTAGAACTCTTCTTTGCTTGAGCAGAGCCGGCGCAGAGATTCCCAAAGCCGTTCGGATAAATGCGTTCCATATCACGGACCCCCTCCCGCGAAAAAATTGATGCGGACCCGAACGGGGAAGACAGGTGAGCATAGAGCATTCGGGAGGGTTTATAAACTCCGCGAGATTCTTAACTCGAAAGCGGATGGCGGAAAGAAATTTTTTTCTCTCTCGCGAAAGAAACCATGACTCGTGTTTAAGAGCACGATTTCTAACGGAGACAGCTCCCGTTGGGACACTTTGGCCTTTCGGGCATCTTCTGTTCATCTCCTCACTGCACCAGGAAGAAGCAGCTTTATTTTTTAAATCGGCAGCAACGGCGGGTAAGTCATATATCTCTCATTACTCATCAATGATGATTATATGGCATTTTAAATCACATAAGTCAATTTTTATTCACATCCCTCATTCATTATTGGTAGTTCAATCCTAAAATTGGTTGGTTGCAACCCTTCTGCAATCCTTCTCTGTCCAATGCTACCCTCCCTCACTTCCGGGTAGTTCATCTTCCGCACTTTCCTCTTTTTGTCTATGTGTATTTAGATCTTCCTTTGGAGACTTTCCCATCAATTTCAATTTTATTCTTCACAAACATTTTATACTTCAGGGTGCGCCCAATATATCTGGTTATTTATTTCTGCGTAGTATTCCATGTGTTTCTATCTTCTTCTATTCTTCCCTTTACTTCTCCAATTCTTATTTTATTTGTTTGTATACATTACTAATAGCTTAAAAATTATCACCCAATAACGATCCAATTTTTAACTAAAATAATACTAGTGTTCGACTGCGTAAATTTCACAAAGGGGCCTTCCCTTTTCATACGTCCCTTGAACTGGAAAAAAAGCGATACAGGCACATAGAAAATGCAATCATACGGCTAAGCCCATGTAAGGAAACTCCACTCAACGGAAATGCTGCTAACCAAAACAATTGAGAAGCACTGCGTAACCAATTATACAGTAAGCCGTGTAACGCACAGTAGAAGAATAAAGTAAAGAAGGGCACATTATATATTCCGTATTTTTAAAACTGTAGCATATGACGACTAACGCAGCTAGCCAAAGAGTTATGCAGTTTCTTTTTCACAATGCTCTCCCATTTATTGAGCAATCCAATGATTTAGCGCTCGCTGATGTTCTCATAATACACAAATGCAGAGATAACGCTGCCTCAAACTGTCGTGTAGAAAAAGTACCGAAGAAAATTTGCAATTATTTTAACAAGTGGATTATTTAAAATACATATTTTCTGCTTTTTTCGGAGTAAATTTGGGGAAGTATAAAAAATAACAGAGGAAAATATTTTCACCGAATTAGCCTTTACCGATCAATCACCGATTATCCGAAGGCACGTGTTATGCGATCGAGTCTCGCCCCATTAATTTCGGTTAATTGGTATTATACTGTATCTGGAAAACGAATCTTAAGATAAAGTAATTGTGCATGAAAGGAGAAGATATGATTGGGTACGGACGAGAGAATTTGATTGCCTTCATGCAGCCGTAACCCATTTTCTACATTTCATTTCACTTAATCATAACCGTAATCCTCTAAGGAGAGCGATTTTTGAGTTTTCCTCTTTAAAGCAAGCAGCTCCTCCAATTTTACAGCTAGATAATTCCGGCTCAAAAGAGAGAGAGAGTCCTGATACTTTGTGGCAAAATCACTGCATCTTACTCCGAAAATTCATTCGTCTTCCCTTCCTCTTTCTCTCTTCACACGCAATTTTCAGCGCTCTGTTACTATGTTCCAACTGTCCAGCAATTTTACCTCTGAACTTTTCCAGACTTAAGAGTGGATTATCTTATGAGGGGTTGAGAGAAAAGTCGAAAAAGACAAAAATCCTT
Organism: Ceriagrion tenellum; assembly: GCA_963169105.1. Lineage (NCBI taxonomy): Eukaryota > Metazoa > Arthropoda > Insecta > Odonata > Coenagrionidae > Ceriagrion > Ceriagrion tenellum. Next base: position 122,352,010 of record OY720643.1, read on the forward strand.
GCAAGACCTGAGCATGCGACTCCACTCTTTCGCATGATACGATTTTCGCCTTTGTCTTATTTATTTTCATTTTATATCCTGGAGAACTCAACATGGAGTCCTCGCAATAGTTCGGCAGTACTGAATTTATGGATGAGAATAATTCTGATTGACAGTCAGGCATTCAAATTTTACGCCTCAATACATGTACGAATCCTTTTCCATGAGATATCGACGTAAAAAATACATCATAGACTAGGAAAAGGATGTATTGGGATCATAAAATCTCTTGTCCGCAGAAATGAACTAGCAATGGAGCAGAGGGGAATAAAAACCCTCCAAAAACTTAAAAAGGCTCAGACCACCAACTCCTTATACAATGTCTTTCTTCAACTCAGCGTATCTTCTACGTCATCCCGTCCATGAGGCTATTTTCTTTTTCCCCTTCCCGCTCACCCAACATCTATCACGGCACTCTTCACCATCCCTTCAGCGTACATAAGTATTTGTTCGATCAGCCTGCTCTCATTCATTCTCCTGATATCCCAAAGAAGTTTCATCTATCCACCCACGATGGCAGCCGCTTGCCTGAATTGCCCTGTTTCATCCATCTCCCCTTCTTTTATCCTCCTCCACACCCGCATTTCATAAACCATCTGTCTGTACTCATCCTTAGAGCCCACGTTTTCCGGCTCCACCCAACATCTTTACAGAAATGCTTATGTTTCTTAAACATAATATTCAAGTTTATGCAATATTGTGCTAGTTCCAGTCCATGTTGAACTGCTTCTATGACCAGCGTCGCATTCTTGGTCCAAGCAAATCTCACAACTATTCAAAATAAGGTCATTGCATTCCTCCAAGGAACACGCCCTTTTAGATCTGGCTTCTGCCGCAGCTTATGGGAGATATCTTAACCTTGCCCTCCATTCCTCGCCCCGGACAACAGTATCACTGATGACTCTACAGTGGAAACTGCATTGCATGAGTTCGCGAGGATGTTAATTGTGACGTAATAATAAACAAATTTCATCAACATTATGATCCTCCACGGAGTTGAAGAATTCCTATTTTCAATATATGAAAAGATGTTTTAGGAGTAGCTTCGCTCGTGTCACTGCAATCACCAGAAAATTGACTAATGTACGTTTCTTCCGAAGTCAAAATAATAATGAAGAGAGCAAAAAGTAAAACGTTATAAAACTTATACTATATATGAATCGTTATTTCAGATATTTATGCAAATAGACTCACATACTCAGCCTGTAAGCGAAATGTCGTAGAAGCATGTCCAAGAAAATCTCTTTATCTCCAAAATATCAACTTTGTTACTGGCTATTGCGATATTTAGTAAGAATAAAATTCTCGGATGCATTTTACGACTTTTTTGGTATAAATTACTCCTTTAATTGAATATAAAATACACCCAAAATATTGCAATACAGGTTCAGTTACAATGTGATGAAATCGTTCCGTAATGTGTGACGCCTTCCTACTTGAACCTACGTTAATTTGGGCGCCAAGTCTCTACGACCATTAGATGTATGTACAAACGAGTAGGGCTAAAGCTTATCCCTTACCCACCCAACTAAGCTTCAGTGGAGATGATTGTCGGGATTCCTTTATAGGGGTGTGGGGATGTGTCGATAAAATAACTTAACTTAACAATTCACTGGGTTTCTTTAATTAACATTTAGAGAAGAGATAACATTGTGAAATAATACACTAACAATTTGAAACTCACTCTATCCCACGATAATTAGGTTAATCGATAGAAACAAAAGACTTTAAATAAATTGTCGTACAACCAAGAAAAACATTTTTAACCAAATTGCTATAGGTGACAATCGACGCCCCTCCATTTAACAGAACAACCCTAACCAGCCAAAGGAAGACAACTGACATCGATGCGTGTACCGAAGGAAACACACAAAAAAAATGTCGATAGTTACGCGCGATTACTACATTGATACTAGCAAAATTAATCCCTTACCCCAAAGGAACTGAATTTTAGGAGACCACAGGAAAAGCAATCACCAATCCATAAAACACACCCCACAACACTACAAGCCACATACCTTAAATAATTTGGGACACAGGATCAAAATCATTGAGAGAGAACCAAAGCAAAGCACACCAAAGCTTATTCACACGACAGAAGAAAAATAGAATCGATTACAGTTGCTTCTTCAACAAAAGAGACAACATTAAGAAGAAATAGTTAGTAAGATGCAAAATAAACCAGTGGAAACATCTTTACCCAACTTTTCTTAACATCTCCTTTCAACTAAATGAAATAATTATTGGTTGTACAATAATAAAAAAAATAAAATAAATACCTCTTACCGCCCTTGGGTCCCGGAATCTCTTGGCTGGTCTCCATTGTTACGTGTGCCAATTGCACATTAATTTAACTCCGTTACAAATGATGGAAGCAAAACAGCAGCAATTTTCCACGCATTAAGTTTAAATATAGACTATTTTCTCTTCTACTACATCGTATTTAAGTATCAATCTTGGATGTGAATGAGGAGCCACAAAAACAGAGAAACATAAATGGCCCAAATATCAACAACATTCTTCGGAGTAATATAACATTCTTTCCTCAAAACATACTAGGACTGGCTACTTGACTGGGCACCACATTGTTATTCCGAATATTGATATTTTTACACAGCATTTTAGAAGTTCAATTTGAATTACAAAATTCATTAAATTATCATTCTTTGATTGAGAAGCACTAACAAAACAGCGTCCACTATAATGGGCCAATGTTATAATTACAACGATTGAAAAATGTCGAAAAGCCCCACTAACTAACATCCCTTACGGTAGTTTGAGCGTATTTATCATTTTACTTAGAAATCAATGAAATTGGTCTCATTTAAAAGAAAAATATATCACCCTTTCATTGACACAAAAAATTCAACCCCTTACCACATTACTTTCCGAGATATTTTCCAGAAAATACCAGCCCATTTACATGGGAAATGGTAAGTGGATTCACTTTAGAGAGACCTTGTATTAATAATGAGGCATTTCCTACACTTAGATCTCGTCAAAAAATCAACAGTGTGTAGTTCATGTATTTTTTCAAATATTTTTTTAAAATTAATACTATTGTCACCGCAGTAAATTCTTCGGAATCACAATAAACCTTCCGTTTTGATGGAGTTGCAAACGTACCGCGTGAAAAAATGAGTGAAGTTAAGGCTGTGAGATATTTTCATTTGATTACTTACAATTTCTTTCAAGTAAAACTATATTATGCCACCGTTAATACTGCAATGTTTAATTCTTGTGTCTCACAGATGGTGAAATTAAAACACACACACACACACACACACACACACATATACATATATATATATATATATATATATATATATATATATATATATATATATATATATATATATATATATATATATATATACGGTCTCTGTTATGGTTAGGGAACTATCTCGCTCGGACTACCTCAATCATCCATCCATTCCGTATCTCTGAACCGTCCCTAATTGTTAAATGTGAACATGGCACTAGAGAACAATTTATTTAGGCTATTAATGGATTCATAAGGCAGCTTGAAGATCTTGTAGTAGTAGTGAAGCTATTCAAACAAATTCTTAGTTACTTAGTTAAAACAGCAAGTGTTTTACTTCGGTCGTTGCGCCCTTGAATATTTCTTCAGACCAATGGAATTGAGAGGAGATTGTCCCTTTCAACAGAGCCTCAGGGGTGCTTTATCGGCCACTCACAGTTCAAAGGGCAAACTGGAGACGTGGGGCACCTTCCCATTGAGGGGAGAGCACTCAATCTTTGGAAGACTGCGGACACCTCTGCGAAATTTCCTCTCCCTTTATTTTACTCAAAACATTTCTTTTTTTAAAACGGCGCCACTCAAAATATCCTTGCTCCTCCAGAATTTGAATAATCGGCCTAAAAGTGTATTTTTCCACGAAATTAGAGGAAATAAATAAGGGTGAAAAAAATGCGAAAGAAGAAAAATAAGGTAATGGGAGGGAGGTGCTCTCTCCGGATCCAATTGGAAATGCCTAGCTCTTCCACTCTCCTTTCTCCCCTCTCTCATGAATCATGCAAGAACGCACCGCGATTTGTCTTTGTTTCTCTTCTCTCCTCCTCGCTTTTGTATTTCATCTCCATCCCCCTCTCGTCCTTACCTCCCTCCCAACTCCTCCCCATTTTCCTGGGCCGCTCCTTTTTTCCTTGCTGACGCGAGACGTCTTGTAAATGGGAGAGGAAGGGAGAAAAGTACTTCAATGGTGGATGAAAGGCAACGACTTTTTACATTATATTTTTATATAAAAAGTAAAGTTCCTCCTTTTTGTTTGCAATAACCTTATTGTATATACTCAAAATTAGTTTGTTTAATTCACTCGCATTCTTTTGCATATCTTAATTAGAGTTTCACATCGCACAAAGTCGAGGCAATCGCCATACGGAAGAAAATATAACATATGTACTTGCAATTTCAGGCGAAATACCTTCATTGCTCAAAACCGAGATAACTAAGATCATTTATGGAGAAAATTGCTTAATATGTATCGTTTTAACTGAATCGTCAAAAAGACTAACAATACCAATTTTGAGCCGGGGCTCAAAATATTGGAAATAAAGGCCAATTAAGGATCAGCTGGGAAGGATGAGCTGATTTGCCGGAAGGGAAGGATTTTTAGGAATGGAAAACCAATAAACAGCACTCCAAGAAAAGATAAAAACGTGAAATAAGGCTGAATGAATGAAAATCATAAGGGTCAATTTTGGCAGTAGTGTTACGTACGTTTACAGTATCCAATTTTTACCTAAGACTGTACTGTAATTTTTACACATGGAACTATGAACAAATCGATTTTGTGCTAACTAAAGCAGAAAATTCGGGTTTTGAAAGAAATAGCAAAAAAAGGTTGCAAAATATATTATTTTACCCGGACTCGACTAAGTTTAGTTGTTTTTACTGCTATAAATTTGAACAAGTATAAAAAACCTCTCTTGAAGTCGATTCAGACGAATGAAAGCATAAACCTGCAACCTCAAATGAAACCCAGAGGAAGTGGAGAGTAGGTTATTGGTCGATCGGTCATTGAAGGTATGAGAGATTGCTTAGCTAGTGTGAATCTTATAAGGAAAAGTGAGGTCAATTTATTTATCAATAATAAATATGAAAAAAATTTAAAACGAGATTCATTGAATGCTAACCAATAACAAATGCACAAAAAAATTAGCACCAGTATTTTGACTGTTTTTAAAAGATCCCAACTGTTATTTTTCATCAATTTGGTGGCATGGATAGGAGAAAACTACCACTACAAGAATACATCACTACACACTGACACAGCTGGATAACTGATACGAAAGAGAGATGAAAGCAGTGGACGGAAGCTGGCGGGACAATTAAGGGCGGTGCCGATTTCATCTGCCGGCAAGATCATGGAGTATGTTTCCTGAGACGCAAAAAGGCTATAGCTTTTAACTGTCTAAAAAAAGTAAAAAAAAAACAATACAAAAGACAGCCAGATAAGCTTGATACAAGAATAAATGATAATACCTGGATAGGGAAAGAAAAATAGAAAATTGGAGAATTAAGGCCTGGATTGCAAAAGGAAAGAGTTTCATCATTGAGCAGCACAACTCACCATCTGGCGAGGTTGCTCAAGTAATGGTATCCACAAGGGAATTTAAGCACAAACAGTTCGGACAGGTTTTACAATCAGATTTGGCTTCCTTTTACTTTCAAATATAACAAATCTTAAGGTAGTCCGAGCGAGATAGTTCCCTAGTCATTATAGAGACCATATTCGAATTATACGTTTTAATTACACCAGCTGCGAGACACATCAATTAAATATTGCATTATTAATGGTGCAATTATATAGTTTTACATGACGGAAACTGTAAGTAATTAAATGAAAATATCTAAATAAGTCTTTAACTTGGCTCATTTTTTTCGCACGGTGCGTTTGAAACTCCTTCAAAACGGAAGGTTTTTTGTGATACCCAAGAACCTACTGCGGTGGCAATATGATTAATTTTCAAGTATAGTTGAAAAAACATACAAACTACACACTGTTAGTTTTTTTACGACATCTCTGTGTTAGAAATTCCTCGTTTTGTACATGTCTCTCTGGAGTGCATGCACCTACCGTTTCCCATGTAAAATGGCTGGTATTTTCTGGACAATATCTTGGAAAGCAGTGTGGCAAGGGGCTAAATTTTTGTGAGATATTTTTCTTTAAAATGAGACGAAATTCATTGATTTCTAAGTAAAATGATATTTCGCTCGGACTACCTTAAGGTATTTGTGGCTAGAACGCATTTGGATCAAATGAAGATGCGCTACAACCGTGGAGGTGTATTTTACAGACTTTTCTAAATCGCACTGAGGAATGGAATTTATCCGCGGGAGACACGAAGGACCAAATGTATCGTATCAACAGAAGACTGCGAAGAAAAACAAATTCAATTTTGAAGGAAAAATCCCAGTCTTTCTCTGTCAGGCCGAGAGCATCTCTCCTCACCCTCGAATAATGGTAAACAGCCACGATTTTGTCGCGAATGCTACGACTTTGTTTTTTCTACTCAAAGAGGGAGCGAAAAATCATCGTCTCTACCTCCGCGTCCGAATTTATCTCGAATAAGGGCAATGCGACGCTGCGATCCAACCATCCCCCGCCCGCTACCGACGAACACATCAACCCTCTCCCCCTCCTTTATCCCTATCCGCCCCCCCTTTCGGGCCACGAAGGCAGTCCACGTGACGTCTCCGCTCCAAGAAAAGGCATTTCAAAAGTTTGCGCATTAAATTATATCCGCGGAAGTCACTTGGCTGCAATTTTTCCTAATAGGTGTTGCTAGATTGAGGCGATCCGTCATCCTGATGTTCAGCCATTTGCATTTTCCGCCACATTTTCCTTTCCTGCCACTCCTCCCATCGCGCGAGTCCAAAGGTGGTGTAGCAAGAGAGAATGTGGGGGGGTTGTTTCCTCCCTCCCCCCCCCCCCAGTGGCTTAAACGCCCCCCCATGGCGAAAGGGCGATTCATTTCCCTCGCTGCTACCACGGAGAGGCGGCCGTCGAAATTACGTCGGATGCTCCGTTACCCCGGGAGACGGCGCGGAGTAAATAAGACGTGCCAGGGCGAGAGAGAGAGGTTCCACCCCTCCCGCCTCGCCGCCCCCTCCCGCCTCGCCGCCCTTCCGCCCCCAAGGGGCACCCGCCCCGTTTGTCATGCACGCTTAGGCAGCGATGCGATGGGGAGGTCGTCTGGGGATCCGGCGATTCCTTTTGGCACGTAAAGAAACGTGGCACTGTAACCAGGTTGGGTGGCGTCATTCGTTCCAAAAAAGGTGGACACTGGACATTTTCGGCATTTCAGGTTTGAGACGCTCTTTTCAGGTAGTTTGAGCGAAAAATCATCTTACCTAAAAATGAATAAATCTGGCCTCATTTTAAAGAAAAACATCTCGCCCTTTTAATGACACCAAAAATTCAACCCCTTACCTCATTACTTTCGGAGATATTTGCCAAAAAATACCATCCCTTTTACATGGGAAATGGTACGTGTATACACTCCAGAGAGACATTGTTTACAAAATGAGGAATTTCTAACACTTGGGTGTCATAAAAAAACTAACAGCTTGTAGTTTGAATGTTTTCTCAACTATATTTGAAAATCGATCATATTGTCAACGCAGTAGGCTCTTGGATATCACAAAAATCCTTCAGTTTTGAAGTAATTTCAAATGCACCGCGCGAAAAAAAATGAGTCAAGTTATAGACTTATTTATATATCTTCATTTAATTAATTAACATTTCTGTAATGTAAAACTATATTATTGCACCATTAATAATGCAAAATTTAATCCATGTGTCCTACAGCTGGTGAGATCAAAACGTGTAATTCGAATATGGTCTCTATTATGAGGAGGGAACTATCTCACTTGGACTACCTTTAACAAATGGCCGTTCAAACTTTGGAATGAGGCGCCTAAGTTGAAAACTACATTGAAACAGGAACATCTTTTATTACTCTGGGAATCAGATGCCTTGCAATACAAATTCACAATACAACCCAACAATGCAATCAATACAATACAATGCATATGAATGAGCAAATAATGACAAAAATGTGATAACTAAATAAAAAAATCGTACTTGGCAAAGACAATTGATGCAATCTTGATGCAAGGACAACCACACCAAACCTGATTATGTTTCCCCAGCGTTAGGTGTGGAGTCAAGGTGATATCGTAAAAGACTGAATCTGATACATTTATGTTTACTCATGAGAAACGATGCAGTTACGATTTATATATTCATAAACGCGTTGGAGAGCATTTACCAGAATTAAGTTTTGCGTATATGGAAACGGCGGCTAATTCAGGAACACATTATGGTTTCCCTGAGCCAACTGTTGTAAGTATCCTTGGGTTGGCATTATTCCACCATTGAGATTGAAGGACCTCACCAGTGGGTCAGTTAATGACTTTTCCTTATTGATTCATTGTTCTTTTTCCCTGACGAGGCACTTCGAATCACAGATAGCTAAGTCTTTACATAATAAAGTAAATCACATGACTGTTTTGAATCAAGGAAAAGACAACAAATAGGAAAAATCTGAAGTCTACTTTCATCTTGGAACGCAATTTGATGGGGTTCATTGTCATATGATCCCGTCACGCGGGTTTTTGACGGCTCCACAAATGCTATCCATGATACGACTTAAAAATCGAGGTTTTTCTCCGTTATTCTGAATCCGTGGAAGCTCGTAGCAGGCTGATGATTTAATGGCCAAAGGCTGATAACCTAGAGCAAAATGCAATACACTTTCGCTGATGAAATGGGCTCCCTATGCAAAACAAAAATAAAGTAAAAAAATATGCAAAATGTTGTATGAATGCATTTTGCGGCCACATTTGTCCGGTCATTGCGACCAACTGCACAGCCAAACATATTGAATGACCGCATATTGACTTCAATTACAGCGGTGATTCGCCAAAAACTTTCATTAGTAGGCAGTAGGATTCCTGTATTTTTCATTTGATTTCCCTGGACCCTTAGCTTCAAACAAACAGTTTTAATTGCAAGCTTATTCATGCTTTCTCGTTAAAACAGACGTTTTTCAGCTGAAACCCGAGTAATCTTCATAAGAGCCCCGTATGTCAAAATATTCACTTTTAATGCAGAATTACAGTAAAACTAGCCTGAAAACCGTAGTTTGTTTTCTGTCTATAAAACGCTCTTCAAAGATGCTAATTTAAGCTTTCAGAATTTCTGGAATTAGTGACCACGAGGCTAGTGCCACATTTAACGGTGCGTTCGGCTCACTGGTCAACTGAACAAGAACTTAATGGACATCGGGGAGACACAAGGGAAAGGATGGAGCACTGATAGCTTCTCACTGGGCCTTCATCCTCTCCTTCACCCGCTTTACGAAAGTGCTGAGCTCAGCTGCTGCCCTCAGCATCATAATCTCGGGAGATTCATTATTACGGTGAGAATGGTACATTCTTCGTGCATCATTACGCCCGAATCCTAGTCATCCTAGTCAAATGTAACAGGGCTTGGCATCCCAAAGGGTGAGGTTCGTTAGCAAACCATTTGATGGCCATTTTTTTCTCTTGATCATCTGATATGTTTTTGACGATGTAACAAAACGTCGGATTACCAGTTAATACTCCATATTTTGGTGGTTATCACTCAGGACAGCACAGATCAGCGAAAACCAAGCATTATTTTCTAGAAGTAGTCGTATAAAATAGAAAAAATTAGGGGGATATTCAGGCCTAAGTAAAAAGGCTACTTCTTTTCTAGAAGACTTAAGGCACAGATTCTTCGTGAATGGACTTCTTAAGAAATTTTCATATTCATATGGTAGACTTTTTTACCTTGATATTAAACAGAATCACTTATACTATAGCTGCATGCAATATAAGTTCGATAAGGTCAAAAATTTTTGAAATTGATAATTTCATTGGTAGTTTGAAAGTTAGAATACAGCGGATGTACAGCATAATATTTTATCAGATTAAGTACTATAATAAGGGAGATTTCAATGTTGAAGACAAATGAAATACTTCATCCTCTCCAAAGAGATAGACTTTAGAGACCTACGGACGTACAAAAGAAGAATTATCAATCCTCTTTGAAAGCTAGAGTATCAATCTTGAAAAGAAATGGCCAAAAAAAATGTATTTTGATAATTTTTTTCTCGTTTCCTGAAATTTAAGTGGCATGGTTCTCTAGGATATTCTCCTGCTTGAGGTTATTTTATCAAACAATCAACAAATTTAGAGGATATAAGGCTTTTATCGAAACGTAAGAGACTAAAATCTGACTGAAAGTCAGGATGATGATGGCAATGTCCGCTGCCCACTGACGCGTGGCAGGTGATGCGCATGGACACATTCATTTAAAGGGTCGAATTTGGGGTCTTATAGTGCCGTCCAATGTCCACCTTTTGACCCTCACCCACACCCTCGCGGTGGGCCGAGCAAAATGAAAGAAAAGTCCACGTGAGATGGCAGGATTGAGCGCTATGACTGCGGTCTCAATTTCGCCCGCTTTTCACGGAGACCGAATTCATCCATCTTTCACCATCTCTCTTCCCACAAAGCCTCTTAAAGATTCTCTCCCTCCATTCGTCTTCCCTGACCCGTTTATTGCTCACCCCCCTCCACCCTCCTTTTGGTCATTTCCGCTCTCAATCTTTTAGACGCGCGCACCCCATCCAACCCTCATCCTCCCTCCTTCTTCGCCACCTCTCCCCCATCTTCCCTCCCCACACCATTCACCCCACGCCACACTCCCACACCCTCTACCCCCTCACGGCGCCAAGACGTCCTGCCTCCGACCCTAAGGAGTCCCCGTAAGGAGCTGTCATCTCCCCTCTCTCAACCCTCCGAATAGAGACCCCCCCCCCATATATTTCCTTTTCGGGGCCCAATCATTGTCGTTCACCAGCGGAATAGAGGGACATCGTGCGGAGCGATCAAATAGGTTGAGACGGCTCAAGCGGTGATCGTGAATCGCTGAGAGCTTATTTTAATAACTTTTCAAGGACGGAAACAAAATTTTTGGACCACGTTTCATTCAAGCGCAGCGGTTTTTAACTGTAAAAATAGCCATATCTGTAGTAATATAAATGTTCCTGACGATATTTTTAAATATTTTTACCTTAATTTAATCATCGTTATTTCTTGGGCTTGGGGCGGTGAGTTTGAAATCTAAACGGAAATCATAACTAAATACATTTATTTTTCACTCGGTGTAATACCTTGATGTATTTCCAATCATTTTCGTGGCGTAACTGGCTAACACACCTGACCGGCAATTGGGAGATCCGGGTTCGAATCCTCGTCAAGTCAAATGATTTTATCATGGAAAATTTCAACCCTGGTGTACCTTGATATATGTTTGTCATTATTATATTAATAAAACGAAACTAATCATTTCTCGTTTAGGAGTAAATAAGTGCATATAGAATCGAATTACTGCGAAATGTACGCTAAGTGCCCCGAAGCTACGAGTTAAAATAGCATAAAATTGTCAAAACCATATCGGTAACCAGCGATTTTTCACTCCTATCTACACATATAACAAATAAGTACACCAATGCAAATATCGTACAAATCTATACATTAGCGCAAATCGCTTCGATTACCTTAAAAGTACTTTTACACAGCAAGACATTCAAAGATATCGTAGTCCTGCTCCAAACACGCGGGTCTAGGCGTTTCCTAAGCATAACCAGCGAGGCATATCATTCCACGGTTCTTGTCTCTTGTTTTCACCAAAAACAAATTCTTTCGAGACTGCATTATTCTTCACTTCATCCACGCAACATCATCTTGGTCTTTCTCTCAATCTTTTACTTCCCTCTCTTTTTTCCATCGAAATTTTTGGTATTCTTGCATCACTTCTTCCTTTTACGTGATCTATCTATCTAAGTTTTTTTCAGTTGTAAGTTGCCTCACAATCTTTTAATTCAATTCCTCTCTTACATCAACATTCAAAATTCAGTCAAATGTATTTTTCCCTAAAATACTTCTCAGAACCTCAATTTCTCTATCAGTTACTCTACTCTACTGCCTTTCTATCATAGTCCAAGTTTCACCTCCATAAAAACATATTATCAAAGTTTAAGTTAAAAACAAGAAATTTTGCTTTCTGCGGTAGTTTCTGTCATACAATAAATGGTCAAAAAAATTACCTTCGTCATCAAATGAGTTGGAAACCTCCCATTCAGTCATTCCATCCGCAGTTATTGTGGTTTCTAATATTAAGACATTAAGTTCAATGTTTGCTTATATTCCATCATCTTTATCCATCAAAATTAGTTTAATTTTTCTCGGCTCTAATTTTCAGTCCACTGAGCTTCATTTGTTTTCTCCATTCATTCAGCTGACTTTGCCCTTTATAGGCTTCTTCACCCCATATCATAAGTTCTATAGCTCAAGCTATGTACACAGAAAATTAGCCCAAAAGTTATTTGTATATGGGTGACTAATTATGATTATTAAAAGGTATAAACAAAGACAGGCAAAAAATAAATAACTTTTGAAGCAGAGAAAGCAAATTAAGGAGCCCATCGTGGGATGACCCGCGCCGAGTAACACATCTTTCGATACATTCTTAGGAACAATTACGCACCTGAGGAGGATTAAGACATTATTGATTTTATTCTTACGGACTCAAGCGTTACGTTGGGGAAGATCATGATAGAATTTAAGTAAAACTTTCGCCTTTTTCCTCAGGTTCATTGATGTACAAAGTGTGAACACCTCTCCCTGCCAAACCCTGATGCAAGCAATCTATTTATATGCCCATGTATTTCCTTATAAGTAAGTATTACTTAGACGGGCATTACTGGGCCTCAAACCTTTTACCAGACCTCAAACCGCGTTGTTAAACAGCAAACCCAAGGAAAAGTACGAGAGTTTTACTTTAATTGCACCGTGGACTGTTGGGCGGTTGAGAAGGGCCGGGGGTGGAAGGGAATGTGCTTCCTAGCCTCCCCTCCCATTCACAAGAGCCCACAAATCCTCCAGTCATACTGAATCCACCCCCCCCAACAGCCATAACCATTATTTCTTCTCTCCAGACGGGCCCCCGATTATCCTCGTGGAATCACGACATTTCACTGTCCACGACTCCCAAACTATTTACTCCTGCAGACAAATCCACTTTTCGACTGGATATAGCTTAAAGAGAGGAAATTGTGGAATATCTGCCGGGAGTCGAGGCACGCGCTCGCTCGGTGGAAACCACCCCGCCCCCCCGAACCATTCCCCTGCCAGTCACTTGGGGCAGGGGCAGTAGGAGGGCAGCCCCTGTCCCCACTCGCTCCCATTTCACACACACCATGCCATGCAATCCTCTTTTCCCTGGAAAGGTATTCCTTCCTGACGTAACCGAGTGATTAATTGTCAATAAGCATCCTTGAATTTAGCATTTTTATATCGACCTCCTAGATTAAACCAGTTTTGTCGTCTCGAGGTTAGGTCATGTGGAAATAAAACTATATCTCCTAGCCTACGTTTCGGCGTTTAATGTACACCATCATTAGGGCCACACAAAAGAATACAATAACCATGTATATTCAACAACATTACATAAAAATAAAAGGGGGATCACCGTACAACGTAAGATAAAATATAAAGTTACCTTGGAATGATTGGTTAATTGAACATCATCAGTTATTACATATTATTGCAAATACAGCCTTTTGGTACTTTGACAAACATTTGAGATTTTACCGGGTATTTTATTATATTCTCCATTGTTTTTTATAAAAATGTGTTATTGTCATGTCTCTCATTTGTATAAATAGAGGTCACTTTATTAGAGTGGCCGTTTTTCAATTGTTTTTAAACATGTTTACTGTATTCAAGTGTTTGTAATACATAAAATGATAAAGTGTACTAGTTTCTGCAATACACCAAGACTTAAACCTGTTTATGCATATCTTGTAAACTGTAAAATAAATCCCTGGATCGCCTATTTCATAGTAAGTTTATAAAAAGATTTTACATTAAGTTGTTAAGTAATACTTGAATCTATTGAAATTTTTTATGTGATATGTGTTATATTGTTGTAGTTCCGAGAATGGAATATTTTCCAATGTTTTTCTACAAGTACCAAAAGGCTGTATGTGCAATAATATGTAATAACCGATGATATTCAACTAACCATTAATTCCAAGGTAACTGTATATTGATATTTATCTTACAATTGTTGTATGGTGATCCCCCTTTCATTATTTTTATGTTATGTTGTTGTACATGATTATCGTACTTTTTTTGTATAGCCATGATGATGGTGTAAATTATACGCCGAAACGTAGGCAAGGAGATATAATTTTATTTCCACATAACCTAACCTCGAGACGTAAAAAATGGTTCATCCTTGAATTGTTTGACATCCATCGTGAGCACTCAAATCTTAAATTGAAGTGTGGCTGTACAGAGAGTTCCACAGTTAGTTGACAGCAAGGACCGTATGGAGTGCGCCGTGCTCACATTTACGCTTCGTGTGCTCAAATCTAGACTGCGTAGGCAAGCATATCCAAATAAGAGCTACGTTGAAGTAAGTTATTTCAAGATTTAACGTTTTTATAATTGATGACTCATTGAATAGCAGTGGGTACACTGTATAGCACTTCTTTACTTTCTTCGCTGCTAGAGACAACATCGGATCTCCTACCTTATTGATGGTCGGATCTCCTACCTTACACAGCAAGTGAATCTCCATACTAATACTGCCTTATTAATGTCGAACGCACTATAAATAACTCATATAATTTGAGCAGTCAATAACAACATATGCATTAATTCATAAGTAATTAATAAAAAGGCACAATTTTTTACACATTTATATGACGCAGGAGGATCGATGCATGTAGAGCTATCGCTAATTTCCCTGCAGAGGATATGTTTGAGACATGGGCTACGGAACTTTCAAAATACTGCAACTCGGGGGAGAAAGGCTTCTTAGTATGGAGGGTCGGTCAGAAAATGTATCTAACTGCTGCCAACACCAGGGCTTTGAGAATAAGGAATACTAACCAATACCAGTCCATCCCATTTCAACTCATATGACAATTAAGCCTCGAGATATGGCTTCTGCTAACGTCTGTAACGCTGGACATTTGTTTAGTCTATAAATCCTTAATTTTCCAATGATACAATCTTTTTAGCACGAATTCTATTGGGGCAATCGCCTTAGCGCCTCTCACCTTATCTGTCCAATCTCCCAACAATAAATCACACTTCCAATCAGCAAAATACCAATAAAGAAAAATTACCACCATATCAAAAGATCGATAAATAAAACGTCTTAGTGCATGAATAAAGAAAGTATGAAACGACACATACTTGATGAAGGCAAAAATACCAAACGTTACACGTCATAGCGATGAGCAACTTCGGCCACCTGCCATGCGAATGTGAACCTCTCGTGCCTTTTTGCGAGTGGTTTGGTTTCCCCGACTCAATCCTTCTCTTTTCTTCGCCCCGTCATTCTTCAAGGTCCGCAGAATATGCAGGTAACATCGAAACATGTAAACGATGCGATTTCCCGATCCGTAGAGTCATTGGGTGGCTTTTTGCATGATTTCACAGACGTCAAGCAAAGATAATATATTGTGTTTTTTAGGAGTTCATGCAATAATAATTTTTATAAATGTTATCATTATTACAAGAATGGTATTACAAAAGATAAATAATCTAACTGATTGATAAAACGGTGTTATTTATGAACCATATTTCAATACACTTCTAAACGCGCTTGCCTGTGAAGATGTCAGTGGCGTCACAGAAACAGCGCTGGGGGCGGAGGGGGGATTTGGTTGGTGTGGTGGGTAGAGTACTGGCTAACCACACGGGCGGTCAGGGTTCAAACCCATGCAGAGGAGGATATTTTTCAGAGCAAACCCGATCCCTACTTAAGTGCCTTGTGGAGGGCACTTCAAGTACAGTACTGCGCCTGACGGATGAGACGTTAAACCGTGGTCCCCTTGGCGCCTTTCGTTAAGAGCAGGCTATTGCCGACGCTGGATTTCTATCCACTCTTCCTCCCTTACCTGTACCCTATGGCGCAAATGGCCTTAGCTGTTGGTCGCCTCCCCAAATATCCAATCCAATACAACAGCGCTGGCTGCTTCTGTGACGCCACTGACGCGCGCAGCGCTTAGCAACCACTTCGGTAATTCATAAACAACTACAATTGAGGCAAACTGTATCTTGTATGACCTTTGGTCATCCTGCACCTTCACTCCTTTCCGCGTAGGTCTGAGCCAAAATATTTGGTGGGAGTTACACGTGCGCAGTATTTTCCGAAGTATATCGCTTCGTCGTTGACGGCTTATCACGAAGTATTTTGAAATAGAGGAACTAAACTTAAGAGCACAATAAGGGATTCATTACATAAAATGGGGAAGATAAGATTTGCGTCAATTTCATTGGATGTGTAAATAAATGGCCGTGTGCCTTTCAAGTGTTGTCAGAGGAAGGAAGGAGGAGGCGCCGGACGAAAGAAGAGAATGCTGGGTGCTCTCAAGATGAGGAGTTGGGGGTGGGGGGGGTAGTGAGATGGGAGGGATGGGAGAGGAAGGAGGTGACATTCCTGAGGAGGAGGCGAAGAGTAAACGGATGACGAGAAAACGACGCGTTTGAGTGGAGAGGGCGATAAAGCGGGAAAGAGTGTTGGGCGAGCCGGGAATGGCGAATAATGAAATGCGGCCTTTAAAACGGCGAAAATACAGAGAGAAGACGGGAAGAGCTCAGTGAGGACTTAATGCAAGAAACGTCCTTCTTCTTCAGTGGCCGTTCAATCATAAGATTGGTTGACGGCGGCCCTCCATTCTTCTCCACCGAATGCTATGTCACTTACTGCCTGTAAGCTTCCTCCTCCTATGTGTTTTCCTCTTTTTTTGTCCTATGCTTTTGTCCCTTGGCCTTTCTCCTGAGTATTTTCCCTCTATTTACCCTTCAATCGTTTTCTTAACCCTATGAGTGCGGCCTGACGTGAATCACGTCATGAGTACCTACCATGACTTCTAGCTTTCACTAGGGGGCTTAGTGAAAGTTCCCTAGCGAAAGCTGGAACACTCACGGTACCCTTGAAATGATACCACGTCATAAGCAACAGTGTTAATACAACCATGATGTGATATCACGTCATGCCGCAGTCAAAGGGTTAACAAAACCCATTTCATCTCAGGGTAAGCCAAATTCACCTGGTTCTTCTTTCTATATTGTCTTCCACATTCCATAAAATCCAAATTTCCATATTTGGTGGACACTTTGATGAAAAATGTTACACTTTTCTATCGAACATGCATCTGATGAACTTCCACAAATTCATTCATCAACAATTAATTTTATTTCGTACACACGTTCAAAAACCTAATAAACAGCCTCAAACAGCAGCAAATTGATACATCCATAGTGTCATGAAAAAAATTACGGTTTCGAAGCGTCTTCAATCAAAAATAAAATATATACTTTACAACAAAATACACGGCCAAAATTGCCTGAGTGATAATGATTCATTCAACCAAATTCAGCGTCTTCCTTGTCTTTAATAGGAGCGTCCTAAGTTAATTTTTCCCTCCTAAAGATGTGCTTTCTTCATGGCATGAGCTAATCATCATTCCCGGTTGTAATCTATTGTGAGCCTTTATTCCATTTGTTTACTCACCAGCCTCGGCATCAATAATAATATCGCTAGTCAAGGGGTATTAGCAATAACGCAAAATAATGAGCAATTTTATCTTTATCAACCGAAGTTTTCAAAATTTCCAGCAGTGTAGAAAATTCGTATTGAAGAATAAAAACCATTATTTCATCTATTTTCATAATTTACTTTTCGTCTCAACTTTGTACACTAAGGGTACCTAATTTCACTATGCTAATGAGGATAAGAATACAAGTGAATAAAATGATCTCCATGCGCATATTTCTTTATTGGAATTTGTGGTCCAAACGGCAGAGAAACCTTGCTTTTTATATAAATTAAAGAATGTAAAAGGGTAGTCTGGTATGGATTTCTGTTCTTCATTCGTTGGATAAGACGATAAATGGAAAATACCAAGGTACTTACCATTTGAGGTGCACAAAAACCGATCCAAGGTTTCCCTCTACCATACTCCCAATATGATTCGATCCTTATCACACTAATATATCCGTTCTCAATAGTGGAAGCCGCTTCGTTTACCCCTTACCTCCTCAAATACGAGGGTCGTTCAATAATTAATGCCCCATATTTTTTTTCTCAGAAACTATGTATTTAAAAGTGTTAAATTTTGGTGACAATACAGCTACATGTTTCTTCTACACGTACTATTTTTCAACATAGTCTCCATCAACTTGTACGGTCTTTCGCCAGCGTGAAACAAGTGCCTGTATTCCCTGCCGGTACCAACTCTGGTCCTGTGCGCAAAGCCATGTTTTCACCGCTTGAATGACGCTCTCATCATCATCGAAGTGTTCTGACGCCTTAACTCTCTTTGCCCACCTCCCGACAGTGCTCCTATCGACAACACAATCTCCATACACTGCACACAAACGTTTATGGATATTTCCCACAGTTTCTTTCTCTGCAATCAAGAACTCAATCACTGCTCGCTGTTTGTAACGTGGACCACTAACAGACGCCATTTTAAAAATTCACTACAGCTCTGCCATCTGTTGGAATGATTGGAAAGTTCGTCCACCTGGAGGAGAGGGACTGAACTTGAAGTACCTAGAAGTGCAACTTTCAGTTTTCGCTCATTGTGGAGAAAAAAAATATGGGGCATTACTTATTGAACGATCCTCGTATCTAGCCAAAAACCTTTGAAATCCGATGCAATTTCTAACACTGATATTTCACGCTGCGATTCGGGGGTATTCTCTCATTCTACATTGAGTTTCCGAGAGTCCCCGTGGTACAAGGATGCAAGAGAGTCCAAGTGTGCTACACACGACAGCAGATTAGATCAGGAGAATAAAATTAAGAAAATTGACTGGAGAACGGTCAGGTTAAATTCCCGTGAAAAATAAGAGATCACAAAAGCTGCCAGGAAGACTTTTACCTAGGATTTTTCGATAGGTAGAGCAGCTAGTTTGTTGACGCAGCCGCTTGTATCCTCATCTGCTACCCGTTACCGTGATATTTTACGGTGTAACCCTTGTATCTCTGAGCATTTGCATAATATAACAACATAATACAATTTATCATACCTTCAATGTGGTATGTACTTGAGGAATTTATCCTCCAGATAAGTTGTGGCGAGTTTTTAACAATGCATCCTTTCGTGTAGTCACATTAACGAAAGTAGAGCATCGTGAAATGCATGTTGGTGACGAGTCATCCTCTGCTACACATCCTAGAAGTGGCTCGCAGCGTATATGCAGGTGTAGGTGCGTAGTGCGAGGCGCGTGGTTGGGTGGAAAGAGACGGTGGCCAGATGTCGCCGATCATTAGAAATGCTACTTCACTCTGGTTAGGCCACACCTCGAATATGCCGCGAGAATTTTGGGCCCTGGTTAACACTAGAACGCCCAGGCGGGTCATTTTGACCCAAACGTGATTTTAAATTCATTTTTTTATTTCATTTTCAATGAGAACAGGATTTCCTCTCGTGACTTTTATTCATTTTAACATGGCTTTATGTCCAAAAATTTTCACCTTCCTGGAGTAATCCGTACATTAGTTTTTTTAGAATTTACTTAGAACGCCCATACGGGTCATTTTGACCCAGATATGTATTTTCACTTTGTATCACCACCAAAACTTCTATTTTATTAGTGTTTATTAGTTATTCTGCTGCATATGTTGTCCATCCCACTTTGTCCTATATTCCTCATTCGGTTACCTTCAATGCCTGGACCACCTTTCAAAAATATTCTCATATTCCTTCCTTCCACTTGGTATCTCCACCCTTCTCATTTTTCGTCCGGTCGATTCATGGCATATTTAGTAATTAATTCGTTGGCAGTGCACAGTGTACCTTATTACTATTTTAGAGTGCAGAGAATACAATATTGCTCCTTACTGACATATGGACTATTATCAGATTATCAGATTTCTACATGTGCATCACTGAAATAATAAGAATCCCAAAGTTAGTTACTAGGTAGATTTTCGGGAAAATTCCTGCTTCGACCGAAAAATAATATTTTGAACTTAGTTATTGCAACCAAACTTTGAAAAATAATAGATATGTATTAAATAATGTGAAAATTCTTCGTAGTATATTGAGCTATGACACAATAAGCAAGAAAAATGAAATAAAATGGAAAAAACGATAAATTGACAAAATGTCGTAAGTTTATATATCAATAAATCATCGATATTGTCAAAGTTATGAAAGTTATAAAGTGAAATAATCGATGAATGTGAAGAGAAAGAGTGACAGTTTGTAGTAGAAACTGTAAAAATGTAAAATTAATAGCGCAAAGTGAGGATTAATTTCATTAATTACAGTGGGTCAAAATGACCCGCTTTGGGCGTTGAATGATGTTGAAAAGTCCGGGCGTCCTAGTGTTAATAGATTTAACCAAAAAAATAATAAAATACAAAGGAAAGCAGCGTGCTACGTCAAAAACTGCTACGAGCGTACATCTAGTGTCTCACAACTTTTAGAGGGATAAAGGTGGGAGCCCCTATAGACTCGAAGGCTACACGCTAGTCTTAGGTTGCTTGATAAATTCAGAACTGATATTTTTCAGAGCGACACAGATAATATTATCATGACTCCTAACTACATCTCTAGGTCTGACAGATGCGATAAAATAAGAGAGACACACTGCCGAACAGATTGGTACAAGAACTCGTTCTTTCTGTGGACAATAAGCGATCACAATAAAAATTGAGCTCCACGAAATACACTCCTATAATTCATGTCATCATTACATCTCCAAAAACTTACACATTTACACGGCTGGTGACCTAACATTCCCTGCCAGACGTCCATGCGGTGGCTCTCAGGGTATCATGTAGATGTAGATTAGTGGAGTGGGACAAAGTCGTTCTATTCGATGCATCCGCAGCTCTACCGATATGGGTCTGTGCAAACTGTATCCACCATTAATGTGCTTCTTACTGAGCATTTGCTGCCATAGCACACCAAGAAAGAGCGAATATGCTGAGCTAGTCCTCGTTTCGTATACAAAAGCAATGCCAATCCAACAAAAACGATTAACACACTATTCTATGCTCATGGAGAAAACTCCGAAATAAGGACGTTATTGACGGACTAATTTACGTTACGAAGACCTGAATAGAAGTAAGAAATACAATCGATACTGAGCGACCTTGGGGGTTGGGATGGACAGGGATCGGAAAAGGGGTCCTCGAGGAAGGAAAGGGGGAGGATTGGAGACGATGGGGAAGCGGGGGAGGGGGTTAACCGTTCCTTCTGATTGATGCAGCAAATGACATGGGTAACCGCAAACCTGCAGAATTTCAGCTTTTTCCATTTTCCCAAATAAAAAAAGACAAGCTCCATTTTTCTCTCCCTTTCACCGGGAAAAGTCCCCCGGAATTCCCTCCACAACCACCTTCCCAACCGCTCCCAAAGCCCCCTTCCCCTCCCTTTCCCGCCCTCCCTGTTCCATCCCCCCCACACACACTTACGCACCCAGAACAGAAAAAAAATCATCTCCCATCCCACACCCCGCCGTCTTTTCGGAAGAGGCCTAAGCAAGCGGTGGAGGTCTTCTCCAGCCCAGGGGAGGACATGTGTGGGAGTATATGCCTGTATGTTTATGTACAACTCGTAGAAAATCCCGTTTATCCTCAACGGTAGGAATGAAAGTGAGAAAAAATGCAGTAGTACTGGTACGGAGGCTTCCGCGGTGATTTATAGAGGTCAGTTTATTCGGGTTTTTCCCGCGTTGATTCATGTAAACGGACGACAGTTTCGCTAACGTTACAGCTAGCGTCGTCAGGTCCTGAATGAGCTGCAGAGATTCATGCTCTTTTACCTACCTACATATACCTAACGATTGAGCTAGTCGAACGCACGTTGATTGGCCGGCTGGACCTTCAAATTCAATTGTTGGAAAAGACATTTGGACGTTGAGGAGAGAGAATAACCGTCTTCCCTGTTGAATTTTTCTTTGTTTTTGGCTATTTCATTCGTCTCTCACATTAGCCGAAAGAAATATTAATTTTCTCTGGCAATGATCTTACAATTTTCAAAGTTTATGACGTGGCCGGGTTCTGCTGCTCATTCTGGACCTGGCGACGCTAGCTTTAACGTTAGCGAAACTGTTGTCCGTTAACATGAATCAACGCGGGAAAAACCCGAATAAACTGACCTCAATGTAGTAGTACTGTCTGAACTGAAGAGAATCATACTTCCCAATCACGATTACATTTTTTTCCAAGAGGAAAATTCCCGATGAGTCAGCGCTCTTCTACTGAAATTGTTTCAACATAGTATAACTAAAAATTTAAAAAGTATTTTTACGATGATTATGCATAAATTAAACATTTATAAATGAATAAAGTCAGCAATTGGTAAAAATAAACTCTACATATATTTTTAATGGATCTTCGAACCAAATGGAGTCGCTTTGGTGACAAAGTTCGAAATACCAAAAAATCCATGTCACTTCAGTAAACAAGATAGATCCACGCAAAATTTCAGGATAATCGGTTCATTTGTATTCAAAGAGATGATTAACGAACGCAATCATAGACAGACCCCACTACATTAGCGGTGAATCTATCAATCAGATACTTATTCGCAAAATGTCACCGGCTCATTGCTTCATTCATTCCGAGGGAAAACAGAGAGCAGTGATTTGGGGACCGAGCTCTAGGACTTCACAAAGGTTTAAAATGCGTAGCGCGTAAGTTTTCAGCCGAGTGCAAAATTCTACTTACCGATATACATCACGAATGCCTACAGTCTGGTTGATTCTCACAGTGTCTCACTGTAAGAATCAACGAGACGTACTAAATACATACCCAATGTAAAAGCCATATGAAAAAGTAGGGGTATGACTAAAACTTCACTAAAATTTTCCATTATGGACCATTTGATGTAATGTAAGCAATTAAAGGCCAGGGTGAAATTTTCAGTACATATCCAATGCTAGAGAGTACCGAGAAAATTTGCTATTGTTGAAATCTGAGAAAAATTGAGTTTTGTAATTAGAATTTGAGAACGGTATTTTTATGCAAAAGCGATGCGTTTCAAGATATACATTATCGTTAAATTTGTTACAAGATTACCATATCGATTGCAAGACCTAGCATTCATTTTGCCATCCAGCGGCGAAAATATCAACCCTCTATCTTTCTCTACATCTGCATCTACATCCTACCCCGCGAGCTGCCACATAAGCGTATGGTGGAGGATGTTAAGAAACCAGCTCTATAAAAGGGTAAAGGATAAGATTTTGTGAGGTGAAAAGGTAAGGCGTGTTTTGAGTATTTTTTGAGAGGACATCAATTTTTATAATAGCCACCTATTGTGCGTGGAAAGAGTGGATTTTTCTACCTATTTTTGTGGTAATGTATCTCTTCTACTTCATCGGTTCTATCGGACCTAGAAATGTACTTAGGCGTTGAACTGATATTCTCTGATCACCCTGAATCACATCTATTCTAAAATTCTCAAGCATAAAAAGTACACCGTGTAGCCTCCGTTTCTCTAAGCAGCTCACAACTAATTCCCTCTGAAATCTGAGAGTATATTGATGGCAAGAAATTTTAAAAAGCGAAAAAAAGGCCAAGCTGATTTCTATAGGTTTGTAATGGAGTAAAATTTCGGGTCCATAAGGTATTTTTGATGTAGCCTATAGCTTGCATTAAGGTAGTCTGAGCGAGATAGTTCCCTAGTCGTAATAGAGACCATATTCCAATTATCCGTTTTAAATTCACCAGCTGTAGGACACACGAATTAAATATTGCATTTTTAATAGTGCAATTCTATAGTTTTATATGGAAGACATGGTAAGTGATTAAATGAAAATATCTAAATAAGTCTTTAACTTGACTCATTTTTTTCGCGCGGTGCGTTTGGAACTCCTTCAAAACTGAAGGATTTTTATGATACCCAAGAACCTACTGCGTTGACAATGTGATCGATTTTCAAATATAGTTGAGAAAACATTCAAACTCATTTTTTTACGACATCTAAGTGTTAGAAACACCTCATTTTGTAAATAATGTCTCTCTGGAGTGGATGCACGGACTATTTCCCATGTAAAAGGGCTGGTATGTCCTGGAAAATATCTCGGCAAGTAATGTGGTAAGGGTTTGAATTTTCGGTGTAATTAGAAGGGTGAGATATTCTTATTTAAAATAATACCAAATTCATTGATTTCTAGGTTAAATGATATTTCGCTCAAACTACCTTAATCCATACAAATACTGCAATAATGCAAAATTTCAGGTCAATCAGTACAGCAGTTTTGGTGGGAAAGAGTATCGAACATACAAACACCAGTATATTTTTATATTCTGGCATAGAATCCATATTTATATTTCCACCCTCTCAACTCTCTCTCTCTCTCTCTCTCGAGTAGCAGGCACCCTGCTGTCTCCTTTCCACCGCTGGATGGGAGGAGTGATGGGGTGGGGTGGGGGCGGCGTAGAGCGGCCGAGCGGCTTTGCCGAGTCCGCAGGACCCTTCAAAAAATCCCGGAGATTCCCGCTCCTCTCGAAAAAGCCACCGACTGAACATTAATATTGACGTAAAAACGCTTCTTGGCTCCCCTTCCCTTCCCTCCCTCCTCCCCTTCGCCTCTTCCTCGCCCGACCTTTTCGTTTGACCGTTTATATTCTCATCGCTCTCAGATGTGGACGGGAGGGTGGGTGAAAGGGGAGGGCAGGGAATTGGGACGACTTCTCCGTGCCCTTTGGGAATTCTCGCAACTTCCCCCCCCTCCTATAGGACCCGGATTACAAATGCTTCCCTTCCACCCTCAGCATAATTATAAAGACCGGACATTATGAATTTATTCAATGCAACGACGATACTTTACTCGTGGACTTGCTTACGGCCACTGTACTTAATTACCCACTTCGTGGTATCTGGGATGGAAATTTTCTCTAACATTCATGTCGACCATATTTATATGTTACGTTAAAATCAAAGCAATTGTAATAAGTATAAGGCAAATATAGTGCTTCCGGTACACTACTTCCCTACATTTTCCACGGCTGAACCCTACGATTTCTATTAACCGACAATTTTGGGTAAAGAACTCGACAGTGAAAAAAATTTAATCTCAAAATTGTATTCAAAATCTTTGGGTCCAAATGTCTGGAGCGTTTTTACGGCAGAAAACCAGCTCAAAGCAGTGGGAAATCATTTTAGCTCAAAACAGTCACAAAAAACTGCCTTGAATTTGTGGGCAGAAAGCTCCTGGCTCCTTCCATCAATATATACGCATATCTTTATGCCAAACTAATTAATACTCGCAAAAATGAGCATAAATGTTCCGTTGAAGGAACTGATCGCAGTACCACGAGTTCTCTACGTGCTCCTCCATTTTATTACAGATTCTTGATCTTGCTTGAGGGTTGGAGTGATATTATTTATTGCGATATTTTGCAGAGGACTGCAAATTTTTTTCAGTTCGATGACCTTCATTCTCTTAAGATCAGGCAAAAACATTTTGCTCACATACGCATGCATCATGGGGGATTTTTCTCCCTACAAAAACGACTCATTCGTGTTTGAAGATTTGGGTCCAAGTCCCGGCAGAGACTTATGATTTGGACAACAAATTTCCACTCTGTGTTTTCTTCACTCAAGCAAGAACTACATTCTAAGCTCTGACATTTGCATGATTCGAGCAGCTATCCTTGAAGCACTATAAAAATCATCACGAAATGTGAACTGAAATAAAGTTCAGTCCAGTCCTGATGTTGAAAACTGGATATAAAACATCGATAGGTATAATGAAAGAAATTAGTTGACTTACAGTCTTTTTCCGGCAGCAGACATGAAATTAGCAACCTACCGATGCCATCCTTCAATAAATATGGAGTATATCATCGATCATGCATCGCGGTAGATTTGTTAAAACTTATAGCCATGAATATATATTATGGATTTAAAACTTTGGAATTGGTGCATAGGCTACGCGTTGCCTACATTTCCACTTTTAGCTCACCCAGTCCTTGGCACCACTTCGAAAAAAGTCTTTTCAGTTGAATCGTAAATAGACATACTTAGTTGTTGTTAACGTGAGACTGAGGTTAATATTAAGTAACGATCGAGGAGATATGAATTACCTGATGCTTTGAATAATATCTTGCTATTTTTCTGACCAAATATTAAATTTATAAATGCTAGAGAGGAAATATCTATTACAATAAATGTGAAAGAGGTTTATGAAATGTCCATCGTGTGTCGACGACAATGTTTGCCAGACTCTGATTCTAATTTGAATGCATTAAGCACTATCGGCTTAAATAAAGAATTTAAAATCCCATGTTCAAACAAAACTTGCTTCGTAACAGGCTACAAAACAGGGTATGCGTCTATGAAGACCCAAAATAGGAGACTTGGAGTGAAAAATAAGAATCTGTTCAAGGCTGCGGTAAGGGCCTTTTCACCTACACTGCAATGATGGCCATTGGGAATACTCATGAAGTCACCTCGCATTATTATTAAATTTCCGAATAGCAATATTCACGAAGTGCTAAGAAGTTAATTGTGCATTTGTGTAATTAAATTTTGGATAGGAATTAAATATATCTGTAGACCGGACGATATTAAAAAAGTATATAATTACGTCTCGCGCGTAGTACTACATTTTTTATCCGCTGCATTATGATTACTTGTAAGTAAAACCAGTAAGACGTGTTTATTCACAAACTATCGACTCTTTTTACATCTGAACTTCCGTCTTTCATCACTAGGCGGCATCAAATTCCAAAAAGTAGTTTTTTTACGGAATTCTAGACACCAGTTTTTGGCGACGAGATAACAACCCATAGTGTATATATTCATGCTTATAGCACACGTCCTATCAACAATGGTGCAGTCTGCGCCTTCCCCAGGCGACCACAGGACGCCCATGGTGCATCAAGTCGTCTCTCAGCCATACACTGAACAAGTGTGTGTCCAAATGCGAAAACTTTAAGAGGACTTTGCCCGCTTTGCGACTCTCTTCAAGCTTCCTTCACTTCTCAAACAACTCAAGAGCGTTCCCGAGTGTCGCTTCGCTTGGAGAGAGGCGGGGGGGGGGAGAGAGGGATTAGAAGGAGAGACGGATGACGGGTGGATGGGGATCGGGGGAGGGGTCCTAGAAAGGGAAGGGTGATGCCCCCACCTTCTTACTTTAGGGCGCACGAGGGGTTGGCAGCCGACTGGTACCCCGAGGGGACACTGGAGGAGGGAAGGGGCCGTGGGAGCCTTGGGATATATTTTCCATACGCGAGTAGACTGGCCGATTTATTTATGTAAAATATGTTTCTGAGAGTATACTAATACGATACATATATTTACACGTATATTATATTCATATAGAAAACGTGCATTGTGAGGATCCGATTTTTTTGCGTGCACGTAAGTATGTATGTATATTTCAATATATAGGCGTGGTGTGTGTTTGTGCCAGTATGAAAAGGGACAGGGAGCATTATTGGATTGTAATGGGGTACCCCGAAGGAGGAGAGGTCGGGAAGGCCATTCTGAGCCATATAAAAAACGGAAAAATGCGGACAATTTCGCAGCAGTTGTTAGTCCCGCCGCTGCTTTTGATGACTATGCCTCGGGAATAAAAAGGAAATGCGGAGGAAGGGAAGGAAATAATAAGAGGAAACAGTGGGAGGAAATGAGCATCGGGAATAGCTTTCGAGGCCGGCGGCCGAACGGGTTGTGCCTCTTTTCTCGTGCACATGTCCCGGATGCCGAATGAACCCCTTAATATCTGGGGAGGTGGAGTCGGAGAACATCACTTGTATATACGTCGCCAGGGGTCGACAGGGGCCGGCCACACGACGAGGGACCCTTTAGTGTTTTCGGATGATGCGAATTCGTCCTCGAACTCGTGGGAATCGCATGCCTAGCAAAACTTGCCACTGAAGAAAAAAAATAGACTCCGCTCTTATGAAATTTTGATGAGTTAAGATTGCTCTTGCACCACTACAAGTAAAAACAAACACTATATTATTTATTTGTGTTTATTATGATTTGTGCAAAACTCCCGTATTAGCTGATAAAATGGGTTTTCGATTGAAGACGAAAATTGAGGCATAGAAGATGTAAATAATTACCCGAATATATCTTCAATGATCACATATGTCCAGCCATAGAAACCAACTGCAGCGCCATTTGTATAGAATCACAATATTTTGAATTCAATTTCGACAGCGATTCGCTAATAACGCACTTGAGATAGATATATTTTGTTTTCATTCAATATTCCATAAGCATTTGCTTCTAAAAAACTGTTCCAATGAAAAGATTATTAACGCATATTCGCTCAAATTGACATTTCCCTCTGAAACCCGAGTTATCTTTACATTTGCCCAAGTAAAAATGTCCACTTCTCCTATTCTGTTAAATCTTAGTTTATAAAAGCCACGCATAATTTGATAAAATCAATTGTTAGGAATTTTTGGAATTTGTGACCATGAGGCTAGAGCCGCCTTAAAGATGAATTTTGCAACTGTCTAATTATTCTATCCAACTCTAATTCTAACTATCTAATTATCAACGAAATTCAAAACACGGAAACGAATCTTTTCCGACGAGAACCATCTTAGAAATCGGGAAAGAGCGCAAGTATTCATGGCCAGTAGTGATACAAAAAATAGTGGGTACAAACAGTTATTTATTACTTGTTATCCATACGAAATATCAGGACGGATCATGTAGAACAAAAATGAGGAAGTTATAAAGGGTAAAGTAGACAGGTTTTACTGATTTTATTTCACCGACTTGCAAAAATGATTAACATATTTATAGGATATAATATTACGTGTCACCGCTGGTGTCACATTTGAAGGAGCTCGAGGCGAAATCATACCAAAATTACGCTCAATATATAAGTTTCAAAACAGCAAGTAAAATTTTGTGCGGCCCCACCAGACGGATTTAAGCCTAGTGTAATATCCTAAGCTAGCTGGCTGTTGGTACACTTTTCTTCAGGCAGCATACATTCACGACTTTGCTTTTTATGTCTTTTTATCTTATTTTCAACACTAAAAATCCTTCATAAGCAGTCGGATTCTCGCTCCCGTTCCAGGGTTTGTGCCTTCAGAGTCGACTTTTTAATTTCTTTTTCTAATCACCATACCCCTTTCTTCTCATAAATCTAAAAGCTATATTTAATATCACATCTCTCTTATCTTTATCGAGTCTTATTCATTTTATTCCACGACAAATGAAGCACAGAATATGATGCAGCCTCTTAGAATGCTCTGCAAAAGATAGAAGTTGCTGTGAGTTCTTTTTCCCATTCATAAAGGGGACAATATTCGAATTTTACATTTTATTTCAGTAACTGTTAGAAGCAAAAACTAAACATTTTTATATGGAAAGTGAAAAAATATTATTTCATACGACTGAAATTCCCAGTCACAAGCAAAATATAGGTACGTTTATATCTATAAGCATTCATTTTTACTTTTTTTTACGCCAAGTGGGAAAAATGCCTTCATACCAGCAAAACATTCTGCGACGAGTATAAAAGTAACTTTAACAGATAATAGAGAGAACATACAAGCAATATTGATTTAAATCTCTGACAAGATGTGTTAGAAATTGCTCATTTTTAAAAAATGATGTCTCTCTGGAATGCATACTCGTATAATTTCCTAAGTAAAATGGCTAATGTTTATTGGCAAATATCTTGACGAAAACCGCATTCAGTGGAAGATATTTTGGTATCTTCAGAAAGATGGGATTTGTTTCATTATGAGGAGACCAAATTCATTGAATTATAGCAGATTTTATATCTAGCTCAAGATACCTACCTTAATTTATACTCTTTTGAAACTTCCATTTTAGCGCTGCCAGTTCTGCACGACAAAAAGAGTCATTAGTATGTCAATAACAATAATAATTTCTCCATTGGTAAAGGCATTCGCCAATTACTATTTATGTATTATAAACAATTAAAAATGCAACTATAACCTTGGAGGTGAGAGCCCTACCCTGGTTGAATTCGAACCAGTGGCCATTTTATTGGATGAAAAGGACTGCAAAAATGGCAAACTAATGGCAGGAAAAGGGGAGAGTTTTTCCTCTTAACTAGAGTATTTTTTGTTCGTTATTGGCATCGGAAGTGGATTTTGAGCGATGCGTGACGTTATTAGGCGCGATCATTGCTGGTTGGTCAACCATCTCCAATTCTCGATCTCGCCTTATCGTATTTAGGTAAGAACCCGGATGTCTCAGGACCGAAACACTCGTTTGAGCATTGCTATACCAATTATTAACTGGAGGGAGCTTCGAATGTATTAAAAGGCTGCTTAAAACATTTTCTGAATATAAAAATAATTGCGCATTTTTATCAATTTATTTTACTAGAAACGTTTTCCACACGCGGTGACACAATGACACTGACATTCACATTTTATGCGCTGAATTTGAGATGTTTTTATGGAACACGATTCAAGAAGGACGCTCAATCAATACACATTATATCCATAGCATTAAAGGGCTTAATTTACAAGGGTACTAAACAAAACGCTTGCGTAAGCAGTGTGAGACAAATTAAGAGTGGAAGACATATCCAAGAGGCAAATGGTGGGGATTCATTAAGAAACAAGATTACTTTTTATAATTAACAGCATTAATTTAATCACACTGGTGTAAAGGCCACCGTGAAAACATTGAAATAAGTGGTTTCACAATTCATCGTCATTTATTTCCTCCCCTTCCCTCCCTCGCTGACTATAACGATTATTATGCGCCCATTTTGTAAGCGACGCCATATTCGAGGCAAAAGGTTTATTGCGTCGGTTATTCCAAATCACAATCCAAAGCTCCAATCCGGATTTTCGTCGCTGCGCAATCTTCCCCGCCCCCTCCCATCCCGATTCAACCCTAAACCTCCCCCGCCCCGCCTCCCCCTCCTCCACAGTGATTACCTTTCGCCCCCAACCGACCCCCACTTCTGCCCCACCACTTCCCCTGGCCCCAACACACCCTCGTTTTCCCTCCTCGAGAAGTTAATCCTCTCCCGGTTCCTTCCAAGCAGCGAGCTGATGCGCAGGGAGAACGGGAGATGTTTGATGTGCGCGTGCACGCTCTTCTTCTTTCTATTCGCCGTCTCCTTCTCGTTGGAGACCGTGAAACAAAGGAGTGCTGCGGAAGAGGCTGAACCACGAAATTGCCGAAACAACTTCCAGGATCTTATTTTGTAGATTTTCGCAGCTGATGATGTGTTCCTGGTAATCTTCGGGTTTTGCGAGTATTTTTTGTATTATTTTTGCGACAGTTTCGCCGTGCTCCACCGCCGGCTTCGTCGGGCTTTTTAAACAACAATGGTCTTCTTTTTTTTCATAAATAAACAAATTCGGCAGTTGATGAATTTAGAATTGATAAAAATAAATATTAATTCCAAATAAGTGATTTCCATAAATAAGAGAGTTTATAGCCATCCTCTCTATTTATATTTTGGGGGCTCTTTTCAATTCCAATCGCCTCCCTTTTAAGCCACGGAAAATAACTGCTTTCTTTGTGTAACACATTTGAAGCCTCGATGTTAGTGGCGTGACCTTCCAGGCTCCTTACTTCATAGCTCAGTAAATAATTAACATTACATGGGTTGCACTTATTCTTCTCTCTCAAACTAATATGGTAATTTTGGAAAAAATATTGCTTGAGAAGTCATCGTACTAATGAGTCAATATTGGTTTCTCATTCACATTATCGTGTGAGACTCGTTCGTGCAATGAACCGCTTAAAGTGAGTCATATCATGGACCGAGTGGCGAAGGTACCCTTGATTAAGAAGACACTTAACTTTTGGGAAGTTTAAATTTTGATTTATGAATGATGGGATGGCTTAGAGGAAAATAAAAATCACCACAGTCCATTTACCAGGTCCATTTAGTGATTTATTGAATAACCTCGGAAGTGGTTTTCATTTCGCGCCACTTCATTTCGGAGAAAGTTTAAGCTTTGACAACGTCAACGTTCCTCAAGTCACCGTGAATCCAAAAACAACCATACACATAGTTCTAGTTGATGGGTGAAAAAAGATGAAGTCCGTTTCACATTATTTCACAGAATGGGCGAAAACGGCATTTCACTTTTTATGTCAATGGTCGAAGTGGCAATGTTGCCACATTTCAGAAGGAAAATGGACTTAATACTAACGCTGTGTACTCACTGCATCTCCACGAGTCTTTTAGTATCCGAATAAAATTAATCAAATTTAGCGCGGTGTTATCAACGGTCACCTTTAAGGCGGGAAGGTGAGCTTATCTGGCAACAGTGTTATCCATTAGGCCAATACTGTCGACTAAATGAGGAACGCTCTATTGTAATTGCAGCGCTGTCCAAAGAACTAAGACAGGGACATAACAATTTAACATATATATTTTAACATATAAATTTAGTTTTCAATACTTTACCACTGTTATTTATCTATTGCTTTATTTATCCAGGGAGTTTTTGCGCGTTTCCCACCGTCCGAGAGGACAAACGGGCTTCCAATGAACAAAAGGGAGCGATCAATTCATTTCCAATTTTTCGATATCGTCTAATTGAAGGGATTTTGCGCGACTCGCTAGAAATCGGCTTTGATAATTACCGTTCATTATCAAAGCGGCATTTTTAGGCTTCGAAGCCTTTAGATATATTTAACACTCATCGGCATTTACCCAGGTGAAACGGAAGCCACATTACATGCAAGAAAGAACTTCAGGAGTGGCGGTTACGTAACCGAGGCCTGCTCAAATGGGTGCGTAAATGGTATTCATGGTCTTGGCCACAGGGTAGAGCTGTGCGAATGCTTCAAAATCGAATCGAATCGACTCGAATCAGGCTTAATTCGGTTTGATTCGTCAGCGAATCGGGATTTTTCGAAATCGAATGATTCGTAATATTCGAATAAGATAGATTCGTCTTCGAGTCGTTACATGCATTCAAATATGGCACTCATCCCAGAATCGCGCGCCGTCCGTTTAGAAGATGTTTTCCTCACGCGAAACGAAAATTTAAACGACCACACGTCATTCTGTGCTATTTTTTGTGCCACAATATAGATGTATAAGCTAATGTAAGGCCCTGAATTATTGTGAAAATCTTTATAACTTTAACTGCGCATAAGCTTTTGCTTTTTCTTTAGAATTCGAATTCGATTCGCAAGCGAATTTTTTTTTAGAGTTATTTGATTCGCTAACGAATATTTTTAAAAAATTCGTTTCAATTCGATTC
Organism: Ceriagrion tenellum; assembly: GCA_963169105.1. Taxonomy (NCBI): domain Eukaryota; kingdom Metazoa; phylum Arthropoda; class Insecta; order Odonata; family Coenagrionidae; genus Ceriagrion; species Ceriagrion tenellum. The sequence continues at coordinate 122,385,357 of OY720643.1, forward strand.
GAAATTTATGTGAGAGAGTCGATTTGGTTCGATTTTAAGTGAAAATCCCTGATTCGCACAGCACTACCACAGGGTAAGGAAGGGAAAGGAGGCTTCAGTCGCTTTGCCGGAGAGGAAGGCAAAAGAAGGATTGGGAAAGACACGCGAACAAAATCACACGCACGGAATACGCACAGGGCGAATGGAGAAAGAGAGGGAGAGAGAAGAGACTTTATATTAATGAAATGTCCCCGTGGGAGTCGTAGAGAGAGTCATAGCGGATCGCGAGAGTGGTTTCGGAGGAGGGGGGTTTCCATGGCGACGACTCCATCTCGCAAACAAACGAGTGGTGGGAGAATAATCCCCTGGGCGACCCCCGTCGACGATTGCTCATTCCCGGCGCCCCGATTGGACCGCTCCGTTTCCTCCGTCGTGAAAATCCGTAAGAATTGAGTGCCGACTCGCGGCTAGAGGAGACGGCGGCGCGGCGCCCGTGGAAAATTCAATTGCTGCTCTGAGAATTAGCTCCATCATCTCGCTCTAAAGGCGCCAAGACGGAAGAGAGAGCGCCGCCACGGGAATCAAAGGAAACACTCTCCACGTTTCATTTTCCCCTCTTCTGACCTCTTCACGTGGCTGGAGGTACTTTGCTTTTTTTTTAAGAAGAGATTTGCGTGAAACTTTGCATACTTGTATTAATAAGTAAAATGCACAAATAGCATTGAAAAATAAGTCCATTTTGCCAGTTTGGTTTCGTTTGGCAATTAAATGCTATTCTAAACACGTAGCCTTAAGTAACACGCCATTTATTTCGAAATAATTCGATTACATGTGCACATTTTCTCCCTAACGCGAAAAATATTTTTTATCGTAAATATATCACGGTTGCAAGCAAGCATAAAGCTATTATGCTGCGTAAAACAAACAAATTTACAGTTGAATTTAGGTTTGAATTTCTAATTCCGATCCATACACCCAAGTCAAAGCAACTCTTTAATAAAGGCGAAAATGTTGATTTATTTTTTATTAATTCAAAACATACATGGTGATTTACATCTTGTATCAGATGTATAGTAGAGCAAAAAGTTGCCTATGAACTTATTGCGACGTTCTCGAAATCATATCCAAACTTTCAATCATTGACTCACGATTATCGCTCCAGCCACCTTTAACGCATCTTATCTCGGATGAATTTGGGGAAGGGGGAGGCAAGGAATTTTTGGAAAATGACCGAATATGCTTAAGAACTTGCGCGGAACGCACCGTGATTCTTCTAATACTCCATCCCAAATAAAAGTGAAAAGTTTCCAGTCTTATTCGCAGCTACACCCAACAGTAAAGCTAACGAAAAAATATAGTGTGTGTATCACTGCCAAATTATGAAAATATGTTAATAAATCTTAATAAGTCAAACAAAAATGAACATTGGCGCGTAAGAAGGTTCCATTGCGCACTCTTGAAGGAAAAATAAATACAAGAGTACCATTAAAAAGGAACGTTTGAAATTCATTCAAAACATATTTCGAAGGGAGCTTTTTCCTGAGAAGAAAACCTGTTGATATATCCACTGAAATATTTTCTATTTCTATACATAAATAAACTCCTTTCTGTGAAAAAAATATAACTTTACAATTTGAATTTAGCCGAGATAGCTAGGTAAAAATAATGCTGCCAGTGCCCAAGGATACCTATGTCTGAGCATGTGCTTTTAGGCCCGCGGAAGAATTTGAAGCAGTTGTACTCTGTACATATATAACTTTTGCCGTTTTGAAGGTAAAATGTCACGTTTTGTAACCCTAATGTCTCGCGTTCGACTGCTACTAAATTGCATTAACCTAAAATGCATCAAATCCATTCTAAGTCCATTAAGTCTTAACCACTGGCTTAAATGCATCCCACTCAAGTTATAACAATTTTTCAATGTCATTTTTACCGACTTCCGGAATTCATTTTATCTAATGCAGGCTTTCTTTCTCTGTAAAGTAAATGTCGTCGCATCTCAATAAAAAATTTCATTAGAAAGAAAATTTAATATTCTTTAATATTAAACTTTCCTCAACTATTTACCGGATTTTGTTTTCAATTTTAACTTGCAAGAACGTACAAAATATTTTGAAGTTTCCTAAAACTTTTCTCTGTTCCAAAACATTCCCTTTAGTAACAATACCATTGTTGATGAATGAATGTTGAGAACCGCCCAAAAGGAGTCAGTGGTGAAGTTAATTCTATCCCTTGCTGACATCGTTTCCTCGGAAAAAATGGAAAAAGGGCCTGCGTTTCACTATTTTTAAAATAATAAGCTGTTTATTGTTATAATTGTAGCAATTGTATTCCTCAGTATTAAAGGGGGGGGAAGAGATGAAATCGAGGGCAGTCAGGATGCATTCTCATCGTGTTTTGTATGGTAAAATAAATAACCATAAAAATATCCTATGTGACAATGAAATATTTATCCATCTGAAAAAGAAGAAAAAGATGAACTATAGTTCTTTCCTATATTTCTGTTTATCAACCAATTATGGTCTCGCAACGTAACGCTAACATCAGGCTACATGTGCTTTAGGCAGACAATCCGAAACAATCGGATGTCATATGCTGAATTTATAAAATGTATATTTTCTTTAAAATACACATTTCCTCACATTCTTTTCATTGACTAGAAATAGAATTTATGGGACTGTTGTAGTGAGAATAGTAAGTTTAGTTTTTATACTCGTATTTTATAAAAAACATTTAAATTTATAAAAGTAGAGTCAATGATTAGAATGTGCAATGGATGTTGCCGAGTTCTGAACACGTCATTGTGGGAACAAAACATTCAACAAAAACTGTTCCTCGACGGAATCCTTAAAAAAATGAAATAATTTTCGGCTTTTCCATGGCGACGACTCCATCTCGCAAACAAACGAGTGGCGTGAGAATAAGCCCCTGGGTGACCCCCGTCGACGATTGCTCATAAAATAGGTATATACATATATTTTATGTTCAATTTTTGAATTTATACCACTAGAAGTAAGTTCGCAATTTTTTAATTATGATTTACAATAGATTTTACATTGATTTTGATTTGATTTACAATATATTTACATTTATTGTGCAAAGGATGACAGTTATGCTACAAAACTGTCATCCTTTGTACGAAGCACATTTAATTTTTGATTTAGTTTATAACGACCAATTTTACCATTAACACATTTAATAAAAAGTTAAATATAGCAATACATCCATATAAAATGCATTCTATTTATGAAAATTTACACTAAGTTTTTTTAAAGAATTCTGATTTTTTCATTATTTATTCTGTCAACTGATCCATCATAATTATTGGATTAAAAAAGAAAAATAATTAATAACATCATAGCTAATTCGTGGATAGAAATTTTTTGTGTAACTCTCATTTATTGTTTGATTAATAAATAATAAATCCCTCTTTTATGCAGATTGGTTGCACGGCATAACTCGCCAAAGCCATTCTAAATCAATTAACACAGCCGAGGAACTCTTCCAGCGCTTTTCTTCTTTCCTCTCATGAAAACTGATATTAAAAGCTCACAAAGAGTAAATATCAGCATTCTTACACTGATATGATATTTATTTATTTATTTGCATCTTACTTTGATCTACCTATAGAGCTTTGTATGTGTATGAGCTAAGAGTTATTTGCTTCGATACTATGGTATTCAAATTCGCTCGTTTTTATCGCATTTATAAATTTTCGTTTTCACTTTCCCGTGCGAATAAAAAAGAGTAAAAGCATCAGGAAGCAGGTAGGATTCAGAGCGGTGAACTCTTGCTCCGGCCGCAAAATACGGTCGACCCGCACCGAGGAGCGTATTTCACCCGGCAGAGGAGAACTTCCCTGCCGAGAGGCGCTATTTCACGCGATTCGGGCGCCGAGCCAAACCACCCTCAGAAATTTCTGACGGCATTGCAGACACTCACACCCGCCACAGTTTATGTGAAATAATCGATTGGGGAGATGTGGATGGGGGGGGGAGTAAGGGGGTGGAGAACATTCTCTCCGTGACCCCCTCCGCAATAACGAGACCCAGCGAGAAGGAGAAGAGGTAAACAAAGGTGAGACGAAGGAAAGACCAGGCGCAACTCTTCCACGCTGGTCCACGAATCGATGTTCTTATTGCCTAATTGAGTGCGTCCCAACATCGACAGAAACCCCAGGGAAATTACCCAACTTTATCCATTACATAAAATACTACACGTAGGTACGTTTGTTCAGTTGTTATGGCCTCTTTACTAGGTACATTTCATTTCGAATGTATCATAATATGTATAAGAAACTGAATGGAAATAGAGCCGGTTCTATTTCCCGTTAAGTCATTCAGACAATCATGCAATTTGCCACTTTACACGGAACAATTTTCTTCATGCAAGAGTTAATGCATTCTCTTATACAATAAAATGTACCGTATAAAGCAGCCTTTAGGCGTAGTAATTCAATTGTACGCCAGTAGATGGCGGGTAATCTCTCCACAACGCGCAGGAGTATGCATTTTACAACATGCAAGTATCATTTGAAAAATAATTATTATGAAATGATTTTAACGAAGTGTCAAGGAGACAGGTAAACTAGGGAAGGAATCCGATTGCAAATCAAATATTGCACAAAATGCACAATTTCTATGGGATGAAAAAAATCATAAGAAAACGAGAATGATGGTATTCTCTAGAAGTAAAACGAAGGGGTTTAATATAATGGATGGCCAGACAAAAAATTAAGCAGGTTTAGCGGTTAACGTATCTGCGTAGTATTTTGCAGGAGAATGGGTTTAGTGATAGGGACATTGTATTTAGAGTTTCCCTGGCTGAAGAAGTGTTTTCGGAGAGAAGCGAATTAACGTGGGGGATCTGAGAATAGGCGAACAAAGGTCGGTGAAAACCATATAAAAGGAGCGTGGCGCTGTATATGTCGGAGACTTGGCCACTGCGAAGGGAGGATGTACTTGAGGCGTTTGAGATGTGGGTGTGGATAAGGATTGAGAGGGTGAGTTTGGTGGCGAGAGGGTGGAGCGAAGAGGTATTGGATATGGTGGGAGATGAGAGAAAACTAGACTAGTAAAAACTAGAGGCGGAGATACGGAAGAGGCGGAAAAGATGGACGGAGGGCGTACTGAGAAGAGAGGGAATGTTGAAAAGGAAAATGGAGGGGGGAGTAATGGGGAAAAACGGAAGAGGAAGGAAGAGAATGGGAATTCTAGACGAATTCAGATGAAGGGAACGATATGAGGAATTTAATGGGAACTAACGGCGGGTCATCAAGAGGAGGGAAAACGGAACGATGTGTCAGAAATTGGCGCATCAGAATAACAACGGTCCAAAAACTTAACAATCTGCCGGTAGAATACTCAATTAAAGTGGATGCTATTTTCTTTCATTAAAACTGCTTGAAAAATTAGTAATTATGTTCCGATATTCATCAGTTGTACGACGTATACTGGCGCCAAAATGACATTCAGTCGACATTTCAGCTTTCAGAATGTAATTATAAACCAAATGAAAAAATTTTAACAGGTGGGATTAATTTTGTAAAATATTCCTCGAGGCTCGAATTCGAGTATCTAATTTCTCGAAATAGGGCATCATAAATATATCTCGCAGACTCCTCTTTTATTCTCCTATAAACATATTACAGAAAATGTACAGTTAAAAATATGTATTTACAACCAATTACCCTGTACACATTTATGTACACACATAGTTATATGTATTTTCTACAAACATTTTAGCTTTATACATCGATATCAGTCATCAAATGTGTATCCATACTATCAAACATCTATTAAATATGACTATAATTCTACCGATAAATATTAAGGGATTGAAATTTATATATTAAACACGGCTAAGGTGATGACCCATCTCGAGAATGTGGGCAATCAACCTTGAGCATCTAAGAATCTTTTACAAAATGATCACCATGCATAAAAAAAATTGACTCCATTGTTCAAAAACTGCCTCTAGAAATGTATACTGCCCTCTTAAAATTCCGTTTGGCTCCAATGGACGAGGGGAATGGAAATATTTTAATCAAACTCCCAGTTATCCCAGACTCTTAGTTCACGTAAATCAATTCTAAGGGCAACTTTTTCCGGTAAGCAAACGAGAACGTTTGACATTAGTAAGCGCGCCAGATATCAAGTGTGTAGCCATGGCAATGCAGATAAGAATTAGGTAGTAGCCGAACAGCTCGCGGGACTATTGAAGACATTAAGGTGACAGGAGCGGTTGACGTGAGTCATTGAGTGCACATTATAGTAATATTCCAAATGAGTCGAAAAAATTCTTGGACCACATTTCAATCAAACACATCTGCACCAGGGTTGAAATTCGCTATAAAAAAATCATTTGACTTGACCGGTGTATATATGGTGTATATGCACCCGTGCGAGTGACTTCGTACCACATCATTTGTTACATGCAATGTTTGGAAATTTTTCAACAACATCTGGTTATTCATTAGAAATCACCGTACGTGTAATTACATAAACGATACAAAAGTTATACTTCAATATTTTCGCTCTAATAAATAAATATGAATTTTAAGCGAAAAATATGCACATACGTATATATATAAGGGAGATATTACCATGTAACCATTATATGACTACGAAACGTATTATTTCGCTTTCAACAGAAAACCTTAGCTCATGTGATCCAATTATTTGGAGAGATATGATATGAGACAAGCGCATTAAGGTGATATGAAAAAAATGTTATGTCTACACCAGTCCTGCGACATGCAATTTCTTCTCTTTTATCATATTCAGAGATACGTGCACGCTGCAAAGTTTCGTGCACAGTTGTACATAAACATAAATCACTCCCAACACACTCATACGTTCTCCACAGAGACGCCGAAGATAACAGTGAACGCCTCGCGATCGTCATCACCTTGCCTTCCTTCTCTCTCCGTCCGTTGGATTCGCTTGTGGTGTTTCCCCGACAACGGAGGCGCACTCTGGCCTTCTTTCTGGAATATCCCCCTCGAGTGTCGTTCGGCGGAGACCCGCGACGCGTCAGCACATTCGCGCAACGTGGTTGGTCTGTCGCCTCTGGGTCCTAGCCCGCCTTCGTCGCCAACGAGGTTGACGCGAATAAAAAAACTGCATCACGACACAGACGCGTGAAAAAGTTTTAAGGCCTCCGGTGTCTATGTTGTTAACGAAACTTACCAGACGGCGTAACGAAATAGGATTATCAGGATAATATGGACGCAATGTCTTCTTCTTTCAAGGCACAAAAGGCATAAAAAAATACGTCGTTCCCGGAGAAAATATGGTTCGTGTTCCATTTATTCCACCAGAATTTGAAAGGAAAACCTATTTGAGCAGATCTATTTTTGAGGCGAAACGGACAGCGCATCAAGACGACGAAATATCTCCCTGCTAAGCAGCATTTGACTTGGCCGAGTTTCGAACCTGGATTTCTCAATTGCCGGTCAGATGTGATAGCCATTTACACAATCAAATATACACATTTCAAAATTTGAGTCAGGACGAGAGACAAAATGCTATCTTAACATGTATGGCTGGCACCATCCCCTATATTTTGCCATTGTCTTAAAATCCAATATCTATGCACCCGAGCGCGTGATTGTATGCCACATCATTTCCGCAAGCGCAATGATTGGACACGGAATGTGCAAATGAAGAGGACTTACTGAAGTCAACCATACGATCCACCTTCCGCTCGTATGTGATGGTATTGGATACAAGCATAGCAAAAATGTCCAAATAACCTTACGGGGAAGTAAATTTTTAAAAAGTATTTTAAACAATAGGGATTTGGCGTGGGAATGTGGAAATATGTCATTTTCTAGAAGAAATAGACCAGTCAATGGCTTCTTTCAGTCCCCACCCGAAGGCCGGTTGAGGACCATGGAGCGGAAGACATAATTAAAAAAGAGATGCAGAGAAAACAAAAATTTTAGCAGGAGAACCACAGTAAGGACAAAGCAGCAAATACGATGCTAGATTTCAATGAGCGTGAGCGCAGTTACGCGAGGCCTGCACAGCTTAGTAGGTGTGTAGAACACGTGCAGTATGTTGCGTAGCAATCAAATAATGGAAATAAAGGAGAAAAAAATATTATCAGGTTTTATTGGCGGTAGTAATCGTGTGCAGAGTTAAAATTGCAGCTATGAAATCGAACTTGTTGTCATTAGATATGATTGTAAATTTTGGTTCGTCTGCTGTGAATTCCACCCCTGTACCCACCCTCTGATTCACCTTGTGGTCTTGTAATCTTGTTGACTGTGAAGAGCAGATGGGAAACGACAGACGGGCGCTTTTTAAATATTTCTCAAATCAACTGCTTGGAGAGAACGAAAAAATGCTCCTTCGCTAGCGAAAACATGGCATTGGCATGGCAATGCCATTTCCTTTTGGAGTAGGTATAGCTGCACCACCACATTGCTTGTGTTGAAACATTTAGTAGATTAGTTAGTTGTGGTGCATGGCCGTTGCAATGAGCGTGGCCGCACAATATGCCTGTATCATTCCAAAAAAGACTTTTGCATTGACAATTAAGGAAGTTATTTATGTAATTTTTAGTTAGCAAGTTTTTCAACGTTGTCACATAATTGGTGGTGTCCATTGAAAGTAAGAATATCAGATTTCAATTCTTCTAGTCCTATTCTCGAAGAATATTTATATTAACTAAGCAATACAGAAGGTCAAAGGATTGATAATTATGCATCCCCACAACATCCTTGCATTTGAAAGGAAGTTTTTCCAAAAGTATAATACTGTCAAAATATTTGGAGCCAGTTTTATAATGCCTAGTTAAACTTCACGGTAGCATTAACGACCGGTTAAGCTCCAAAGTCGGTTTTACAAACGATGGCATAATCTTCCAATAAGAGTTTAACTTTCAAAACACTTTTATCAAGGAAAATATAAAAAAAATACAAAAAATGGTTCGTCACTCACCATAACTTATCATAAATGCCACTGTGGACGATAATCTAAGGGTATAATTTAGCGCTCTAATAAAGACAAGCTTATTCCTAGGTTCGTGCGATCAGTGATTTTTATGTAAATCCTCTATATAGAAGTCATTTTAACTATAGTAGAAACACAGTAAGAGAGTACACCCTGAGACTTTCATTAATTCCTCTAAAATTTATCAAATTTTCACCTATCATTTCATATAAATCACTCACACGAATTGTTGAAAACTGGAAAGAACATTTTAGTCGATCTAAAATGGTAAACACCAAGTTTCAGAGGAAACAACATTCACATAATACATATATTACGCCATCGGTATAAAGTGAATTCCTAAATAAATGAATTCATCTCCTTCGTACACGGGCGTCTCACAACGCTATTTAATGTAGTCTGAGCGAGATAGTTCCCTAGTCATAATGGAGACCATACTCGAGTTATACGTTTTCAATGTCACCAGCTGTAGGACATATCAATTCAATATTGCTTTATTAATGGTGCATTAATATAGTTTTATATGAAGAAATTGTAAGTAATTAAATGAAAATATCTGAATAAGTCTTTAACTTGAATCACTTTCTTCGCACGGTGCGTTTGAAACTCCTTCAAAACGGAAAGATTTTTGTGATACTCAATAAACTATTGTGGTGACAATATGATTAATTTAAAAAAATACTTGAAGAAACATACAAATTATACGCTTTTAGTCTATTAATGGCATCTAAGTTTTAGAAATTCCCAGAAATTCCTCATATTGTAAATAATGTCTCTCTGGAGAGCACACACGTAACCATTTCCCATTTAAAAGGGCTGTTGTATTTTTTGGCGAATATCTCCAAAAGTAACATCATAAGAGGTTGAATTTTTGGAGTCATTAGAAGGGTGAGATATTTTTCTTTAAAATGAGAACAAATTCTTTGATTTCTGAGTAAAATGATATTTCGCTCTAACTACCTAAAATTCACAGCGTACAGACAAATTTCTCGCGTAGCACTTACTAACTAACGAAACATAATCATCTTGATACCATACTTAAAAGGGACTTGAACTTTTCCCAGAAATCAACGACGACTCGTGTAAATATCGACTTTGGTGACACTCGGTAGCGGCTTCACGGCACTTATGAAGTTCGCCCAGCCAGATATGCTAAAGTGAATGCATATCTTGCAAGATGGGTGTGATACTGCATCCGCTGTTTTATTCTTCTCATTGAAAAAATATTTTATTTTGTCTCTTATCAATCTCAATACTTTCCAGTTCAACTGCATTCAGTACACCTACAAGCATCAAAAAATATCTGAGGAAACGATTTCAAGCAAGAAATACATAACCTTAACGCATCAACTTCAACCGGCGAGAATACCTACAGCATGAAGTCAATTGAATCGAGTGCTTAAGTCGAAGTCGAGTTCAACTTGACGACAGTGGGCTAATTAAACAAATAAGATGAGCTCCGCGACTAAGAAATCATTCGTGCTTGAGCATCTACATTTACATATTACCCTCCAAGGCACCTGAAGGGTATTTGGCAGGGGGTGAGTCATCACCAACATGCACTACAATGCATTTGTAACTTTCACCAACATTTTAAGCATTCGTTTGTCAAAAATGAGACCTTGATGAAGCTTGCCTAGTTGAAAAAAATCTCGAGACAACCCAATACGACGACTCTGAAACACAAATCGAACTCAAGCTCGCAACTGTGACCATCGTCTTCAATAATGATAAAAACATGACTATGAACACGGGCCCAATTATTGAACACATCACACAAATCAAGACATCAAAGTGAATAGTGATGTTGGAATGAACGCGGTTGACAGAGAGTATGACAGTTGGGAGATAAAGATCTGCAGGCTCAAATATCTCTTCGGATTAATAAAAAATCATCATACAACATTTTTTCCATTTCCGCAGATGCATTAGAATGAGCCACCCTTAAAATCATCCAGTACAGCGACAGTATGGCTCACCTTTGAAGTATAAGAGCATCCACGACGATGTTGGCGTCGGATGAAGTACAAATGCTACTAATGCGAGAGCGAGATTTCTCAGTAAAACTCCAATTCTGTTCCACTTTTAAGGAAATAATCTCACGTTTCCGATGACACGAAAATATTAGCCACTCACCGCTTAATATTTCGAGATAATTGTCACAAAACAGAGACAGTTTTCCATTTGGGATACGGTACGCAAATGCACTCCAGAGAGATTTTATCTTAAAAAGGTGAGGAATTCCTAAAACCAAAATCTCATAAAACATTTAAAAGAGGTCACCTTATATGTTGTTGAAAATACTTTTTTCAATGAAGCAATTAATCACCACACAGTAATTTCAACAGAATCGCAATAAAATGTTCCGATGAAGGCCTTTTCACCTATCGGCAAGCAAAAAATAATTCAAGCTAAAGACTGACACTACAGATATATAATTTGTTTAGTCAGATGTTCACTTACATAAAAATATATTTTTTTCCATTAATATGACTATATTTAATGTAGGGTGTAACTCAAATGACTGCCATATTCTAAACAATTGTCTATTGAAAATATCTGATTGGTGTGATGAAAATTTAATGACCTTAAATGTTAAAAAATGCAATGTTATCTCTTTCCACCAAAAGAAATCCCCCATCCTCTTTGACTATTCCCTCAATGATGAAATGATACCTAGAACATCAGTGATCAAGGACTTGGGAGTTCTTATTGATGAAACTTTGTCATTTGGTAACCATATGGAATCTGTTGTTTCCAAGTCACTTCGCATGTTAGGTTTCATTAGTAGAATTACCAAAGAATTTAAAGATATTCTTACGTTAAGAAATTTATATTTATCATTAGTCTGTCCCATTTTAGAATACAATTCCATTGGTTCGAGTCCACATTACAAAAATAATGTCAATAGTATTGAAAGAGTGCAGAAAATCTTTTTAAGAATTGTCAATTATTATGCTGGTTATCCTACATATGATGTACCAAACACTGAAAAAATGCAAACAGTAAATTTACATACACTTTGCTTTCGACATCATCTTGTTTAATTGATATTTTTGTTCAAATTATGCAATAACTTGATTAATTGTCCACCCTTGCAGGAATTGATTCATTTTAATGCCACTTTTCCATCCACCAGAAGTACAAAATTATTCTACATTAAATATTGCAGAAGAAATTATACTTTCAATTCCCCAATTACAAGGATTCTTCGCCTGTATAATTCTTTAATTACCAATGTTAATGTACTCAGTAACACCTTACCTGTCTTTAAGAAGTGGTGCACTGAACTCTTGAAAAACCTGTTTAAATCTATCCAACATGTTTTATGGAATTCTCAATTATTGTGCAATTTTTAATTGTAAATGAATGTATATTATTTTAAATTGGGCATATTCCCGTAATAAACTTTGTTATTATTATAGTCACTTCACGCTTACTACAGGCGCTGAAATAAAGACTAAAATTCAAATATGGTCTCTATGATACTTAGGGAAAAATATCCCTCCAACCGCCATAATAGATAAATATCGGAGTTTTCTCGGGAGGGCGCCTGAGAACAAAAAGGATAAAGTTGGGGATTGTAAATCTCTTTATTTCCATCCCCTTTGCGCATCCCGAAGGGCGAATGGTGGAGAGAAGGCATTTTCCAATCAATCAATCAATCTAACACTCCGATCTCATGCGTGGGGTGTGGGTGGAGGAAGGGGGAGGTCCCATTTTCAAGAAGGCGCACCATCGCATCCATCAACCAAAACCCCTGTCCCCCCGCCCCCACATCCTATTCCCCTCCAACCACCTCTCGTTGCACCGCGAGGGAGCCACACTGTGCCTCACTGACTCACCGCTTGAATAGCATTATCGGGGGAGGCGAAGGAGGGTGGGATGGGAGCCCCCCCCTTTCTCACGCCCCCCGCCCACCTTTTGTCGTGCGCCTCCCCGAGAACATTAATTTCTCTCCGTTCGGGACGCGTGGACAGCAAGGGATTGAAGGAAGCGGGCTGTCCCCACCACACCCCCACGCCACACTCTTCCCCCTCCATCCCCGCTCACGGCGAAGTTTTGGTGCCATACAATAACCCGAAGCATTGACGCACGATTTGAGGGCAAAGCGTGGCAGCTACAGGTATTACTAAGAGGGATGGATAATGTCTGAATGAAGTTCGCCAAGAAAGGTTGGCGACATTTGAGAATGCCGTCAAAATTAAGGATTTCATTTCACGTCTAAACACCAAATGCAATCCTTTATAATACAAAAAAGGCTTAAGCGGACGTAGGTATTATTCACTTGCAAGGCGCAGTGAATAAGATGTGCGCCAATAGATAGCTCTCACGTGAGTTCTTCATCAGCTGACACTTGGCGCGGGCGTGTGCATTTTTCAAAATACATACTATCACAAGGGAAACCGCTTTGCAATAGTTTAGACACGACCGAAATATTGAATTTAAAGAAATCTTTGACCTTTATATGTTTTACACTACTTACCATAGTTATATTTTTTTTCATGAAAAATTAAAAAATCACACATTATCGTCTATTTTATTTAATTAATACATTACTTCTTGACTATTTTTCTAGTATTTGAGCCTATTTCTTTGGGATCTATTCAATTAATTTGTAACACGTTACTAGCAGTAGGCAGAGAAATTTGAAAGTTTTGACCAAGTCAGTTTTTTAAATTATGAGCGAATGAGTTTATTAAAGGTGTGGCACTATAGAATGGAAGTTTTGTAATTTCTAAAAACAATAAATCACATCAGTCCACGGCATCTATTATAATAATATAAATCGACTTTTTCGCTTTCGAATAGACACTGCAACAGTAAAACTATTTCAGGTCAACGGCAAGTGTTACTTGGAGATGGTATCTTCCTCTGATTGGATATATAGTGGAAAGTGACAGAACTTCAATAGATCAATGATGCTGAAATCTAAGAATAAACGCAATTCCTCAACGGTTCATTTTAAATTGGGCCGCGAGAATGAGAGACTGCTCTTCCATAAGGAATTAAAAGACCTAGGAATTTCAAAATTTTAGCACATTCTTAGTAAATTAGAAATATATATTTGAACATTGGAATCCGAAGGCTCGCATTCATCTCCGTCACAATAGGGTATGATCGCTTGCGCGGAGCACCAGTCGCCAAATCACTATACACTCACAGCGCAACAAATACGCCGACTGAATTGACTGCGTCGTTAATAAAACTCCTTCGCACGCATTACTTACAGGTCTCCGCAGCAAAAGATATCGACTTGTGTGCGCAAAAAAAGCGTATCTTTGTTCAAACTCATTTCGGACGAAAACGTGAAAGTAACATGGTATGGCGTGCAATGATATAACAATGCGACGACCGAAAAAACTCGACTGTCGCGAGACACGAGACTGTCGAGTCAACTCATCAATCATTCACAACTCCGCGTCAACTGTCTATTGTTTAAATGATGCGTTGAAAATGGTACGATTCAATAAGTTATATTTTCGGGGAAAATTTCAAAGCTTGTTTTTGTTGGAACTATGGAACAGATACATGTAACCCCGAAAGAGAGGTAATTGGTGAATCACGACGACAGGCCTACATGCCCTCAAATTTTCATCCACATCCTGAACCCGGTAAATGGACAAACCCCTAGTCAGATGAATGAAGCGCACCAAGGGTTGGGACATTTTCAATGCTCGCCTACCTTCTCGTGCGTCGATTAAGATGAGATCTCCGCTCGTGCCCACCATTGAGAGACAGGAAGAACCACAGTGAACATTTGGAAGTGCGCTAGAATCTTACCTGAAAGATAAATAAAATATGGCTCTAGAGGGGAAATTTATGAAAGAAATAGATGAGAGGCTAGAAAACACAATACAATATAGTTACAGTACATGAATCGTTACTTCACCAACCAATTCACCTGTTATTTTTTTTCGATTCAAACCAAGTACGGCGCAAAAGTATTTTACATTGAGATTAAAAAGAAAACACGTTTTATAAATATTTAACAAAATAAGAGTAATCTGATAAGAAATAAAATTCAATAAAGTACCAACAAACATAAGATGATGTCGGGATTTGATTGCGCAGGCAAAAATGATGTCAATGGAGGAAGTTGACCGCCTTTGGTGAGGAAATTCCACTTAATCTGATCTAGGAGATTAGTGCTTAGGTTTCACAAAATAAATCACTATACTGCAAGGAAATATAATTCTTGAAAAGGATAAATTTAGACATGAAACCTTAAAAATAACCAAAAGCGCACTTCAAAAATGTGCATCTACAAGCTACCCTGCGAGCCGCCGCGTGGCGTGTGGCAGGGGGTGTAAGACGACAGCCCTGTGTTGTAAAGGATGTGGTCCTGGAGAGAAGAAATGCCACTGTCTTAGAGTTTGAAGTGAATCTCCATTTTAATTACGGTCACTGTAGTTTGTGGGAAGCACGAATTTTTTACCCTATCTATTTGGCAATGTATCTCTCGTATTCTATCGCTTCTGTCAAACCTAGCAATCTAGCGTGGGGTCAAAATCGAAGCAAACGTGTTCTCAATATCTCACGTTATCTGAGCCTAGCGTGCAGCCTCCGAGTTTCTAGTGGCTCATAATCTAATCCCTCTAAATGCTGAGAAGGGCTATGTGTTCACTCTTAGCTTTTTAAACGAAACGCGCAGCTTTCGCTTTCATTTCATTTTATATTTTTGGGTTAACTCTTAACCACTCTGGGTCCCAAATGCCCGCGGCATATGTGGATGTGGCCAGAACGAAGACGCATCTCTCTTTCACGTTATTTATCAAAGGACCACCATTTATAGAACGCTTCATAAATCGATACCATAAGATACGTGAGTGTGCTCGCCACGACACATCTGACGTTAAGGCAATTCATAGGTATTTGACATCATCCTATGAATTTACTTACACTACACCCACAGTCTAGATATTAACAACAAGAAGTGTCTACCAATGTAATGACTACCATAAGATATGTACTGTGGTGCATATACTAAGACTTAGTTCTAGGTCCCCACTTCTGTCGCCACGAGTGAACGTTGTTCAGGTCAGATGATAGAACTTCCGAGTATGCATCTTAGTTGATTTTGCTGTAAATGACCGCCTCAACTGCAGATAATCTTAGTTAACAACTAACTTGAAAACTCCTTTACTGCGGTCATGTACATTAATAATTAAAGAGAAGGGGCAGATCACGCTTCCTTGTGGAACATCGGATGCAACTCTAACAACATCAGAGCTAATAATATCAATAATTACAAGTTGTTTACGATCACCTAGCCAGTCACGCATCTAATCCACAATTTTTTTCACTAATTACACATGACTATAATTTGAATATGAGCTTTTCGTGAGGAACTTTGTTGAATTCTATTTTGAAATCAAGGAACATCACGTCAACTTGCTTTTTCGATTCACCTGATTTTAGAATGTCGTGAAGGAAGGGCGCTAGCTGCGTTTCGAAGGACCTACCCTTCCGGAAGCTTTGCTGACTGCCATATAACAAATATATATTATCTCGGAAGGTCATGATTGTGCTAACTACAATGTGCTCGAGGTTCTCGCATAAGAGTAATGTTAGCAAAATAGACCGGGGATTTCCTGGATGTTGTCTGTTTCTTTCACAAATATTGGTGTGATGATGGCTATTCTCCAGTCTTGACCTTTTCCTCGGATAATGATTTGCTATATATGAATTCTAGGAATGGTACAATCTGTGGCGCTAACTCCTTTACCACGCGTGCATGTACTCCACCTGGACCTGGGGGCTTGTTGTTTTTCATGGACAGTTGAATTAGAAACATGAAAAAATAAAACGATTTTTTTATTCTCCGGCAAATAATACTACTTCACATCCTCCACGGGAATATTAGCTTCCTCAAATGTTCATGAGACCCAACTTTCTGCATTCAGTAGTGAAAATTCGGGTACACCTTCAATGGCCTCCTTTACCTGGCAAAATGCCTTCTAATGCACTGGGTAAATTAGAAAAACTGTTTTCCCATCGCTAGTCCAAGTTATCACTCCATCGGTAACCTTACTCCGTGTCGTAATTTATCTGGAAGAATCGTTGTTGAACACGTCTCGACGGAGTCTGGACACAAGGTGAACCTTTGCTAAGGTCATCGCCAAGGAACATAAGGCCAAACAACAAGGAACGCCGATACACCTCCCGCCTCATCGAGGACGGTATAGGCATCGTAAATCACCAGGACAATTTTAACAGAGAAGACGGACACCAGCTTTACAACTCGTGGAGTAGGTTTTTCCGGTCAGAGTGCAAAACTATTTCCCAGTCTAACGACAGACCGCCTCACACCAATCAGGGAGGCGAAAACGACCATGAGACAAGTATATAAGGACGGTTAAGGACAAGTATTCGACACTCTGACCTTAAGAAGTCAACAGTAACTCTGGCCAAAGTGCTTTCGCTGTAAAAAAAAACGCTGTTTCCCGAAAATGTAGCCGTTTCAAATCACAAGCAGCACAAACGATACAAAAAGTTCCCTCAAAACGAGCAGAAAACAGCATGTGTTATTCCGCACCACCAAGGGTCGCGAACAACCCTGTTTGAGGAAACCTTCTCTATGTTAATGAGCTTCCACCACTCATGGAAAGAAGTAGAGCGGCAAAAAGGCATTGACCAGCTACGCTAAAAACGCCGGCATTCGAAGTTAAGCATCGCTGGGTTCCCCGTTCGAAATCGGACGAAGGGGCGATATCCCTTCCCCTTCGAGTGCAGTTTCCTTCTTCTCGAAGGCATTCGAGTGCGAAAAGACCCCAGGTCGTAGCAGAACGTAGAGTTGATAGAAGCGGTCGTTATTAATTAGTTTACAACACTCGTTAATTTGTAGGGAATCATCTCGCATGTACTGATATGAAAGATGTTAGAATTAAATTTTCAAACTTTCGCCTTAATCAAAGCCAAACCTAAAACCAAACTGGCAAGGTGCAACTTTTATCTCTTTCATCGATACACATTACAGGTCTTCTTCTCTGGTTACAATCCTAGTATTGGTCTGCAACAGCTTTCCACTTGATCCGATCTTGGGCCAATCGTTTCACTTCACTGTACGATTTGCAACCTAGTTTCTTCATCAGCTGTCTCACATAGTCCAGTCTAGGTCCGCCCCTCTGATTTTTCCCTCTACTGTACCTACTAGTATGGTCTTACCCGAGCTTTCGTGTCGGAGAATATGGCCAATCCAAGTGTTCCTTCTCTTATTTAGCATTTTGAGTAGACACCGTCTTTCCCCTATCCTCTTAAACACCTCCTCGCTCGTGACTCTTGCCACCTAGGGGTATTTTCAGCATTTTCCTATAGCACCACACTTCAAATGCCTCCATTCTTTCCTTCTCTCTCTTTCCAATTGTCCAGGTCTCACTAACATAGAGCAGAGCGCTCCATACGAAAGTCCTCAATAGCAATTTCCTAATCCTTAAATTAATGTTGCTGGCGGTGAAGATAAGTGCACGTTTAAAAACCTTCAGGCAAATCCGTACGTGAACGAAGATCGCTGGGGCCACCTTCGGCTTCAGTTCGACCGGCGCACCGACGAACAGCAGAGAGACAACGGAACGGAGGATTTGACGGCAGATGAGAGAGTGTGAAGGCAAAACGATGTGAGGCGATACAACGGACGACGCGTGCCCTTTCTTGTCGGTACAGGGAGCGAGGGCCGGAAGGTGCTGCCTCTCCCAATGCGTCTCCTTTTACGCTCGTCTCCCGGACAACAGTTCGCCACTCAACTACCGGACGGGCAATATCATTTCATTTACCCTGCGATCCTTCCGATCCGTGCGTGGAGAGGGCAGACAATGGCGAGAGGGGGAGGAAGACGACGTGTGGAGGGGGGTTAGAGAGAGACAGACCGCCAAACCGCAAGTGACGTCTCTCTCGCCAGGAGAGCGGCTCTTTGCGGTGGATTGGGTGATTTTTCGGCGTCCGTGTCCCTCTCGGCTCACTTGTTGTGTCGGGCGTGGAGGTAGAGGAGCCAGAGGAAGGGGGTGGGAAGACGGGCGTGTGGCATGGGGTGGGCGAGAAGGCCACCATCCCCAAATGAAAAGTGCTCCTTCTAGAACGCATCTCTCTTCCATCGGAGACGGGATCGCGGCGGGCGGGACGACACAATGGCCGGGACACTTCAGAAAAAAGGTCGTAAAAAAGGAGGAGGAGAGGTTGGTGAGTCGGAAGGGATGCAGTGGGGGAGTATAAAAGCACACCCTTGTACAGGAATGGCGGAGTGGTCCAGAGAAGATGAGAAAGAGAAGATGATATAGGAGGAGGTGAGACACGATTCCTTACCGTTCACTCGCGCCTCCTTTCTTTAAGGTAGTTTGAGCGAAATATCATTTTACTTATAAATCAATGAATTCGGTCTCATTATAAAGAAAAATATCTCACCCTTCTAATGACACCATGAATTCAACCCCTTACCACGTTACTTTCGGAGATATTTGCCAAAAAATACCAGCCCTTTTACGTGGGAAATGGTACGTGTATGCACTCCAGAGAGAAATTAATTATAAAATGAGTAATTTCTAACACTTAGATGTCGTAAAAAAAACTAACAGCGTGTAGTTTGTATATTTTATCAACGATTTTTGAAAATTAATCATATTGTCACCGCAGTAGGTTCTTGGGTATCACAATAAACCTTCCGTTTTGAAGGAGTTTCAAATGCACCGCGCGAAGAAAATGAGTCAAGTTAAAAACTAATTTAGATATTTTCATTTAATTACTTACAATTTCTGTCATATAAAACTACATTATTGCACCATTAATAATGCAAAATTTAATCCATGTGTCCTACAGCTGGCGAAATTAAAACGTATAATTCGAATATGGTCTCTAATATGACTATGGAACTATCTCTCTCGGACTACCTTAAGGTGGCCGCAGCGGCAATCGTAAGTCATTGACTACACAATTAAAAAACTATTCAAGTAAGTCGAAAAAAACTTTTGGACCTCACTTGGCTGAAGTACATCTTTTTATAAGGTGGACATTAACAGGCGTAGAGTAATGTAATGACGCGAGAATTGTCTTTCAAAATGTTCGCCTTAATTATCTTACTCAATCACAGCATTGTTTGGACTCGGGTTAACGGAGAGAAATACGAAATACGAGAGAAAATCATTTGCATATACGCGTTTTTTACTGGGTATGATGTCTTTACATATGTTAGCCACCATAATAGTGAAAGAAAAGATGTTATACTGAGCTTAGGGAAAAATCTTTACGTATGCGATCGAATGATTTCGAAATTTAAGTAAATAATCATAAGGTTACGAGTCAAAATCGCATTTAATTGCCAAGAAACAAAAATAGGTTATGCAGTTTTTTTCACTTTTATCTTTATGTATTTAAAATTAGTATGTCTCTATGTATGCAAAGTTTCACGTAAATATGTGCAAAAATGAAAATCGCTTCAACCACCTCTACGCATACGAAGCGAGATTACTCTTTCATCACAACGCTCGATATTTTTTATTTCTAACAGCTGTGACGAGCATGATGTATACATTAATATTAGTAGCGCATAATTATAGTTCCATACAACTGAATTTCTCAGTTAATATATTCATTCATCTACAGAGGTCTTCAACTTGACTGATTCGGATCCGTAATGTTCGGTGAAAGCAAGTGAGTTTTACCTTTCCCAAGTAAAACACTTTGCTCGCAACACTGAATTCAAGAACATTTGAAAATTTTAATGTAAGAGAATGTTTTGTTTAGTATACTTGTCCTTCGCTAGAAAAGATCGGCTGGCTGGGTAGGAGATAGAGGGAGCATCTCGAGACATCGGCGTGCGTCCTCAAATCATCGGTTTACAGCGTTGCCACTCCATTGCACTTCACACCCATGGAAATCGAGTCGCAGATCTTTCCAATCGAATCGGATCGTTTGGTCCGGCGATCATTTCCACCTTTCACCAGAGCAAATTTCCACGCGTCAATTTGGAATCAAAATGGCAACCAATTCTATTTCCCTTACCCTCTATCTCGCTTGTAAATCTGCGGCAGTTTGAATTTTCATGGGCGGGTTGTTGAGGGTCGGGTTTACAGCTCGACCGATCGTCACTCAAAATCCCACCGACAACAAACAATAAAAGTTGAGCGTCGGCGCGCGATCCTTGGCATTACGCACACCTCTTGTTTTCGTAATCCGCACATTACGCCGCTTGTCAATAAATGATACATCCGCAGCGGGTTACTGTCGTGACGAGAGTCCTTCTGCGACGATACACATCCAGCCACATCTACTTAACAATTCCTCTCGAAGTTGGGATTAAGATGTATGGACTTGGCAAGGGTTTTGCCGGAGAGCCGAGGCGAAGGGCATTTTGAGGTATTGAGACAAAAAAGCGTCCTTCCGCAGTCACCAATAATATAGGCTAGGGGTGGCAAACCTTCAGCTGATTTAGGCAATTTTGGTAGGCCCTTCCAAAAATTGTGCTCACCCCTGCCCTGGGCACAGGAGCAAATGGACAGTTGAAAACTGATGCTTTAGATGTGTCACTCATCGGTTGCGGTTACCGTACACGAAGGGAAATCGTACCGCTTGGGGCAGAGAAATATATATGGAATGGGAATAATTGAGAGAACTGGGGGACTAAATAACAGAACGGGCAAAATTCAGCGACGGCTCAAGCATACGCAACACTATATGCACCCCAAGGTCTACAGTTTTAGACCTTATCCAATACTTGAATCAATCTCCATATCCACAAATTAATAGGAGACATTCGAAGACATACAACATTTAATGACAAGTTTCCATACCTCTATCAAATTTTAAGGAAAGATATAGAAGGTAAAATTTCCCCAATAATTAAACTCAGTGAACTAAGGAAGTCATCTTATCACTTTGATTACTTCAGAAAGAGATTCTCACGGGTCTTTTTTTATCTTTTGCCTCCCTTACACGATATATCCACGAATGTTGATTTACCCAGACTGGCTGTATTTCACTCTCACTCGAGCAATACTGCATCGTCTAAGATATTACACTTTAAATGTGTTAATTCTGACTCATTCAACAGAAACAATTGATTTGCTCAGTAACTGATAATGAATATTCAAAAAGAACTTTGAGTGATTCCATCTTTTATATCCCTAGCTCACCCGATTTGGTTCTTCGTAACTATTTACACTACACGGCCACTATCACCTGTGCATTGTGGTGTGAGCATCACCATGCCATAGCAGACCCAAGGAAAACTGGGAAACGTGGCGCATGTCGTCATTTAAAATACAAATTCACTAAAAAATCAGCCAATACGCTGAAAAATCTATTATATAGTAAGTAGGCTTCCGCGGTGATTTATTTAGGTCAGTTTATTCGGGTTTTTCCCGCGTTGATTCATATTAACGGACAACAGTTTCGCTAACGTCACACCTTGCGTCGTCAGATCCTGAATGAGCTGCAGAGATTCTTGCAAAGAATCTCTGCAGCTCATTCAGGACCTGACGATGCTAGCTGTAACTTTAAGTATATAAAGGAACAAGAATCTCTGCAGCTCACTCAGGACCTGATGACGCTAGCTGTAAAGTTAGCGAAACTATTTTGTCCGTTTACATGAATCAACGCGGGAAAAACCCAAATAAACTGACCTCAATCTATATTATAATTGTGTAGAATACACCAAAATAAGCATATAGGTAAATGTCGGACTTGTTTACGTTGTAAAAACCCGTGTCGATGGATGATTACAACCGACATTAAACGACAATGCGTACGAAGTTTGACGCACCGTGCTCCCAAAACGTCTTCTCAACCAAAATGACGACCGTACATATGTCCCACTGCCAGTGTAGCAGACGTATTTACCCAACAACCCAACCCAAGGCCAAGTCCGACTGTAGAGTCGCAATCGACATCTTCGAATCAGCTCCGCAGCCGGCGTACACAACTGAAGGCGCCAAACGCAAAATACTAATCCCCGGCTCAGTCGGACTGTTTGCCATCTTGATCATGTTCCCTGCAGCCATCTGCCGCCCATTTTCGAAACCAGCCAACGGCTGCGGCCGCTCTCGTCATCGCGGCGCGTGATAAAATCCCGTGTGTGCCTCAACTCCCGCCTCCTGCGCCTCACTCACCAAACTCTCGTGTCTCGCTCTCCCCCGCCTCACCCCCTTATCCGGGAGGAGGAGGTTCTTCCGAACAAAAACCCGAACAGTTCCCCTCGACACGGAAGTTTTATCTTGGATTTAACCCCCCCCCCCCCCCCCCTGTGAGGCGGAGGGTGGCGGAGAGATGAGGCGACGCCTAGCGGGAGGCTAAGCCTCGCTGTTCCGATTGCGGCGCCGCCCGCTCGGTTGAAATTGGCATCTGGGATACCCGATATGAAAGCGCGACACATGGATAGAATAGGCTCTTCTTCTCCTTTTGCATTCCATTTGGTATCGCGCAATTTGCGCCTCGGGGAAAAGATGTCGTTCCTTTCGAAATCAAAAGGCATTAATTTCAAGGCCCGCTGTCTTCAACACCCGAAAACGGCGTCCTCCATACCTTTTTTTATCACATTACACAGACAGATGCTCTGAGACCGTTTGGCAGGAGGTAGAGGGCGACAAGCGAGGAAAAAAAATTGATAGAGCTGGCAGATGCATATCTAAGCAGCCAATCCGAATAAAAAGTAACTTCCGTATAAACAAAAAAAATTATTAAACACCATAGAAGCAATTAGCTCTCATTTATATATAGTAAATTAACGTAACCTTCATTTACAATGCATAACTTAACTATTTTTTTATGCACTCGATGAATTCCAGAACCACGATTAAACAGAAGGCAGAATAAACTATGAAATACCAGGAAACAGGAAAACATTTAAGTACCTATATTTGTTTATCACAGAATATTTTTGTCTGCTCTGTACTCACCATAGCAGGTTTAAAGTTTTGTAACGCCTGTTAATCATCAAAATTATTACCAATAAATTTAAGTATGGTAACTTTACTTATAATTCTTAGTAATAAAATCCCTTTTAGTTTAGTTCAAGCCGTAAAATGGAAGTAAAAATATATGAAACAAAGTATACATTTTGTGAAGAATAATAAATAATAATCGCATATGGATTGGCTGCAAGAGAGAAACGCGTGACACGTTTTGAAGATTCAGCAGATACTCGAGTTATCGAGGGCTTATTTTCACAAGAATATTTATCGTTCGCGCCTACCGGACAATTTACTGTGAGTCACAGTAGAATTTACTGGCCGAGTAGATAAGGAGTGTGGCTAACCCTAAACCCACCGTTTCTTCTCCACACATAGGCTGTGTGCATTTATTCCTCGGCCTTGTACTCCAGGTGAGCATCCCCTTGAGATTCCACTGAATGCCATTCAATGTTCCCTGACAACCAAGAAGCTTTAGCTGCTTGTTCCAAGTGCAGCTGGGATAACAAAATACTCTGCGTCAGATCACGCTGTCTCACGGAAAAGTCGAGAATATTTCATTTATTTCCTACTCATCGAGGCCAATATAAACCTTAGAACGGAATTGTTCATTTCAATGACTTAAAATTGAAGCAAATTGCCGAAATATAAAAGAATACTCATTATAATCCTTATGAAGTTTGTGCTCGTGGGAAGTGATAGCCTTTCTAAACCCTCTAAATGGCTTATAAATAAATCTAACATGATCGAACGTGTCGGGGAGTATTCGATGACTTCTTGGTTTCAATCATTAAACCATAACACTGTTCAACTGAATTTAAGGTAGTTTAAGAAAGATATAAATTCACATCAAATTCGAAGAATTTCACCTCATAATTATGACTAATAGCTCATATTTTAAATGAAAACAAAAGTAAGTCACTTGAAGTCATCCTTCTCAAAATATGAGCAAAAAGAAATACGAGCCATTTATAATTGGAAGTGGTGAGCGTAAGCAACTATGAAGGGTACCTTTCGTAAACCCCTCAGTTATCCTAACGTCGAATTTTTAATTAGGGATTTAAAACACTTTGATATTGTCGGGAACGTTAAAGACGCATATTTAGTGTTTCTTTACTATTTATTAAAATTAACCAACTACTCACTGCAATAATGTTTACAAAACAACGAAAAATCTTCGGTTTTGAAGACGTTTTCAGCGAACGGCGTGGAAGACATCAATCAGGTTAAAACCTAAACCTTATATATTTTGTCAACTACTGAGTTTGTACAATTCAAAACTAAGGTAATGCTCCATTAATGCTCAATGTTTACCTTATGTTTCTTATTGTTGCTTATAAAAAACTAAAATTTTAATATGGTCTCTATTGTGACTCGGGGAAAAAACTCGCCTAGAGCACCTTAAGCAAAGAATTGTACATTTTCGTTGCTTATAATTCTGTAAGAAACCAGAAATTTATTTAGAAATCTATTTTTCATCTTTAAAGTATTGGCAAGTAGGGAAAGGTACGTTTCGTAAACCCCTCAGTTATCTTAACGTCGAACATGACAGAAAGTCTCGGGACGTAGAATCCATTAGGTTACACTTCGGTTCAACGCCATAAAACACGTGCCATTAGCGACTTATTTTACTCTTCCACAAATACTAAAATAAAGTGAGACTTTTTACATGACGTTCAACAACTGGTAAAACAAAAACCAATAAGGAAATCCGGGAGATTAACGCTAGAACGCCAGCTTTGATTCCGTCCGGAAAAAGAGATGTAATTTTTAAAATTTTACTTTCTAAGCCGTTTCCTCTCGTGAATTTTCCTAAATTCCGATTTTTGATGCACAGAGTAATCAGTTGAGACCACTAAGTTTGAAAATGTTATAGTCATTTATAAATTTACCAGGAATGCCGGAGACGCGTCAAATCGACTCCGTCACACAGGTAGCTTGAATGAAGGCGAGAGCCACTCCTGATTGCCGTGAATGGCGACAAATTGTCGGGAAAGAGTATTTCAAAAGCATGCTCCATATCCTGAGGACGCCGTACTGTGTCTTCTCACTCAGCCTCCACCCTCATCCTCCTCTTCCGTCCGCCCAATGCCTACGCG
This sequence comes from Ceriagrion tenellum, assembly GCA_963169105.1. Classification (NCBI taxonomy): domain Eukaryota; kingdom Metazoa; phylum Arthropoda; class Insecta; order Odonata; family Coenagrionidae; genus Ceriagrion; species Ceriagrion tenellum. Next base: position 122,411,289 of record OY720643.1, read on the forward strand.
GCTCCCTGTCGTATGGTGAAACACTGTGTGAGAGGCGAAATATACCTATTGTAGGGGTAAGAATCAGATTGTGTGGAAGGTAGACAGTCAACCTGTCGAGAATAGACATTTGCTCCTCCTGCTCTCCTTGGGATACAAGAGGTCGACTGTCCACCATCCGAGTCAATCATTATTATATCCCGACGATGACACAAAATATGGTCTCTATTGTGACTCGGGGAAAAACTAGCCCAAAGCACCTTGTATATTGTAAATGTATATTTCCATTGCTTATAATTTTGTAAGAAGCCAGAAATTTATTTAGAAATCTATATTTCATCCTTAGAGTATTGGCAAGTAGGGGAAGGTGGCGGCGGAGTAAAGTCCTCGCCTGCTAACCCGAGGGTCGCGGGTTCGAGTCCCGCCTGGGTAAAATATTATCTGCCCAGGACATGGGTGTTTGTGTCTCGTCCGCTGTTACCACAGTTCACCCGACGTAAGTTGCCCCATTGTGCTGTATAAGGGAGAGTGAAAATGAATAAATATATATATAAACGGCTGGCAAACAAGGCAATGGTCGATTAGGCATGCTCTGGAGATTTCATCGATACTGCTAGTTCGTAATGGCTGGAAAAATGTACCACATGATAGAAAACGAACAAAGATGTGCATAAAATGCTTCAAATCATATCAGACTGCTTTTACAAAACTCTCTTTTGGGTGGAGTCGAAAAGACAGCACACGGGCAATCAAGGGGTTGGCAAAGTCCGTGCGTTCTAGTATTGAACTTCACTTTGTAGAGAAAAATTATTGACACGGAATTGATAAGAACTTTACTGTTTAGGATGTGCGAGAAACGAGTATAGATATACAATTCGAAGATTATCGCGAAACATTGAAAATCGTGCCCAATCAAATAATAAATTTGCACGCCTATGATTGAACGATTTATTATTTGAAAACGAGTAAAGATGTCGTCCTCGGAAGCACTTCGGGATGTATTTGAATGTCATGTTCACGAAAAAAGGCAAAGGGGTGCGCTGCCAAAGAACGTTTAACCGAAGGAAAAGCGGATGGAGTAGTTAATTTAAGATTTCGTGCCTACAAATTGACAGTTACATTACCAAACAAAATTAAATTGTGAAAACTCTGACATACTGTTCTCACCAAACTTTTGAGCAGCAAACTCTCTTTTCTCGTATTAGCGATGAGTATTTACTGGTGACCTGCTATATTTTTATCGATTTTTTTTAAATAAAGGCCATCATCCATATGTCAAGAAAAATTAATGTTAAATGTCATGAGACAACCATCTCTGCAAACTGATTGTAGTTACACTACATCTAAATTTACATACTACCCCGCGAGCCGCCGCATGGGCGTGTGGCAGGGGGTGGTAGGTCACCAGCCGTGTGAAGATGTAAAATATTTGGACGTGAAATGGTGACATGTCCTATGAGGGAGTGTATTTGGAGGAGCTCAGTTTTTATTGTGGTCGCTTGTTATTCGTGGAAAGAACAAGTTTTTGTACCTCTCATTTTATCGCAACTGTCAGACCTAGAAATGTAATGAGACGTCATGATAACATTCTCTGTGTCGCTCTGAAACACACCAGTTCTGAATATTCTAAGCAGCCTAAGCCTAGCGTGCAGCCTCCGAGTCTCTAGGGTTTCCAACCTTAATCCCTCTAACAGTTTTGTAACAGTAACAGAATCGGGTACAGGTGCTGTATCCTATTCGGTAATGAAACAGAGTTATTGGTCGGTGGCAACATTATTTGTACTAGGTACCATAAACAGCCTCCACTGAAAATAAGTCGGTAATATTTTCCGGCGCTGCCTAATAGTCTTCTCGCCACAATTACGGCATTCATGTATCATAATTATGAAGGTTCTTCTATTTCGCGAACCAGCGAGAAGGAGAAAAAAATCTAGTTACCTGGGCGTAAGATCGAAGCGGCCCAAGAAGAAACTAACCGGATAGGAGAGACTCGGAATATGGCGAATAAGGGATGAGAGCAGAAATAAGTTGAGGCTGAGGAGGCTGGTGAACTCTCGGAACATAATCAAACGCGAGACAATGGGTTTCCCCTCCATCCACGTGTATCTACCATTGTAGTACGGGACCAAATGCAAGGAGCTCCATTTTACTATCTTATCATATTATACATATTTATATAAGCATGCCTACCTGCTCAGTTTTTTTTTAATGAGAGAAGTTTCACTCCCCTGAGAGCCCAGAGAGTCTCCATCTTGCTAGCTTGAACCAACCAACAGCTCACACATCTCGCGAGAACGAACAAAACAACGACGATAATGCGAAGGGTAAGATGGCGTCGCCGCGCGCCAGAATGCGGGGAACGGGCCAGAAGTGATGTCCCAGGGAGATAACGCCGCTCCAATTCCATTGCGCGCGAGGAGAGAAAGAGAGGCATGAAGAGAGGTAGAGTACGTCATCCTCCCGTTCTGCGCGCAATGGGAATGGGCGGACAGGGAGCTGGGTGCGCGGAAAGGCCCATATAATGCTTCTGGAGAGGAGTGGAGGAGGGGAAGGGTGACTCCATTGGCGGGCTGGTTATAGGAAGAAAAAATTGCTTAGAGAGACGGGGGAGAAAGAGAGGGGTGGAAAAAATGAACGGATGACGAACGGAAACACCGTCCCGCCGTAATATCCTTAATTACGTCCACCACTTCTTCCCTGCGTCTTAACTTTCTCCACTCTGCTGTCCCCCTCGCCTTCGATTTTCAAGCCAACCACCGGTGTTGGAGCAATTTTCCTCTATGTATTTGATTTTATAGAAACTTCGCATACGTGCACTTCATTTGGAATACGAAAAGTACAAGTGTGCATTAGCAATATGATGGGGATTCTTTTTTATGACCAATTTTAATACAATAATATCTTATCTTGGAGTTATAGGTTAAAAACCATTTAGTTAATTTCTTTTCAGCCAACATTCAACATTGTATTAATTCCTCTTCAAGGCTAAGATTAAAATCAATTTCTAATGATAGCCTTGAAGAGGCTAAAACAAAATTTTATTTACAAATGATTATTAAAATGTGAATATAATTACGTCTTAATATATATAAAAATTATTATTTCATCTAAATCATTCTTTTAATTCTCGCTATTTGCTTTATTTAACCGTATGCCCAATTTATATTCAGTTTCATCAAAATCTTCATAATACCCTGCGTGCCGCCGCATGGGCGTGTGGCAGGGGGTGTTAGGTCACCAGCCGTGAAAAGATGTAAGTTATTTAGAGATGAAATGGCGACATGATTTATAGGATTGTGTTTAGTGGATTTTAATTGCTATTGTGGTCGCTTGATGTTCGCGGAAAGAACGAGTTTTTGTACCTATCCGTTGGGCAGGGTATCTTTCTTATTCTATTGCTTCTGTAATGAGGAGTCATGATAATATTCTCTGTTTCGCTCCGAAAAAAGCCCGGTGGATGCCCAGAAGAAGCCAAAATATCCGAAATGTTGGTGGAATGTGCGAGGGGTTGGCTAGAGAGGAATAAAGTCAATAAGTATTCTTCGACATTATATCTCAGCGAAATAATTATTATCGGCAATATGTGTAGTTTAAAGTGAGAGAAATGCAATTTGCCGATTTCGTCTCTTGACAATACAATGCCATTATTACATGTTTAGAGCCTAAAAACCCTTGATATATATTCCGAAAGGATTAGATTCCCTGCGTAGAGATTTACTCCTCAACGCGAAATAATACCAACTTTTCATTTCATTACAATGGTATCTAACAAATATCAAGTTCTCATACCGAGTAAAAAACACGAATTTGCATATGATTTTCGCTAACACCAAATCAGACGACGTGAACCAGCCATACCAATCATTTAATGAAGGCGAAATCTTAAAAAATACCTCTTGAAGCAAATGCCTTGAACTTATATTTCCACATGCATGGTAATTTCCATTGAAAAAGAGATATACACAAGTGTCAAATGGTCCAATGAGTTTTATTCGCCCTACTAGAAAATTTATAAACATATGCACTCAATGATTCACGTCAACCGCTCTATCCTTCTTTAAAACATCAAAAAGAAACGATGATCATCAATGCCGAACGAAGACAAGAACATCGCCCCGGTGTCTTGAAATTGAAAGCTATGCTGGTGCCATGTCCCGAACGCATCGCCGTCCTAAATACTGCTCGAAGACGTTTGGAGGCAGACTCAGCGATATCACATGACGCCGTGGGTACTAACGACCATTCCTCACTCTGTTTTGCCTTATACGTCGAACTGAATTCCGATTGAACACGTTCTTATTCATCACTCGAAATATTTGTTCTGTGGTTTATTCGCAGGTTTCCGCCTCGTTGATCAGATGATTTCAACATTTTTTCGGGGTTGCGTCCGCGTACGTTGTTGGGTATCACAACAGTTTCGCCGGCTATCCTGCTGGCGTCCTCAGGTGAAGGATTTACTCCTAAACGCGAAATATGACCTCCTTTTCACTTAATTACAATGGTATCTTCCTTCACCTGAGAACGCCAGCAGGATAGCTGGCGAAACTGTTGTGATACCCAACAATATACGTGGACGCGACCCGGAAAAATATTGAAATCATCTTATTTGTTCCATTTCTCCGCGTGAGGCTCCGAATCTGTATCGTCCACTGTATACATAGAATTGATCTTTGAGAAACATAAAGGTATACCACGCGTTAGCGCACGTAAGTGATATTTCAGTCGCTGTTTAATCATACCCCAATGGGATGTACATAAAAGCTTCAGTGCGGGAAGTACAAAAAATTGTTAAATCATAAAAAACAAATGTTATGATTACTCATTTGTCGCTCAATCCTGAGATTGATAGATAGCAACCCGCCACACTAACCTATCCAATGCTTGGTTCCTTCCCTTCTGGAAGCACTCTATTTGTACTATCACTTGGTCCGTGTACCTATTCCTGGGTCTTCCTTTGGGGACTTTTCTCTATATTTTGCCTTCAATTATGTTCCTCACAAACCCTTAGTGCCTCAGAGTGTGTCCAATCCATCTGGTTCCTCTTTTCTTAATGGTGCTCCATGTGGTCCTTCCCTATTCCTGCTCTTTTCCAGCTCTTCTGTAAACTTCATCATTTCTTATTTTGTCCGACCATTTTATCTTCAGTATCCTTCTCTAGCACCAGGTTTCGAACACTTCCAGTCTGTTCAGGTCAGCTTTTCCACTGGTTCATCCTTCCGATCCATAGAATGCCTCGCTCCACACAAATGTTTTCATATACTATTTCCTGGTTTGTATGCCTTATTCTTCTTTGGGCACAGCAGTTATCTCTTCACCATGAACGCCTTATTCGCTTGGGCTATTCTTCGCTTGATAGCCGTTATACTTCTTCAGTCCCGCGTTACGGGACTTCCGAGATAGGTAAAGGATCCACTTCATCTAATTTATCTCCTCTCAGGGTGACTTGGGTATGTAGCTTTTCTCGTCAGCATACTAGGATTTTAGACATTGTCTTCTTTTTTTTCAAGTTGTATTCTTGCAGAACTCGGTGCTTTACATTTAGTGACCTTTGAAGGTCATCAAATGCTATGCCATATTCCAGAATAAGGAAATCCAGGTAAGTTATATATTTACATCTACACACACTACCCCGCGAGCTACTGCTTGGGCGTGTGGCAGGGGGTGGTAGGTCACCAGCCATGTAAAGATGTAAAAAGTTTTGGAGGTGAAATGGTGACATGTCCTAAGAGAAGGTGTTTGGAGGACCTCAGTTTCTATTGTGGTCGATTATTGTGCGTGTAAAGAACGAGTTTTTGTACCTATCTGTTCGGCAGAGTATTTCTCTTATTTTATCGCAGCTGTCAGACCTAGAAATGTAGTGTGGCTCCATGATAATATTCTCTGTGTCGCTCTGAAACACACCAGTTCTGAATATCTCAAGCAGCCTAAGCCTAGCGTGCAGCCTTCGAGTCTCTAGGGGCTCCAACCTTAATCCCTCTAACAGTTGTGTAACACTATATGTTCGTTCGTAATAGTTTTTAACGAAGCGCGCTGCTTTCCTTTGTACTTTGTTAATTTTTTTGGTTAAATTTTTATGACCAGGGTCCCAAATGCTCGCGGCGTATTCGAGGTGTGGCCTAAACAGAGCGAAGTAGCATATCCCTTTGACTTTTTCATCCCAGGACCTTCCTATTATACGCTTAACAAAACCTAGTTTCTTTAACGCTGTGCCACATATGTTTTGTATGTGTGTTCCCCACGATATATCTGAAGTTGAGGTAATTCCAAGATATTTTACTGTATCTGCAGATTTAATGTGTACTCCAGCCGTATATAAATATGGGGACACACATTGAAGAGAATAGAGCGTTTAAATACTTGGGTAGTGCGCCAGAAGAAAATCGCCAATGCAGCAAATAATATGGAGAAGATTATCCTTAGCTGAGGAAGCGCTTAGCTTTAGATCACTGGTGATGATGGGAAACTTGGGTAAGGATCAAAAGATGAGGCTTGATATGGAGTGTAGCGCTGAATATGGCAGAAACGTGGAACCTGAGAAAGGAGAATGATAGTAGAATGCAGGTTTGCAAGATGTGGGAATGGGCGAATATGGAGAAGATGATGTGGCCAGAAGGGAAGACTAATGAGGAACTGCATAGTATGGAGAGGTAAGGAAACATTTCAACGATATCCGGGATAGGCAGGGTAGGTGGCTGGAGGAAGTAATAAGGGGCCTTCTCTTGTAAGTAATCCTGCTCTAGTAAGCGGCCTTCTCTAGTAAGTAACTACATCTACATCTATATAACACCCCACGATCCGTCGCTTGGGCATGTGGCAGGTGGTGTTAGGTCACCAGCCGTGTGAAAGTGTACGTTTTTTGGATATGAAATGGTCACATGCATTATAGGAGTGTATTTAGAGGAGATCAATTTTTATTGTGGTCGCTTATTGTTCGCGGAAAGAACGAGTTTTTGTACCTCTCAGTTCGGCAGAGTATCTCTCTTATTTTATCGCATCTGTCTCTAGGGGCTCCCACCGTAATCCCTCTAAAAGTTGAGAGACACTATATGTACTCTCGTAGAAGGTTTTAACGAAGCGCGCTGCTTTCCTTTGTATTTTATTGATTTTTTTGGTTAAATCTATTTGACCGGGGTCCCAAATGCTCGCGGCGCATTCGAGGTGTGGCCTAACCAGAGCGAAGTAGCATCTCTCTTTGACTTTTTAATACGAGGACCTTCCTATTATACATTTAACAACATCTAGTTTCTTTAATGCTGCACCACACAGGTTCTGTATGTGTAATCCCCACGATATATCAGATGTTGAGGTAATTCCAAGATATTTTACTGTACCTGAAGATTTTATGTTTACGTTTCGTAAGGGGTCGGTTGGTTGCTCACGACTTTGAGAGTGAAGGGTGTTGGGCCAGCGGCCAAGTGTAGAGAGAAAGTTTTATGGATGGGATGAACAAGGGTAGACTGTATGCTGTGGCAAAAAAGAACTACTTCTGATTGATAGGGCTCTAATGATGTATTAAATCGGGAGGAGCTTCTCTGACTTTAAAAATCGGGAAGACTAACCCTATCCTGAGGATGATTAAATGCAAAATGAATGTGATTCCTTCAATGATTGGATTCGAATACTTACTCCTGTTGTATAATTGAACGAATTTTACACAGCGAAATATATCCCTTCCTCTCCTGTACTGTATAAATCGCTATATATTTTGCTTTTTTTAAATTTTGGTGTGCATCTAACGTCATGTATGGAAGATACTATAATCGCAACACCAATGTTAGAATGAGACGGTTGGAAATTGCCACTAATAACGTCACTAAAGCTGAATCGGAATAATTTCTTGATTTTTCACAGTAGCAAGCGTCGCCCGAACAAAATTAATCCATAAAAACTGGACAAGGATTCAAATATTCTGAGTACTACGGTAGTTTATTTTGTGCTCAAAAAGTCTTGGAAGTCCGTAATTTGAATGACATCACGTAGATTTTAAAACGAATGAATTTCTGTAAGAAACCAATAATTATTCGTTCAAATGATCTAGAATCTAGACTACATGAAGATGCAGATGAAGAATTAATGTCTACATTTGCAACCAATGAGTTTCTAATTTCTGTCGACGCTAAGTTTTGAAGTCTGTCGACGCACTTCTTATGGAGAGGCACTCCTCACCAGCGTTTAATACCACATCCATTTTTGTGAATTTGCGTGAATTAGAGCAAATTCTGGATAGATGGCGACATAATATTGCAGTCATCTAGGTTGAAATACTAGTGACCTTCGAATAACTGCACTGCCAGAGAGTCAGGACATTAACAGAATGTATTCAAGGAAAGAAAAATGCGATGAGGGATATTTCCTTAAGATACACATTCGCACCATCATTTGACTAGACATTCACTCCACTACGTAACAAAACTTGAAAAAGTATTTGTTTATTGTATTTTATAGCGCTTATTGCTTGATTTGGTGATACTGGTTATGAACATAGAAGTAGTATCTATTTCTCCAAAGTCAATATTTTGGATGCAACAATATACGATTCAATTTCCTCAAAGGCTTCTGATAATACATGTTTAATGCAACTAGGGTCTTAGAGAAAATAATTGCAGTCAGTACTTCAAAAATCAATAAGAATAAGAGTAATTATAATGAACAACACTGAATTTTCACGCCACAATGGTGTCATAAACGAATGTCCATTAAACTTTTTCTTTTGCCTTATGTTCTTTGGGCACTTTTGCTAGCACTGATTCATAGTCTCCCATCATAAACAAGTTCCAATGTCCCTCACATATTCTTTCCATATTATGTTAAATGCCCAGGTGAAAGCGTGTTCCTCGATTCAAGCTCCGAAATTTAGTGTAAAGAAATCAGTGCGTCAAAATATCGAAAAGTATCAATATCTTTATAAAAAAACTAATGGCATATTTGTCTTCAATATGTTACCATTACACGATCTAAGGAAAGAGAGACATATTAACAATTTTTGAAACACAGCATTACCAGCCAATGATGAAATGCGACAGAGAATTGTATTTTTGATTTCCTGAATCCAGGATAGAAAATGGAAAGAGAGGGCATATGTGAAGGACAAGTAACAGAGGGCGTATTTAAAGATTGCAATAAAAGAAAGAGGTTCCAGGGTGAAACATGAACAAGAGAGATTAAGTTACTCTGCTCGCCTTGGAAGTAAGATTACACGGGTCGCCGCCGCGGCTGGAGGTTTGCGAAGACATAAAACGCAGGATAGGGACTGCACACGTCCTAGCGGGAGTTTATGACGTGAAGTCAACTCTCGTTGCCCGGGGTAACTTTGCCAGCAAATTATTAAGCTGTATGAGAAAACTTGCGGGAGCTGTAAGACGCTACTGCATGAATCAGAAACTTGGACGAGGAAGATTACGGCCAGCGAAAACGTGATCCCGGAGTAGGCGGCCAAAGGCATTATAGAGAACCCTCGGTGGCGAAGGACGAAGTACGAAGAAGAACATCTGATGAAGGAAATTTAACGCTTCAGCACATTTACGAGAGAATTAGAAGAAGGTTAAGGCGTGTCGGTCACCTAATTATGATAGAGAGAGAGAGAAAACCGGATTACACTCGAACGCACGAAAGCTGTATTGAGAAAATGCATCGCAAATGAGCTTCTTTTTTTAAAAAAAGCGGGTTTTCCCTCATCTATCAAAACTCCACCAACTGCTTGTTTGATAAGCGATCATCAAACCAAATCCTATGTCTCCATCAAAGAAGCAAGTTCTACTAAAAATACTTCCCTTATGACTACGGATACTTAATGTTGCCATTTAAACATTTTCGGCCTTTATTGCGCAAATACGTTCACATAAGTCTCGGGTTGAGCGACATTGTCGGTCTTCGCGAGGACGGTTCACGTAAAATGAGTAATTCTGTAAAATAATATGAAAGTTTCTTCCATAGTTTCAGCACCTTGAAAGGAAAAAAATCGATGAAAGAATAAAAGTATTACATATAAATCTGATTTCGTTTGGCGTCCGTCTTCCATTTGTACGCCTCTTATTTCTGACATAATAATTCAAAATAAAAAAATACTTAATGAGAATAAAACAAAGTCAATGCGTGTACTTCCTTACAGTCGTTTGTTGACAGAAATATTTTGATTTTTTTTTTTTAGAGATTTTGATTTATGACAAATATTTTGATACCTATTAAAAATGACTAATATTTTTCCACCATTGCGATGTTTGCTATTTGCCTCTCATCGATTATGCTTTTCGAAGCGATGCAACAATGAAATCTGTTGACGTTAACGTAGTCCGAGCGAGATAGTTCCCTAATCATAATAGAGACCATATTCGAATAATACGTTTTAATTTCACCAGCTGCATGACATATCAATTAAATATTTCATTATTAACGGTGAAATTATATAGTTTTACATGACAGGAATTGTTAGTAATTTAATGAAAACATCGACACTAGTCTTTAAGTTGACTCATTTTTCACACGGAACCTTTGAAACGCCTTCAAAACGGAAGGGTTTTTGCGGTACCAAGGAATCTACAGCGGTGACAATATGATTAATTTTCAAATGAAGTTAATAAAATATACAAACTACACGCTGTTAGGTTAGTATAGTTAGTATAGTCAGTATAGTTAGCATAAGACTTAGAAATACCTCATTTTGTAAATAACGTCTCTCTTGAGTGCACGCACGTACCGTTTCCCATGTAAAAGGGCTGTATGTATTTTTGGCAAATATCTCGGAAAGTAATGTGGTAAGGGGTTGAATTTTGGTGTCGTTAGAAGGGTGGCATATTTTTCTTTGAAATGAGACCAAATTTATTGATTTATAGGTGAAATGATATTTCGCTCGGACTACCTAAACGACGTTTGATTTTTATTTCTAGATTAAAGGATAGATTTGTCAGATGAAAGATATTTATTCTCCTCTTTTTCACCGAAATTTCAATAAACGGTCGTTTTAATATTCTGCTTCATTAGCATTCATGTTCGAGAGGAAGAAATCAATTTTGCTGCAACTAAAGAGGGAAAACCAAGTTGGCGGAATGGGAACATGGCTAAAAACTCAAATATGGCGCCTCCCATGTATTACAACCGCCACAAGGGTGCGGATGAAAGCTCCACCGCCGAATCATGCGCAGATGTGTGCGCGCGAAGGTATTTATGCCAACCTACGCCACGCACTCTCGCGGGAATGGTTATTATGTTCTATTATTTTTTTTCGCCTCTCAGAATCCTTGAGACCATCGGCGGTCATTGTGCTCTCAGAAAAAGGGGCACAGGTTGCAGTCCCACGTTGCCATGGCTACGAGGGAACAGGGAGTGAGAGTGGGTGGAGGGAAGCACTTCGTTTTCCGCCGATGGTCGAAATGAAACTGCCTACGGCCTCCGCGCTTGAATGTGAGGGTGGAAAAGGGGTGGTGGGGGATGTTAGGGAGGGAGAAGTAGGGAATGGGGGGTGGGGAGTAGAGGTAGGAGGGCTGTTAGTGGCCTGGCGCGCCTCCTACGGGAAATGCGGCCACGGAGTTTAATGGGGTGGAAAATGCCCCAAGAGAAGCGGTCAAATGGGCCAAAGGAAAGGGCGAAAAAAAAAGAGGGAAATGTGGAAGAAGAAGGTATCCACGAGGCAGCCAGCCGGCACTTGCAGGCACAAGAAGAGGCCTCTCTCTCTCTCCACCGGCACATGGTCCAAACTCACCGAAATCCTAAACAGTTTCAGCGCGTCGAATGAAACGACCCCAAAATGCTCTCGCTTGCTACACACACGCGCCGCCACTGTCGCTGGACTCGCAAAAGGGGCGGGTGGGGGAGGGTAGGGGAGCGCTCTTATGGGTCTACGAGAAGGGAACGACCTAGGCTGCTGCGACGGTGGCGCCGAGCCGACTGGACGGCTCCCGACTCCGACTAACGACGCTACCCCTAGCCTTTAATGAATATTTGTTGGCATTACCCACACTTATATGCCCGGGTTTGCTCGCAGTAACATTAGCGCTGGACAGCGCGGAAGAAAACACATCGCGAAAATGCACCATCAGTGATATTTCCTCCGGGCATAAACTGAAGGGAAAACCATCTTTGGACTGATTAAAAAATTATTTCCTCAACGTGGCAACAGAGTGAGAATTTTTTAACTCAGTAGTTAAAACATTATATCTAGTCCTGTGAATTCACAAGCCATCTAATTCTAAAGGAGTTGATGCGAATTTTTTTTGTACTTTATCTTCAATTATTCCACCGAAATCCGAAAATAAGGTAATGGCTCGCACAAAAATCTGAATCGTTTTTGATAGATTTCATCCGTTACAATGCTCATGGAGGGTGCTTTTTCCACTCTTAAATAAGGTTCGTTCAATCTACTGAGCTACTAATTATAGTTAACCGCGAGAAGCGGAGGTACATCTAATTCGAGGATGTACTTCATCTGTAATCACTTTGAAACAGCCTACCAAGAAAATTGGACTTAATTAACCACAACACACACGTCTGTAGGAAGAGGACTTTTCCCGGATATTGAACTAAGAGCAAAGAACTTCGTAAATTATGTCACTAGTAGAAGCCTTATAAGGTCATTATAAAATCGTCAATGGAGTTGTAATTCTTCTTGTTGTTCGTTTTTTAGGTCGCAGTGAAATAGCTCGCTAACAAAGCAAGAGGGTAAGCAAAAAATGGTAGTAACATTCCGATTGGTTCTTGAAGTCAATTCCTTTTTCTCCGGAAGCACAGTTTAGGTCACGCTCTATTTTTCGTCTCCGGGTGCTTAAAAGAATTATTTCTCACTTAAAGGAAAGACAACATCGTTGAAAATTTCAAGAAATTGAAGTGATAATTTAGACTAAATCTATAAGAGAAACAGCTTATACCTGATGATTTTTTTTATTTTATCATCACTATCCCGAATACAGCACAATGGGTCAATTTACGTCGGGTGAGTAACAGTAACAACAGACGATACACGCACACTCATGTCCTCGGCAGATAATATTCTACCCAGGCGGGACTCGAACCCGCGACCTTCGGGGTAGCAGGCGAGGACTATACCCCGCCACCACCGGGGCTGACAATGACGACAGAAAACAGAAAAAAAACTCAAATTAATGGTTAAAATAATTATGATTATGCTAATTTGTTGTACTTTTGTTTTCAAAGGCTTATTCTCAGATCCTGGAGCATATTTAAATGGATGTGGTCCATGTCATGTGTAATGGAAAAGTACATTAAGGTAACCGATAAATGGTAAAGGTGAAGCATTCTATAGCAGTCATGTGAAGCAGTTAGCGCCTGTTGTTTAAAATTCCTAAGTCCATTAGTAGCTATCGAGCTCCTTTCCCTGGGTTTCTTAAATAAATGAACGGGAGTGTATTCCTAAAAGAAGGAATACACATTGGGTCACTGTAGTCTCTCTTTAGCAATGGCGATAAACTATACACCAAAAAGACTAAAATCTTATTCAAAACAGTAGAAATTCAAGAACATTCTATTAAAATTTGAAACAACCGATAGCAGACGGTCTAACGAGAGATCGTATTCTTCCACTGACATGAGATTTGATTCCATTAGAGCCTCTGCTCATTTTGAACTCTGTAAGGATAAGAAGTTGGACGAAATCCAGCTCACTGAGATGATGCTGAACTTCATATTCAAATATATCTCCTTAACTTTTTTTTGAATGAATTGAAAAACTATTTTGCACAGATTTTTTGCAAATTTTAAACAAATAAAGAAACAACAGTATTATTATCAAGGATCTAATGACCCTCTTGTTGCCGAGAAAGATATATGTCGAAATCTCTTCCAGAAATTCAGAGAGAGCCATCCCTTCGACGCTGGGATGAGGATATACATGGAAGGAAAAAAATGAGTCCAAATAGATTTGATTCAAAAAGTCATTCGGAGGTGACTCTTCTGCCTTGAAGAGATGGCTGAGAGGGAGGAAAAAAGGAGCAATTGTTTGAAGAAACTGTGCGGAAATGGTAACAGTTACAGTTGGTGTACAGCCTATAAAACTGACTCTTGCTCCCCTCATAAAAAGTGCCCCAGGCCACCGCAAGATGGAAGCGGCAGAAGCCGATTGCATTCCACTCACGAACGCATTAATATTAATGGTGGAGGCGGGAAAGAAGGTTCACAAGGCACAATGGGGGCGGGGATAGGATGGACCATGGGTCAACACCGCCCTCCCTTCGCCTCCTCCGCAGGTGAGCAAGCATTTTGACCGCCTTGGACTGCGTCCTTTTATTCATTGATTCCCAAAATTTTAATTGATTCAGATGTCATTTTTTTAGCCCAAGTGCCTTACAAATCATTTTGCTGTATCATTTTCAAATGTAATCTGAGAGGTAAAGTATTTCTAAGAGAAACAAATATAGGATCTACAAAACCCTTATGAAGCCCATGACAACATATTGTCGTGACGTCTGGCTATTGAAAGAAAAATCAGAAAGAACTCGTGGAAGGGGTAGAGATAATTATTGAAGAAGAGCCGCAGGAATATCTCGACGGAATAAAGTTTGGAATGGCAAAGTTATATATAATAGGAACCTATATAAATTGTGGAATCCTCACAAGATATTATCGAGGAAATAAAAGGAAAACAGCTGGAATTGTATGGAAACGTCCAGCTGATGGATAATAAAAGGTTAAAAAAATATTTTCTCATGTGGACCCATATAAGGAAATCGAAAAAAATAGAAGACTCTGGAAACGCTAGATGGATGGATGGAAAGGGATTAAATTAGAGAAAAGAGAGATAATACTTGAAGATGAGCAAAGGAATGACTGAGGTAATTGAGATGAGGACTCAGAATACCACGTGGAGCGTTACAAACTGATCCATATATGTCATTAAAATCTGTGCGGAAGACAGTCACCCAAAAAAATCTGAAATGCAAGAGAGAGAGTGCTCCGCAGGTCTTCATGTGCGAAAATGGAAGATTGACCAGAATTTGGAGTCGCCTGGAAAAGGAGGAAAACCCGGCTTCGAACAAAACGCCGATATTGCAGTCATTCGAAAAGAGAATTAAGCTACTCGATTCATGGCATAAATATCAACCAATTATGATGTTTAGCTCTCCAACAATGGGATGAAATTTGTCACGAAAAAACATTTGACTAGACTGATATTGTTCAGTGCAATGATTGGAAAATTATGATTAGCTATGGTATCATAATAACGATCTACATCGCTAGTTCACTCGGCTAACGACAATGGATGCTGTATTCAGACGTTGGACGATGGCAAAAACCGTAGCTGTGCACGGTTTTCTGATGATATTTTCGCTGTAATTAACTTAAATATTATCCAATAATATTAAAATCCAAGAATATGATATGATTTTATAAGAGTATGATGTGATGGAATTCAGAATGAATGGTGATAGCAGATGTAATAATTTCATAGGGGGAATAAGTGCTCGGAAGTTTTACCATTCGAATCAATAAAATATATGAAACAGTGGCATGAACGAATGACTTTTTACAGTCAACAATGGTGCTCGTGCTATAAAAAAGCATGTCAAAGAAAAAAGATGAAATTAAGTGACCAATAGAGGACCTGAGGAACGGAAATCGAGCATTATGTGATGGAATACCAGGATAGGTAATAAATTCTTAGGGGAATGAGTAATGGGAAATTTCATCAATCTAATCAATAACACATATGAAACAATGAGATAACCGGATGGGTTCTTAAAAGACAATAATGGTGCACTTGGCACAGACAAAGGATGCTGTGATGAATTCCAAACAATTTGCAACCAAACAATTCCAAACAATTGAACAACCAATGTTGCAAAGGTGAAGGTCAGAATTCTAATCATGAGGGTTGGGAGGAAGACTGAAGAAGCCCGGGAGAGAACCAGTTGGGATTTTGAAGAGGAACGAGGGATGCAATTTGGTGCAGAAGAATACTCTGACGGAAGGTGAGCTGGAATGGAAGTAGGAGACGTATCTGCTTCAATGACTATGGGAAGGTATTTGAACGGGTAGAATGGGAAGAGCTAATGAAAAAAATTAGATGTAGACTGGAAAGGTAGATGGTTAATGAAACAGTTCTCCATGGATCGGGGAGTAGTGGTATGGATCGAAGATAATGAGACTGATAAGATTACTCTAAAATAATACATGATGTTTTAAAATTGATCGGCGGGACAATGGAGGAAATCAACTGAAGACCATCAAATATGCAGATGACCCAGATATGCCAAGTGCTATGTAAATTGCAGAAAAAAGGAGGGAAACTGCAAATAATGGCACTGGAAATTTAGAGGAACGGAGAGAAGAATAGAATGAATATTTATATTGACAAATCGAAGGTAATGAGGACCTCTAAAAAGGACCTAGACATAAAAATTAAGTAGGAGGGCAAGGCAATCAAGCAAGTGAGGTCATCTAAGTACTTGGGAAGCACAAACACCGAAAAAGAACTCTTTACACAAAAAGTTACGAGTAGGATGCCCAGTGAAAAATAGCTCTCGGAAAAGTTAGGGAACTCCTGAAAATTAGATACATCAATTAGGATTTAAGGAAAACATTTGCCAAGTGTTTTATATGGAGAATGATTTTGAATGGATCAGAAATGTGAGCAGTGAAGAAAATGAAAGAAAATTACCTATAATGCCCTGAGATTTGGCTGTGGCGAAAGATGGAGAAGATACAAAGGAAAATTGGGGTTAAAAATGAGGAAGTACTGAGAAGGAAAGGGGAGGAGCAAATTACATTCATGAATGTAAAGAATAAAAATAGAAATTGGGTAGTCACATAAAACGGAGAGATTGTTTGCAGAAAGTCGTAAAAGAAGGAAAGGTTAAAGGAAAGAGAGGGAGAGAAATGCGTTAGCGTGAAGACAGTAATGACATCGAGGAAGAGCTTTTAAGGCAATGATGAACCTCGCCCAAAACAGAAATTCCTGGAAACAACATCTCTATGGAGACCTTTCAAAAGACATAACAGAAAGAAGCTATTTTGATAGTAAATTGTAGATAAGGAAGGCATTAATTAAAAACAACATAATCATCAGGAATGAGTTTTGTAAACAAGGAATGAAAAAGTAAAGTTGCTCAGAGACATTTTCAAAATATTAGAAAACTTTTTATTTAACTATACGAGGTAATGACTACTGCTTTCCACACGCAATTCAAAATTAAGGCGTAATTATTATTGTATCAATTATTAAAACACATGTTTTGGAATTTAGATGACACCATGATATTCCTAAGTAACCTTCACAATAAACTGAAGATTGCTACTTTGCGTTTGAAAGGAAATCTGCTCATATTTATTCGATGTAGTAAGAAATATGCCTCAAGGTTGAGTTAAAATTATCAATGAATTGCGCATTAAAACTAGATCGGTGTGGTGCAATTTTTTCGCTCACATCTATTGAAATCACTAATGAGGGCATGTATGAACAATTTCTGGCGACTCAAAACATTAAAAATCGCTCCAATTACTTAAGGCAGCTTGAGCGAAATATCATTTTACTTAGAAATCAATGAATTTGGTCTCCTTTAAAGAAAAATATATCACCCTTCTAATGACCACAAAAATCCAACCCCTTACCACATTACTTTTGGAGATACTTGCCAAAAAATACCAGCCATTTTATATGGGAAATGGTACGTGTATGCACTCCAGAGAGACATTATTTAGAAAATGAGGGATTAATAACACTCAGACGTCGTAAAAAAACTAACGCTGTAGTTTTTATGTTTTCTCAACTATACTTGAAAATTAATCATATTGTCACCACAGAAGGTTCTTGGGTATCACAATAAACCCTCCATTTTGAAGGAGTTTCAAACGGACGCGCGAAAATCATGAGTCAAGTTAAAGACTAATTTAGATATTTTCATTTATTTCTAACAATTGCGGTCATATAAAACTAAATTGTTTTACCATTAATAATGCAATGTTTAATTAATATATCCTACAGCTGGTGAAATTAAAACGAATTCGAATGTGGTCTCCATTATGACAATGGGAACTACCTCGCTCGGACTACCTTTAGACTGTGTTAAAATATCAATGAATTGCGCAAAAAACAAAATCGGTGTGGTGCAAGTTTTTCGCTCGCATCTAATGAAATCACTAATGAGGGCATGCATGAAAAATTTCTGGCGACTCAAAACATTATCGAAAATCGCTGCAACTACATACTAAAAGTACTCAGTGGAGAACAACTCTACTCCTTCCTTGGAGATTCGGAGGGAGTTATCCTAGTAGATGGCGGTCGCGTAGGCCCGTGCTTCCAGATGCAGAGAGGACTCTTCCCCTTACTTACTCAGAGGAGGAGGAGGAATTGGTGTGTGTAATTTAGAGTGAACTCCTTTGAAGGGAGAGTCGGCCCCAAAGGGCGAGCTTTCCGTTTTGCCTCTCCTCAACATATAAGGAAAAGGGCTTCGAGAAACGGGAGGAGCGAAGAGTGTGTGTGTGTGTGTGTGCGCGCGCGCGCGGAAATTGACGTCACTCTACTCCAAAGCCGTAATTATGGAGTGGCGATTAATTCCGCCGGAAAGACTTGTCTATGGCGCCTCCCCCACTTTCCCCATTCAACCCCTTTCCCGCGCGTTGGGGTCCCATTCTCTCTCTCTCTAGATCCAGCTCCATTCGATTGCCGCCATTTTGCATCGGAGAGGCTGACCTAGTTCGCACCAATCATTGCCCCGTTTCATTGGTCTCACTCTACAGTCTTTTGCTACTGCATTCCTACATTCCTCATCATTTCTGCCTGGGCTCTCTTCGATTAAACGGGATGATGAACATTCCATTTCGTTTTGCACGAACTAAGATACCGGATCACATCACAAACCGTAACCTAGGCTACAAATTGACCAGTTACGAAACATATAAACGAGCTAAGGAAATATTTTTTACTTGGTCACCTGACATAACATAACGTTGGCTATGTGGGCATAGTTCGTGGGTAATTTATCCCTACACATAATAGAGACTACATTGAAATTTTTTCAGTAGAAGTAAGTAGATTGAAGTAAATACCGTAATTTAATGGCAAAGAAATAGAATATTATGCATCTGGAATTTCAAAAATGAAATAAATGTCTTTATATAAGTCTATTACTAACAAATTATTAAAACTTTCGCGGTCCATGTGCGTCAAGCAGTGATGGTTTTGGGATAGCCCGCGTCAAGATTTAAATAGGCCAACGTTTCTTCTCCTTTGCCGGAGACCTCATCAGGGCTGAATGACCTAATTGCCTGATGCACAATAAAGGCAATTAGGTCATTCAGCCCTGATGAGGTCTCCGGCAAAGGAGAAGAAACGTTGGCTTATTTAAATCTTGACGCAGGTTATCCCAAAACCATCACTGCTTGCCTTTTATTAACATTTTATCACCATACGATGAATATGTCTTCAAAACATTAGGTTGTTTGCAATTATGTAAAAATTTCTGCGATCATTGATTCATTTAAAAAAGATTTTAGATAATAAACACACTTCACATTGCTAAATTCATGACGAGATAGAAGGGTCATAAATACTACATTTTTCTAATGATGACTATAGCATGCACACGAGCTACTTATCCTGGGGAAAACGGTCTCCATTTATTGGCAAATATCACGTAATATAGAGCGGGAATGAGGATAATAGTTTGCTTTATTTGGAAGGGTGAGGTATTGTTCTTGAAAATCAGTCAAAAGTCCACGAATTATAGGTGAAATGATATCTCGCTCAGATTACCTTGATGGTTTTGCAGCATGTGAAATTGAGTGGCACTTGAAAGAGTGGCACTTGTCTTATATCCGCCAAAAGTCTGTTTCATGCAGTGAGAATAGGGGCGAAATTCCCATGGGAAATGCATGAAACGGTCGCTTTCCTTGGGCGTTATAGCCGTGCTTATTAATTAATTAATTTAATTTCTATCTATGCCTCCTGGAGCATCTCAGAAAGGACGCGATCTTTATATTAACAAAACTTACCTACTATGCAATGGGGATACCGTTACGAGGGCCGTAAACGCTTCAGCTGACGTGTGCGTGCTTTACGACTCTGCTTTGGTAATCAGAACAAATCTCTTTGCACCGATATTTGGAATAAGTTCTAACATTCTGCAGCTTAAACATTTCGCTTGCAGATTTCTTCGAGAGTTTTTTAACCGTAGAACGTGAATTGGTCGTAAATCAGCCGATCGCGCTCACGACGTTATACCTTAAAATATTTGCTCATACTCCCAATGTGAATTCTTTTGTTAGATATAGTACCATCATATACGTCCTGTATTACTATAATCCAGTCCCCGTGGACATCTCCCCATTTTTTACTTTGCCATCAGTGGCGCTCTGGTCCGGGCCGGGAATGAAGGGGAAGAAGGAGAGTACCTCTCCAAGGCTGTGGCAAAAAAAGGAACTAAAAGAGCGTTTTCGCTCGAGGTAAACCGCCAACTTAAGAGTGGCTTTATCCATGACAACTCACTAGTCTCGAGGCCACTTTTTTGACTTTTTAGGTTAAATTTTGATGATAGTACCTAGTTTTCATACGCGTAATACTATCCGTAGCTTTTTCATGAGTCAAAGAACAAAGCTATTTAAAACTGCCTTTACTACCAGAATATTCTCAACATACTCTATATTTGGGGTGGAATGGATATTTCAATGATTTGGACCAAAAAAATCATAACGTCTTCTAGAAAACATTGAAAGTTAGAACATTATTTGAAATATATTGAAAAAATTTTCATAACTTAAGTATAACGGGTATTTAGAATATAATCCTCCAGTTCTCTATTTAAATGTAAGCTGCTGGAGTCAGTGACGGTAGTCTCTGACGTAAAATTTTGCAAACATTTTGAGGAAAATACCAAATGTCAATGAAGTATCGCTTCGCTTGATGTGCAGTTGTGAAAGCTGAGTGGAAAGAACGATTTATCTAAGCGACAAGTTCGATAATATGAATCACTTTCCCTCTCCCTTTTCCATTTTACCTTTCTCTTTCCCTCATCTCTTCACTATTCGTGGAGTTGAGAGTTACTTAATACTTTCCCTATCGCCCTCTCGCTCAGGGGTGGGCAAACTTTTCGAAAGCGCCAGAAAAAAACCGGCCTAATCTCGCCAAAAATATTTATTTACAGGCAAAACAAATTTTTGGGACTTAATAAGTTGTTACCTCAATATTTAATTTGTAAAATATTAAGTACATGATGTAAAACCGAGCCAATGAAAAAAAACATGAAAAGACAAGCCGACATAGCGCCACCAGTGCGTGCAGCCTCTTGTACCGTACTGAAAAATTGACTTTGATATTTTTTGTAGAAGTAAACTGGCGAGAACGCATCGGGACTGTTCTCAACGCTGAAATGTTACCCCTAAAAGCTGAAAATAAATTTGTCAAGGACTTGTTTCGCGCCAGAAACAATTCATCAGTGTGCCACATTTGGCAAGGGTGCCTATGGTTGTCAACTCACTGCTTTTACTTTTAAACAATGATTTTTTTCACCAAGTTTTGTGAGCAACACAAGGATCCCTGCTAACCGGAACTGTGTCCTTAACCTCAAGTGAAATTTTCTGCTCACTAGCTGGACTTCCTCGATGACGGGAATTAACCTAATATTTTAACGTTACTATCATGAAGGTATTACCAAATTCTTCACCGCCAGATAGCGGCAAATTCACGATGAGACCAATCCGAGGGTAAAACCGCTCACTTGGCGATCCGATTGAAAGAAAAAATAATGTTCCCACTTCTTTTAAGAGAGCACTGAGCACATGGGATGATCTTTTTACCGTGAAATGAATATTTTTCCTTCACAACGGAAAAATAAGAAAGACCATGCGAGGGAACACAATGGTCATACATTTGCTTTTATTGACTTGCGTGATTCAAACTCAGGATAATTTTCGTGTTTAGAAATTTTTGAAAGTTTACAAGAGAAGAAAGAAATCCCATGATCATCTACCCAAAAACATTAGTTATACTAAATGATATATTTTATTTATTTACAAAAATCCAGCATTCGATTATGAAAAGGGTCGCCTAATTGAATAGACAAAAGTTAAAGTACTAAAAAATAAGACATTAATACTACGTATATACTTTCAATGTCCACATTTTGCCGTAGGAGCCAGAAGCAGCGCCGATCGCATGGGAATGCCCCATTTTGACTTTAAATACGGCAGTAGATCGCTAATAACATTAAGAAATAGGCAGTGAGTATATTTCATTTTTATTCATTTTCCTTGGACTATTCACTTATTAAGAAAAAATTTCAGTTGAAAATAATTATATACTAACACGTTCAAAATGATATATTTTCTGCAATTACCAGAGCCATCTCCATAACATTCCAAGTTATCATTTCCACTTTCATGGCTGAATTATAGTAAAATTAGCCAGGGAAGCCAATTTGATTTCCGTCTTTGCTCAAAAAAATATGCACTTGCAGATGCAATATTTCCGATTTCAGAATATCCGGAAGAAGTGACCCGACCAGTAGGACAAGAGCCATCATAATACTCAGGAATTGTTTCTTGTCCTAGGAGAGTCTATGGGTCCCAATAGCATAGCATTATTTTCTATTGCCATTACAGTAATGAAATGATTTTAAATACTAGGAGCTATTCATGAAACCCTGCCACGTCCGCACGGAATCTGAGAGAATAAATTGATAAGTATGTTAGATCATAAAGAGAGGATTTTCAACTCAAACGGCACCAACCACTTCTCATGTTTTAAGAAATTCGCCGAGTGAAGCGATTCAGTCTTTCACTTCTCCCTGATGATTTGTCGAATGCTACAGATATTAATTCGTGCTTTAAAGCCAGTCAAATTTACAGCGGGGCCTTTTACGGCGGCTGCGCACATTCAAGTCAACCAGTAATTAATTATGAGAGTTCAAATTCCGTTATCGACAAGTATCTTTCTTCATTCCCTTCTCGTCCGAAAAAATACCTATGCCAGTCTCCCCGACTAAATGAAGAGGAGCTTTCTGTATCTATCTGTCTCCTACACACACTAAACCATACTTATTAAGGTGGTTGGAGCGATAATCGAGAGTTACCGAGTTCAAGTTTCAATTAGTTGTCAGGTTAAGATAAAAAAATTCTTGAACCACATTTCACTTAAGTACATACGTGTATACGGTGGAATACACCACACAAGTAGCAATGTAAATGACGATATAATTATACTTGAATGTTTTCGCCCTCATTAAATCATTGTTAAGAGTTGGATTTAATGCGATTAATTCGAATTTTAAGCGAAAATCGGACATAAATAAGTGTTTTTTACTCGGCATGATACCTCGATATTTGTTCGTCACAATGATATAAACATGAAACGTACCATTATGCGTTTAGGAGAACATATGAACGTTAAATCGCGTTACTTCGAAATATATGTCAAGTGTTATTAGGCTACGTGTCAAACTAGCATTAAATTGCCGAGAAACCAAGTCGGAAACTCACATTTTTTTCACTTTTATCTACACATATTACTAATGAGTACACGCGTACAAATTTTCACGCGAAGCCGTACACAAACGAAAGTCGCTTCAATCGCCCTTAACGGTCACTACACGCATTCACGTCTCGCAGTAATTAATTGTGAGGGTCCATATCCCGTTGACGACAAATATCTCTCAATTCCCTCCCCGTCCCCAAGGGGCTAAAAGAATATTTCTCAGTCTCTCCGTCTCCATAAAGAGAAGGAGCCTGTCGTTGTCTATCTTTCTCCGGAAAACACACGCGAAACGTATATATTACCACACGCGAACACATGAAGGAGGAGAAGAGGGAGGGTGAGTTGAGCTCAATCGGAACCCACGTGGAGATCTCACCTTTACGCAAAGTAATCCTCGCGACTCGGAGCGAAACGTTAATAAACGCCCTCCCGCCATCACTTAGAGACTAGAGAGAGTGAGGAAGGAAAGAGACGGCTCCCGTCATTATTTCTCCTTTTTTTTCTTTCCCATCATCCCCTCCGTCAGTGTTAATAAATCACGTCAAGTGGATCAGCACAGAACGGCGAAGACGGGAGTGAAAGAGAAAGAGAGAGAGAGAGGTTTTCCTTTTTCCTTTTTGCTCCTGTCTCTCTTTCCTTTTTATCCTCTTTCTGTGCACTCTCGCTTTTATTTTCTTCCCTTCAAGTCGAAAGAGCGAATCGTTCTTGCATTATCAGGTGGAAAGGCTCTGAGAGAGAGAGGGAGAGAGAGAGAGAGGGGGAGAGAGTAGGGCTTTAAAGCTAATTAGCTTTTACGAAATTATTTCGCAATCCCAATGGCAGAAAGGGGGTCGGGCGCGAGAGGCTAAAAGGGGGGTTGGGAGGGGGAGGCTACGGGTTGGCATTAATTAAGAGATTTTAATTGGTACTTCCTTTGATAACGCCCACGATTAGAGCGGGAGGCGGATGGAATCGTGCACCACCCCATCCCTCCATCACCCTAGCGGCCTACGCCCGCCCAACTTCCCCCCCCCCCTTCGTGCTCACCGCGCGTGACGATATCTGCACGGGCGTCACGGCGAAGAGCGGAGGCACGGCGACACGCGTGCCACTGCACCGGAGGCCGCCACAATGCAACGGCACCCCTACGAAGTGGAACGCATCCTCTCCTCATTATGACGTAATTCGAAGGTTTTGACGGACTAACCTAAAACGTCTTCTTGTAAATGACAGCCGAGACCCCTCGACTGGTATGCAAAATGCAAAATCAAAAATATGTAATCCAAATATTTCTTAATGAATTGCCACCTATTACAGACATTTTCTTCACGTGCCATGTGCCCGTTGAAGGGTAAAATAAATTACTATCTCAGAACTGATGACGCCGTCATAAAAAATGTATATCTACTTGGGGTATTATTATTATTATTACAATTAAAGTTACAAGTAAGTGGTAACATAAAAAGCAATAAACCTTGAAAGTAAAAGAATAAACCTTGAAACCTTCCACTTCTTTAGCCTATTTAAAAAAAAATAATTTTTTTGGGAAGGGCTAAAATGTTTTTGCTGGTAGGTCGTTCCAGTCCCGTATGGTCCTGCTCAAGAAGGAGAACTGTATTACATTTGTCCTTTGTGATCGGCACTGTATCTTGAACTGGTGATCATTTTTTCCCTCAAAGTTTGGCCTTGTTATGTCCTTCGCAAATTTATGCCATGCTTTTTCCTCACTTAACATTTTGTACATCCCACATAGCCTGCTCCTTTTTCTCCTTACCTGTAAACTCTCCCATCCCAGTGCTCTAAGAATTTCTGTTACGCTCTCTGTTTTATTGTGTTTCCCTACCCCATACCTAGCCGCTTTTCGTTGCACCTTCTCCAAATTCATCACCTCTTTCTTGTGTGGGTCCCATACAAGAGATTCGTACTCTGGTGTTGGTCGAACCAGGGTTTCAAAGGCCTTCTCTTTAGTGGTCGTGCTGCTCCCTTTGAAGTTTCTCATTACCCAATGTAACATTTTGAAAGCCTTTTTAGCAACGTGTTCCACGTTTAAACACCATCCTAAATTCTTAGTTAAACAGACTCCTAAGTATTTACAGCTATCTAATCTTGGAATTAAATTACCGGAGAATTTGTAATTTCTAATTCCGGTCTTTTTTCTATTGCCGAAGTTCACATACTTGCATTTATTTACATACATATCCATCCCATTTCTGGATATCCAATTCTTTAATTTGTTCACGTCATCCTGAAGGGCTTCATGATCAATCTGATTTTCAATCTTCCGATAAAAAATGCAGTCATCCGCAAAAAGCCTTATGTTAGAATTTGTTATTTCCTTGAGATCATTTAGGTAAACTAAAAACAATAATGGTCCAAGGACGCTTCCTTGAGGAACACCAGATGTTACTCTCGTTGTCTCTGAGCAATCATCTCCTGCCTTAACCCTTTGTGTCCTGCCTTTGAGGAATTCATTGACCCACAAGATCACTCTTCCATCTATTTCCAATGGTAACTGCCTCATCTTAAGCATCAGCCGTTCGTGATCAACTCTATTAAAGGCTTTTGACAGATCGACCATTAGTGCGTCTAATTCTATTCCCGCATCTATAGAGTCGGCAATTTCATGGCAAAAACCTAACAGCTGAGTTTCAGGTGAGTGGCCTTTTCTATATTCATGTTGACGATTGAAAAACCATTTCTCGCGCTTCCATAAATCCCAAGGGTAATTTTATACAATCTTTTCTAACAACTTGCACACTACGGAAGTCAAGCTTACCGGTCTATAATTTTCAACAACATAATTAGCTCCGCCTTTGAAGATTGATATTATTTGGGCCTTCTTCCAGTCACTTGGTAAGACATTGTTGTTCATGGTAACATTGAATAAATGGCTAATGTATGGTATGTTAGTGTTTTACGCAAAAAAGGCTTCAATTAGAGTACAAAGAGGAATTATACCGGTGAAAAAGATGACATGAATTATGCACATCATCGCTTTCGGTAGAAATGTGTAGCTTTTGGAGATTATGAAAACAAATATTTATGCCACTGTTAAACAGAGATAAGAACCCGCCAAGAGAGTGGTGCAGTTGAACCTTGGTGCTTTGGCATAGAAAGACAAGAAAAGCAAACAATTTTTCCCAATTGTATGAATTACACGAAAGCCACATTGATGGATTCTACGGTCACTCTTCCCAAGCGTCATTGTACGCGGCTACTGATTGGCAAGATTTCTGTCAAATGTGCTATTATCTTGGACGCATTATAAAGCTTTTACCTTGCTTAGATCTATTCCATTACATGTATTTATTAAATACCATTGTCCATTTCCGTTAAAAAAACACTTCGATTGTCTCGTCAGAAGTTGAGTAAAATATCATTTCCTGAATTTTCACCAACTCTGACTGGAATATACTTGATTATCAGTAAATCCTCTGGTCAAAAATCTTACATTATAAATTAAAGAAGTATGTACAATTCTAGTCTCAAAATAGACTCGTTTATGGGCATTTCGTGGCTTCCATTTCTGAAGGTAAGTAATTTAATGACTGTATCTAAAATAGGTTATTCTTTGGTATAGCTACAACTGCATCATCAAGACCAACGAACTTGACGGGAGTAGTATTTCTTGGAGTACCATTCTCACTGCACGGCCTTTTAACTTGCAATAACTTCAAGCCGGACAAATCTCGATTTCTGAAATGTTGGAAATTCACCGTAACATGTCCTGTGCAGGGGGAGGATTCAGGGGGAAAGCCACCGTTACCCTATCATCTGCATAAGAAGCCAAAGAATTTCAGTCATCAAAGCTTGGAAGAACGATATGCGGCATCGACAGATAGAATATTATAATCTCAAAAAAATAAATGGAAGCAAGGGAGTGCCCATAAATAAGTCAATTGCAAAGGTTTTACTTTGACAATCCACAGAGATCAAAAATAGAGGGCATAAGCCGTGTTTTAATGTCATTGTATCGTCATTAATTTTTTGATAACATTTTTGACCTCAGTGGGTTGTAAAAGTTAAACATTTTTTTAACATAAATGGAATTCTCCAACGTTAAATGGAATCTTATTTCATTTGCCAACAACTACGGTTGTACACTGTGATTTTTCTTCTATATATAACTTGAATTTAAAGAGAAAGCTGAAAAACATTTTATGAGGTCACGTGCTTTTTGATTTCCGTATGCATTAAAAGCAATTTTTTTAGAACCGGAAAATTCCGCTCATTCTACGGTTACTTCGGAAGTGGAGTTTTTATTTGCTTACCATTGTCACCACCACTCTGCTGTCCTTTGCAGGGGGAGGAATCAGAGGGAAGCCATCGGGGCCCAACCCTTCCTTTGTACCCCCACTACTCCCCACCCCTCATTCGGAGCGCACATGACGAGTGACAGAGAGATATACTGAGAGAAGCCCTTTGCCGGATGAAAAAAGCAAAGAGAAAAACAAGAGTCCCGGGGATTTTCACGACTCTCCACTGTTTTCCTTTTTGTTTTTAAAACATCCGGCGAGTCTCCATATCATCGCATAAACGGGAGCGGAGGGCATTCGAGGTAGATGGACCCTCTGTTATTTATTCAATTCGAGTTAATTGGCGGAAGGGAAGGCGCGAGCGAAGGAAGAGGTGTTCGCAGTGCTCCACGGAGTGATTATGATGGGGCGTCGAAAGAGTGACAGAATGTAAGGGTTGAATCGAGTTTGGGACGTAGTCGGTTTACTGTCCAAAGGGTGAAGGGATAAAAAGACCCGGATTGATATGCATATGCATATCTCTCTCTCTCTCTCTCGTCCTCTCTCTGTCTCCCTCTCTCTTTCTCTCTCTCTCTCTCTCTTTGAAAATGCAAGCGTGGTTCCACCGTGAAAGGGCAAGAGGGTCACCTTATTCATGTTCCGCACACTCATAGGAAATAGTTTCCTCAATATGCTATGAACAGCAAAATGTTACCTATTAATGCCCTTTCTCTCGAAAAATTAAACTGGATATTGTATGGAGTTAAATGCGGCAGTGGGAAAGACACGGAAGGAAATTGCAAGAATCGAAAAACACTTTGTGGAATCAAACTGGGATTTAAAGAGATACACATTACCATCTCAATTTACGGATTGTTGCCAAACTACTGCGATTATTGCAGAAAAAGTTTGGTATTTCCATGGTATTGGCTCTGCAGGCACTGTCGATAACGGGAAAACCGTGTTTATTATAAATATACGTGGATCAATCAGGATATTTTGAAGATCCATTTTTATGTCTTCAATGCGTAACTAACTAAAAACTAATTTAAAAAAGTAAGTCTAGTAATTTTTTACTCACGCAGCCACAGTGGAACTGCCAAAATTACAGAATTTAAATAATGGAACTATTGATGGGACTCAGTACACCAGCATTTGCATTAAATACCATTCATCCCACTGACTCAGCAATTATAATTAAAATGCATAAATGTGGAGGGTTATCCACGACTTCTATTCTAAACCACCCATGAATACGCGGTGAGACTTCTGTCATAGACTTTTAAAGGGACCGACTCCAAGCAAAAACACATGGTGTGAAGAATAAAAAAATGAGGCATTGAGGGGGAAAAATTGAAGTTTCGTGCAGTTTTCGCATTCAATCTTTGCGTTGATATCAAAATAACAGTATCGTGGTATTGAATCAATACTAGACACTTTCAATATCCAGGGTGGCTACTGACATCCAAATTTCAAATTCTCTGACCTTTCCCTGACTTATCCCTGATGGATTTACCAATTTCCCCGACCGATCGCCAAAAGGTCATTCATTATTGGAATATTTTTTTCTGCTGACTTAAATTTTCTACGGCAGCTTTGGATCATCTAATCATCACCTCGTATTTTTAGAACTGCAAGCATGTGCTTTCTATAAGCTAGTGTGCATCAGCTACCTTTTGACCTGAGTTTTAGAAGTTAAAAAAAAAAAAACGCGAGGGAAAATTCTCCGAACAACACAGCCTCGGATTCCTTGTGATGAGCGTAATTCATTGTGCTCATGCATTTTAACAGTTATGGGCAAATATCGCAACGAGGATATATAAAAGGGATACATTGTATATCTGATTCACAACTAAATAACTAAGATTCACAACTGAATATTCCATGAATTGATTGGGCTTATTCCATGCACGTCAGCGACAGGCATTAGTTTTAATTGGTGAAATAAAGGGCGGGAAAGACTGACCGATAAATGAAAAATATCGAGGATTCCTATTCCAGTTTCTCCCTGACTGTCACCAGAATTTCCTGACTTTTCCAGAAATTCAAAATTCCCGACAATTCCAGGTTTTCCCTGACGATCGCCAACCTGAATATCACTGAGTGTCGATAGGTATCGAGGGATAGACAGGCATTGAATTTTCCTAGGAGAGAGAGAGAGACAAAAAGAATTGGGATGTATAAACAGAGCGATTTCATTCATTCGGAGAAGCTTGCGCCCTACGGGGCGCGCACACTTTTGACGCGAGCGACAGCAGCGCCTCTCTCGGCTGATGGTGGTGCATGCGAACCCGGCGCTGCTCTAAGGCCGGGCGACACTAATGTGCGACCATAGCGACCTCCGACATTCTTATCGTGAATGTAAGCTATCGGTTATAGGTAGGTTGTATTGAGAATCCTCAGATTTTCAGTGAAGTGCCCCATCTCCTTTTAATATTTCTTTCTTCATCTCGACATAAGATCTTCCCTTATTCATCCCAGTAATAACAAGTATTCTCCTTCCTTGCGTGCCCAAATTCCTTCCCTCTATCATAGTTTTGAGAAACCCATAACATACTCCCACACACTACCATAGTACACAGTAAAAAGACGATCTGACTTTAAGACAAAAAAGAGAACTGATTTTCAGAGGCAACACTTTAAAGGCAGTGTCAGTTGAATTTCACAGCCATTTCCTAGTCTACGAATAAGGTAGATGCAGAGCTGAATGTCAAACCAAGTGGTACTGGTTGTGCGATAGACCCATGTTGAATTTAAGACGGCCCTGGTCTAACAGAGAGGTAGACCCATGTTAAATTTAAGATAGCCCTGATCTGACAGTAATCATTTTTCATCAACATTCACTACCTATGGTTATGATACCAAAGTTTTAGAAACTGCAAGATTATTTAAGAGTATTTGATTTGGCAACTAAAAAATGCACATAGATCCAAGAGATATAAATATTTTTTCTCAAATTAGCATTCACAAGATTGTTACAATCGTTAATGACTCATTTTACAATTGGAGCAGTAATATTTTGGGCAAGGAGTGCTATCAAAAATTGAGCTTCAGCCTGTTTCTGCAAATTACCTTGTTGTTCCTGTTTCACTGAACCCTCTCGTACATAAGCAGGTCCTTCATTTGGCACAATTCCCTCTACAACATTATCATCAATTTCACCGCCATCCCGTTCTCGCTCTAGCACACAATGGTTCTTACTAATATGTGTTCTTCTGCTGGTAAACTAAGCAAAGGTTTTCACATTCTCACACGATTAATTCATCGCCCGAAATATATTCTATTTACTTACCATAAAATTTATAATCGGCAACGTGGAATCCCCAAATTAAAACCACACTCCGATATTGTCAGCAGATGCATCATAACGGCAACTTGAACTTACTAGCCACTTTTAGTTATAACCAACACTTTCATAAAAAATAAGGAAGCTGAAAAACTTTTTCGTAGCGTCACGAATTGGCGACGGTGGCAAACGATGGTATGAGGACACTAACTTTGATGGCGAACCACCCTAATGCAAAACCGGAAACGGCTCGAATCAGACAGGCAGAGTCATTTCCCCATTTTTACCGCTAGATGCCGACAGCTATCCTCACCACAGCTCGCTGATTTTCAACATGGATGGTGTCCTTGAAAATCAATATAGGTGTGTGATTCTCACGCGAGCTGCGCCGTCAATGTAGACTCCTTCTATAATACCACACTACGTTTGAATTTAGATCGCATTGAAAACCAGATCAACTTCTTCTGTGAACTTCCTCCATACTCTGCCTCCTCCTGATTAAATTTATAAGTTTCCTTATTTTCGCCCGCCATACCGAGCACTTTCTCGTTTGCCATCCTGACCATCTTTGCACCAATGCATAAATGCACCACACTTTCTCCATCCTTCTTCAGACCAACACCAAAAGGTATGCAGTTTATTCTCGTCGTCCTTAGTAGAGATGGGCAACATCGTTCAATACAATGACCTTGAATGAGTCTTGAATCGGTCGTTCAATCAAAGGAATCGATTCTTGAATCTCGTTCAATTTTTTAAATTATAGTGGTTCATTGAAATAAATTTAAATATCTTGGATGAATTCCTTTAATATAATCGGCCTTTATTAAATTCAATGTAGCATTTAAATCATTACATGTATACATATATACAAGTATAAATATAATTTAAAACAGTAGTGATTACATATAGGGTGCTTTCGAGCGGCGATAGACGGCAGTCGGGAAAATCGATCTTGCTTTGTTCGGCTCTCCTCATAGCGGATAGCTGCCGAATTGACTGAATTCGTACAAATAATAAACCTAGTCCCTTAAACTAGCAATATTATAACATTAAACAGTAGATATAACATGCATTATTTCAAAATTACAGGGTATTAAATATATGTACAGATGAGCGTTTACAGGATTTATGTTAAGAGTCAGGGAACCCACCAATGGCAGTAACTTTACGTTAGGGGAGCAGCTTATCATTCCCTCTGGCTCCGTATGATAGATTTATTATTATAGATGCAATTAAATATCTAGTACAGAGGAGAACAGCTATTCAGACTGACTATCCTAAACTTTGCCCCTGATTATGCGTTTAATATAATTACAATGGCTATCATAAGGCTACTCCTATGATTGCAATAAAGACGTACGAAAAAACTATGTATTTAATGAAAAAGTGACAATTGGCTGCTCCTGTAAGAGAAATGCAGCGGTGTAGGGCGGATACAAAAACTTCAGAAGTTTCTTTAAGCTTTTAGTCATGCACTACGGATGTAAGAAATTCTAATCATTTTATCGGGATGAATTTTTAATACTTTTGGAAATTTAGACTTAATGAAATGCTCTTTAAAATATTTTTCGCCTTCAAAGCTGTTTTTTGGGTTTATAACTCCTCGCAACATTCCATGCATGTGCAGCATAAAAATTCTTACTTTTTAAGCATGTCTTGATGTGCCAAATGCAAAATTAAGTCTGTAATTCAGGTTGACAGGAAATAGACATTACTCACGTGTTTGATGGAACTAGCACAATTCGTAGTTTAGAGGACGGATGTATTATATCCCCGGTATCGCAGCAACAAAAATGAAGTTGAAACTTCCTATGAGGATCTGCTTTAAGGGTGGCCGTTGGTCCTCTAAAATCACTCGTCGAACTCAGGGCGAAGCTAAAAGCGTCTTCACTGGCCGGTCGACTTGGAGTATCTGCGCTGCGATCCAGAGGGTGACTCTAAAATCCCTAGACCCTAGCCCCCTTAGTTTCCCTAGGAGTTCCCAGGGTCCCATATGGCAGAAGATTATCTCGCTTTAAAGTGTTGACACATTAGAATCGACTATTTTCATCCTAAATCATTCAACGCTCCACTTTTTCCCACCAATTTGCCCCTTTGCAGGCGAGACGTCTTCGCCGCCATCCCAGGGTCGGGGGTAGTATTAGGGAGGTTAACATCGTGTGTGGGTTTTGTGAGGGTGGGGCATGGAAGAAGAGGGTGGGGAGCTAAGACCAGGCACGTTCCTTCATGTTATGACATGGAAGGCGTCTCGGAGGAAGAAATATCCTCATTGTCGCCCTGAATCTCCCTCAAACCCAAATCTCCAATATTAGGTGAGAAATTGTCGGGGAGATTGTGGTATTGAAATTGGGCCGGAAATTGGTGTGTGTCAAGCGTACCACAATCCAATATCCAATGGATTGGCCAATATATTGGACCGTGTCAAACGGGCCTAACAAGTCAAACCCAAATTATTTTCCTTACGTTTTCCCTTCTCCCCGAAGGATAATCATCCGACTTAACTCTGCCTTAGAAAACAATTCAATTAAATTAGTAAAGAGGTTCTTTAATTTTCAACATATAGTGAAACCTGTATTTAGCGGCCAACAGCAGGCCTTGAAATAACTCCCGCAAGAGAAAGTGTCCGCTGATCGGAGGTAAAATTTTAATTGA
Organism: Ceriagrion tenellum; assembly: GCA_963169105.1. Taxonomy (NCBI): domain Eukaryota; kingdom Metazoa; phylum Arthropoda; class Insecta; order Odonata; family Coenagrionidae; genus Ceriagrion; species Ceriagrion tenellum. The sequence continues at coordinate 122,444,830 of OY720643.1, forward strand.
TGATATCATAAATTCATTTTCTGAAAGTTTTTATCGCACACAGATGAGACCGCCCTAGTGAGGTAGCCTCTGAGGCAGGTTTCGCTATGCAGTGTTTCTGTAAGCATGCCTTAAAACTACCGCTGACGAGAAAAAGTATATTAGTTGCTGAAACATGTACGACTTCTACAAATGGTGAAAAACCTACAAAAAAGAGTTATATCACTCGCTATGAACAATGGTATACACCGCCGAAAATTTAGTAGAAATCGAGTCTTTTAATTGTACACCATCTTTTTGAGTGTGTAAAAAATGCATCGAAATATATAAAAAATGGAGGAGCTAAAATCTGCTAATGCAAGTTTGGGTGGATGAAGCACAGCGCGTTCATCGAAATATTCGAAGGCTACTGTTCCTGGTTGTTGCAGCTGGTACTGTTGCAGCTGAAGAATCTGTCGGTAAAGTTATACCTGCAAACAGAAAAGAATGGATAACGCCTGAAATAGTTTTTCTCATCGAGGAGAGAAGAATTTACAAGAATGCCACTGACAAGCAGAGTAGAACTAAATACAGAAAATTCAGGAATCAAATCAACAGAGAATCTAGGAAGGCCAAAGAAAATTACCTCACTGATATATGTAAAGAAGTAGAAGAAAATATGAACAAAGGGAAAACCGACATAGCCTATAAAACAGCAAAACAGATTTTCAACAAACAAAACAAAAAAATCTTTCGATACGATAGAGAACAGAGAAGGCAAAATGCTTTTTGGTGACGATGCACTTAAGAGATGGAAAGAATATATTGAAGAGCTTTACCAAGGAGGACCACTATTAGATAATGTAATGAAATCAAGTGAAGAAATAGAAGAGGAAGAACTAGGAGAAGATATTTTACAGGAAGAATTTGAGAAAGCATTGCAAGATTTGCCAGATAGGAAAGCAGTAGGCTGTGATGACATTCCCTCTGAGCTGATTAAAAAAGCTGGTGACAAATTGAAAGCTTCTTTACTACAACTTATAAGAAAAATATACAAGACGGGTGAAGTTCCTGAAGACTTTCAAAAATGTGTTATGATACCTATACCAAAGAAATCATCTGCTACGAAATGTGAACAATATCGCACACTCAGTCTATTATCACACGCCTCAAAAATACTTATAAGGATAATCCTTAAACGAGTTGATAGAAAGCTGGAAAACACTTTAAGTGAGGACCAATTTGGGTTTAGAAGAGGAGTGGGGACTAGAGAGGCAAAAGACTTCTCATTGAAAAACAAATATCTAAAAATATACAAACTTATGTTGCATTCGTTGATCTTGAGAAAGCATTTGATAATGTTGTATGGCCAAAAATGTTTAGGATTTTGGAAAAAGTTGGACTTAAATACAACGATAGAAGAATAATATTTAAAACATATCAAAATGAAACAGCCTTAATAAGAAATAAGGATAAAGAAGATATAGCTATAATAAGGAAAGGAGTTAGACAAGGCTGTCCTCTATCACCAATAATTTTCAATGCATACATTCAAGAAGCAATCGATAAAGTAAGGGAAAATGTTGATGTAGGAATCAAAGTTAATGGGAAGAAAATAGATATGTTACGATATGCTGATGATATTGCCATAGTTACAGAAAAGTAAGAAGATTTAAAAATTATACTAACGAGATGGAAAGAATTCTTAGAGACCAATATGGAATGAGGATAAACAAGCAAAAGACTAAAGTGATGGTATGCGGTGCTCAAGACTGTTGTGAACCTGTAAGGATAAGTTGGGTTGATAACCAAAGAAGAAGAAGAAGAAGAAGACTGTTCCTGGACGGAAGTTGCGGAAGCATACGCCAAAAATGCTGCGAAAATCTTTTGGAACATTCTTTCAATGCTATTCTTTTGAAAAAAAAAGTTACTGCTCCGTCATTTATGGAACAAACTCAAAGACGTTAAAAAAATATTTCTGGTAAAATTTATAATTTTGATTAAATTTTTGCCTCAGTAGGTTTGCAGATAAAGGAATTATGAATTTATTTATTCAAAGGTCGAGGAAATTTTTTAGAAGTTTGCGAACAAACGCATACGGACAAGATTTTAATAGTCAAGAATTCATTATTCCACCGCGATCACTAATTCCTTGAGTATTTATTGATGCTCGGGCCAGCGACTCCTCAAGGAATCACTGAATCCGAGTCCTCAACAGAATCCGAGTCCTCATCTGAATCTGAGTCCTAATCTGAATCCGAGTCCTCAACTGAATCTGAATCCTAATCTGAATCCGAGTCCTCAACTGAATCTGAATCCGAATCTGAATCCGAGTCCTCGACTGAATCTGAATCCGAATCCTAATCTGAATCCGAGTCCTCAACTGAATCTGAATCCTAATCCGAATCTGACTCCTCGAGGACTCATGAGTCCTCCCTCTCCGCGGGCTCTACGAGAACACAGGTCCCCCTCCCTCAGACTTCAAATATCAAGAGTGGGGGGACTCGTTTCTTCCTGTCGTTCACTTGACTCTCTGCTTTGCCGAGTGGTGCGCCCATTTCCATTTCCAAACTTCCAAGGGCGGGGGGACTCGTGGCCTCGCCTGTCAGTTAGTTCCCATCTTTGCCGGGTGTTGCGCTTATTTTCATTACGAGTCGTAAGGAACGACGGTTCATTGCCGCGAACGACTCTGTTCGTCAACTCACTTCAAAGAGTCGTTCGAATTGATTCGTTCGTTCGCGACCGACCCATCTCTAGTCCTTAGTCGGGGTTCATGTTTCTGCCCCCCATTCAACGCTACACTCCACATCAAGCTCTTCACTATCCTTTTCTTTGTGTCCTTACCCAAGGTCCAAGTCATCAACTCTCTTCTGTCACTGAACACTTCCTTAGCTGACGCTATTCTCCTTCCAGTGTTTTTGCCACTATACCTATTATTTTCTAGCGTATTATCCAAGTCATTAAAGTGCAGAATGTAACACTACCCGTTCCCTCAATATTACTCAGATCTCCTGACAGCGCGGAATAATCGCTCGCTTTGTCCAAGTTTAAAAAAGTTTGACCATTATCATACCAGGACTAGCCAAGGTGTTCCCTTTATCCAGTCACCTGCAAGTGCACCTGGGTGCGAAATCCCACAGAGGAGATATCATCCACCTTCACCGCGATTGAAAATCAAATCCGGTGTGGAGTGCGCCCCAGTTGCCTAACTGGGCAAGTGAAATGATTTGTCACCTACGTGGAATTACTCAAAGATATTTCTATAATAATTTCGATTGACAAATTTGTCTTAAGGCCAAGTTGGATAGAATGAACCCTTAAATTTAGTACACCAATCATATGCTAAATTTATGGGTTCATTCTATTCAAAGAAGAATTAATAAAAAGAGGCGATTATGATTCGCAATGGTTTTTTTCTGTCCTTCGATCGGCGAGTGCTTCGAGCGATTCAGGAGAATGCAACGTTCCTCGCTGGTAGCATTACTACTCAATTACGTCTTCCTCATGGCACTAATAACGTTAGGACCACTTTACAAAAACAGATGCCGATCGAGGATCGGGCTTCGGGCCCCGTGTACCCCGAAGCTGAATATGTAGCTTTGACGACGGCTGCGCCGTGGCCTCCTTGTAGTTTTGGCGACAGTTATGAGGGGCAAACCAGTCCCCAAACCAGTATTTACGACAATAGGAGAGGCGTGAGAAACATGTACCAGCAAGAAATCATCTGTTGCCGAACACTTCACGTTGGAGTCCGCACACTTAATAGAATTTGAAAGCAAGAGAAGAATTTCACCTGCCCCGCTTGTTTTTCGAGTATAAGGAGATCGTGCAACGGGCTGAGACTCTCAATTGCGACGATGGCCTCCAACTTTCCCGCTTATGGAGACGCTTCCAAGACGAACGACATGAAACTCTGCGACACTAACGTGACGAAGACAAGTGAAGCAACGGGACGAAAATCAAGACAACACAAAAGATGACAAAGAGATTAAATCTTGATAACTCTCTGATACACAATGACCACTATGTAACATCAACAATGTTTCGCTTCTGAAGAAGCTCACTAAAACGTGAGTGAAATGTTGAACAGAAAATGTTCTAAGCATAGCATAACTCAAAAACCACATCAGCGTTTATGAGCAGCTCCAAAAACCTTGACTCTAGAGCTTCATGCCAATTAGGAACACGGAAAACAAGATTTAAAAAATAAGCTACCTTTATCGTACTAGGTACACATCGTTTTATACGTAGTAATCATACAATATTCTCGGGCAAAATGATGATAGTAAAAGCAAGACCTTCATGAGCAATTGAAAATTCTTCCTCCGCAGTCAACATGGATTTTGGAAGAGTAGATATTGCGAAACCAGACTACGACTCTTCCTCTGTGATATTCATAAATCAGAATTAGGAAAAAAGTACATTTTTAAAGTTAAAAAGTTATACTAAGGCCGTTTTACACAGGGCATGTAATTGCAAGAGGTAATGTATGTGCAATCGTGAATTTCAAAATGCACCGTGTAAAGCGGCGAAATTCAAGAACGCATGCACGAATGCATGAATGCGAGACGTCAGAATAGCCCCTGCTCTAATTCGGTGGTCGCATTCTTGCAATTTGTACGATTAGCACTCCATCTAGCGGTCGAAGAATTAACGACATCTAAGTGCACGGGAGGTTGACTGACGAAAAGGTACGATAACCTGAGCGATGGATGTCTACAGTTATTCTTTGTGTGGGAGGATATTTACAGTTACTTATATTGTTATTTATTTAGATAGATATTTAATAGCTCGTTAAATTGTTCCTCTGCAATCCGCATAAAATTGCGGTAGGCATTCCTGTCTTCTACAGCCAGCTTCTGTTGGACCATATTAAGAATGCCCATTCCCTCCTCTCGCCTACGGATCCACTCCCGCTTCCAAAGTGCTCTTCTGGCTCTTCTCCTGCGGTTACGTCTTTCTATGAGCTCTGCGGCCCCGATCATAATTCCCACTACTGCTAGCTCTGCAGCAATCAATGCAGCCTCCTCCTGATTCATTATTTTTCTCACAGAGAGAAAGAGAGTGACTCAATGTCAATATCACAGAATTCCACAATAACCACAACCTTATTTTTCACTGAATGTCAACAACGTTGTGTACAGACTATCGTATCTCTACTATTTGAATAAAACACTCGCTCTTAGCATATTTATCAGACGACTGGAATTCACGAACGAATGCATGGTTACGACCACCGTGTAAAGTAGTCACGCATTTGTTTTAGCAATAATTATTGCACGGCAGATTGCGGAATTAATGCAGTGTTAAGTTGTGCAATTTCGTGTCCCGTGTAAAACGGCTTTTAGAATTCACGAATGTACTCGGAAATATTCCCTACAAAAAAATAAGATCTGAATTGCAATCATGCCGGTTGAACGAAAATATGTGAATAGGATGCTACAGAGGGCTTCCGCGGTGCTATAATCGGTGGGACATCGGTAACCTACCCAAGTGTCATAGGCAAAGAGACTCCTGAATTTATGACAGGCCATTAATGGTGAGAAGTATTCGGCTAGGCTCAGCTAACATCTTATACCATCCCTAACGGAACCGTGATTGGTCATTACTCTTTTCGAAATGCATTTCATCTCACTGCCCCAAATATTCCGTATTTACTTATACAACGTCAATAGAAGTAATCACCTAAATGTGGTAGTTTCCTAATGATTCATCTACGGAGGAACTTCCATCAAAGAGGGCTTAGAGGTGATGTGAATTGACGAAAACAACGTTAGCTTCTAAAGGCAAGAGAGACTGTTCGCGCCAAATCTTAATTAAGATACTACAGTACACTTCTTTCGAAAGAAATCACACCAACGACGCATTAATAAAGGAAGAGAAACAGTAAAAAAATTTCAGATGCATTCAAATAATTTAGAATAACCATCACTTAAAACCCAGCTAGGGGGAAACATATAAGGCGCGGCTCTATACATAAAGAAACTTGGAGTTATCGAGCAAATGGACAGAAGTTTGTGGTAGATATCCATCACGGAAATATCTATCCTTAGGGTCCGTTAGATTGAGTTGGGTATTTGGGGAGGCGACCGACATCTAAGGTCATTTGCGCCAGAGGGAATAGGTAAGGGAGGAAGGGTGGATAGAAACCCGGCGTCAGCATTAGCCTGCTCTTAACGAAAGGCGCCAAGGGGACCACGGTTCAACGTCTCATCCGACAGACGGAGTACTCTACTTGAAGTGTCCTCCACAAGACACTCAAGTAGGGATCGGCATTCCATTGAAAAACATCCTCTTCTGCAGGGATTTGAACCCTGGGCGTCCATATGGTTAGCCAGTACCCTAGCCACCACACCAACCCGATCCCCCTTAGGGTCCTTTATCTGACCTGAAGATAACACAAGGTGCCGAAACCTGGTTTGGATTAATACGGTCTTACCGGGGTAGTCAACAAATTACTTTTATTTTCATGTAAATGAAAAAAATTACTTCATTCACGACAAGCATGTTCTTAAAAACTTCACAGAAAACTCCACACAGTACCTGTGCATTTGCATTAATATATTGGCGAAACAAAAGATCTCCACGGAATAAACATAAGCCTTATACTTATTTTGAAGAGAGTTTAATTCCAGACCTCGCAGATTAAATAACTCCGGTTTCGAATATCTCTCCGAACAAAAAGGTATAAATTTGAAATTACTACGAAAAATTCAGGGGGATATTGGCCGACGGGCCCCGTCCCAAATCGAATCCTCCCGTATGCGTCACACCTTTAACGTGGCCCGTTATCGCGGTATTTCCCGCGGGGATGGGATCCATCATTCCGCGTGCAATGCGAGTGCAAAGAACACGCACCGCGGGACACGCCGGAAAAATGAACGCGGGGGGGCAAAGAGAGAGAGAAGAGGATTGGCCGTAAATCTTGACGAAAACAACGCATGACTGCCGTAGAGATATATACACATCGAAGAGGGGGGGAATGGAACGGGAACGAGGAGGGGGGCGTTGTAGGAGGAGAGGGGGAGACAATATTCCCCTCGTTCATTAAGCATGAGAAGAATAACGCACTCACTTTTACTCCGACATGGGAAGGGGGGTTTTAGTCACTCCCTTGACCCGCAGGCAGCGCCATCCAGGGCCGGCAACCACCTACCGACACACCCCTCTCACTATGGAAGCCGCCCCCAAAAATACCACCCGCTGTGATGGAAGGCATTTGTTTTGATGAGAGAATTTCGACGGTAAAATGCGGAATGGCAGATCGACGCGGGGTACAAGCGATCGTGGTGGCGGCAAAAAGGGGCGGGGTATGTAGTGGCAGAGCGGACCTCACACACTCCGTGGAAACTCTCGCCGCACTCCTCGTTCCACACCTCCGAACCTTGTTTCCGTCGGACACCCGTTTTAATTGGCCATGAGCAAACGGCCCAGGGCATTAATTGCGAAAGGAACAAAGTCCGTCCATTTCAGGGGCGGCCGCGTATCGGTCGGTGGCCAGGATAGGATGCGGCACGAGGTGGTGCGGACGGGGAATCGTCGAATCTGACGCCACCGCACGGTGGGGACGAGAAAGCCTAAAAAAGAGTGGTCAAAAGTCCAAAAGGCAAAAACTTTGAATTATTGGCATTTAAGGCAGTCCGAGCGAAAAATCATTTTACTTAGAAATCAATGAATTCGGTCTCATTTTGAAGAAAAATATTTCACCCTTCTAATGGCACCAAAAATTCAACCCCTTAACATTACTTTCGGAGATATTTGCCAAAATATACCAGCCCTTTTACACAGGAAACGGTACGTGTATGCACTCCAGAGAAACATTATTTACAAAATGAGGAATTTCCAACTCTTAGATGTCGTAAAAAAACTAACAGCGTGTAGTACTTGAATGTTTTCTCGACTATTTTTTTAAATAAATCCTATTGTCGCCGCAGTTATTTATTGGGTGTCACAAAAAACCTTCCGTTTTGAAGGAGTTTCAAACGCAACGCGCGAAAAAAATGAGTCTAGTTAAAGACTTATTTAGATATTTTCATTTAATTACTTACGATTTCTGTCGTATAAAACTATATTACTGCACTATTAAAAATGCAATATTTAATTGATATGTCCTACAGCTGGTGTAATTAAATCGTATAATTCGAATATGGTCCATATTACGACCAGGGAACTATCTCGCTCGGACTACCTAAGCTTGGAAGCCGTTAAAAAAACAGGGCAAAGCAAAAGCTTTTTCTTTACTTTTTCACCAGCCATAATAATGGACGTTCGCAGCATGTTGAGGATTCACCACGGCATATTTTTGGATGCTGCATATGCTCATCCTGAAACATGAGAGATAGGATATTTTTTTCCCATTGCCTCGTTCTCGTTAGGGATTACACGTCCAAATAACTAAATGGCAAGCAAATAATTGAATCAAGGAGTGAACCCAGTCCCAGAATCAACCGCTGTTTATTTTAATTTTCACTACCTTCGATAATAGTATTTCCACTCATTCTATTATGAACCTCAGCACAAGGGACACTATACTCAAGTGATTTCAAACCAATACTGGCGGAAAGAAAAGACTTAAGATCGAAAAGAACATTGCCTAATCTATAAATATTATTGCAATAGGTAACTAAATTAATTTTAAAAATAGTTGAGAGAACATATTAGGTACCCTCGTTTTCATTTTTTAAATTTAAATAATAAAACGAGATAGATACGTTATAAATTCTTTATTTCATTTAAACAGTCTCTCTGGAGAGCATAATCGTATTATTTCCAATGTTAAGTGGCTGCTAATTGTTGGCAAGTACCTCGAAAAGTTGGGTGGCAAGTGGACAATGTTTTGGTAACTTTTGAAAGGTGAGATATTTTTTCTTGGAAATGACACCTTTTTTACTGAATTCTAGGTGACGTGACATCTCGCGAAAAATCATTTTACTTATAAATCAATAAATTTGGGCTCATTTTAAAGAGAAATATCTCACCCTTCTAATTACACCAAAAATTCAACCCCTTACCACGTTACTTTCGGAGATATTGGCCAAAAAATACAAACAGCCCTTTAATTACATGGGAAATGGTACGTGTATTAGGAATTTATAACTCTGAGATGTCGTAAAAAAACTAACAGCGTGTATTTTGTATGTTTTCTCAAATATATTTGGAAATTAATCATATTGTCACCGCACTAAATTTTTGGGTGTCGCAAAAAACCTTCCGTTTGAAGGAGTTTCAAACGCACCGTGTGAAAAAAACGAGTCAAGTTAAAGACTTATTGAGATATTTTCATTTGATTACTAACAATTTCTGTCATGCAAAACTATATAATTGCACCATCAATAATATTTAAAATGTTTAATTCGTGTGTCTCACAGCTGGTGAATCTAAAACGTATAATTCGAATACGGTCTCCATTATAATTAGGGAACTATCCCGCTCGGACTACCTTAAGTCTGTCTGGAGTCGACCGCCTGAGTCGTTGTCGTTTGGAATCTAATATGGGGGACGATGTATAAAAGTACACGGAGTCCCTCTCCTCTATTCTTCGAGCACCAAATCGACGCGGCACGTCGCAGTTCTTTGTGCCAAAGAGGAGCGGCGCTCTTTCACACGGCGGGTGGTGGGGGATTATGGTGGGGGGGGGGTGCTTTCACGACGAGTGAGGGAGAGGAGCGGGGGGAGGGGGGGGAGGAGGAAGTAAGGAAGGAGAGAGGATTATGAGGGGTGGGGGGGACTTTGGGCGAGTGAGACGGTGTAGCAGCGTGTGCCAGGCTGTTGATTAGTAAGAAGCGAAGAGGGGGCGCCGCGCGACGGAAGCTGGGATGTACACATACGCGGAGCCGGCGAAAGAGAGACCCCGAAATTTCATTGTAAATGTGTAACACGTTTTCCCCGGAACACATTCTATTACGCATGCGCAGATAGCTATGCGCATCAAGTATTCCATTAACTCTCATCCAGATCCCTGGGCCACTCCCCCCCTCCCCTCCATGCGAAATCCCTTCCCCTCCCTCTCATCATAATGCCCCACCCCAACCCCTTCATTTTCGCACCCACACCACCACCCCCAACCTTCCCCCCCCCTGCTCAATTTCCTCCCCTTCCTCCTCATAACCATCCCCCTCCCTTCTCTTCTCCTCCCACCCCCTCCGGCCGGCCTGCGTCCCCCGAGATAAACCGCACCCCGTGATTTCTCCACCCCCCAGCCCGCTCGGACCAGCAACCACATCATCACCCCTTTCCCGTCTTGCTTCCCCGCCCTCCCATCCCCTCGATGGCTTCATTTTGAGACATCCGTCGGTCATTCGCTCAGTTTGAATGTATTAGCGCACTTCCATCACACCGTGAGAGTGGCCGAAGCGTTAAGATTCGAGAAAATTACAAAAAAAACGAATTAATTCTGCAGCATGAGGCTCGATGTGGTGGAAAAGCATCTTGAAATGACAAAAGAATGACTTCGCTCCTCCCACATTATTATAGCTTTCGTACAACACGTACAACACGTGCCCAATCAGCCTGATCAAGCAAAGAAGGCATTCTGCAGGCATAGGAGTCAGCTACAGCTATCAATCCATGTCTGGAAGTTAAGAACTACGTAAAAACTTTCAGGAGCATAGTTTTTCACACGGCAGAGTAACCTGGACATTATTGGCTGCAGAGCAAAAGAGAATCGAGAATCTGATTATGACGACGGGTTTTCGCTCTTCTCTTTTGCTACATTAGAGCGGGTCCCCAGGGGAAAAGCATCTCTTTCTAAACCGTCTCTGACAAAGTGTAACATTTCAAATATCTAGACAAACCCTGCTCAATTCTACCAGCGTATTTTAAATACTAACATACATACATACATACCAATTACGCCGTTCCCTTCCAGGGTAGGCAGAGTCACTAAGTTTCACTCATAAATACTTATTTGTACACCTAACTCTCTATAATTTCCTCCATACAGACCTATCCTTTCAAACCTCTTTTGCCTCGTTTACCCCCATACACTGCTTCATACACGCCCTCCTGTTTTTTAAGACTCCTAATAATCCTCCTCCTAAGAATTTCCTCAACCACATTCTACCACAACTTTCTCGGCCTACCCCTACCTCTCCCACCGTTCATTTCACTCTTATATATATATATATATATATATATATATATATATATATATATATATATATATATATATATATATATATATATATATATATATCTGTTTCGTTATTCGACTCTCACCCATTCGCTCAACATGGCCAAACCAACGAACCACACTTCTTTCATGTATGTGCATTACCGGAGCATCTAACCCACATTCATTTATTGCCCACTCATTCCTGACCCTATTCATCCTAATTTTGCCGCAAACACTCCTCAGATAACTCATACCCACGGCGTTTAGTCTACTGTTATGTTTATCCTGACATACTCATGTTTCACTACCATAACACAAATTGGGGAGAAGTACACTTTTGTACACGGCAATTTTCGCTTCCTTAGACAGGTACTCATTTTTTTATATGCTCCACATGCTACCTACCACTTTCCTTCCAGCATTCGCATCTTAACATCTTAACTGGGAATCTGATCTGAGAGTTTTGCCTCTTAAATAAGGCCAAAATGAACTTTGGATCATAACAATTTAAATTGCGTTAAATCTCAAGAAAAGAATCGATAGGACCAGCATTCGCACGTCTCTTTATCTCCTCATCTATCCGTCCATTTTTCGCACACATCTTACCTAAGTGCACAAAATCATCCGCTTGTTCAATTACTTCAATATTCGCCCTCATCACATAGTTATTCTCCCCATTCTCCTTATCAAAAACTACTACTTTAGTCTTCCACGCATTTACCCTGAATTCCATCCTCTCCGTTAATTCACAAAACTTATCTAGAAGCTTCTTTAATCCCTGTTGGCTCTCTGAGATCAAAACAGCATCATCCGCACCTAGGAGAACTCACACGTTTACATTTCCCATCAAAACACCGTCGTCTGAGTATTTTATTTTTACCTACTCTATAATAACAAAATGTTTTCCACCGTATTATTCTATCAAACTTATAATCATTCCCCATACGTTAATACAATTCATTCAAATGGTGTTAAGATCTTATTGGCTGTACTGTCAATAGTTATGGAACACATGCACTTGCTCTTAACAAGATATTTTAAGACAAAAAATCAAGTGAGATTCTTATTACGAGATTTTCTTTTACACTACTGGTAACAGATTTAGAAAATAATATTTTCCAAAGAACTTCCACCCTTCCCGTGAAAAAACTTCTTTCTGGGTTTCAAATCTTGCGGATATCTTCACATCTTAACTGGGAATCTGATCTGAGAGTTTTGCCTCTTAAATAAGGCCAAAATGAACTTTGGATCATAACAATTTAAATTGCGTTAAATCTCAAGAAAAGAATCGATAGGACCCCCATGAAAATACACGTAAATCAATCAGAATATCAGTAAAACCTAAGGAATCGGCTTCTAGCGCCATTATATCTCTAAGTTCACACAGTTAAATTCTAGATAAGAGAAAGACACATAAATGTCATTAAGGAGTCATTAATGTCACAAAAATGCTGTATGATTTCATCAAACGGGGAAGTAATTTTGTACATTACCACTGTATTTACCCAAGGAACAGGACTGTCGAAGCAACATACCTAAAAAACAAGAAGAGAAAATAATTAGATAAAAATCTCAAGTTCATGAAAAATTCACAATTGTTGCTTTTATCCCATGGTACTAATGAGGATTAGAGCAATTATAAAAGCACATCGTGACCAACCGTGACAATGACTTTAGCAGGGTTTCACGAAATTCATTTATTCCCTTATAAGTAAATAACACAATTTTTCACCACAATAGTACAAGATACAAAAATGTCCACTGCCGTATTAGAGACTTACTTTATTGTCAGAGCCAAGAGTGCAACAATAAAGGATCAATTCAGAGAGTCGAAATTTGATTATCATGAATAGCAAACCAGGGATAAAAGACGCTATCACGCAAGGAAGTTACTAACATGACATAGCCTTGCAAGAAGATTGCTAGTAACACTTTGGTGTGTGAGCACTGACTTCCGTAGTAGTATTAGGGGTCGATAGTGAAAGTGATCGACCACAGTTTGCACTTGCTAGGAAAATTAACCGGCTCATATCTTTCCAGCAATAATCATATATCGATTCATTGATAAAACTGCATTGCATCCGGTGATATATTGCTCACATGAGACTGAAAGAGAATGAGATTCGATATTTACTAGACGAATACATAAGGAAGACTCTCAGTTGAATATGTCAATATTTCATTGACTTGAAAATATTTTAAATGCCGAAGAAAGAAAAGGTATGCAATATTATTTTCTTTAATTAGTTAAAAATAATTAATATTACTAATCTCATGCTCGATACAACGTAAAAATGCACAATTAATGTTACATATACGATTTCTATGGTCCGAATATACGAATTAATTTAGTCCACGAATGCGTGTGGCATTGAACAAAGTAGACCATTGAGCTCCATATATTATGTTCTTCATGATGAAAACCACTAAGAAATAACAAGCTGCTATGAAGACTACAGCGAATTGTTGACTGATTTATGTACACTTGAAATTCTATTGACAAACTGTGTGAGGAAATTGATGTCGCTCCGATACAAACTAAACCGAGTACTAATAAAGTTTTGGATATTTTTGCTCAAAATTTGGCATTGATAGAGCATAAAAGTTCAGTAACGTTTAGTATCTGCCAAAACTATTTAGACGTGCTCTTACTTAAACAAATACCATCTACATCTACGTAATACCCTGCGAGCCACCAAGAGGGTGTGTGGCAGGGAGTGAAGATCACCAAACATGCACTATTGCCATGAAAGTAGGATATTTAAGGGAGACATGTTAAAGAACAGGGTCACATGCAGCTAGATGGTTAGTATCTATAATGAGAAAGGGATTATTGGTTGTTATTACATGCATCATGCACTACAGACTACTCTACCTATATTTCACCTACCTATCCCTTTGCTACGCAGCCTATTGTTCTCTCTCATGGTACGAGGGAAAAATAACATTTTAAATCTATCGGTACGACAATCTATCTCTCAAATCTTGTTAATCTGATCAAACCTAGCATAATACGCAGGGGTTCTTAATATATATCTAACGCTATCTGTGAACCACTACCATGGCGCTAAGCATGATATGTTTCAGCAGACTAAGTAGATTCCAGCGTAGACGCAAAAGGGCGGGCACGACAACTTGGTTGGGGCGAAATTCCACAGAGAAAAAATCATCTGCCTTGACCGGGATTCCGTAGAAGTGGATCTCCGTTGCTAGTCCTGGATAGCTTAAATTTGGTTGGGGCGTTCGCTCACTCTAGGGGACAAAACTTGAGAATTACAGGGCAGAAATTGAAAAAAAATATGCATTCGTAATGAAACACGTAATATGCATGATGGTTTATTGGTATTTACAATAGAGCAATTAAAAACACCAAGTTCCCGTAATCGTCAGGAATGCCCGGAAAGCAGGTAAATAATTGAAGTCTCAAAACTTAAGATTCAACGCGACACATCCTCCCCTTCTCCATTTTCAACAATATTTTACATTCTTCATTATTATAACTCAATGGTAAAAATTTAGAGACTCTCCCTAAAGAAATTAAAATTTTCGAAGAATATAGACCGCCCTACTCTGGCACTCGATGAGAGCTGTGTCATACAGATTTAACCAACAAAATTAACAAAATACAAAGAAAAGCAGCACGCTTCGCTAACAACTGCTACGAGCGAACTTATAGTGTAACACAACTGTTAGATGGGTTAAATTGGGAGCCCTAAGAGACCCGGAGGCTTCACACTAGGCTTAGGCTGCTTGAGATATTCAGAACTGGTGTGTTTCAGAGCGACACATAGAATATTATCATGACTCCTCACCACATCTCTAGGTCTGACAGATGCGATAAAATAAGAGAGGTACTCTGCCGAACAGATTGGTACAAAAACTAGTTCTTTCCGCGTACAATAAGCGGCCACAATAAAAACTGAGGTCCTCTTAATACACTCCCATAGGACATGTCACCCTTTCACTTCCAAAACATTTACATCTTTACACGGCTGGTGACCTACCTCCCCCGCCACACGCCCATGCGGCAGCTCGTGGGGTAGTATGTAGATGAAACGCAGTTATTGCCAAATTTTGCCAATTTTCGAAATGACTACATTCATCGTTAACTTTTGTCATACATTTCCATGGGAAAAACTGGAAGTTGTGTGTAGTCAGAACAATTACCTGCAAATATCGATACAATTTAAAGTTTTACTACACTTTCATAGAAGTCATTTTCCAGGTTTAATGCTACATAGAGGTAAGCATGGCGTAGGATTGTGGGGGGGGGGAGGTGTCTCAACCGAGGCGATATGAGAGATGAGCGGCAGATAAAATCAAACCGAGAGTTATCACCAAAATGAAATTGAAGAATGGACTACTCCTCAAATGAAAATCAATTACCAGAGTTTGATCGACCCAGTGAATTAATTGGTCGCATTGATTAATAAACCCTAAATAGACCACCGCTTCAATGGCTCGATCCAAAACGGTCGAGCTGAGAACGCCTCACGTCATGGGTCGTTCGATTCGATACATCCGTGGCTCGAACAATGTGAGCCTTCGCAACCAATTTCACCACACGACCGCCATTTGTACGCTTTTTGAGCATTCACTTCACCCATAGCACACCCAAGGAAATCGAATATGTGGCTCTAGTCTACGATTCGAATTCAAACATTGTGACAATTCATGATAAACGTTGATCAAAAAAATTAATCGTCGACGGGCTTACTTTGTGGAATTTTTCCAAAGTTTGGAAAGAAATAACTTTTAACTGTGTGGAATGTATTTTTCCACACGGTTCATTACCCTCAATCGGTTTCAACGCAATAGCGTCATTTTCAAGAGGTTACTAAATGGCGAGGCCATGAATCTCACACATTTATACCGTGAGCCAGAGGGAGGGGGGGGGGAATTAGGAAAAGAGTTTGGGGAGGGAAGTAAGGTGAATATGTGCAAGCTTACTGGAAGGAAGCAAGGTCAGTGTTTTGAAAACATAATTCGGTAGAAGGAAGAGGGGTAACTCTTACAGACAAAAAAGGTGAGTTCATAGGAACAACTTCATTTATTATCTTCTCCCTGTACAACCTGTGATATGCCCTTATTTCAAAGTTTAGGAACCTCTTCAAAATGACGCTATTGCGTTGAAACCGAGTAAGGATAATAAACCTTGTGGAAAAGTACAAAGTTATTTCATTCCAAACCATAAACGTTGATCAGCCTTCGTTTATGAAGATCACACCTAAGTTAGCCCATTCATTCCTTGTCATTGCAAAGACCTGTCTAAAAGGAAGAACACAAGCGATACTGAACGAACTTAGTGGGGCCAAAGAGTCCTGTTCCCACGGAGCACTGAAGTTGAAATGCTTCAAGCACAGCACCCGATTACTTAAGTGATCATTAGTCTACATCATCCGTTAATGCGATTCGAACCCGGGCCCTCCGATCGGGAACTCAAGTACTCGAGCAACCACGTCAATCGGACACCTTAAGGTGGTGGGAGCGATTTGTGCTCATGTACAGATTTGGGTAAAACTTTGCACTTTTGTACTAATTAGTAGTCTGCATATAGTTAGTCCTTCGAGTGCGGCATGACGTGATATCACGTCATGGGTACCGTGAGTGTTCCAGCTTTCATTAAGGAACTTGCATTGGGCACCCTAGTCAAATTTCCCTAGTTCCAGCTTTCACTAGACTCCCTAGTGAAAGCTGGAACACTCACGGTACCCATGACGTCATATCACGTCATCAGTACCAGCATTAGACAACCATGAAGTGATATCAAATCATACCGCACTCGAAGGGTTAGGTTAAAAAAAATTCCCATGTTACCGATTTGGTTTCTTGGCATTTCAACGCTATTTTAGCTGGTAGTTTAATAGCAATTTACAATCATTTCGAAATAATTATATTACATATTCACATATTTTCTCTTTAACACGAAAGTATATAATTATAATGGTTCTCTTTGAATATCAAGGTATCATGCCTAAAAAAACGCGTATTCCCTCGTACTCTTTTTGCTTAAGTTTTGAATTCCGCTCCGTGAATCCAAGTCACAAGATGGACAATTCAATTGAGAGGAAAATTTAAAAATATAATTCTTTGCTTCGTTTAAATACAAAATGAATAATCATTTCCACCATATGAATATATGTTGAAATGAATAACTTTGTAAATTTCACACAGGCGACTTCAATAACGACCAGTTTCGTCGACGTCGACCTGATGATGTCGTACAGCGACGAAACTGGTCGTTATTAAAGTCACCTGCGTGAAATTTACAAAGTTATTCATTCCAACATGAAGCAATTTCACCAAGCCACGCCGAAAACCATTCAATTTATTATGAATAGATATCTCAAGTGAAGTGTGTTACCAGGATTTTGTTTCGACTACCTTGAAAAGTTATTAAAATGAACACTCGATGAGTCGCGATTAGCGCTGCAGTCGCCTTAATGGAGGCGACAGTGAGTCCCCAGTCTCAGGAGGGCGCCATTCCTTCGGACGCGGACGGGATTTTACTTACGAGGAGGAGGGTGGGTGGGTGAGAAGGGGGGTTGATGTCTTTGGGGGGTAGGTCGTAAATTTAGCGAGGAGAGGGTGGGAGGAGCGTTCTCGCGTAATTTCCCCGTGGGCTAGACATCATCGGAAAGAGGAAAGGCAATTCCGCGGGCCACGCCGAAGTGGCGAATCTGAATTATCGGTAAAATGTATCAAGGTATCAGAATGCTGTCAACGCGATAACTAGATATCATCACTTCCGAATTTCGGATCAGCATCGACGAACCACACGGCGAGTCACACGCGGTGGCATTTGATATTAAAAGGCAAATCGAGCGAGATCGCTCCCTCTTGTGATGATGGGGATAATGATCGAATTACACGTTTCAATTTCTGCATATTTAGAGAGCATGAATTAAATATTGCATTATTAATGGTGAAACAGTATACTTATATACGAATGAAATTCTAAGTATCAATATAAAAATATTCATATAAGTCTTTAATTTGACTCAATTTATTCACCCGGTATATTTTAAACTCCTTCACAACGGAAGGTTTATAATAAACCTGAAAAAATAACTGCGGTAACTCCATGAGCTATTTTTAAAAGGGTAGAAAAAGAATAAAAACTACACAATGTTAATTGTTGAAGAGATCTAGGCATTAAAGATCCCCCATTTTTTTAATGAGGTCTCTGTTGAGTGCATGCACGTAATGTTTCCCATGTAAAAGGGCGGGCATTTGCCGTCAAAAATCTCGCAAAGTAGATCGTTAAGGTGCTAAAATTTTGAAATGTTTGGATGGACGAGGTATTTGTCTTTAAAATGAGACCACATTCATCGATATTTATGAATTTCAATACAATGTAATTGGGGCCAAAAACGCTTCCGCAAACGTTTAACCCTTAGCATCCACCTGCTCAATACTTACGCGAAATCCACCTGGGGTCTTTTCTGACCCCATGCTGTAAATTTAAAAACAAATAGTGTTTTTTCAGAAGTTTTTGAATTACACACATGGAAATAATGATGAAAACATTCGTAAGTGATTTCGGCGAAACTGTTATCAGCAAAGATGGACACACGCGGTGTATATCCCGGAAACTTTAGAGCTGAATCTTCACCCCACCATGAAAGCCTACACAAGGATTACCTTTCAGCACCTTTTAACAATTACATTTATTTAGATATACGCTTTTAAACTTAATGCCTACACAGTCTCCACCTGGGGTCAAATATGACCCCACGCAGGAAAAATGTTCCCATCCATGAATAACTGAAAAAAGTAGCATTCAAATGGTATGAATGTAAAGAAGAAAGATGTGGGAAGTCATAACTGTAACATGGCAAGATTCTCTCAATTAAGTCAAAAATTGGAAGCGTTTTTTCAAGCTTGGGGTCAAAAAAGACCCCAAGTGGAGTTTTAAGAGACCGGAGGGTTGAGAGACTTTATTTGACGACTGCTGCGATTCTTAATCGAAAATTTTTGTCCGCATACTTTTGGTATTTTTGGTATTAGGTATCCTATAAAGACATAAGTTTAGGAACATTTCACTAGTTGCTTTCTGCATAATAGATTTATAAAATTTGAGAAATATCGGGAGATCACCATGATGCGTAGGACTTTTTTTTCTTAAGAAATCTCTACGTTTTTACTAAATGGGAATCCTTCATCTCCTAGTAGGACCGCTACATGTTTGTATAGTACAACACCAAACTAAAATTGTTCGTTAATCCTTGCAACGTATTTTCGTATTTTATACCGTATTTTCCGTATTTTTAACGTATTTTCAGCCGCTGAGCTGTCAGCGGCCGATCTGTTGTTCGGGACGGGAAATGGAGGGAATGGCGAAGATCTCTCTCAGGCTGCGGCAGAAGCCGAAACCAGATGGGCGTTTTCGCCCGGGGTGTATGCAGCCCACTGTAGAGAGGCCTCGGCCGCCGAGGAAGAGATTCGGGGAAGAGGAATTTGAATGGAGACAAGGAGAACATAATGAACGGCGAGTTCATGAGTCGACTGATTAGTGTACCGACCTGCTTCTTTTGAAGTCACACAAATTGCGTTGAAAGGCAAGATTTTTAATTCTCTGCTTAATCCAAATAATAGTGATAACAATTTGCACCCTTCCTATAAATCGTATTCCATAAGTCTCCATATCGGAGTTAAGTACCTACCACGAGACCGGAAAACAGCCCCAGTTACATCCAACATCAAATAAAAGGAGACAAATAAGACAATGCCGGCCTATATATATTTAGCATCACTTTCGACCAAAGCTCTAGAAGTCATAAATTTTCATAACATCAATACCATTCCGGACAATTGGAACCACTTCTATAGCAGTCAGCAAGTCGTCCAGAAGATCAGGTTAAGCAAAAGACGAAATAAGACAAAATCTGACCGGAGACGAAGAGGCAAATTGACGCATTTTCCCTTCAGCTATTGAAGAAATTGGGCAATGCTTATTACAACAGGCCAACATTTAAACTAAAACCACGACGGCTTACCCAGAATACATAGAGAATTGAATATGACCTACAACTGAATGCGAAGAAAAAGAAAGTGGGGGCTTTGGCTCCGACATGTTAATTTTTACAAGGTGACCCTATCATAAGTACGAGAACTATGATGCTAAGATAAAATTGCTTTGCATAAACTATAAAAAATCTAGAGAGCGCAGAAAAGTTTTATTTTTGCAGTAAATGCGGCGAAAAAACGATAAATTGGCACTAAAGAGAGTTATGAACTTGGGAATTTCTCAGGAACTGGGATAAACTGAGATTAAGGAATTTCGTGGTCGCTGAAGAGTGAGATGTTTTGCGTTGGACTATGTTCATTTGATTAATTCGATTTGCGTGAGTTATAAAGCGACAAAAAGGCCAGCATACTGCGCATTCTTTCCAAATATCGAACGTCAATACCAATAAAGATTATAGAGACACTCATTTTTCACAAAATTTCATGTAATATAGCCAATTCGTAATTTGTGATCCTTGGACAGCGATGTTTTGTATGGAACAATTTATAATTCTCCAGAGAAAACAGTTAATATATAGTTATATATATAGTATACTTATAATATTAGTATCCCTATTTCGGGCATGTTTCTATAAATTGAATTTTCATCGACTCGTAAAAATGTCGAAAACCAGATGACACAAATTTCCTTAATTTCAGTTGAGTGGAGTCGTTTATTATTTCAAGTCTCAAATATATACTCTGGAGTCGTCTGTAATCCCAAATAATACACTCTTTAAGCCAACAAAACACCACCGTCTCACTGCTCGTTTGATAATATTTCAAATTATTCTTACATCTCCGTCTAAGAAGAGTGATGCTCTCAAAAAAGATTCTCTAATTGTGATTGTCACATAAGATTCCCAATTTATCCGTCGTATGGGTCCTTATTTTCACAGCATATGCATTCATGTGAGTCTCGGCTTCAACAATCCTGTCGGTCTTCGAGGGAACATTTCATAAAAAAATTGATTAGTTTACGCATAATTTTCCAAATTTTCACAAATTCAAAAGGAATTTAAATCGACTAAGAAGTAAATATGTTTATAAAAACCCTGTTGTTTTTCGTCCCTCTCGATTTTGCATGTATATTTAAGGTATTTATGCAAAAAAATAATTCAAACGAGTTAAATGAGCTTAATTGGTGTTTTCCTTTAAGGGAAGGGGCATTGCGGACAGACAGACGGAGAAACTTTGATTTTAATACTAATAAATACATAGCCAATGAAAAAGACAAAGAGGCGTGTGATACGGTGGTGAGGGTAGGTAATGGCCATGGAAAGGGGTAGGATAAAAAATAATGTATAGGTGGAATAAGAATGAAGTGAATTTCACATCAACTGTATGATTTAAAGTGTTGATCTGGAGCTGCTTGATTCAGTATTGGCGCAAAGAAGGAAAACATCTTTTACTCATTAGTCCAACACTGAATTCCTCTTCTTTTGTCACCAACATGCGTTAGTTGTATAGCGAAATAAAATCAATATATCCACTTTGATAACTGCCGCTTAGTACTTTTCCACAGACTGGATGAATGAAGCAGCCGATTTCACCTTGATATGGCATCGTCTTCCACATTTTGAGGCGTCAACCATCCACGGGTAGACGGAGAAATTCGTTAAAAAACGGATTGGCGTTGAGGTGAACAGGGAGGCAAAGGCAAATGAGAGTGAAAAAACTTGGGAAGAAAGAGGACTGTTAATCACACATAGCAATATTGTGGCCGAAGACTACGAGAGGTTGGGAAAAGATTGAGACGTACTACAAGACGCATGTACGTATCTAGACGCATAGTCGCATAGACGCACTAAAAGTGGCAAAACACGAGCGAATGCACGATGAGAAAATTCACCATTTTCATCGTGCAGCAAATCTCATCTATAAATAATACACTGTGATTGTGCGGTCAATTATAAATACCGAACCAGTGCACGAAATGACGTAAAACTTTGTAGCATGACTCATTATGTCACAGGAAAGGTTTATGGCTACTTGTTGTTTACCTAATGGTCTTCGGTTCGACTCCAGACGAGAAAAAGCGTGTCCATAATAAATACATGTCAAGTTCGTTTTTCTAGCATGAAGACCTTTTTCTTTTAAATATTAAAATTAGAAATAATGGCCGGACAAAGTCGCGACAAAGACCATTGGAAAGAAAAATTAATATAAATTTTTATTTTTGCAATCAGTTTTTATGTTCTAATTCATTTACTTTAAATTTTGAAAAAACAATCATACAATTACTGAAAATTCAGACTTTTTGGTACGCTGTCCTCTTGACGATCGTTTGCATTGTTGAAGCCGAACCTCATATGGATATGTATATGGTGGACATAAGCCCAGAACATATCAATTGAGATAGAAGAATCCATAGAATCCATAAGAAAAACATTGTACGCGATGAATTGATATATTTCGATTGCTATCGAGAGTATAAAATAAGTTTAATATTTTTCACACCCGTTGAATTTCAACGGGTACCTTCCGCTAGTACCAAATATAACTCAAATACAAGAACATGAGGCCATGAAATAGCTCCTGTTCTGATTTGGGGCATCTGTCCGGCCACACAGTTGCGCGGGAACGTGCATCGTGTAGACGCGCCTTAAGAATTACACCGACCGAAGCTTCACGTATGGAACGTGGGGTGCGTGGGGGGGGGGAAGGGGGGGGGGGAGTTAACGGGGAAAGAAAAGGAGGGCGAGGAAATCGGGGAAGGACAGTCGACTGAGAGAATGAGGACACCTATTCCGGCATGCATCACCCGAGTGCCTTGCCTTTCTTCTCTTTCCTACTTCCCCACATTCGATGAATGACGGATATATTTCCACTCGACTGATTTCAGCGTGATAAAAAAGTGGCAATGGGGAAACTTCCGCGAACGTGAGGCTCGCGTCTGGTGCACTTGTGCGTTTTCACAGCTCACGCACCTCATGCACGCTCAACTTGTGGAGATGCGCATTTGTTTAGCTTGCCTTGTTTGGGCCACGAGGTGGCGACAGCTGCAAGGCACTTGAGAACAAGGCCGGTGAGCGAGAGAGAGGAGGGCTCGGGCAATGTTTGTTGTCTTCCTCACTGGTCGATATATCCCCCGGTCCTCCCCGCCCCCTATCCCTCTCCCCGCCCCTTTCCCTCCCTCCATCCCCCCCGTCATCCCTGCCCCAACCTCAATCGAATCCGACCGCTGTCCACCACGAAACAAAACACGCACTCGCAGCAAAAAAAAGCCTCCACACTATCCCAAAGGATACGATCTCGACCCTTTCCAAGTCGTCATCTTCTTTAGACTCGCATTTCAACGAAGTGGCCCCAATGTCCAACAGACGAGAGCCAGAAATATCTAGAGTGCGAACAAGAGTTTTACATCGATTTTTTAAAGCATCACACAGGGCACGAAACATACAATTGTCTCGTAAACTGTGTATCTGATGGGATGGAAGTCTGACCTTCCATTTTTCCTAGCCTGAGCAATATATATCGTCATAGGCAATATATTTAGTCATTATAGTAACCGACGAGACTTTAAAATATGTTAGTCGACAAGTAGTGTAGCTGATAAGTTGATTTGCTCCCTAATGCTCGTTTGTTTTAATCGGCTACTAACTAACATCAAGTTTCGCATGATCCCTGCATGGCTCTTGACCCTTGCATGATCGTTTTTTTTATTTTCAAAATACATTAGTAAAAACAATTTATGCAGCATTGGTAGGATGCCTATAGTGAAGTGCATGTTGGTGAAAGTTCCCCTTTTGACGAGTTTTAGCAGCTCTTCTAAATGCCTAGATGTTCGCAATGTCGTTAATTTCATTAGTGTACATTATAGCGCATGTTGGTGATGACTCACCCCCTGCCACACAACCTAGAGGTGGCTTGCAGTGTAATCTGTAAATACAGATAGGTGGTAAAACGCTAACAAAGGGAATATTCAATGGCTGAGTGATTCCGAAGAAAATTGACTGGAAGGTTATTTAAGGTTGGTGATTTACGTGTCATCTCTCTATAACGTTTGAATCCAAGGAGTAAATTACATTTTCTAGAAGAGCTGTGGACGACTCTATTATACTCGATTACCTTCACTCGATCAAGAGAGGCGTATGTCAGTTTTGGTTTACAAAATGCTGCTCGGTGGCAAAGAAGCTGGTAAGAATACAGCGATCTACATCTACATCTACAAACTACCCCACGAGCCGCCGCATGGGCGTGTGGCAGGGTGTGGTAGGTCACCAGCCGTGTAAAGATGTAAAAGTTTTGGAGATGAAATGGTGACATGTATTATGGGAGTGTATCTAGAGGAGCTCAGTTTTTATTGTGGTCGCTTTTTGTGCGCAGAAAGAACGAGTTTTTGTACCTCTCTGTTCGGCAGAGTACCTCTCTTATTTTGTCGCTTCTGTCAGACCTAGAAATGTAGTGCGGCGTCATAATAATATTCTCTATGTCGCTCTGAAACACACCAGTTCTGAATATCTCAAGCAGCCTGAGGCCAGCGTGCAGCCTACGAGTCTCTAGGGGCTCCCACCTTAATCCCTCTAACAGTTGAGTAACACTATATGTTGGACTATGTATGTAACTACAGCGATGGAACAGAGAGGACTGAATGGAGTTGATAATCGGTGAAACCGAAGAATGTTGAAAACGAGTTCGACAGAGGAATCACAACCGAGGACAGCAAACAATTGAAATGAAAATATGCTTAATTAAAGTCATCGTAATCGTCATGCATTGATTACTCGTTACAGTAATTTTTTAATCAAGTCCGAAAGAATTCTTGTGCAACGTTTCACGCATGCGTATCGGTTTAGGGTTTTGGACTCGCCACGCTGGCAGTAATGCAATTAAATAAAAGATAATAAAACAAGATTTACAATTTTTTCCATAATTGATGCATGTTTTGACTCAAGTTTTCAGCGCAGATTTCAAATGTAAAACGAAATAACAATGAAATATGTTTTTTCGGATATTGGACCCAGCGTGATACCCAGGCATTTGTTTGCAACATTATTAATATTGAAAAATGTATCTTTTCGCGTGTAGAAGAAAATTTGTGCTCATGCAATCGAATTATTTTGGAATATTTGCCTAGTGTCATAAGTATCCGCGTTATAATAGCATTGAGTCGTAGAAATACGAAATCGGTGTGGTACATTTTTCCGGACGGAGAATTGGATCAAGGAGTGGACACAAATCAAGACCTTCTGTTGATAATATAATTTGTGTCAATTTTGAAACATGCACATGTTAATCGGAGGCATTGATTGTACTCGGTTTTAATATTACTTTTTTCTTGGGGAACGGAATAATATTAATTTAAATAAACAAAACGTATTACATGAAGAAAGAGTATGTACTCAAAGTAAATGTGTGCTGACTTAAAGTGGTCTAACGAGGGAATACATCGAGAAATTGCAAATTTAGCACCACCGAAGTTCACCCCAAAGCGCTGAGGTGAATCGGGGGGAACAAAGATGGCAGGGCAAGTTACAGCGTCAAGCTTGTGCCATCAGAACTTGCGCTCTCTCTATTCCACATCGATGGTAGTAATAGTTCACTTAAAGTATACATAGCCATCCCATTAGCCATTGGCACTGTTACAACATTGTTGCAGGGTCAACCGACCACTTGCACCTGTTCTAAATATCGCCGATCTCTATGCTTTAAATCCCCTGACTACTTTGGTCCAGAAACTGATCGGTCTGTTTA
Organism: Ceriagrion tenellum; assembly: GCA_963169105.1. Lineage (NCBI taxonomy): Eukaryota > Metazoa > Arthropoda > Insecta > Odonata > Coenagrionidae > Ceriagrion > Ceriagrion tenellum. Next base: position 122,470,607 of record OY720643.1, read on the forward strand.
CGAAATTTCCCCATGTGTGACTGGCGCGCTCACGCTGTAGCAAATTGGTCGCATTCTCAGGCCTCAATTCACATGATCGGCGATTTATCATCTAATTGTCCGGTGTAAAGTACAAACGCAGGACCAACGCTTTCCGCACGTTTCCGAACATGAAAACCGGATGGAAACAGAATTCAAGTGCCATCTGAATACTTCAAAGTTAAAAATTACAAATTTTTAACTGTATGACGTGAAGACGTAACTATTTTAGACATGTAATTGAGCAAATTCGTCCAATACAGTCGTATAAGTGGGGCAGTAAGAATTTACAACGAGGAACTAATGCAGAGGTCAGGGAATAAAAAATGCTTAAAGAATATAAAAATATGCGAAGTTCAGGAGTAAAAACGTGAGAAATCGTTGTGTGTGGAATTATATTGAAAACAAGAACTAAAGATTAATAAATGAGATTACCGAGGGAGCCCAAAAATGAAATTGATAAATATAGTCAACATTGGAATAGAAATAGGGAGCTATGGAAGATTTAGTCACAAGCTGAACAAATAAAGAAGTGCAATTCTCCCGAAAACCAACATTTGGAATGTTTCCTTCACATGTTTCCATTCTCAATGCATACGCTTGGGTACCTGGGTTCACAATGGTATTGCACTGACACATTATCCATTTCGACCATCTACGAATGCCGACTGAACACAGTCCACTCCCACTTCAGCGATCGTTTTACTATACGGTTTACACGACGTGAAAAGTCTGTGGGCTGGAATACTTCGAGACAGAATTCAAAGCAAAGAACATTCAAATACCCAAAGGAGTCATTTTGACTCGAAGCGACAGTTCACTTCCGCATGCGCCCCTCAATATTTGCTTTTGGAAAAACTACTTCGACAACTTTTATTCGTTTTGAATTATTAAAGGCCTGATATAGCGAAGACTCTTGACAAAAAAAACCCGTGTCCAGAGTTTCCGAATTTACTTTATGTACCCAAGGGAGTCATTTTTTCGCTCGACATTTTCCCACGGAGAATTCACGGTCCAATGAAGTTCTCGAGTATTTTTTATTTCAGGGGAGATTAATGCTTTCTTGGCCATACAGTGGGTATGCCGGTATTTTTTCATTTTAAATGCGCGGTTTGGTCTTGCCACATCGATAATTACGATTTTCGCAGAACCTTTTGGGATTCATTTTCTGGACTTAAAGTTGATAGACATCCCCCAGGGTAGCACATTGGTCCTCTCCGATGTATTAATGACATCAGCAGCGTAGTTCACAGTAAACTTTGACTTTTTGCCGGCAACGTAATTCATGCAGACGCTTTTCCAATTCAGAAGATGGGGACTCATTAACAAAGGATCTACTAGCAATCCAAGCGTGGAGCAAAAAAAGTCAGTTGAATCTAAAGAATGAGAGGCACTAAACTTTTGGACATGGGAATTACTATTATTAACGGTAAACGTACCGTAAATAATAATAGCGATTATTATTATTTACGGTAAATATGCAGCAAACCCCAAAGAAAGTTAGAAATTTTTTAAAGATACATATCAACAGATAAAAAAACGTGCCTAAGCCAAAAAATGAACAAATAACCTATCATTATTGTGCGTCACAAAGCAAAGTATCTGCGTGTGTAGGAGTGGATAGTTTGTTGGAAGAGTACGAAAATGGTTTCAAGAACTTTGAAAAGAGAATTGATATCACAGAAGAAGCATCCCAAAATATATGAGTGCTGATAACGAGGACGTTAGTATTTCGGTAAGGGTGTACAGAGAATAATGGCCAGTTGTTCAGTGAGGTGTGGCTCAGCATGGTTCAGAATTCATGACCCTGAGAAGTGGGCATGAAGGAGCACAGAGAAAGTGGAAAAGATTGAAAGTAAATTGAATGATAACCCGCTTGGTTTTGCGTAATTTAAGAAAGAACAAATTACAAAAACACTCAATGGATGAGAAATCCAAAGTTCTAGCAAAAGCAAAGGAAAAATCTCTTCTTGTCTATGCATCTCGATTGCCCAGGTGACCATTGTCATGGAGAAAACAGTTTTCAATATCGTCGTAACTTGGGAGATATAGCCTCGGACAGCACAAACATATCAATGAGATTAAAACTATTTCTCCTATTCAAAATGGTGAAATGGATGACGGTTATATTCGCATAGGAGGATCTTACCTATTCTTTTATGAAAAACTTACATTTATAATGAATTAATTTGTTCATGGGGAGAGAACATCACTGGTTGGGCTTGAAATGAGGCAAAACAGGTTGCTGGAATCGGCAATTTATTGTTCGGAATGATGAAGGCCGCGGAGGAAACGGATGAAATAAGTAAAATAAACGAAGAACGGAAGTAGGAGAAATATAAACGTGTGAGAGAGAGTACTTGCTGAGCAGAATTAAGGAATTGCGTGCAATGATGTGAGCTGGTGCCGGGATAAGTGAGGACGATTTTTCCTCCCTTACGTTTGAACCTTTGCGTTTACCGGTTGATCATATTCATAACAACTACTTTCCGAAAAATAAAAAGTTCACTCGATGCTAATTCATGTTTGATCTGAGCAACACAACTATTTGAACGACGCATCGATATACCTGTCGATAGGTGTGTTGCAACTGCGCATGAATCTAACAAATCCTATAGTGCGTTCCTCATTCAGTTGACATCATGAGCTTTTATGGAGATTCGATACTTAAGTTTCGCGAGTTCCTCGGCGAGGCCGGAGGTACGTTTTTGCCAATAGTTGCCGAAAAATTATAAAAACGCTTCGAAAAATACTAACTATGCATCAACCAGTCTTCCGAGCATAATATACCGTAAAGTTACTTGAAGACGTGGAGATTGAGATAGATAGTTGGCAACGTGGCCTAGAGGTGAGCACACTGAGTTTAAGGAAGTTTGAGCGAAATATCATTTTACTTAGAAATCAATGAATTTGATCTCATTTTAAAGAGAAATAACTCACCCTTCTAATGACACCAAAAATTCTACCTTTACCACATTACTTTCGGAGATATTATCAAAAAAATTCCAGCCCTTTGACATCGGAAACGGTTCGTGTATGCACTCCAGAGAGACATAATTTACAAAATGAGGAATTTCTAACACTTAGATGTCGTAAAAAAACTAACAGCGAGTAGTTTGTATGTTTTTTCAACTATACTTGAAAATTAATCATATTGTCACCGCACTAAATTCTTCGGGATCACAAAAAACTTTCCGTTTTGAAGGAGTTTCTAACGCTCCGCGCGAAAAAAATGAGTCAAGTTAAAGACTTATTTAGATATTTTCATTTAATTACTTACAGTTTCTGTCATGTAAAACTATATAATTGCACCATAAATAATGCAATATTTAATTCCTGTGTCCTGCAGGTGGTGAAATTGAAACGTATAATTCGAATATGGTCTCTATTATGACTAGGGATCTATCTCGCACGGACTACCTTAAGGTAAGCAAAACCGCTCTCCATAAACCCCAATTCCGTCAACTAAATGTGTAGCGCACTATACAACAGTAAACTACCACTTTAGGTGCACGTGGGTGGGTGGGGGGGTCCGGGCCTATGGAGAGGGTGGGGCAGCACAAGCGTGAAGATGGCCCCGCGCAGTGGAGACGAATGAAAGAGGATATAGAAGGTCCGCACTTCCACGAGTGAGTGAGTGACGGCCGACGCCACGTCGCGTCGCTGCATTCGCTCCTCTCGGCCACTCTCCATGGCGTCACGGCGAATGAGACTATCTCCTTCGATTCATTCCCCCTCCCCCACTCCGCCCCCTTGAGGGAAATTTCTGCGTCTCCCTTCCTCTCCATCTCTCTCCGATCTCATTCTATTCTCTCTTCCCTTCCACGCACTTCCCGCCGTCCCGCGTGCGTGATCGCAAAGCTCTCGTGTGTGAATGTCATTTTCGCCGTCCGGATTTGGATTGGATATTTGGGGAGGCGACCGACGGCTGAGGTCATTTGCGCCATAGGGGATAGGTAAGGGAGGAAGGGTGGATGGTAACCCGGCGTCTGCATTAGCCTCCTTTTAACGAAAGGCGCCTAGGGGACCACGGTTTAACATCTCATCTGACAGACGGAGTACCTACTGTACTTGAAGTGCCCTCCACAACACACTCAAGTAGGGATCGGGTTTGCTCTGAAAAACATCCTCCTCTGCAGGGATTTGAACCCTGGCCGCCTGTATGGCTAGTCAGTACTCTAGCCACCACACCAATCCTATTCCTACATGTCTTAACTTTGACGTCCTTAATAGTGAGTCAGATATGTTACAATGCTGGTGTTTCTCTGCGATTATCTCTCTCTATCAGTACTGTCGCAACAATAAACTAAATTAATCAAGCACTTTGTACCTAAAGATGCCGTAAATTAGTAAAAAGTGTCGTAAGAATGATATTTTATTTATAAACTCAAAGTATTTTACTTTTTATGGGTATATACATCAGAAAATTTTACAAAGTGACACATCCCCGATCCCCTTCGCCGTCCGCCCTTCATCCACCCTTCACCTTCTCTACTGCCTTCCTTCTTCTCTTCCTCCTATCCTTCGAGGATCGGTTTCGAAATCGCGCGCGGATAACGGGAGGAGGGTGTGGAAGTGGGAGAGACGGCCTTATCCCACCCTCCCCCCGGTCCTCCCACTTCCGGTTGGATTTCATCGCATATTTCCTTTATTACCTGTAGTAACGCTCGTGTTGAATTTTAATTGGAGGGCGATTTCTTGGGGAATATAGGCGGCGACGGTGGCAGAGGGAGGGAGGGGGCGGGGGGCAGGGGCGGGGCATCGAGGGCCGGGTAGGGGCCGGGTGGGACAGTTCTCTTTCGCTGCGGGGGGGGAAGGGAGTAGGAGGAGCGGGGGGTGGGCTCCAATGCCGAAATAAAAAAGGAACTAGGACGATAAAAGTGAAGGGGTGGAAGGGGGTGGGTCGGGGGTTGGGGGGGAAGGGGTAGGAGGCGGCGGCAGCTCTCAATTCGAGGCAATGTTCATGCAAATGACGTCATTGGCACGCGAATTGAATATTCCCGGAGAGCGGTGTGCAGCGGTTCCAACCCCCTCCCCTTCGCCTCCCTCTCCTTCTCCCCTCCGTTTGGCTCTTTTATATAAACCTCCTCCCCCCTTCCCCGCCCTCCGCTCGACACCCGTAAACAGATGAAAGGGGAGGGCCGCACGGTATAAGATGAGAGAGGGAGAAAAAACAAAAGCCCGCCGCCATTAGGAACACGAAACGAGGGAGGAGAAGGATTTGAAGAAAAAATATATGCACGGTTTTTGGGGGTGGGTGGGGGTGGGGTAAAGGGAGGAGGGCGTGGAAACATTACCCCCCTCCTCCTTCCTCATTTCTTCCTCTCCAAAACCCCCTCTCAGACTTTCCCACTGAGGTTATTCATTTCTTATTTAAGTTAATATTGCTTTTACTCTCACATTTAAGGTGGTTGTGCGAGATATTTCCCCAGTCGCAACAGACACCACACTCGAAATTCATTTCTTAAATTTGATCTGCAGTTACTCGTATGAAGTAAGTATTGTAACATTAATGGCACAAAAATATAGCTTTATACAACTGTGTCATTATATATTTCAAAATATTTATTTGAGTGATTACGTTGGCTCATTCTATCCTGGCCGCAATGTGGAAGTACCTTCGCACTAGTAGTTTTTTGCGATTCTACAAATATTAGATGGGTCTGTAATTGATTTTTTAAAAGATATTTGAGAATATACATAGAAACTCTTCACCGTTAAATTATTGACGACTTATAGGCGCTTGATACTCCTCATTTATTTAAAAATAAAGTCCCTTAGGGATGCATACACGTACCGTTTCTCATGGAAAATGGCCGCTACATGTTGGCGAATACGAATCTCGAAAAGTAGCGCGGTGAGAGTCAGGTATTTGGAACTTTTGGAAAGGAGAGATACTTGCCCTTAATACGGTACCAAATTCATTGAATTCTAAGTGCAATGATATCTCGCTCAAGCCTCATCTAATGTATAAGTCCTGTTACCCATGACCTTCCGACGATGATTAAATTTCAGGAAATGAATAAACTCAATGAACACGACTCTATGCTTATTCAGGTCTTCAAATAAGATCACCAGCTGTGAAATCATCATTAAGTACGAGCAGCAATTTACCTAATGATGGCTTTGCATTAATAAACTGGTGGTCTCGTTGAAAAATAAACCTGGAGAAATCACAATATTGTGTTCATTGAACTTTTACAAACTCCTGTAACTAACACAATATCATGTCTTCCTCGTTATACTTCCACTGGCATAGTTTAAACAGCTAAAGACAAATCTTTATTGTGTGAACTAGTTAATGTTTATATCGTTGAGCGACAAGCCCAATAGAGGAAAGGTTATTCGACTTTACCGGGGCTAGATCCCCAATCCACCGTTATCGCGCTGATTGCTTAATGGGCAGATAAGCTATTCTAATGGTTCTTCTTTCATTAAATATTATATCTCCAATATATAATAATGAAATTTTCTAGAGTCTTAGTCTAATTATTCAATTTTTCATGGCAAACATTTCACCAAATATGTTGGCTTCATCAGTGCTATAAACTAGAGAACACACATTAAAAGACTATTTTCCTTTAAAAATACCTCTCCGATTTATTTATAATTTTACTAGCGGAAGGTTCCAGTTGAAATTTAATGAGTGTGAAAAAAAATTACTAAATAATGATAGCAATCGAAATATATCGATACATATATCACGCACAATGTATTTCTTATGGAATCTATGGATTCTTCTATCTCAACTGATACGTTCTGGGCCTATATTCACCATATATGTCCATATGAAGTTCGGCTTCAACAATGCTATCGGTCGTCAAGGGGACGTACCAAATTATGATTGTTTTTTTTCAAAATCGAAAGTAAATCAACTAGAAAACAAAAATATTATGCAAGAATAAAAATGTTTATTTATTTTTCTTTCCATTGGTCTTTGTTTCGACTTTGTCCGACCATTATTTCTAATTTAAATATTCAAAATAAATAAGGTCTGAATACCAGAAAAACGAACTTTACATGTATTTCTTATGGAAACGCATTTACTTGTCTGGAGTCAAACTAGATACCACTAGGTAAACAATAAGTAGCCATAAACCTTCCTAGTGACATAATGAATCATTTTAAAAAGTTTTAAGTATAAAATTAAAGCCCAGACTATAATTAATTATTTGGCGAAACTCTGGTGATGAAATATTATGAAATATCACCAAAACTCAAGAGTAGTTAATTATTTTTCACACATGCTTAAACAAATTCCTCACTGATTGTTAAAATTAATTGGAAATTCTTAATTGAGTAATTTAGTGCTCGTGTCTTGATAGAGCAAATCACAATGGATGGACTGGTTAAAAAAGAGGAGTCTGATTGAAGTTTCGCAAAAAAATAAAGTCTTCAATACTCTGTTTACTTCTCAGTGCACCTATCCGTCTATCTTACTGACAACAATTCTCTACTAGCGTGAAGGACGCCGAAGGAAATCTCTTGGAAGGAGGGCATTCGTCGACCGCGTCTTGTTATCCAGACGAAGAAGGAGTCGTAAAGACAAGAAGAGAAGGAGGGTGCCCTACTGAAGTTGGAATCGTCCAAGGGAAAAACATACGAATGCAAGATGAAGAACAATGCGAGTTGATTGCTTTTCGGGTGGGGAACGTAGCATAAAGCAAGAGGGTTATATTGAATCCTTTTATGCATACATATATGTATAAATATATATTTCTCGCTGCGCTACGTAATATGTATTATGAAGCCGCATCTGGCTCGACACCATCCCTCTGTTTTATGCGTCGTTTACCGCCAGATGTCTCGAATGAAGAACAAGATCGACCCCCGTCGTCGTCCTCCACTCCGAAGAGGAAATGGGTTCAAGGAACCGCCCCTGGGTGCGAGGGAAACTTGGCTCCGAAACGAACTATTCATTTTTTATAAGTTCTGTAAACGTGATGATTGATCAGGTTGACAACGAAGTTAGCGATGCTGATTTCCGAATCAGCCGTGCGAAGAACAAACACGTTGAAGATATAGTGAACTCCCGTGTACCACAGAAATCATCCGTCTTCGAAGAGCGGAACAAGTCAATGTACCTATTACAGCACGGACATGCCTTGTCATCTCTTAAATATATAGCTTTCTCTTTTATCCGTCTCATCCATGTCTCTAAGAAGGGACAAGCAGTGGGAGAAATGGTGAAGTTATATATGTCCCGTCAGTAAATAATACTTTCAAAATTTTGCGAATATTATCCAAGAAATGGATCAATCATCTGCAATAATTAAATGCCATTTGCTAAAATTTACTTGACTAGTATATACACCAAGAAGTCACTGTTGTGGCACCTAGTTTCTCGTCGATAAATAGCAAAACTTAAGTCTCCCGAAACTGGACCAAGTGTGTTTGCGTAGGTAATTGAACTACTTGGTATGACGAAGGATAGCGAAGATGGGCAAGGAGGAGAGAGAAAGCAAACGAGAAAGTATCGGTTATGACGGATGAAGAGAAGTACAGAGCGCAAGAAGATATTTCAGAAGATGGAAAAACACGGTGGACATGTTGAAGTGATTTCTGAAGTGAAACACTGAGACAGAACGGACGCAATGGGAGAGGGGCAAAGTGAGGGGCGTCTTTATGAATCGGGTGTAAGAATAGACGGTGGCCTAACTATGTGAGTAAAAAAAGACAATGAATTTCAATTTCTTATATATTTAGTTTGTAAAAAATCCTTCTTTCCCCGTTGAAATGAGTTACCAGTTTAAAGCCCAAATTAAAGCACAAAATATGAATATTTATTCAAGGGTTCGTCTCGGGGTATGGATATGTTTTCACTGACGTCATTTATCCAGCCATGGTAGCCGACTTCAGCGCCTATTGAACTGAACTTTCCCACTTTTACTTCAATAACGGCAGTAATTAGCCAATGACTTTTATAAATATGAGTAGTAAGGTTTCTTAGTGTTATTTTATTTATCAGAAAAATTTTCTTCTTATAAAACGTTTAATAGGCAAACAATGTATACTTTGAAACAGACGCTTTTGAACTGGAAGTGCAGACAGAGCGAGAGGCAACGCAAAGAGATATTTAAGGACTGGAGTGAGATCGGAATGCCGTAAGTTTTAGATGGAATCGTCAGCAAGGAACGGGAGCTCAAACATCCCAGAGACGAACCCTTGACCCTAAGCCAGCTGGCTAAAAAATAATCCCACCATCACCGGTGAACGAAGATGTATGAAGAGACTCAACCACTCCCAAACTGCCTCAAATTATTCTAGAATAGTCCTTGAGAGGGAACTAAATTCTAGCTGGGTGGTGTCTTCACCACCAAAGAAAGTCAGAAAACTCTGGTGTTCGTCGATTGTGACTACTCGAAGAGAGTCACAAATGGGAATTAAAGATTTGGACATAAAAATAAAGCCCGTGTTTATTGGAGAGCTACAACAAAACCCTGACTATATAGACAAACTAGTAAGATAAAAAAATCGACAACACCCTTAACATGCGACATAAAAATCGTTTTGCGTTGTTCATACCATGTCTTCTTGCTCCCTTAGATAGAGGCAGCAAAATTTCAAAATGAATCACAGAAACCCACGTAGGTGGGCACATGATGACAAGCGATCCATTATAGGTAGTGAAAATGGTGAAAATAAATGTTTTGGTCATGCATCCAATTACTGGTGGAGAGCGGAGTGTTACTTTGCAAGGCTGAAACAATATTTCAAAATTCCTCCGTGTTAGAGGAGTATCGATTATTACACTAGAAATTGGGGCACACGGAGACTCAGATGAAAAGATGAAGTTTCTGCGAACCTGAAGTTAACGAGCATTGAGAGATGAAGGAGAAGTGCTGAAGACAAAGGCAGATGATTGGAGGCAGATAACGGAGAAGGCCCACCAGAGCTTCAGAAATATGAAGAGAGAGAGAGAGTGAGAGAGAGGGTAGAAAGAAACCGGGGGAGAGAGAAAGAAGGCAATAAAGAGGTAAGAACTTCTGAGCTCAAAGGGGGAAGAGGCAAGGAAAAGTAATGTCGCATTGGGCGCCTCTGTCCGCGGTAAACTCAAAAAGCTGCGAGCGTTTCCGGATGATAAAAATTAGTTAGCCAGCTAAGACGGAAAAGGTAGGAGGACATAAAGTCCAAACCAAAAAGTCCAAACCGAAAAGTCCAAATCTATTAGATCCAAAAATATTTTTAGAAAATCTAGTATTTTTAGAACTATTTAAACTATTTAAAAATATCCCTAGCAACGCTATAATATTTTCGCAACCTACTTCATTGTTTATAAATATCCCTAGCAACAAATTTTTAAAATGGATTTACCAGTACTCGAAATTATTCGTAAAGGTAGTATAACTTACGGGCATTACAATGGTTTTCTGTATTTAACCTCGTCCGTTAATGGCGATGTAAAATATTGGAAGTGCCGAAGGAAAAGTGAGTGCACTGCGCGATTGACAACAGTAAATACGGGCCGCAATTTACTCATACGTAAAGAAGGTGGACATGCTTCTCACAATCATGCACCAAATCCTGAAGAAGTGGAAGCTTTACGCATACTTGGTGCTATTAAAACGGAAGTTAACGAACATCCTGACCGTCCACCAGCGGCAGTGATGAGGGTCGCAGTCAATGCAAGTGCTGCAGTTCAAGCGCATTTACCAGACAAACATAATTTAAGAAAAGTTATTCAGCGGGAACGTACAAAGGAGTTACCTGCTAGGAATTAGCTGAAGGGTTGCAGCAGCAATACTACGATGATGCTAACATTCGTGATGCGATGCATACAATGTGCGCCTTAGCCTTCGTTACGTTCGTGGCGTTCCTGCTCGAGGAAGACGAATGCGGTGCAGCCCAGGTATAATCCAAAAAAGTGGAATCAATATGCAGCGGTTATTCAAGGCACAGCAAGAACCAACAACGCTTCAGAAGGCTGGCATAATCGTTTAAATAAATTATTCGGTAAAAGCCACCCTAGTTTCTACACTTTTCTACAAGAATTACAGAAAGAACAGGCAGACGTCGAATACATTATTCGTGAGATAAGTCTTGGAAAAAAAGTGAACAAATTAAAACCGGGAAACCTTCAGCAGGTAGAAGAACGCATCGAAAACATTGTCAGCATCTACGGAGACTACTCTAAAGATGGAAGAGAATATGAATATATTAAAGCGATAAGCCATAACTTGCATAGCGCTAATGCCATATAAAATTAACTTTTTACGTTCTGAAATTTTGAATAAAATTTTTAAAATAAAATTATTTTGTACTTTTTGGCTTGGACATTTACTGTTTGGACTTTTTAGTCTTTGGACTTTTTGGGTTGGACTTTTTAGTCTTTGGACTTTTTGGTTTGGACTTTTTGGTTTGGACTTTTTGGTTTGGACTTTTTGGTTTGGACATTTTGGGTTGGACTTTTTGGTTTGGACTTTATGTCGTACAATCACGGAAAATACTTCATTTGTTATGGCGCTTTTCAGGATAAATGAAACAAGAATATTACGTCAAATTAACCAACGTGAAATTTTACGTAGTAAGGAACGCCGTGGAAGCCTTAATCTACAAAAGCAATCGCTGTATTTATTTGGGACATGAGATTTGATATAATTTTTGAAAAATACTGAGAGACGTAATAATTCAGCTGAAAGTTTCAACACTCACTTAGGAGTCTATAAAAAGTCACAAATAATCTTGAAAAATTGCGCAGAGCCAATTAGCAAGTGAAGAAGTAGGGGTGACTGGTGAACGGCATAACATTAGCAATAAATTATTCGCAGCAATAAACGTAATGAGTAAAGTAGCATTCATAAAAGTACTGAATTTACCAGACAGTTCTTTCCAAGGTCTCGGAATTAAAAGCCGAGCACTTGCTCCTTGAAGGATCGGGAAGCTGAAGGCCTTGTGCCAGAGGGTGAGTGACGCAAAAATTGTCTTTCCGTCCGTTGCTACGACAGTGAAAAAGGAAGTCATCTCTTTGACAATATCAAGGAATAAAATGTAGATACACGGAAGTACTCAAAGTAGATATGTTTTAACGAGACTCAAAATATTTTGTAAAGCTGAAACTACTCAAGATGGAATGGTACCTCAGAATCAACAGCGTCTAAAATGGCTCGATTGCCACATGAAACTTTGCAAAAATACATTATATTCCGTCTAGATTTATTGAGACCCAATCCAGCTAGCGATATCTGAGAACAGGTTTATTTATTAAAATTCCTATTAAAAATGTAAAAGCACTAAAATAATGTTATTTCATTCCACTGCCAGCTGTCAATATGATCTTTTGGAGACACGCTTCCCGTGTAAATCTCCATAAGACAGGGAAGGGCGGTGGAGCGTTTTTACCAATAGCAGCGGGAAAATTAGCTTTAATGTAATGCAATATACTAACTGCTTCTGAAGGAGTTTTCCTATATGCAAATATAATTTTCTAGAGTACTTCACACTAATTGCACATTATACTGGAAATGGTTGCATCGGAGGACTTGAAGTGAGCTCATATAGATTAAGTTTAGCAAACAGCGTTCTCCATTAGACTCGAATTCATTAGACATTTGATTCGAAATTATAGACCCGATAACAGCCTCCGAGTAAATCCGTGTAACGTAGGCCTTTATTGCCGGAATAACTTAGGGGAAGCATTAATAAATAAACGTCACTTCCATAGCAAACATAATTCCAACCCGCGCTCTCAAGATAGCTGCGAAACTTCAAAGAAAAACTCGCTTCTCAGTGGTATCAGAGAACATCAAAAAGATAACACACAGAATAACAGAAAACCGCGAACCAACATTCATCAAGCTAAATGCGACATACATTTAGTAATAGTACATTTTCGTAGCGTAAAAAGCAAACGTGCCGAAGTTGAGCATATCTTCGACATAGTCTTTACTGGATACAAACGGCAAAGTGGTCACCAGCAGTATCGATAAAGCCAATTTATTAAACCACTACTTTGAAAGTGTACTAAGTAAGAGTGAAAAAATACAGACATATAGGTATAGAATACAGACGAAAATATAGTCATTCCTGACTTTTACGAGCTGACGGCTGACATAACAATTCAACATGAAGGAATTATTAAACAACTGAGTTAGATTTAAAAAAACAAGTCCCGAGATCCAGAAGGAATACTTGCACGCGTGATCAAAGAGTTAGCGCTACAGATTGCACCATTCTTAGAAATTATACTTAACAAATCATTATCCGAAGGCAAGGTATCCCAAGGCTGGAAAATAGCAAACGTCACTCCGATATTTAAAAAAGGATATAGAAGTGACCCAGGATATTACCGGCCTATATCGCTGACATCACTTCCATTAAAGATCCTCGAACACATTATCGTTAGTAATATTAGGACATTCCTCGATAATCGTAACCTCTTACATAGCAGTAGCACGGCTCCCGTAATGCAGTTCCTGCGAAATAAAGCTTACTCTCTTCCTTCATGATATCTTAAAATCAGGTGAATCAATTAAGGCAGTCGACGCGATATTCCTTGATTTCAAGAACGCATTTGACAAGGTTCCTCACAAAAAACTCATATATAAACTGCAATCATACGGAGTTAATAGAAACATAGTGAATTGGATAAGAGACTTTCTCAGTGGTCGAAAAAAAAATTGATGGTTTTAGCTCTGATATGGTCGAAGTCACATCCGGTGTTCCTCAAGGAAGCGTGATTGGCCCTCTTTCATTCATTATTTAAATTAATGACCGAAGTTATAAAGTGAACAGTAAATTAAGATTATTTGCAGGCAATACAGTAATCAAACGTGAAATAAAGGAAGACGCGGACTTTGAAGTTCTGTCATCGAACCTCAACAACGTTCAGTCGTGGTGCCAGGAGTGGGGGTTAGAATAAAATATCTGCAAATGCACCACAGTTCACTTCCTGCAAAAGACATCATAAAAATGCCCTACCTATACTGTGGGTGGAGTAAATATAAAATCTTCAGATACAGTAAAATATCTTGGAATCACCTTAACATCTTATATATCGTGGGGATTAACATACAAAACATATGTGGCACAGTATTAAAGAAACTATATTGTGTTTAACGTAAAATAGGAAGGTCCTCGGATGAAAAAGTCAAAGAGAGATGCTACTTCGTTCTGGTTCGGCCACACCTCGAATACGCCGCGAGCATTTGAGACCCTGGTCATAAAGACTTAACCAAAAAAATTAATAAAATACAAATGAAAGTAGCGCACTTCGTTAAAAACTGCTACGGACGTACATATAGTGCCTCGCAACTTTAAGAGGGATTAAGGTGGGAGCCCCTAGCGACTCGGAAGCTACACGCCATGCTTAGGTTGCTTGAGAAATTCAGAACTGATATTTATCAGAGCGACACTTAGAATATTAGCATGACGCCTCACTTCATATCTAGGACTGATAGATGCGATAAAATAAGAGAGATACACTGCCGAACACATAGGTACAAAAACTCGTTCTTTCCGTGAACAATAAGTGAGCACAAAAAAATTAAGCTCCACTAAATACACTCCTATAATACATGTCACCGTTTCATCTCCCAAAAACGGCTTCACTCGGCTGGTGACCTAACCCCCCTGCCACACGCCCATGCGGCGGCTCGCAGGGTATTATGTAGATGTAGATGTAGAAACATTATGTCAACTAAATGAGGAACGCTTGATAGTATTTTTTATATTATTATGCTAGTCTTATTAGTTATCACCACCAGTAACAAATCTGTTAAACAGATTGATTTGTTGCAACTCAGAACTCAGCTCTCAATTAGTTTCACTGTATCATGAAATCTCTCGTGAAATACCCCAAACAATTTTCCCTGAGTATTCCCCACTTGACCTTAATCGGTAATTCCCAATTAAATGGGATGCATCTGATTATTTTTTTAGGAGATTGTTACATTTCAGAATGCAGTCAGTAACCTTGTCTTCCCATAATTTACCACACACTTGCAATCCACTGAAGGCGGCTGGAATGGCAATGGTGAGTCATTGTGTGCACATTTTTATAACTATTTTAGTAAGTCAAAAAAAACCTTGGGGCCACACTACAATCAGGTTCTTCATCTGTTTATTCATAGTAAAATTATTATGCACGTAGTGATAAAAATGATGCGATGGATATATTTAAAAAAATTTGCCTCAGCTAAAGCACTGCTATGACATAGATTTACATCGTGAAGTGTAATAACATATGTTAATTTGTTTTATAACTGAATAAATTATGACATTACCAATTATATTTAAATCCACAGAGTTTTCTATTGGTACAACTAGTTTCAAAGCTACTGCGTCATCTTCAGATACCTCACGGATACACTGATATGGTCGGTGTTGTCACTATTTATTCAATAATGGACTACCACAAGATTACGCCTGAGAGGATTGAATTTATTTTCTAACTGATATTTTTTACTGACACTATTTTTTCTGACTGATTTCTCTGATACATTTTGATTTAAGTTGGCAACAGTTATAATAATGCCGTACGTATTGCGTATGTAATTTAAGTATCTCGAAGAACATGCTAAGTTCCATAAGACTACGAGTTATAGTAGAATTGAAGAGCTAAAAAACCAAATCGGTATGATACAGTATTTTTACTTTTAACAATATATAATATCACAGAGTATACAGAGGGCTCCCCCTTATGGGAGTTATATGGCTTTTTTCTTTCTTCTATTCTCCGCTAGATGTCAGTGACGTTCCTAAAAGATTTCCAATGTTTCTCTCGAGGACAAGCGCACTTCCCTTCCATACCTGTGCGCGGCAAACATGCGCTCGAGAGGAGAAATTGGTGGAATGGGCGAGGTAGGGGAGAGCTTTCGGAAGGGTGTTCCGAGTCATGCCAAGGCCTAAAAATCATCTCAGAACTGCCTGACGCTTTGCCTAGCAAAGCTCAGGAGCACTTCGGATGCTAAGCTACCTCGGAGTTAGAGAAAGGTCCCGCGCCGGCCGAGTCGGATGTGAACGGTCAAACGGTATATCACGAAAACTTTCCTTGGGATTCGACAAACAAACCAGTCTATCCACGATATACTGCGCATAGCGTAATTGAA
The DNA here is from genome assembly GCA_963169105.1 of Ceriagrion tenellum. Taxonomy (NCBI): domain Eukaryota; kingdom Metazoa; phylum Arthropoda; class Insecta; order Odonata; family Coenagrionidae; genus Ceriagrion; species Ceriagrion tenellum. The sequence continues at coordinate 122,486,671 of OY720643.1, forward strand.
CAAAATCGCATTAAAGACGGTTGCCTGAGAGTGTGAGAATGTAATTTTGACAGAATTCACCCGAGGACCAGGTCAATAAAAGTGTAAGTCCAACATTAACATATGCTGTAAAAACAGAAATGAAGATCGCTTGCTCTTTTCATAAGGGATGATTATTAACTATGCATGCCTGCTAGTCTGCTAGTCCGAGGTCTTCAATAATCATCTATTGGTCACAAATACCCATTTCCTTAGAGTGAGAGAAAAATTTACAGTGTGTACAGTTCGACTGGCCTTATTTTCATCTTACGATTAGTGGACAGCAGTTTTACGAGTCACAATGCATTGTTTCGGGTCACAATCCGCCAATATATTCCGGAACTATTTTTTTTTTGTTTCTCGCCAATTTAACCCCGAATTAAATCATTACCAAATTAAATATTTACTTTTCACCATGTGCCCTCGTTAGCTCTACCACTGAGAATAAGCTACCTGTGAATTTTCAAAATCGATCTCGTCGGAATCTACAGGGTGAAGTCAAGAAACATTAAGTGGTACATAGTCTAAAAACATTGTCACCAACTGAAGCAAAAGTTAAGGATTTATGCACGGTATTTCTCGCAGCAAAATATTATTCTGAGCTGAAACTAATTCTTTGTTTTATTCTTTTGTGTATATCTGAGCACATCGGAAGCAGAGGAATAGCTTATACAAGAATGTATCGAATAGTTCCCTTTATACCCGTTCCTTTCATGTACCAGATAGTCTATTGATTTCAAATTTCATACCAAAAGCAGTGGATGTCAATGCTAGCTGTGATCCTTTACTATCGAGAGCTTTGTCGAAAAGATGATCCTTACTAGAGCCTAGATTACAGTCTCCTTTGGAAGAGGGGCATGTGCGGCAACTGCTGACAGGTGGACGAATTGCGTGATGAAATTTCACTTTCAAACCCTCACAGTACATATTATTTTAAACTGGATATTAGTAGGGTGCTTTCTACCTTTGAATTTCCTGATGATATGCGACAGACGGGGACCAACATTTGGAATGAATTGAGGAGGCAATGTACCGGATTGAGTATCCATTAAAAACGTTTCAATAAAATTATTTTCGTGTCAGACGAGGGAGCAAACATTGTGAAAGTTTTGTAAAGTAACGAAAATGTCCCCTGACTTGTCGCTGTTCTTAGGAACTCTTTTGACGAGAGACATTGGGTGCTTAAGGTCAGCGATCCAATAGTTGTCAACCAGTTTCATGCGACCAAATCTTTGGTCTGTAACTCAAAAGAAGTCTGGACTGAAAATAACAGTCCACCTAGACTATGAAACGCGGTGAAACTTAAATGTACTGATGATTGAGTCTGTTAATTACGAATTGAGAAAAATCAAAGACTTACGGGAAGAGGAAAATCAAGAGCATCGGATTTATGGCTTAAGCAAGCCAGGAATGGAGGATTCAGTTTTTTCCTAGAACATTTCAAAGGAGCATGAGCATGAGCAGCAAGAAGGAAAGACTTCAACGGCTCAAATTCCCTTCCTTAGGTACTTATACACGCCTAAGATAATCTAGTTCTACTTCAAAAACCCCTGAAGACGAGCAAATAGCGGAAATTGCAAGTAGAGCTTTCGTTTACTGCGAAAAAAATCCAGGACTAGCAAAAGGTGTGCGCCTCGTTGTCTCACGCAACGTCTTGTAGGGAGACGCAAGGCTGTTTTATTATTTCTCTATTTTAAATGTATTTACTCCAGGTGTCATCAGCCTTCTTTCTTTCGGGTAAATCTGGTCTATCTCTTAGGCATCTCGTCTGGGTATGACGCCTCAATATCTTCATCCTAACTAGACCGTATCACATCTTATTCGAAAATCACTTTATTTTTTTGTGAAAAATAATTATGCTCTTGTTTCACTTACTCCACGGAAGCGTATTTTTGGTTTTTGGATCTCAATCTTTGACGCAATGATTCTTTCGCCATGGCCTCTCAATTGGACAAAATGGCCAATTTATAGGCAACATTAATTTACAATTAGATTGCCATTTACGCATCAAAAATGCCAATTTTGTATGCCTAATCATATCAAAAGAGATGTTTTGAGGATACATTGAGCAAAGGACTAGCTTGAAGGTGCCGCAAACGTGCACGTCATGGGTCAAAATCGGCACAAGAAACTCATGGTCGCGTCGCATCGGGTCAACATGCAGACGTTATTTCGTTCACTGGCGGTCGTGTCACGTCAAACTCTCGCTTACCAAGAAATCATTTAGCTATTTTGGTGTAAAACTTTCTAGTATGATAAAGGAAAAAAAAGGAATTTTACAGTGCAAAAATGCAATACGATAACATTTTCAGTAAAATATTTTCGTATTGAATTATTTTTCCGTCTGGTCTCCTACACTCTGTCGCTTTATATTTACAAAACCTAGTTTCTTTATTTCTGCGCCACATATGTTCTGTATGTGTAATCCCCACGATTTATCCCAAGTTTTTCCAAGATATTTTACTGTGCAGTTCACGAATATTACGAAACACTGGAAAATAGTCGATTGGATGCCCGCCTCTCGTGATTTCCTTTATCGTTCGCTTAAGAGATTTTGACGCGACGCGAACGCGAGGGTTTCAAATCTTCCGCAATTTTAACTTGGGACGAACACCAGTGTTGACCCTTAGAGCATAAAGTCCCTTATCTCTGAAAATACTTCCTTAGCTAGGGAAATTCTACATCTTACATTCCCACTTCTAAACCCCTGCTCTTCTAAAATACTTCCGAGGTACGTAAACTGCTTGACTTTCTCTATTTTGTGCCCTCCAACCAGCATATTCAATGTGCTGTCTTACTTCTAGAGAAACTCATCACTTTTGTCTTCTGATATTTTATCTTCCTCCCGGATATCTCACGCTGCACCGGGTTCGATGCCCCGAGAAGGATAACCGCGGAGGTAACCCACCGAGAATTTAGGACTTTTTTAGCCAATGGCACGGGGATACACATCGCTATAATAATTAAGCACAAACTTTTCTTACCTTCGAGTAGATTAACCCTTCTCTCTGTCCACTATCGATGACTGGAAAGTAATTATCCTTGTATTGAATGAAAACAACTTTAAACAAGTTTCCAAGTACAAAATTTTCTCATCTGAATCATAACTAGATGATTTATGAGGCTTCAATAAACTTTGAAGAGCCACCTGCCGAATACTTGTCCTAAATCCCTTCACAGCGGGACTTCGATTGAATCCTCCCTTTTGCATTATTACTGAAAAAAAAATTTCAACGGGGTCCCCGAAAGAAACTTCCCAAAAGTAATGAGAAATTGGTAGCCAAAGTCATCAGATCGTATTGACCCAAAGAACCCGAATGTAATTTTTTTATTTTGTGAACTAAAAAATTATATTATGAGTTTTTGTACTTCTTCCTCTTCAATTCTGCTAGAATTTATAAGCAATCTATTTTTTGTCATACTACCTTATTGTTGAGTGTCAAAAATAATGAAATTTTAAATTTGCGTTGCCCGAAGTAGGGGATAGTTGTTCGAAAGAATTTTACTACGCAGAGGAAATTAATGATTACCGAGGAGAAGCAAGTTGAGTGAAATAACAGAGTATATTGTGAACTGAAAACAATGATAGCAACACTACAAAGTAGTTGTGGTTCTATTTGATTTACTTTAGCTTTTCAATCATTATTTGTTCGTAGAAAACTGAAATCTTGGTTTGTGTGGATTTTTGTGGAAAAACTTAACGGGGGCTTCGTAGTTTATGGGTGATACAATAAAATAAAGCTGTATCATCCGAAAACCTTCATTGAGAATCCGAAAGTACTCATCACTGCACAGGAAATATGCAGGAATATTAGTTTGAACATTGCCATGTGATATGTAATTGATTTGAGTTCTTTGTTTACTACCAATAAATGATTTCGGATTGATTGTCTGGTGTACATGAGCGATAAAACTTGCATAGCAAAGAAGTTAGGACTCAAGGACCGTAGTTAATTATGTCAATGTACAATGAAAGTTTCATTTGGAATCACTGACCAAATTTCTCGTACATTAATATTAGGCTCCGTAAAACTTTATGGAAGGTAGCTTACATGCTTTTGATCAGTTACCCCTGCTAAACACCCTTGCAGGTGGCTGGCTGGGGTAATATGCAGAGGTAACATTTAACATCGGCATCCATGTCGCACTCTCATTAGCACTAATTTAACTCACACTTCAAAGGTCATTCTTCGGAGAAAATGTCACGACAAGAAGCATGAATAAGTAAAGAAGCTGATAAAGTAAAAAAAATAATGTCATTCGCGTACAGAAAGCTCAGTACATGAATCGATCAATAATTTAGGCTCATCAATGATGATATGAGTTACGGGATAGGACCGTTGGAGGTGCTTTTAAATACTTTCTTACATATACTTTACCGCTAAAGTTTAACAGTTTGGAAAACTCTTTAATAATTCAATTTGTGGAGTGACTTATCCTCTGAATTTCATTATTTTTTAGCCTGTGGAATGTTCAAGCTTGTCGTTCACGTATGTATAATCAATACTTAAGCCTTTATACAAGTGAAAAATAGAGGCACCTTTTGCTTTCCCATTATTCTTAAGTTTACTCTCATAATAAATTGATAGATCCTTTACTTTCCCCAGACCTTAAGGCACAACAGACCAATTATTTTTAGGACGCCAACGTCAAATAATGCTTCGTTGGTTTACTACTGCACCTTCCTTATTTCCTGAAAGGGTTTATTTTATTTTTGACATTCAAGCAAAATATACCACTTTCGTTTGTCAACTACATATTCACTTAGTATCCTGATGGCCAATTCTTACGAAGATTACCACTTCCCTCCTGGAAAGCGGGCAGGTAACCTATCATCAGGTCTAACCCGTGAAGGGGAAACAAGGCACTAGCCGTAGAAAGGCTAGCCTTTCGATCTAACACATGCCACTGCTCTGCAAAACACTCTCGAAATTCTTTTGATGATTTCCTATAAAATCTGTATGTGACTTGTTCATCTCCACCTCTTTCGACCAATATTCTAACTCAATTGTCATTGGGTGATTTCCCTCCCACCCCTAAATCACCATATAATTTCTCGAAGATTTCGCAAGACTCTGTCTTGGCTTCTTTTTGAGAAGTATTTTATAGGAAATCGAATTTTATTTTTAGAAAGGCAAAGATTTATTATTTATTTTTAGCATATAAACTATTAATTTATATGTGAAATACAACTAACATCAACTTCACATGGCCTCAAATTCAGTGTGGTACTCCTCAAAATACGACGATCGTCGTATTCGCATAACCCTACTGCTCTACCTTCGCACTTAATGTAGGTCTTGAACTACCAACGTGACGTGGACTGTTGTAATGGTAAGGGTGTATATTCCCTTTCCCGACAACACTGGGCAGCAAAGACGGTGGCTTTGGCCGCCTTCAAGAGGCGCAAATCCTTCCCCCGGGACTCATTCGTCTACAGAACTGGGGCCCCTCCCATAGAAAGTTATTTTATGGCAGCCCCAGCCTAATCTCCCGGAATCATTAGGCCCCCACAAGACTCAAAAAGCACGTGGCTACTGAGTACCGTGACGTTTCTGAGGAGTCCCTATTCCTCGTCCCTCCCCTAACTCGCCCATTCCTCAAAGTTCCCCTCTCACTCGAAAGCCAGCGGGCGCTCACGAGAACGTCCAACTTCTCACGCTCCAAGTCGGAGCAGGCTGCGGCTCGGAACGATTCAAATTGGCCGCTCTACCATGGAACCAAGGTCCTCTTGCATGGAACTAGTTGACCACAGAGACCGCTAACGATCGTTCCTGAACTTCTTCAAAAACGCATACGCTCTTAAGCACGGGGGCGAGACCTCTATATTACTCATTGGTAATATGTACTTAATTCGCGTACGCAAAGTCTCATACAAATCTGTACGCTTACCATACTCGCTTCAGCCATTGAAAGAACAACCGTTATTTAAGACCTTGCTTGCTTATTTTCAAATTCGCCACTTGTACCGTCCAATTTTTCTTTACGAGGCCTATATTTGCCGCTCCCATCTCTCAAAACACGGAGGCCACACTTGAAACAAGCGAAGGGCATTGCGCGTCACGAAATGTTCTCGTGGATACGAATCCCTCATTCGCGTCCTTTGGCGGAATAAATTCATTTCGGGTTCCCCCTACCACCCCCTCCGGCAAAGACCTTCCCCTCCTCCACCCCGCCCTTCACTTCCGCAATCTCCTCCCAGAGGGCTCGCAAATGGCCATTCGTTACGACATCGAGTAGCTTCCGTATTCCGTTTGCCTCTCTTACCCTACCCAACCTCTCCTCGTCCCCCACCCCCTTCTCTTCTTCCCTCCCCGCCCCTCTCCGTCCAAGAAGGGTTCTGCAATCCCTTCCCGCTCCTTCAAACTTCCATTTCCTCTTCCTGGCAGCGGAGGCCAAGGGAGAAACGTCGACCGTCTTCTACTTTCCGAATCCCCCCCCTCGTCCCCCGCTGGCCTACTCTCATTTCCCTCCCTCACCCGCAAAGCCCATTAAAATCCACCCCTTCACCCTTCTTCCAACCCCTTCCCCCACTCACTCCTTCCAACTGGCCGTCGAGGGTCCATAAGAAGAAGTTGGAACGGCTGAGACCGAGGTTTCAGTTTCCTCCCGCGGAAGGGGCGGGGAGAGGGAACCTGGGAGGCTTATGTTTGAGCCGTTCGAGATAATTCCGACACGTCACTAACGAGTCACGTGGTACAAAACACGTAGGTACGTTTTCAAGGACGCGTCAGAGGCGCACGCGCGTGAACCGTTCGCATGCAATCTACGCGTAGGCGAACCTACGCGTAAGAGCGCCATCTACAGCAGAGAAGAAATGGTAAAAAAAAGAAGCGTGACGACCGCGTGTGCTTATCGCTTTACAACCTATTGTTGATAATTGTGTGTTGATAGTTATCTAGCTCCATCCAAGTGCAATAGCTATTGTTCTTCGATTTTCTCTACAGCTTAATTCCTCTCATCCGCACGCCAATTTGCTGAGAGTTAATTAACGTGCAATATTTTAAAGAAAGAAATGGATGCAATGGCACCATTGAATCCTTTTTCCCTCCACGCCTTCTCCCTTAGGTTTCTATCCCTGTACCGATAGTCCTTATAATTGTACAGGTACGTGTACTTCTCTCGAATTTCGGAGATGATTATTTCACCCATGGAACCTACACTTCGCCGGTCGGCCATGTTTGTGATTCTACGCATTCCACGCGTCGAGAGTTGAAAATATTTCAATTCGGGCGACGCGACTCTACGCGAATATACGCGAACTCACGCGAAGAAATCCGGGACTCTGATTGGCTGAAGATCTCGTATTCGCGTCTCTTCGTCTGAAATAAGTTCATGAAAACGTACCTTTAAAACCTTCTTATGAACTAATGGTGGATAGACGCTCCATGTTGAGTAGCCAATGAAAGACGTTTGCTCCTCATTCTGGCTTTTTTAGAGGCCGAGCAGCGTAGCCAGCTCTTGTGAATATGAAAAATTGTGCACAAACAAGGCCAGTCGTATGCAGTTCATTTGGAAACTAAGTGGATCCGAGACAGAAGTGAATCACATCGAAGTTGTAGAGACGGAGGCTCATCAACATCATCGGAGAGTTCCTCATTACAGCATTAGGTTACTCCAGTTGGCATCTCTCAGACGGAGCAGGGAAGATTCGAGACGGAAATATGTTTACAATTGGTGGAATTGGGCGTATCTTACACGCTGGTTCCCCCACGCCGTCTAAACAAGGCAAGCCCGGGTGCGACAGACAAAGGCGCGGGGACGAGTGGGGCGACACCTGTCGCACTACTCCAGGGACGGCACTGTCCAGGTTAATGTTCGAATAGGATATTCGAATACTGTTAGAACTATTTCTATTCTAGGGAATTTTTTATCTTTCCATGCTGAAAAATTATCACCAAAAATGCAATATTACAAAACAAAATTTTGGCACAATATCAGTTGATAAAAAACAATAGGCCCCTCTATATACCTACATAATACTTAATTCTGTCATGCTTGATGGAAGAAGGGGTAATACTATTATTGCAATAAAAACTGCAGCTATAGAAAACAATTGCTATCCTGTGATCGAAAAATGCAATCTAAAAACGATAAACAATTGCCCGCCCCTCCTCCAATAGCACCGAAAATGGAAAGCTGCAGCTTAATGAAGGCCATAACTTCCACCTGCCCTCGGTGGGTTAAGTTCATTCCTGAGACATTTACGCCATCTCGCATGAATCCATTTCATAATGGAGAGGGATCCACAATAAGCGGGCATGCAAGGCCAGCAGCAGTCCCAGCGTCTCACCCGAGGAACGTGCCGCGGCATACCTTCGCTGCTTTGCCAGTGATGTGCAACCGTGACCGGTCGCGCCTGTGAGCCGTAGCCTCTACCGGGCCGAGCCAGGATGATATCGAACTGGCGCCGGGACACTCGGCGGTGTGGAGCCCGGACGTGGAGTCCCTTAGTTGGGAGAAGTGTCGCTGCTACCGCGCGCTGAAACGCAGCTCCGCGCGTGTTAACCACAATTGCTGTGCAAAGAATAAAAATTCGCACAGGAGCAGTTTTTGGCCAAAGAGGGGCGGGGGTCCGTTGCTTGATTCCAGCATGAATTATGGAGCCTGTAGCGGGAATCGTGAGTCGATAAGAGCACATTTTTATAGTGATTTGAAAAATAAATTAATATCATTATCATCAATGTAGATCTGTCCTAAGACAGGTTCCAGCTTAACTCCTCCAACCTTCTCTATTTTGCGCCCACATTTTCACCTCTTGGTAACTCCTGTTCTCCCTCAAATCCGTCAACATATCTTTTTTTTCTTCTTCCTTTCTTGCGTTTTCCTTTCACTTTTCCTTCCATTATCTTACTCAGGAGGCAGTCATGCCTCATGACATTCCCCAACCAGTTTACCTTCCTTCTTCTTATTGCATTCATGATTGATCTTTTCTCGTCAATCCTTTCCAAAACTTGGTCCGTCCTCGTCCGTCCAACTCACTCACTCATCATCCTTCTCCATAACCACATTTCAACACTTTCAAAATACTTCACTACCTTTTTCCTATAGGTCCAAGTTTATTATCCATAGAGGACTTCGCTTCGTACTTCATTTAGCAAATCTCTTCCTTAGGGTAATAGGTATTTTATTGGCAGATATTGTTTTTTCAAAGGCTTTCTTATTATATATAATTGAAACATAATAAGAAAGGATATATAATTGATGCAAAATGTTCAATTTAAAAAAATATAAAATAAAAAAGGAGAAAGAGTTGGAGCACAATTGAGATTTTGGATGGAGTGAGAAGAGGGGGATAAATGTGGAAATTTTATTGGCTGTCACTGAAAATATTAGATTAAGAAAAAAATCAGACCTTGATCGCCGGCACAAGAGCACCGCCCTTCACTCACTTTACCACGCTCAACATATTTTAACGTCACGAGAACTGAAGATGATTATGCTTTCTGACATTATTTTGCACCACTGGAGTGAAATTTTTACTCGGGTACATGACGTTCCCTAAGTCCGACGTCTCTTTTAATCGAATACAATCCACGTGTGTATCCATTTGTTGATCGCCGCTCTCACTAAAAAGAAAATTGGGATGCACTTATCATGAACCCTCGGAGTTACACTTCCATACTGAAGCAATCCAAGGAGTGGGAAATATTTCTCGAAGGTTTCCCGCCATAATTTCCTTCGTCTCGCTAAAGGGCAGCTGTTCGCTTCTCCGCAGCCCGCTTAGTGGTGATCACATTTCACGTTTCCACCGTGATGGAACACTGCTTGCTTGCGGGACGCGGCCACTTTAGCCACGCCCTCTCTTCCGGTCGAGGTCTTCCTCAATAATTCAGATCGGTCCATTTCGTCTTTGAAGATGCAGTGGCGGGCGATGGAAGGAAGAGAGGGATTGCTCGTGTCTGACATCAGAGAGTAAAAGAGGACGAGTAACCATTCTTTGGGAGCAGAGCGCTTCTTCTTTGTAATGACTCAGGAAATTTTCATCGAATCTCGTCCTACAAAATTCGCTATCAACGGCCCAAAGAGTTCATCAAGATATCGATATCGTACTGTAACGATCACTTGAAGTTTTGTTTCCTTAACCTAATCGGTCCACTTGGTTCAACAAACCTACGCTCGATGCCCCCAGCCGTAATGCTTTAAATTCTATAAATTATTATCACATCGGTAAAATAATAAAAATTAAAAATTTAGTTAAAACTATTATCAACATGAAAGGAGCAAAAGGCTGTACCAACCATAAAAGTAGGCATTGGCAGGGGATTTAGCTCTCCGTTATAATGTTGATTTCCTGAATTCCACACTACTTTCCCGTGCGTTCTTTTGGAAGAATTACAAAAAAAGCAATATATAAATTGAAAAAGACATCATCAATAGAGACAACGGCTCCGTACAAAAAAACCCAGGGACCAACAATTAGCATATTTCAAATGACGTTCAACGGATTCCAAGACAATGGAGAATATTCGGCTGTATATATTCTCCAGAGTTCTCAACTTGACTCTAACTATCCTGTTGATGATGGTTGAATATGCCTACGAAAGGTTGATGGTTTTCAACAACATCGCCCAGTGTGAAACTCGATAAATTGTGACTCCAATCGCTGGGAAAACTCAAAATCTTTTAACTGTGGTTAAATCAATATATATTCTAGTAGATTGAAAGTCCATTGATCCAAGGGCTTTGGTGCATGGTGCCGTGCAATCAGACATACTTATTGTGATCGGAAAAATAGATTTAAAAATGCAGGACGAATGAGTAAAAGTTTGAGAGTTTATTTAACATTGAAGGTGCAGACGCGAGTTGTCAGACATTGACATTCCTCAAATGCATCTAAACCAAGGAATTACGGAGAGAGTTAATGAGAGACCATTTCTGGAAATGCTGAGTTTCCACATATTTATTGCATAATAATGCTGTTGAAGACAGAATGGAATTGAGGGTAAAGCGTGCAAGACTAAAGTGGTAGTTTTTGATAAGGAGAATGGGGAGAAATTCAGGGGCAGATCTATGGGGGGGGGCTAAGAAGGCTATGGCCCCCCCCATCGGGTCGAAACTTACACAAGATATCGAAATTATCCCCCGAACCCCCCTTCGGCTGGGGGGTATTCCCCTCAGACCCCCGGTTTGCCCCCCCTCCCCCTGGACCAAACCTAGATCCGCCACTGGGGAGAATAACTGTGTGAAGAGGGCGAATGGTGAAGTAATTGAACAAGTGGATGATTTTGTGTATATAGGTGAGATGTTATTGAAAGATGGACGGATAAATGAGGAGATAAAGAGACTTGGGAATGCTGGAAGGAAAGTGGTAGGTAGCATGTGGAGCACATCAAGGAATGAGTGCCTGTCTAAAGAAGCAAAAATCGCCGGGTAAAAAAGGGTGCTTCTCCCCACTTTGTTTTATGGTAGTGAAACATGGATATGTCAGGATAGACATAACAGTAGACTAAACGCCGTGGGTATGAGTTATCTGAGGAGTGTTTGCGGCAAAATTAGAATGAATAGGGTCAGGAATGAGTGGGCAATAAATGAATGTGGGTTAGATGCTCCGGTAATGCACATACATGAAAGAAGTGTGGTTCGTTGGTTTGGCCATGTTGAGCGAATGAGTGAGAGTCGAATAACGAAACAGATATATGTATATAAGAGTGAAATGAACGGTGGGAGAGGTAGGGGTAGGCCTAGAAAGTTGTGGTAGAATGTGGTTGAGGAAATTCTTAGGAGGAGGATTATTAGGAGACTTAAAAAAACAGGAGGGCGTGTATGAAGCAGTGAATGGGGGTAAATGATGCAAAAGACGTTTGCAAGGATAGGTCAGTATGGAGGAAATTATTAAAGCAGAGTTAGGTGCACAAATATGCATTTATGAGTGAAACTCTGTGACTCTGCCTACTCCGGAAGGGAATGGCGTGAATGGTATGCATGTTGTTGCTGATCCTGTTGATGTCTTAGGCCACAGGATCACCCAGCCGATTATTTTAAGGGTAGACGCCGCTCTTTGTCGCATGAAACTCCCCTGACATCCCTTTTCAACTTCGCAATAAGAACTTGAAAATCTTTTGAAGGAACTGGCTAGCTACATGTTTGCACTTTCTTCCTTGAGCTCTTAATCCTCCCTGAGCTGTGCTCCTCTCAGATTCTCGCCTCCGTGCTATGGTTAAATAAAATGAAGGCAGTTGATTTCAGAAATACAATGCGCTCTGCCCAGCATCAAGGTGGTTCCAAGGAAAAAAAGTTCATTTGATTCTTGCTCTAAAAAAATTATGATAAACGTGTCTGCCGTTTTATTTGAACACATGATTCTAGCGGTAAACACTGTTTTTTGGAAAGATGAATTACAACATACATGGAGTAAAAAAAGAGTGGAAAAAACAAGAATAAAAGTAGCACAATTGTCCTGCACACTCAATTGCCATGCGAAAAACCGTTAAGAATTACACTCGAACCTAGCTGAGCCGAAACAAAGAGCCGTTTAGTGTAACCCATCACAAAAAAATTTTTAAATGAAAAATTCGAAAACAATCTTCTGTACTTATACTTCGCAATGACTCCGGTGTCAATAGTTTCCATGAACCCAGACTCTCGCAAACCAGGGATCTACAGCAAATTCCGAATTATTTGAAAATTTTTGAAACATTCGAATAATTTAAAAGTTACAGTTATTCCAAAAGAAAGGACATGTGTACAAATATTTTCTTTAATACTCTTAGCATTCAATAAAATAAGGTTGAATAATGACGGTTGGGCAGCATCACTCGGTGCTCATGTTGCAAAATGGGAGCGGAGTGATAGAAGATAATGCATCAATCTCTCCGACGACGGCGACGATGATTGTTTACGATCGCCATCTTTCCAGACGTCACAAGTTTAGTGATTGGCCTCTCTTGCCGTGTGTTTGAGCGAGTCGGCCCGTTGCCTGGCAACGGTGCCGCATAGAGTGCGCCCCACTCCCTTCTCTTTCACACCGCGCCGCTCGCCCCATTTCACGAAGAGCTTTTCTGAGAGGAAGAGAAGAGAGAGAGAGAAAGAGGAGCGAATGTGTTTAATGAAAGCTTCCACCCACACACACACACCTACCCCTCCACCCCCTCCACCCCGCCCTCCACCTCCTTCCGCACTCCACTACACTCCACTCCACTCGACTACATTGTTGCCGGATCAGAAATTCTTTTCGCTGCCCCTTGTAACGTGTGTCTGTGTATGGCGGGCATCGCTCCATCCACCATATACACAATGTATACCCTCTCTCTTTCTCCCTTTCCTTCTCTTCCCTTTGGCTCTCGATTTCAACCCTTAAGGCAGTTTGAGCGAGATAGCTCCCTAATCATAATAGAGACCATAATCAAAGTATGCGTTTTAATTTCACAAGCTGTGGGACACATGAATTAAATATTGCATTATTAATGGTGCAATAACGTAGCTTTATATGATAGAAATGGTAAGTAATTCAATGAAAATATCTAAGTAAGTCTTTAACTTGACTCATTTTCCTACGCGTTGCGTGTAAAATTTCATCATAACGAAAGGTTTATTGTGATCCCGAAGAACTTACTGCAGTGACAGCATGATATATTTTCAAAAATTGTTCAGAAAACAAACAAACTACACACTGTTGATTTCTCGACGACATCTAAGTGTTAGAAATTCTTCATTTTGTAAATAATGTCTCTCTGGAGTGCATACACGTACCATTTCCCATATAAAAGGGCTGGTATTTTTTGGCAAATATCTCGGAAAGTAATATATCAAGGGGTTAAATTTTTGGTGTCACTGGAAGGGTGATATATTTTTCTTTAAAATGAGACCAAATTCATTGATTTATAGGTAAAATGATTTTTCGCTCAAAATACCTAAAGACAGTTTGAGCGAGATTTTTCCCTTGTCATCATAGAGCCTATATTTAAATTTCATTTTCTAAATTCAATAGGTTTAACAAGCATGAAGTATGTATTGAAATATTAATAGCATGAAAATATTGTTCTCTGTGACTGAAATCCTCAGTAATAAAAAAAACACAACAATGTCAGTGTGTAACCTGAGCCTGACCCATTTTTTTCTCACCGTACGGCGAAAACGCCTCTAGAATAAAACGTCTTTTACGATAAGGAAAAAATGCGTCGCTGAATGTATGATTATTTTGTTACAAATAGTTCAAATAAAGGTACTAACTACACACGGTAAAAATTTTAAGATATCTAAGTGTTGGAAAGTCCTCTTTTTATTTCAAATTAAGTACCTATCTGTGGATTACATATGCGCACTACATCTCATGGTAAACGAATTTATATACTTAAAAATACCTCTAAGATTAGTGTGAAATTTGGATGAATATTGGCATATTTGTAAGGGGGGGATATATTTTTAAATGAGATAATATTCCTGGAATTTTTAAGGAAATGATATTACAATGAGTGGCCTGACTGCGTGAGTCTAGATACTAATACTAAATTACTTTTATAATATTTTGGCTAAAAACGTCTGCAGTAATTTTTAAACAATTTTGATCTAAATCAAATAAGTATGATAAAATTTTGATTTTAATCAAAAATCAAAATTTAAACAAAATTTTGATTTTTGATTCGACTGCAAATACAGAAGGAGTTCGCTAGAGACTTTCAAAAATTAATTATAATATTCTTTTATTTTATTTTTAATAAACCTTCTAAAGCGTTTTGCTTCTTTCCTAACGATTTATATTTAAAACTTCTAAGTATTTTCCTGTTAAAATTAACATTTCCTGCAGTCATCTGAGCAATCTCTTATTAAGGTCCAAAGTTAAAAATCTCCACTTTTAAGGCTGAATTGCAGTAAAAACAAGTCGAGGGGCCATATCTATTTTTCATTGCAATTGATAAAACGCGCTTCATTGATGCTACATTTAGGTTTCCGGATATCTGGAATAAGTGACCCTGAGGATGGACCCACCATAATTCTCTTACAATGTGATGTGAATAGGGGGGGAAAGTGGTTGCGTAGGCTGTGGGGGGGGGGATTGATGGTGGAGGAGGTAAAGGGGAGTGGAGAGGGAAGGGGAGCAGTCTGGTGTTCATCGGTGGAAAGCAGGCAGATTGGAAGCACCATAAGGGAGGAGGGAAGTGGAGGAAGGGGTGTGCTCGTATCCGCTAGGCCCATGTCTATTGGTCAAGGGATTTCGGAACGAGTGCTTGTAAAATATTTACAAGATAAAGCTCTGCAGTTCAAGAGTACTCGAGCCTTTTTTTTCCTTTTTCGCCGATAGGAGGGAATATTTTTTGTATTCGGCTCCCATACGCACGCTACGTACACATCTCTCTCTCTCTCTCTCTCTCTCTCTCTCTCTCTCCCTCACTTCGTCTGACTCAACAGTTCGAAAACACGCACTAGGCCGTTCCGGGCTTACGCACGCACAAACGAACATTTTCATCTCTCTGTACACGCAGGCGGGGGCAAGGACGGGGTGGGTAAGATAATGGGAGCCCTTTTGAATTGCCTCCGCACATGTTACCACACACGAATTCTAAAACTTCCCCCACACGACACGGTGACAACACCATATAGGTTTTTAATCAGACTTCCACGAGAGTTGGTCCATGGGACAATCTCCATCGCGGTACGATGCATCGAAGGACTCGACGCGGAAGTGGATGATGGAAAAATTAAGGCAGTTTGAGCGAAATATCATTTTACTTAGAAATCAAGAATTTTGGTCTCATTTTAAAGTAAAACATCTCACCCTTCTAATGACACCAAAAATTCAAACCCTTTACCACATTACTTTTAGAGATATTTGCCAAAGAATACCAGCCCTTTTACATGGGAAACGGTACGTGTACACACTCCAGAGAGACATTATTTACAAAAATGAGGTATTTATAACACTTATATGTCGTAGAAACACAAACAGCGTGTAGTTTGTATGTTTTCTCAACTATTTTTTAAAATTAATCATATTGTCACCGCAATAGGTTCTTGGGTATCACAAGAAACCTTCCGTTTTGAAGGAGTTTCAAACGCACCGCGCGAAAAAAATGAGTCAATGTTAAAGACTTGTTAAGATATTTTCATTTAATTATTTACCATTTCTGTCATGTAAAAATATATTATTGCCATATTAATAATGTTATATTTAATTGATGCGTCCTACAGTTAGTGAAATCAAAACGTATAATTCGAATATGGTCTCTTATGACTAGGGATCTATCTCGCTCGGACTACCTTAAGAGTCGGCGGGAAGGAACAGAAGGTTTATATAAAAACTGGAAGGAGACTTCATTAAAAAGTAATATTAGCTCCCAAGGAGATAGATGGCATGGGAATATCGGACAATTAGGCGAAGCTAAAATATATACAACTATTTTCCAGCTACCCTTTCAAATGGCTCCGAGAGTGAAGGCTCTTAAAATTAGACAAGAGAGCAGCAGAAATGAAATTCTTTAGGAGAACAACAGAAATGACAAAAAGAGATCTGGAAAGAGAGGTTAGAGATAAACTCCAGGAAGAACTCTTAATCCAAAAATAGAAAGGAGCCAATTAAGATGATGCCGTCACCTCAGTCGAGAGGATGAAAACAGAATCCGTAGGAAAAAACTGGAGACCAAATGTAGCCGGATAATATAATGATATCTCACAAAATTTCCAATGTCCTCTTCCCATCCTGAATCCTTTGGTGTAATTTACTGCAGCGCCCGATGTTTGATAGAGGATCGCAATTTCATCCACCGAAGACAGAGGTTTTTCTCCCGACTTTGAGTTCCCAAAAAATTGCAAAGACGGCAACGAATGTTTTCCTCTTGTAAGATGGCTGCACATCCCACTAACTTCCACAGACTATTCTCCTGACCATTATTAGGACCGACTAACTGTGAGGTTCATCCATGCCGGGAAATTGATCACTTGTTTAGTGCCCTAAAAACATTAAGAATATAGTGACGACATCGCTGATAGTCTCGTTTATGAGTAATTAAATTTTGATTGTGGGATAACTTTGCTTTGTTTTAATCTGAATTCATCCGAGAATTTATAAATTAATTCAGGCTGTAGGAGAGATCATTAATTTTATCTACATACACTGCGAGCCGCGGCATTTCCGTGTGGCAGGGGGTGTTAGCCATGTAAAGATGTAAGGTTTTGGGAGGAGAAACAGTGACGTGTATTATGGGAGTGTATTTAGAGGTGGTCAGTTTCTATTGTGGTCGCTTATTGTTCGCGGAAAGAGCGAGTTTTTGTATCTATCTGTTCGACAGAGTATCTCCCTTATTTTTCGCATCTGTCAGACCTAGACATGTAGTGAGGAGTCATGATAATATTCTCTGTGTCGCTCTGAAACACACCAGTTCTGAATTTCTCAAGCAACCTAAGCCTAGCGTGCAGCCTCCGAGTCTCTGGGGGCTCCCACCTTAATCCCTCTAACAGCTGTGTTACACTAAATGTTCACTCATAGCATTTTTTTAACGTAGCGTTCTGCTTTTCTTTATATTTTATTAATTTTTTTGGTTAAATCTTTATGACCAGGGTCCCAAATGCTCCCGGCGTATTCAAGGTGTGGCTTAACCAAAGCGAAGTAGCATCTATCTTTGACTTTTTCATCCGAGGACCTTCCTATTATACGCTTGATATTATATAGTACGATGACGTGAGTTTTTTCAATGGATAGTAAATTAACATCGATTTTATAGCCGAGTAATTTATTTAAATTGGAAATTGTGTGACTGGGTCTATGCCTGTATACTGCTGAGCTCATTCAAAATGTAGGCATTTTTACAAAAGCAAAATCACGGCAGTATGAACTGCATATTGTAAGTATTACACCACATATTTTATAAATACTGACTGACGCCGAGAATTCTTATTTATATTGAAGGAAAATGATTTATTCGTAGCCTTTTTATGTCAGGTTTGTGGGCGTTTTCCAGCCACAAATCTTTTCATGGGTACAACAGTATAATGAATATTAGACTCTTAATTATCAAGTAAAGTAAATTTCTTGTAACAAAAAAAATGCCGATAAAAACTGTGGACGAAGTAGAAAGCCTTATGAGATTGCGACCTGGAGCAATAAAAGCGGAGTAAAAGTATATTTTTACGGAGAATATAGATCATCGAGTGGCTTAATGGCATGCTACAGCGAGGCATATAATTTTATTGCCATAAAAGATGTACAAATGTACTTTTATCTTTGGTGTAAGTAACTCCTGAAGCAGAACTTCAGAAGATTAGATCCCGGTAGATCAACTGAATTTATTCAAATTGCCGGGATGTCTCACTCTTTACTCTCAGTTTTAATGAGAAGCTAACATATGCTTTCTCTTTCGAATTTCCGATTTTATACTGATGTAACCTGAGCACTCTCGATAAGAGCCCATATTAAAATCTCCACTTCCAAGGCAGAATTGCAGTAAAAAGAGCCCGGAATCCCTACTTCATTTCCATCTTCCTTCATAAAACGCACATCAAAGATAATACTATACTAAATTTTTCAGAATTTCCGGAATAATTGACCTTGGAGGTAGGGCCACTTTAATACACAGAGTGAGATGATTAGGCACAGAGGTCGCGGTGACCTCAGTCGCCGCCAATGTGACCCACAGATGGCGTCGCCACTGCGTCCTCTGGGCATTTGTGACCCGATGCCGGACCATTATTGCGTACGGCTCCGAATAGCGGGCGTCGGCAGTTAACAAGTGGGCGCCGCCTATATCTGAGAGCCTTCCCGCACCCCCGCCTCGGGTGCAGATGAGGGATGGCCAACGGGTGATGAATGGCCGCACCCGGTCCCTGGGAGTCCACGCAGCCGCCGAGCAAGGGCCGCGAATTCGTGTGCCGGCGAAATGAAGTGCGTCGCCGTGTAATCACTGTTATATTCCCGGGCGAGAGAGGGAGGGTTGGCGTGATGGTCTTCGCTTCTATGCCGCCACCCCCTCCCCCTCCACCCCTCGGGAAGTGCTCGTCGAGGAGATGAAACACAATCGAGAGGGAGATATATTATTCATGTGGGCATATCAACCTCATCGGCAAATGTCTAATCAAGGGGAGAGGGATGTTAAAACACGGACAGGAGAAGAACAGTAGGTATTATCGAATTATATAAAATCTAATATTTTAATAAGAAGATAATAAATGTATGGAGAAAAAGCCTAAACATAGTGTTTTGAATCTATTTTGAAACATTTTTTCGATCACAATCAGAATATCTGATTGCACGGCACCATGCGCCAGCCCTTGGATGAATGGACTATCAATCTACTGGAATATCTATTGATTTAATCACAGTTTAAAGATTTTAAGTTTTCCCGGCGAATTGATTGAGTAATAGTTTGTCGAGTTTCACACTGGGTGATGTAGGAAACCATCAACCTTTCGTCGGAATACTCAACCATCATCAACAGGATAGTTAGAGTCAAATTGAGGACGCTGGAGATAAAATACAGCCGAATATTCTCCATTCTCTTGGCAGTCGTTGCGCGTCATTTGAAAACAGACAAAGAAGAGGTGGCTGTTCGGTGAAAAAAACCATAGGATAAAAGAGGAGACAAACAGATGGCTAAAATCGAAAAACATCTTCAAAACTGGTGATGTCCAAGCAACCAAAACTTTAAACTATATCCACTACAAGTACTTTTTACTGTCAGGAGAAATTAAAAAAAACAAGTCACAAGTTTCAGCAGCCTATTATCACTATACTTGTAAAACTTTTTTGGTCTTGATGTGTTTTGTCCTCACATATGATTGTTTCAAACGCATTATAAGAAAAATGGTATTTTATATAAAAGGATAAGTGACAAATATTTAAATTGCATATTATGTGTACAACTTTATGTTAAACGCCAAAAATACAATGTTTTTAAAGATTTTTTCGCAGAAAATGGAGAAAAATTTATATTATCGGTGTCGTTTGGCGGAGACATTTACATCAAATTAAAGAGGAAAGAATCTTATAAATACTGAGGAAAATAATCTTGCTCCTCATCCTCAACAGGGTAGTTATGTAAAATGACGTGGGGCCACCCTCCAGCGCTGCGTTAAGATGCGGAAATTTCGCATTTTCGGGACAAGTAACATACGATTGATGAGAACTTAACAACTGTGTCATTTTACCATGGGAATGGTTTTCTATCTCACGGCATAGTGTTCTCAGTAAGATTAACATTTTCCACAAATTCCAGAATCATTAATACATTTTTTCAACTTAAACACCTTCCTCCCACTTGTTCGACATTGAGTGAAAGCCACTCACCACGTAATTTGCACACGATTTTTCGATAAATGATATATATATATATATACAGATTCAAGCATGATGAGGTGGAACAGTTCATATCGTTGGCCATAGCCCCTGGGGTTACCTAGTGAACAGATTCTGAAAATCGAAATATAACATTTTTGAAGTGCGTTTCCTAAACTAAGATGAAAAAAACTAAGTATAAAAGGAGCTAAGGTTTCCAGGCATGATTTACCGTAATTCAGCCATTAAATTGAATATTTGAGCATGCACTCTCAAGACAATTGCTCATATTATAGAGGAAAAGCGTCATTTTGGACGAGAAAGCATTTACATAAGCTTTTAGCTATCACTATAGTGATATATACACTTTTAGCTGTCACTTAAGTAATCACAATATCACAATAATAGCAAACAGAAACTAATGGGAAATTGAATACGAATAGAATGAATATTGAAATCAAAACGTGGTTGACAGAATGCTGGCCTCCATGGAATGGTCGACCTAACCGCGCAACATTCTATAATGAAGCTAATGAACACCATTAATCTAATTGCACTTTGGTCAGCCTCATACCAAGTGATGACCAATTGCTTTGTTAACTCACCGCACTTCCGTTGGGCCAAATTAGAGCCCTCTTCAGCGCTCCATGCCTTTTATTTTCCTTCATGATCATGAGAAAAGAGTCTTCTCTCTTTCTCCTCCCACCTTTCGTTTCACTTACTATTAGTTCACGCAGCATCTCATTCGTGGAACCCTGTTTGGCATTTTACAGAGTTCTTTGGATTTTCCAAACCAAATAGCTTCCTTTATTTCACTAATACAGCGTTTAACCACTCAATCAATAACAAAACCATTACCCCATCTCATGTTTCAAAGCTGTGCTAAGTATGCTATTGATTGCTATATTACATGCCTCACATATCTTAGAGAGTTAATGATAGCCAAAAGTTTTGCCAATATTTTAAAAGTAATCTCTCATAACTTTTTTCCCAGATTTTTCCATCGTTAATTTTTCTCCCCCTAACATACCATTTCAAGGAGATCTAAAAATTCATCTTTAATTTAATCTCATTTAAATTTTTGTAAATCATCGATTCACAATGTTTCAAACTTTTAACTATCTGCACATCTTGCGAACTAATCAGACTTTTTCCATTCATCAATCATATATATATCTCACCACACTCCCACCTCTCAAAGTTACAAACCTTCCCCTCAGAACTTTCAGGCCAAAAGACGTAAATTTACTCATATGAACCTCCGCTTCGTGTTCCATTCATCTCTATTTTAAGTCTTTTGGAACATTCAGTGGTCATTTTGCATTGGGTCCCATAAATAGCGCCAAATTTTCTTATTAACAAACAGATGGTTCGTTCATCTTTCTCTCTGATTTCTCAACTCTTCCCTATCTAGAAAATGCCTCGGATTTTACCACGATTCTCCTTCTATCACAATATCTTGTCATGTTCATTTCTCGTCGACAGTCGTATCTTAATTCCTAAAATGTTCTCTCCAAAGACCTCATCACTAGGTTCTTCCATTTCCCCAATCACGTCTCTAGGACTCCAAATGACTCTCCAGTTTTCACACGATCCTCCATCCGATGTTCTTTTCAGCATTTATTATTCCCCACGGTACCATTCTCCCTCCTTGATTCATCACATCGATTCATCATCAACTGCTCTAGGACAGTAGATCAAAGAACATGATACGTTATTTAGGTCATTATTTATATTAATGACCTAATTTCTTGAGTTGGCAGTAAATTATGATTATTTGCAGACGATAAAGTTATTTTCTGTGAAATAAGCGAAGACGCGGACTTTGAAGCTCTGTCATCGGACCTTAACAACGTTCATTCATAGAATCAGGAGTAGGGGTTAAAATTAAATATAAGTAAATGCACTACAGTTTACTTCCTGCAAATGTCATCACACCAATGCCATACCTATACTGTGGGTGGAGTAAACATAAAATCTTCAGATGCAGTAAAATATCTTGGAATTGCCTTAACTTCTGATACATCGAGAGGATTACACATAAAAAACACAGAGCATTAAATAAACTAGGTTTTGTTAAACGTATAATAGGAAGGTCCTCGGATGAAAAATTCAAAGAGAGATGCTACTTCGTTCTGGTTAGGCCACACCTCGAATACGCCGCGAGCAATTGGGATCCTGATCACAAAGATTAAACCAAAAAAATTAATAAAATACCAAGGAAAGCAGCGCGTTTTGTTAAAAACTGCTACGAGCGTACGCATAGTGCCTCACAACTTTTAGAGGGATAAAGATGGGAGCCCCTAGAGACTCGGAGGCTGCACGATAGGCTTAGGTTGCTTGAGAAATTCAGAACTGTTGTGTTTCAGAGCGACACAGAGAATATTATCATGACTCCTCACTACATCTCTAAGTCTGACAGAAGAGATAAAATAAGAGAAATACATTGCCGAACAGATAGATACAAAAACGCGTTCTTTCCGCGCAAAATAAGAGACCACAATAAAAAACTGAGCTCCTCTAAATATACTTTTATAATACATGTCACCATTTCACCTCCCAAAAACTTACATCCTTACACGGCTGGTCACCTAACACCCCCTGACAAACACCCATGCGGCGGCTCGCAGCGTATTATGTAGATGTAGATTGGTAATTCAATCCTATGATTGGTTGACTGCAGCCCTACACCCTTCCGAATCTAATGCTAACTTTCTTACCTCCTGACATTTCTTCCACTTTTCTCTTTATTTTGTCCATTAACTAATTCCTTGGTCTTCCTCTGGGGACTTTTCCCTCTATTTTTCCTTCAATTATGTTCTTCACTAATCTATTGTTTCTCAGGGTGTGTCCAATCCATCTTGTTCTACCGTTCTGTATGGTGTTCCATTTTGTCCTTTCCTATTCCGTCTCTTCTGTACACTCAATTTTTTATTTAGTTCGTCCATTTTATCCTAAGCATTCTTCTCCAGATTTGGAAGGCTTCTAATTATTTCTAGACATCTTTTCCAATAGTCCATGCTCTCGATTCATAAAGTGTTACGCTTCACACGAATGTTTTTACATCATATTTTCTGGTTTGTAGTCCTATTTTCTTTGAGCACAGCAGTAGTCTCTTTCCCATGAACGTCTTCTTAGCATGGGCTATTCTCCGCATGATGCCCGTTGTAATTCTTCCGTCCCGCGTGATGGTACTTCCGAGATAGGTGAAGGAATCTACTTGCTAGATCGAATACACCGAATCACGAATAAGCAAAATATTGCAATCTACTTTGGTTTCGTGAAGAAACTCAGAGAAATATTTCGGTCCTTCAAGGCAATTAAGAGCCATTGGAATCGGATGGAGCTAACGTGATATCTTGCGTTTGCTGCAGCAGTATTGAGGGACAAACATTCAAATCAGGATCCAAGATAATGGGAGAGATGTAAGTAACAGGCGATTCAAAAATTGCCGAAAACTACATTTCGGAATCCGATACTAAAATTCGAGTAAACTAAGGTGCTGGCAAGAATATAAGTATTCCTGCCCAGCTTGAGTCCCGAGTCTACAGAGGTCGCAAAATGGACAAAAACTTTAAACCGTGACGACAGAAATCATCTTTCCCACTCCTGGAAACCCCTCCTTCCCGGAAGACACGTCGCAGCTAACTCCGCCCAAACCAATTGTGATGAAGACGGAGGAAGAAGCGGGACGCAAATCCAGTCAAAATAACGAATGACAAAAGAGATCCAACATTCGCAACTATCCGATATATAAGACAACGATGTCACAGCAACAATCAGTCCGCTCCTGAAGACCCTCGGTCCCAACGCGAATGAAAATTTGAATGCAAAATACACCGAGCGAAGCAAAACTCGAAAACCACATCGGTATCAACTGCTTTATGAATCATTTCATTCGGTCAATGACTAATTTTCCTTTCCGTCCTCACTTCAGCTGCATCTTTACATTTCCGCTTTCTCTCTCATTTCTTAATTAATCCTTTGAAACCCCATGCAAATTCCGCCTCCGTAGGCGAACGCACCAATGGTAAAAGTAATTTTCTTCGCAGTCAGAGCTTGTCGTTTGTAAATTAGAATACAAAACTAATCCAAGTACCGCAGGCACGCGCGAAATGAGTACATCTATCATCTCATGCACTCATAGCTCGATTTACCGTCTTCAGATAGGCTCACGTGGTTGAAATTCCCGGGGCTGCTCAGCCGCAAGGCTCTAATATATCACGGCTCACGAGATCGTGCCCAGAAAATGTTGGTTGAGGCTGAAAGCGGAGAGGGAGGCGCTAAATCATCCAAGCACTTAAACATAGTCTTGCAGTTTTGAGGCATCATACGGGCATGGAAAAAAATCAGCAGTAAATTTATACCACGGTTACGTATCTCATTTCTGGAGAGATATTTATCTTCGATTAGTAAATGCCAAATAACTCTTAGATCACAGATATGTACACCGAATTCAGCTTGCTTTGAAACGCAAATCTATTAAACATTTTAACAATGCAAACCAGGGTTTGCATTTTACATGTGATGAGAAATATAAAGGCTAGGGAAAAGGAAAAACATTTATTTCATTGAAAGGAGCTGAGCTGGATTTCCAACGATTTGAAGAGTGAAAATAGAAATATAATTGAAAATAAACAAAACAAAATATTTAAGCTAACAAAAAGTGATATTTATTCACTGTTAAGGTTTTATTTATTCACTGTCATTAAAGAGATTATATTGAGAACACAGAGACAGGGATTTTATTTCGAATAGTCGTCGTCACTCAAAAGGCAAAAGGCCTTGTCGCTGTCTTTGTAGACAATTGTCTCTTTCTAAGGCTGTTTTCTTCATTTCCACGTAGGAGTTGCAGTCCATGATTGACATCACACTGTGAAGTAAGAATATTCTAGGTCGTCCTCTCCTTTTTTTCCCCAACACTTTTCCTTCAATTATGTTCTTTATGAACTCGTTATGTCTTACTAAGTGACCGACAACTTTAATTTTCCTGGAGTGAATTGCTTGGAGAAGCGTTCTTTTTCCGCCCACTTCTTTCAAGACTTGCTCATTTGTTTTTCTCACGATCCAACTTGTTTTAGTCATTCTCATCCAGAACCACATTTCGGCTGCCATGGAGTCTGTTTTTTTCCTGCCTATTTAATGCCCATGTTTCGAATAGTATAATAGGATAATATCGTCTTTGGGCAGCGCAGAGTATTCAGAAAAGTATTTGGAAACCATGCACGGTACATAAAAATAGTTACAGGATTTTCCGCGTGCGGTCTAGCGTGTCTTTAGCGTGGTCGGGAGAATAAGACTCCTAAAGACGATACTCTCGGTAAGAGGAGAAAAACGTCGAGTTAAAAAAATGGATGACTCGCAGCAAATCCCGGAAAATTTTATAGAATAAAGAAGCTACGAGAGTCTTCATATCATTTCTCACCTAATACAGTTGTTTTGGCCTAAATTGTATTAATTAAGAGCCGAAAGGGAAATATTTCGAAGCCGCACATAGTACATACTAGAGCATAAGCCTAAATTATATTCTATGGTTCCGCAAGGTTAATGTCTTTCCCCGGGGAAATACTTCGAGGCACAATATGGTACCGTAAATTTGGCCCGAGGCGTGTCGTGCTTCTACCGTAATTTCGTACCGTGCCGCACACACCGTTCTGCCACCTCATATCTTCAGAGGAGGAGAGGGAGAAGGGGGAGGGGGGGTGGGAACTGCGGCTAAAGGGAAGGGGGTGGGAGAGGAAGGAGATCAAAGGGGGAAGGGACCTGCTCTCTTTTTTTTTGGGTTGAGAGGGGGGGAGGGGGGGAGGGAGTCATGAATATGCGATGCACGGCCTTCTCCTCGTCGGGGACTGCGGTTTGTATCTCCCCGCCAGCAGCACACCGACCCCTTCCCTCCTGAAGTTCTCCATATCATCATCCACCTCCCCTCACCTCTAACCTCCTTCCTCCATGTCTCCTCTTCCTCCTTCCCACTCCTCCTTCTCTTCCCTCATTCACCTTTTTCTCCATCCTCATTCTCTCTTTCTTTCACCGACGTAAATAAATTGGATCGAGTCTGGCGATACTTTGTGAAAAAGTGACATGATAAAATAAAACTTAAACGATGTATTTTTCACACTTTCTTTGGAATACCAAATCCTACCGGTTTCGAAACTCTCGTGTCATTTTCATGGGTACTCAGACATTCTCCCAAAATCCCAAAATTCCAAATATATTGTGAAAAATACATTACTTAAGACGTAAATAGACACTGAATGCTATTACAAGTCAAATACATATGAATAGCAATGAGTTTTCTTGAGATTTGGTCAAATTACTCAATTTCTCATTGCAACCGTTTTACCATATATTATGGCATATTATGGGCTTAATTGCATTAATAAATAAACTAGAATTAACAACAAGTATGATTTGTTAATAATGGGAGATTCAATGCAGGAAAGTAGTGGCGAATAATGTATGCATCAATAAATTTATCAACTTTTGAAATTGAGCAAATTAAAACATGAAGTAAAATAAATGTAATTTGGTTTCTCCATGAGCAGAGAAAAACTATCAGTTTCTATTGACAAAAAATTAAAAAAATATACCATGATTTCCACAAAATTTTAATCACACATGATACTACAATTTATATATATGTACATTGGTTTCAAAGACTGTTAAATCCATCAACATATGCGTTATATGCCACAATTTTCTCGACAAAATATCTCTCAAAAATTATAAAACGCGTTGTTATCAATTCTTGTTTATTTTTATTACATATAAGCCCTAAAAATGCCAATATATTTGATAAATTATTGGAGGAAAAATATTCACAAAAATTCAATAAACGTTATTGTGAATAATAGATTGATATCTAAGAGCGCATATTATTTCGGAGATACTTTTGTTAATCAATGACGCAGCCACTAGAATTTATAAAATAAAGAGAAAAGATGCCCAATTTTATCTCCTCCTGCCTCTCTCTCCCTTCGCAAAACCTCTCCGCTTCATCGACAACCCATTCGCTAGTTTTGCTTGGCAAGGATAGAGCACATCCAGGGTGCTCGGCCTTAAAAAGGGACGCACAGCAGCCCGAAAGGCACTCCGGTCATCTCAGAAGGATTTCAACTGGTTGCCAGGAGGAAATAAAATATCAGACGTTGATACGGAGATTTTTTATTATTATTTCTCGAAGGAAATTGGAGAGAATTTAGTACGTTCTTAATGAGACCCCCCCAGAGAGAACAAAGTTTAATATCTTCAGCACCATTTCCTCAGAGATTTTTTCTGTGACTTCTTCTTTTAATTTATTTTTATTTATGGGCCAATTTACGTCGGGTGAATAACAT
Source organism: Ceriagrion tenellum (assembly GCA_963169105.1). Classification (NCBI taxonomy): domain Eukaryota; kingdom Metazoa; phylum Arthropoda; class Insecta; order Odonata; family Coenagrionidae; genus Ceriagrion; species Ceriagrion tenellum. The sequence goes on from OY720643.1 coordinate 122,514,229, forward strand.
TAACAACGGACGAGACACAGAGACCCATGTCCTGGGCAGATAATATTCCACCCAGGCGGGACTCAAACCCGCAACCCTCGGGTTAGCATGCAAGGACTTTCCCCCGCCGCTACCGGGGCCGACAATGGTACTTAATGTATCGCTCACAATTTCTCACACGATTAACGTCACGGTGCGAAGAACTTTGACGGAAAATCGGCGAGGCTTCAAAATGGTTTTTGTCGAGGACCAAAGATAGTGGCTTCCTTGATCCCCATGCTGCTTCCCACTGCTGATCCCACTGCTTCAGTCGCTACAGAGATAGCAATAAAATATAGCTCGAGATTATTCACACAGAGAACATAGCTACTCGATAAATGATCCATAAGGATAGTTGAAAAATGGATGAAAACAGATGTAAAGGGTTTTTGTTAAAATTAGATTTCAAAAGTACATCCGCAAACGAGTCATCCCACTACAATTCAACACACGATTATCCCTTATGGTCGCTGATATTCCTCAAACCCCGTGTTAGGATAGTATCTGTCCTCAATCAAATTACTTTTAAACCGTATTGAGAAAAATAGAGTAATTGATGTGCGTTTTTCACATTTTTTGCCAAAAATTTATGTATAGGACATGAAACCCTGATTTTATTTGTATCTTTGCTTTCAATCGTTGAAGAGCAACGTTATATATGTACCTCTTTTTAATGATTTGTCTTTTTCACACTGTTCAAAATAAATTGTTTCGGATTCCCTTTTTTTATTTAAAGTTAAAGTTTAAAAAATATTAATTAACGTTTCTCATGAACTCCATCTCAGGATCAACAGACATTTTTTTCTGAACGGACGCATCTAGTCAGCCTAAAAGCATATCCTATGGAAATCCAAAAACGCTGTTATTTTTTAATAGCAGACACACATAGTATCTACAAGCATAACGGAAAACTTGCTTACCATTTAAATATTTAGATTTAAGCCACATAAGTACCAACTAATTACTAATATTCGTTGCAACTAGTATGTGCAAATAATTGTTTGAAACATTTAGTTATGTCAACTAAATGAATTTTTCGGTGTTTTACTCCGATTCCATCCCACGGGATCCGCTAGGTCATCTTTCTCATTCCAGATTAGTAGTAGCATAATGTTTTTGACAAAAATTGGAGACGATCACTAAAGGAAAGCAACAGATAGTTGTGGAGGTGCTGCTGACATGTCAAACAATGCAATATTAGGCAGTGGCCGTAGTCATGACACAGACGCTCTGAGAGGAAATTGTTCCGTGCCTGGGACATGCGCTTCAGTGAATGCTATTAGCCAGGCAAAGAATGCGTTGGCTCGGAAATAACTCATTGAAGATGAATTGTGGGATGACGATGTATCCAGATGATAAGTACCACTTCTCGTCATTTCATATCTAATCGAATCATATAACTATTCACTGCACCGTTCACTATTCTAGGAGATTAAAAGAACGTTTCAGCGTTTCAGTCACGTGAATAGGATATATACAACTCTCAAAAGTGGTATTTTGAGTTTTAACGCAATAAAGTAGCATTTGAAGTTGTTTCCAAAAAGTGTGCAAATACTCACAGCTGTCAAAGCGTGAGGGAAACTCTCGTGTGTGATGGAATAACATTACAGGCCAGTCCGCATCGTTCCATTTGAAGAACAAGAGTCTCATTCAATTCTGCACGCGATCTAATGAGTCCTAGATCAACTAGTTATTTGTAAAATAAATAAGGGTTAACTCACCATTGGTTCGACCCTTTCAATCAACAGAAAATCTTTATTTACGGATCACAGACAAAATGCGTTCATTGGTCGGATGAATTTCCTATTTCTGTTTACGTTAATGATTACAGTACTGTTAAGTGAGTCCTGAAGCCGTATTTCGTTTTCACTGACCGAGTGATTTATTTAAGATAAACTCTACCATATGCTAAACAATTTTTTATACTGATTGAAGACGGATTTATGTTTAATGGAGCAATAGTAATTTGATTAGTAGGCAGTTCAATAATCCCCCATTTAAGTTGTTAAAGCAATTATTGTTTTTAAACAGATTTGCATGATATTTTGTATTCTTGCTCTCAATAGTAATAAAAATAGATTAAACTAAAGAAAATTACATGTTACCGAATTAGTTTCTTGGCAATTCAATACTATTTCACACTTGACCCTATGGCAACTAACATATATATCGAAATAATTCGATAACCTATACACGGATTTACTCGTAAGCGCAAAATAAAACGTTTTATATTTAAGCTATGACGGCAAATAAATATCAAGGTTCATGTAGAGCGAAAGACATGAATGGTTTTCGCTTAAATATCAAATTCCGTGCCGTTAACCCAGTTCACACCAATGCCTTAATAATGGCGAATATTTTAAAGTACTCAAGAATCATTTATTGACCAACATGTACGGTGATTCATACCTTCAAGTATAAAGAGCATGAAGCATGTACTTGATAATAGCATAATGAGATGTACCTCTCTCACTCACAAGACAATTTATAGACTCAGTAATTTTAGGAAAATATCATCTTTCCATCTACCAAAAACCGACTTACACTGATCATATTATTCCGGCAGATTCCAGGCATTTTTAAGCCCAAAAGCTGATGGCCTTCCACTCCCTTATTCACCGTCTGTTCAATTTTCCACTCGGCCACCATGAGTGCAACAAAGAAGTCCGAATTATTAAAGAAATAGCGCGAAGCAATGGATACCCTTACTATAAGGAACTCACCTTATGGATGAATTAATTATGAAAAAGTCCTAAAAAACGGCCATAAACCTTATATTCTCCGGTGATTTTTCTTCCAAAACAATTAAAAAATTGTGTCCTTTGAGATACGAGTGAAATAACGAGTCATTTACACCCCCAAGCAACTTAAAAACCCTATTCGACAAGAGTAAAGACCCGTTGAATCCGAAGAAGAGAAGTGGTGTTAAATTGTGGTGACTGCTAAGATGTGTATGTGGTCAAACTGTCTGTAGTTTTAGTGTAGGAGTCAAAGAACATCAACTAGCCTATTTTAACAATTGTGAACTTAAGAGTAATTTTGCGAAACATCTCAGCGAAACACCATGACCACCTCAGTGATTTTAATATCAATATTTTATGATTTTCAACCCATAGACGTGAGCTTGACTCACTTGAGCGGCTGGAAATTTTAAAGACATTGCATTCCCTGACATGAATATTTTTAATGAGTATTTAAACCCGTTCTCATCTCCCAGCCAAGAATTTTATGAATTTGATCTTGTTTAAAGAAAAATATTTAAACTTTACAAATATGCCAAAATATATGCCACTTTTTGCAATCTTTTACGAGATATTGATCAAAAAATACCTGCCATTTTACAAGGAAAATGTTACGGGTATGCACTCCAGAGTGATTTTAAAAAATGAAGAACTTCTTGGACCAATATCTAGTCAATAATTTAAAAGCGAGTACGTCGAAAGGTTGCTCAGCAATTTTGAAATCAATCAATCACTCTCCACAGCAATGTTTACACAAAAATAAAGCGCCACTCCAATGTAAAGTCTTCTACAAGAAAGGCATGAAAAAAATGAGTCAAAATAAAAACTTATTCATATATATTTAATAGTTAATTACTGGAAAATACAATCATATTAATTGATATTTTCGCGCCATTATCATACTTGCCTTTACTCTATGCTTGTTAAAGACGATGAAATTTTAAAAAAATTAAATAAAAAAACTGTCTTTGTCGTTAAAATGGAAAACTTTTGCTGAAACTGCCTTAAAGGAACCGGGTAATCGAATATTCGATTCATCACGGACACTTATCGCGAAGGAAACTCGAAAACTCAGGCACTGCTCTCTCGTCATTGCTCTCCTGGGGACGAGAACGGCGAGCGCGGCAGTGAAGGAATGAGCAGACGATCCATTCAAACTCTCGTCTCGACTGTCTCCCCGTGAGAGGCTAGAGAAAGGAGAGGAGGAAGGAGACAGGGAAGGAACTCAATGGTGATGGATTACTTCTCGTTGACGGATCGATCGAGTATTGCGGTAATAGAATTCTGAGTTCCGGAGCGAGACTAACTCTTTCATTTCACGTTTAAAGTTGTAGAACCTAGACTGGAGTTGTAAGTAAAGTTTCTTTCGTTCCCTTGGCAATATATCGTCCGTAGAAAGCGTGGAACTTAGAAGCCTTGAATTTCCCAGGACATTGGTCATTATCGTGGCAAATAAAAAGAAGTCCTACGTAAGTTGAAATGTTCTTCACTGGAATCATTGTCTACTTCTTCACTTCGCACACTTTTCTCCTCCCGAGCAAAGAACTAATTAGACGAAGGTGATGAGCCACCTCTTGATACATCATTTAGGTTTGCGCATCGAAAACTATGTGCAATTCAAGAATATTGATATCCTGGAAATAGTACCACCAGCGATGCAATGAGAATTTATAGCTGGTGTAATATGGTATCTAGAGCTGAAGAGCCCAGGTCAACTGTACCAGTCCTATACTCCTGTGTACCACCCATCTTAGAGTCCCTGAACAGCCAGGACTCTAAGATGGGTGGTTTGGAGGGTCTTAAATGCTTTAACGGCAGCTAAAAAAAAGGTTACGTGAAAACATACGCATTGCACGGACAAAATTATGAAGTTGAGAGAAAAGTGGTAAAGGAAAGTACCTCATAGATTACCAGAGAGAAAAAAAGAGTCAGGTGGATTGGATACACCCTGAGGTACAATAGGTTTGTGAAGAATATAATTTAAGGAAAAATAAAGGGTAACGTCCCGAGAGAAAGAACCATGAATACGATAGGATTGGATATTTGGGGAGGCGACCGACGGCTAAGGTCATTTGCACCATAGGGGATAGGTAAGGGAGGAAGAGTGGATAGAAACCCGGCGTCCGCATTAGCCTGCTGTTAACGAAAGGCGTCAAGGGGACCACGGTTTAACGTCTCATCCGACAGATGGAGTAGTGCACTTAAGCGCTCTCCACAAGGCACTCAAGTAGTAATCGGGTTTGCTCTGAAAAACATCCTCCACTGCAGGGAATTGAACCCTGGCCGTCCACGTGGTTAGCCAGTACTCCAACCCGATATCCCCCATGAAAAAGTTTATGGGCCAAGTAATGAGGAAAGTGCATAAGAAGATCTACCAGGGTGTAAGGAAACTAGGAGTCGATAGCCAAAAGTATGGAGGGCAGCAGTCCACCAATCTTAGGATTGGACGACCGATGATGAGGTCTTCCAACTGTGTTTGCGAGAGATTTGCTTCCGGATATTCCCGTGAACTGCGTAATAATATAAAGACTATAACATTCTATCTTCCTTGCAAAAAACAGTTATGTATAGTTTCCTTATAAATACTTCTACAGAATTTCTAAAAAGTTTTGTTGGTATTCCTTAAAGTATTGAAACGCCATTTTACGGAATTCCCTACAAAATTCTGTAGAATACCTTAGGATGTTCGGCAGAATATTTCCGTAGACTTGCTGAAGTTTTTCAGAATAGCTTGTAAGGAGTTATTTTGCTCTGCAGAAAATAACTCAACAGAACATATGTTCTGTAGAGTCAGGCTCTCATGTTCCGCACAGATCCTTAGAAAAGGAACTATTTCTGAAGAAAAAAGAGTCAATTTCTGCAGAATTCCTTACGTTCTACAGAACAGCTTCTAAGGAATCTTTTAGCAGGGTTGACATTCAATATTGGGCGTTCTTTTTCTCTCATTACAATCTCTGAATACATTTGCAATGAAAAACTCAAAACCTTCTAACAGAGCGTCAACATTAGGCTCGACGCGATTGATCGTGCTCTGTCGGCGCGACAGATGACGGCGGCCGCGCGCGTTCCAAAATAAGAGGTGAGCGTGCTGCGGGTGGTCACTTCCCGACGTGGACAAACGCGAAAGAGACTTTTGATGAAGTTGGCCGCTTTCGAAACAGATGCTCACACCATCGGTCTCCGAAACACTGAATCACTGCTGGACCTGCGATTTGCCTCGCCACCGCCGCGGCGCCGCCTGGCGACGGATAAATCAAACGACAACGCGGAGAAGGGAGGCTGTCGGGAAGCGATGCGGGCGCCATCCATTGAGTGTAGAGAGAGGATCACTCTTGACGCTCATTCATTGCACACAAATCGCAATTGATCAGATGATGGCCGGCGCTTGGAGCTCCGCGTTTACGCCGAGGAAATGTCCAGGCCACCCTCGAGGTTTGTGGCACGGGATGATTCTACGCCAGGCATGCATTATTCGTTTCAGTTCAACGTCGAATCATGCCCGTACTAAGCGCGGACAGCTATTACCAGTGAGGTGAGCAATGCAACGCTATGGGCTCGTTGAACTGGGAGAGAGGTACGTTGATCAACACGCTTAGGTGCAATGCACAGGCTAATTATACAATATTATTAACTGAAACTCACGAAGTTGTGTTGTGAGCTGGATTTAGAGAGAGAGGCCTCCCAACCTTCCGATACCTTCCGATTACTCCTCATTTGTTCCCAACTCCAAATATGTATTGTTTGCGACGTTCGTTTAAAAGTATCATTATCCCGGATGCTTTTCGGCTCGTCGGAGGTGAAAGCGAAAACCGCCCGTGAATGTTCCGTTTACTCCCTCAGAGAGGACGGAATAGATAATCGTATATAAAGGGCAACTGTGAGCACCAAGGTAAGTCAGTTGGTGGTCACACAGAGCTAGTTACTCTGCTCGGACGACACGCCGTGCATCCCACGTCAAGATCCGCTCCTTGGTAAGATCCGCAAGCCCTATTGGCTCCTAGCACTCTCTCTCCCCAGATTCATCTCTTGCTCCCCATATACGACTCTGCTTTCGACCCCTTTTCATATCTGTGCGTGTGCGAGTCTTTATGAGTTTGTGAATGTCTATGAAAGTAACAAAAACCAGTAATGCCGATCTTTGTGTCTTTATTCTACTCATATTGACGCCTTAGCAAGAACCCACATTCACGTGTGACGTCCTCTCACGACGGCTCCATCACAGTTGTTATTTGGACACTACTCAGTACCAACTCATACATAAAACACCATATCGAGTGAAAACGTGAGTGTTGCAACACGCAAATATTGGCAATATCGTTTTTATGGTAAATATTCTCACAGTAAATCAAATGAAATTTTATTTAAGCACCAAGAGTTCAAAAACTTCTTATTTTTGTAGCAATTAATTAAATGCAGCCAAAATTAAAGTCGAAATAAGTCATTCCAAAGGAGATAGCTTTGCAGGAGGACAAAAACGACCGAAAAAATATTCATCGATCAATCAGCATAATACCAGCAACAATTTTGCTTCGCATTGTTAATGGAATAGCTTGGCTGTAAACGTCCTTTTAGTTCTGGATTCTTCCACAGCCTAGGAGATATCATCGCTCACTTCTTCATTCCCCACCGTACAACAGCGCCACTAATGGCTAAGCAATGGAAAATCCGTTGCACGTGTTCACTAGGATGTTTATTACGAAGTCATAGTACGCATTACGGAATAACATAACTGCAGTATATGACGATGAAAGATTCATATTTAGATAAAATGGAAAGATTTTTAAGAGATGTCCGTCGCATCCGCCATGGCGCTCGACGAATTCAATTAACTTTCGCGGTAGAAATAATTATGAACAAAGCAATATGCAAAACTTAACTACTCTAATGCGAAGTATTATTCTATATACCATTGCATTCGCAAACAGATTTGCTTTAAGTAGCAAATATGAATCAAAATATATAAGAGCGGACACGTCGGCGGAAGCTATTTTGATCGTGTTATAGCGCCTCCTTAAGGCACAGCGAAAGCAGCGTTTTACAGCAAACAATACAAAATGGAAAGGTTGACCTCATTGACAGTATTTGTTTTGATTCTCAGAATCTCAGTCACCTCCTCAAGACACTGTAGGCGTCCGAATGGCTAAACAACCCAAACAATTCAAGCACTCAGACTTGGTGATGGCACCATAAAAACGCAACAGTGATTGCGCCCGTTTTGCTACTGTAACAGTTGAAAAACAAAAGTGTTTCGTGTTACACCTTGAAGTGGACAACAGCTAAGTGGGCATACCTAACAACAAGCGATCAATCGGCTTAGTTAAAATATTTCTGGGAGTTATTTATTCTTTGTTTCAAGTAATAAATAACTTAAATAAAGTAACAAATTGATTAGGATTAATAAAAGATACCCCATAGCTCTAATTCCCTTTGCAACAATGAGTAAACATGTAGGTTTGCTAAATAAAATAGCAACCACCAGCTTAGATTAAAATCCAACACATTCTACATCTACATAGTACCCTGCGAGTCGCCGCATGGGCGTGTGGCAGGGGGTGGCAGGTCACCAGCCGTGTAAAGGTGTAAGTTGGAGATGAAATGGTGACATGTATTACAGGAGTGTATTTAGTGGAGTTCAATTTTTACTGTGGTCCCTTATTGTTCGCGGAAAGAACGAGTTTTGGTACCTATCTGTTTGGTATTGTATCTCTCTTATTTTATCGCTTCTGTCAGACCTAGAGATGTAGTGAGGAGTCATGATAATATTCTCTATGTCGCTCTGAAAAATATCAGTTCTGAATTTATCAAGCAACCTAAGGCTAGCGAGTAGCCTCCGAGTCTCTAGAGGCTCCCACCTTAATCCCTCTAAAAGATGTGAGACACTTTATATGCGCTCTTAGCAGTTTTTAACGAAGCGCGCTGCTTTCCTTAATATTTTATTAATTTTTTTGGTTAAATCTATTTGACCTTGTAGTGCTATAGCCGAAACGCAGCCAAACGTGAGGAACAATGGAACAAAATAGGTGACGAGACAGCTCCATTTCATCAGTTGCCACTTAACAGCACAGAGAGCAAGAGCACGGATGCGGTACGATCACGAAAGAAACCTGTTGTTAGCAACAGTAAATTCAGACAGTAATCTGGCCGAAACAGTTTTCCGGCTACAGCCGTTTCACACCGACAACACTTTATTCCACCTCTATTCGTTCCCCATCCCCCCTCTACAATCCTTCTATTGGTTGGGACGGGGGGAGGGGTGGGGGGGGGAAAGAAGACAGTCCACCTTGAAGTGGACAGACGACAGGCGCACCAAGAGGTTGTTGATCTGAGTGAATGAGGGTCGCCCACCGTTCAAGGGGTTGAGCGAAAGAGGACACATTTTCCATTCCGTCCTTAAATTATTCCCACTTGACTTTTTCCGCTCTCTCATCACTATTCTTCCCAAACCCATCTCTCTCTCTCTCTCTCTCGACGACCATTTCCCTCTTTTGAAGCTCTTGAAGCCGAGACCGCCTGATGGGGGCCGCTGTTTTCAAAGATAGTAGCGCGCACCCCACGTTTTGATCAAAGGGGCCGCCACATCACGAAAGCGAGGAGGCGAAGCCGTCGCCACCTCCGGAGAGAATGATAGAACTAAATAAATAGGCCCACCCCCCATCCCCTCTCTCTTAAGGTTTCCTTCCGCTGCTCCTTCAGCTCGCCCTCTTTCTCATTACACCTCTCTCGCATTTTTCCGATTTTCGCCGCTATTTCGCAGCGCTTCCGCGAAGCGAAGCGACATGAATGGAGAGGGGGAACGGGTTGGTGTGGAGGCTAGAGTACTGGCTAACCATACGAGCGGCCACGGTTCAAATCCCTGCAGAGGAGGATGTTTTTCAGAGGACACCGGATCCATACTTGAGTGTCTTGTGGAGGGTACTTCAAGTACAGTACTCCGTCTGTCGGATGAGACGTTAAACCGTGGTCCCCTTGACGCCTTTCGTTAAGAGCGGGCTAATTCCGACGCCGGGTTTCCATCCATCCTTCCTCCTTTACCTTAATCCCTATGGCGCAAGTGTACTTAGTTGTCGATCGCCTCCTCAAAAATCTAATCAATCCAATGAATGAAGAGGATGCGAAGGAAGAGAGCGAAGCGAATGCATTGCGTGTCACGGAGCACGTCTTTCCACTCTTCTCTAGCCACTGAACGACTGATCACTAAGATGTGTGGGCATGCCCCACCCCGACAACCCATTAAGCTTTGTCGGCACAGCCTTGACCCAATCACCATGGGTGCACGTCCGACAATTTCTACTCTGCACCACCAAATTTCAACGCGGGGGTTTCGACAACGACTAATGGGGTTGAGGACGACTTTTTTAAAATTGCGGATTGGAAAGGTTAGACAAAAAAAAGAAACACTGCCAATATCACTTCAATTATTTACGACCAGTATATGCACTTAAAAGCCCTCTAAAAGCGGCCAAATGTAACATTGCGCTGAAAAACCCTGCCGCCATGTTGGTTTGTATAGTGACATCACAAGGCAGTAACACATCGCCGCAACCGTAGCTATGGTCGCCGTGTTGACGGAATCAGCGATATAACTATTTTTTGCGATTAAAGAACTTTTCGAAACGCTGAAAGATATTAAAAGACGTTGTAAGAATGGTGCATTGTTTATTAAAATTGATTGGAACGCTTAAATAAGAATTTCTTTTGTACCTAAAACCAATGGAGTTCAAGGGAATTGGTTTCCGATAATCACCACGTTAAGGGCGGTAGGAATGCGTATTTTTTGCTAAGGATGAAAAATTACAGCTCTCTACCTTTTGAGTTATATTTAAGTATATTTTCCTATCGAATAAAAATAGATAATGAACCTATAAAATTGAGAAATACAGGAGAAAACCGTTGGTCATTTGGGTTCATCACCGTTGGAGAGTCAGTTTGACGAGAGAGCTAGAACCCAGGAATTTTGTTTTAAACAAAAAATTCTAATTTTGTAAGGTAAAGATATATTTCTAATATCGAAGAATGAAAATGGTATAGATATGTGAAATCACGATGAAGTTTTTCATGAAACAAAAATTAATCCTTTTATGTAGGCCTGGAAAAAATATCGTCTAAAATCCCTTTTTACTTATCTTTTTAGTAAAATTAGTTTTTTAAAATTTATATAGAGCATTTTATATTTATTTATAAGTCAAATAGCCATTTATTTATCACGCCATAAGGAGAATGTTTAAAATAGAGTCAATTAGCGGCTTCTGCTTTCGCCGCTAACACTAATTATCGGCGCCCGCAGGATATACATCCTATATCGGTGTATCGTCAAAAAAAGTCGTTGAGCATTATTGTTCAGTCGACCATAATCGTCAGTTGTACATTATTGTTCCCATATTACCAACAATGCTTCCTCTATTACTAAGAACAAATCTTCACTTCTGCTGTTCGCCGTGGCATAAGATGTTGTTAATTTTTCAATTAGGACAGCTGTAAACCGTCTCTCTCCTCCCAGTTTCCCTTCATTTTCTCATCACGAAGCTGCGTGCCGATTCGTTTTTCTACGTGTCCGACACTTTCACTTTTCTCAAAACAACTATAATTTTGCCACGTTATACTCATATGGGATTGCTTTTGAAATATTTGAAAACATCTATTAATGGCCGTTTCCAATATAATATTCGGATTTCGCACCAAATATTTCCATAGACTTAGAAAATACTTTGATGACCTTATTCACTTCCACTTTGCTCGCTAATTCTTTAATTTTCTCCGCGTCATCTGCCCTTTTTCCTTCAATGTATTACACGCATGGGAGTAAAATGTTTTTACAAGCTCAACGAATTTCCTGCTATAGTCTCTAATGCACGTTACTACACCACACGATGAGGTGACGCCGCGTTTTTTCCAGGCGTCATCGCCGGATACTTTCCCGTGTTAGATTGGTCTTTCACTATAATTCTTCTCTTCCTCCCCTGATTTCTTTATCAAGGGGTCCAGAAATAATGCGGTCGCCAAGTAAGCAGTATATCACCATACATTGCTTTTAATCGGCATCCCGATGGCGGTGGGGTAAAGTCCTCGCATAATCAGAGGGTCGCGGTTTCGAGTCCCGCCTGGGTAGAATATTATCTGCCCAGGACATTGGTGTGTGTTCGTCTCTTTTTCATGTTAAAACACTCTATGTATAAGTTCTTTTAGATTAATCAACTTCTATGCCGGATTCTATACTCCACACACACCTTACATTGAAACAATGGTTATATTAAATCTGCATACTTTATCAGTAAGAAGAAAACTTGCAGGGTTGTTGTATTTGTACAATTTATGTAATAATATTGTCAAGTGCTCGCCTTTACTTGCATTATTGCATTTCGATGCATCATTCACGAGCACCAGGAGATCTAAACTATATCATATTAAATATTGTCGAAGAAATTATTCTTTTAACGAACCTATTGTTCGCATATTAAGACTGTATAATTCACTCATTTCATACATTGATATACACCATGATTCCCCGGTTGTCTATAGGATAAGGTGTCTACAAGGTCTATCTGAATATGTCTAGTCAATTATGATGCTAAAGAATCTCATAAGTTTGTTAATTTTTTTGGTACATATTTTACTTCCTGTAAGTCTACTTATGACTTGTTTAGAAAGCTTAGGACTTTCTTTTTAATTATTAATTTTTACATGGATATTTATTTTATATTGTGCACCAAAGTGTTTGACTTTTTTCTTATTACTTTCATATTGGATGTCTATTTGTTTACTCTGTATCTACTTGATATTGTATCTATTTTTTTTCTTTTAATTACTTCCTTTAAGGTTAATTATTAATTGTTCTGAATGTTTCTGAATTTTCTTACGTTTTTTTTATATATTTGATATCTATTTTTATACTGTGTATCTATTTTATATTGTGTAAATATTTTTTCCTTTCTGTTGTGTATTAACATATTATTCATTATTAGAATCACACTTATTAAAAGTTACATGTACTTCTCATGCTCTGGAAATTGGGCACCTGCCCAATAATAAAGGATTATTATTATTATTATTATTATTATTAATAATACATAGCTCAGGTGCAAAAAAGGCACAACAATACTTACCTATGTTCTTTTTTCTTCTTCTTCCTCGCCGTCTGTTTTTAAGGAAAAACTCTTTCATTATTACTATAAGCAGCATATATGCCAATAATTGAAATTAGTATCCTGTTATAAAATTGTATGTTTCCAAAACGATCTCAGAAATTAGTCATTGTGTGTTATCTCTCAGTGATTGATATTATATTTTCCATTTTATTTAGAGTTACTTATCTGTGACTGTGAATTTTTTTGTTTTTCATCACTGTGAGATGTTGGCCAGGTATATATTTTTTTGTAATTTTTTCGTTCAAAGCAGAATTTGATACGTATTTTCTTATTTTGCTCTTATGGGGAAACCCAGAGCATAATAAAACTTATTCTATTCTATGTCTTCCCTTAAAACTCCAAGCAGCAGCATAACGAGCACAATTTCTCTATTAATTGAGTACCCGGTGTTGATGGATGAACCTGAGTTTAAAATTCTGTGCCACCACTCGCATATGAAACGATAGGTTTTAAACCTACGGTGAAGACTATTGGTTGATTACTCCCTATACTCACATGCTCAACAGATGAGTCTCCAAAAGCATCGCTGATCAGTCAAAAATTCTACCATTCCATAATGATGGAGTGGATTTTAATGAATAATGAAAAGATGAGCCAAAGTTAACACTTCCCATAAAATTTCTATATGTTCCAATTTTTACTCCTTTTTCCTGTGAAATAGCTGCTTAAAATCGCTAAAAGCCATTAACTTCGTGGAGAGTGCCGCGTACCTCTATAAATAGAACAAGACTGACTGCTCCGGACGACATCTCACCCATATTTGTCTTATTTTACCTCGAATTTGGTAAAAATATTACTAATAATTTTTGCTGTGAATATTTATGCTGGAAAAGATACTTCTGGTAATCATATAATATTATTCAAAGTGTTGGCGAATTTCAAATAGGTTTTGATCGAGCAATTATATTAAAACCCTCAAGATTTATATATCAATTTATTGAAAAACATCATATTATGACTAATAATAGCAGTTACACATACAGAACATATGTGGCGCAGCATTAAAGAAACTAGGTTTTGTTAAACGCATAATAGGAAGGTCCTCGGATGAAAAAGTCAAAGAGAGAGATGTTACTTCACTCTGGTTAGGCCACACCTCGAATACACCGCGAGCATTTGGGATCCTGGTTAAATAGATTTAACCAAAAAATTAATAAAATACAAAGAAAAGCAGCGCACTTCGTTAAAAACTGCTACGAGCGTACATATAGTGTCTCACATCTTTTAGAGGAATTAAGGTGGGAGCCCCTAGAGACTCGGAGGCTGCACGCTAGACTTAGGCTGCTTGAGATATTCAGAACTGATATTTATCAGAGCGACACTTAGAATATTATCATGACGCCTCACTACATCTCTAGGTCTGACAGATGCGATAAAATAAGAGAGATACTCCGCCGAACAGATAGGTCCAAATACTCGTTCTTTCCGCGCACAATAAGCGACCACAGTAAAAATTGAACTCCACTAAATACACTCCCATAATACATGTCATTATTTCATCTTCCAAAAACTTACATCTTTGCAGGGCTGGTGACCTACCACCCCATGCCACACGTCCATGCGGTGGCTCGCGGGGTAGTATGTAGATGTGGATGTAGATGTATATGATGTAAGCAGATTTTACGTTGAAAACTTAAAACGGAACATGCCGGTAAACGAGCAGTTTTAGAATATATATTGAAATGGACGCGCCTGTAACCAGCCCGGAGTCCGAGACTGCCGCGTGACGTCACGGTGAATTTTCAACATGGCCGCCCATTTTAGAGGCAATGCCATTTTCTCCATAATTCGAAGGTGCTCTTCAGACCTAGAATATGATTTTCTCATTTTAAGTTTAGTTTTACGATGTATTGATACTCCACAATCTAATTCATGACCGTTGCTTCGGGTATTTTAAGAAGTGGTGCAAAATCCTATTCATATCGATTGACATTCATAATAGCTATTCCTATTATAAATTTTTTGTCACCATACACCTTGATGACAAATACATTGTCTTTTTACAACATGGGGCATACATATAATCGGTTTTCACTTTTCGAACGTTAGGCTAAAAATAGAGAAAAATGAAATTGTGTAGTAAAATGAATTGAAAGGTTTAAATAAAAAAAAGACTCTTTGGAATACAAAAATGTCATCATATGAAATAGGTTGACCTTTAAATGCGGGTGAAAAAACCGCTGCAAGGCAATCGTTGCTGACGTTGCTTGAGGGGAAAATAGGGTCAGTGGCAAGCGAACGGGTTTACTCGAATGTATTAATAACGCTAGTAGAGATAAAAACCACGAAATATACTTTTTTCGACGCAATATTTGAATTTTGCGCATTTCAAGGACTATTTCTGGGGGAGATTTCGCAGAAAAAAGAGCATCGAATTCTGAATAAAAGAATTCCAGAATTTCATCCTTAGGAGTTTTCACAAAATTTTCATCTTATGCGCTAATTATTTGGAGCAAGAAATGAAGCTTATAAAACTATTGATACGAGTGCGAG
The DNA here is from genome assembly GCA_963169105.1 of Ceriagrion tenellum. Taxonomy (NCBI): domain Eukaryota; kingdom Metazoa; phylum Arthropoda; class Insecta; order Odonata; family Coenagrionidae; genus Ceriagrion; species Ceriagrion tenellum. The sequence goes on from OY720643.1 coordinate 122,529,623, forward strand.
CGTATGAATCGCTGGAATTCAATAAATGAAATGTCATATCTACAATTTACTCGCATGATTAAAATCATATTCAAGTCTTCCTCCACAATAATCGTCCCCTCTTCTCGTATATTTACAATATCTCATTGCGGCTCCCTTGGCTTGTCGCACCGTTGTCGTTTTTAATAGTAGATATGTCAGGAGCAACAGAAATCGAAGGCTACGGTGTAGTCGGCGCCGAGCGCAAGCGAACACAATCATATGAGAGAGGAAGCGGGAGGAGAAGATGCTAGCACAACTTGTAACGCGGACAGCGGCATAGTGCAAAGCAAATATGTTTAATTTATGCATTTATTGGAATACATTACAACCGAACCTCATATCCGACTCACAAGAATGCATTCAACACAATATGAAATAACAATGTTATAAAACATCACCAATTATGGCATCACATGTTTTATACCCGCTTCCATCTACATACTTCCATGAAAGCTGCTGTTTGAGCGTGTGGCAGGGTGTGTTAGAACACAAGCCGTTTAAAGGAGTAAATGAGGAAGTTGTAAGTATGGTTAAAGGTAATAGGGTATTATTTTGCAATAAGGTTAATTGACCTTTAAAAGTGTTTGAGAGGAGATCAGTTTTCATCCTAGCTACTTATTGGGCGTGGTAAAAACAATTTTTTGCATATATCTTTTCGACAATGTATCTCTATTATTTTATCGGTTCTTATTGTGCCAAGACTTGTAGTGCGGCATAATGATGGTATTCTCGGAGTCACTTCAAAACCTACTCGTTCCAAATTCCTCATGCACTCACCTCCAAGCGTTTAGCCTTCGAGTCTCTAGCTGCTTTCAACCTATTCCCTCTGAAAGTTGTGAAACACTAGACACTCGCTTGTAGCAGTATACAAAGAACTACGCAGCTTAACCTATAACTGAATTTGATATTCACGTTAAATCTCTCTGTCCAAGATCTCAAATACTCACCGGGTATTCTAGTTGTAGCTTAACCAGAGCGTAGTATCACCTCTCTTTCGCTTTTTCACGTGAGGACCTTCCTAAGATATGCCTGATAAAGCATATTTTCCTCAATCCTGAGCTGCATATGTTCAGTGCAAGTGTGCTCCAAAATAAGTCTGTCGTTAACTGTTCCTTTTTTCGGGATTCATTCCGCGATGTATGTTTTAAGAAAACAACAATATTTCGCTGGTCCTGCCTGCTTCATCAGGTTAACTGATTAAGCTGGCAGGAGGACCAGCGAAATATTGTTGTTTTCTTAAAACATACATCGCGGAATGAATCCCGAAAAAAGGAACAGTCAACACTGCATCCGCGGAAGCCTACGAGCTAAGTCTGTCGTTAATTTGATTCCCAGATATTTCAATCTTTCCGACGACAATGTTCACTCCACCCAAAATGTATACATGGCGTTGGTCTGCTAATCTCCGCAAAAAGTGTACTGCAGTGCATTTACTACGATTTGGTGCAAGCCCACACCACTGGCGTCAGTTAAGGTTGTTAGGTCCGGCAATGAAACTTCGAAAACTTAGATCATTCAGAAAAAATATGAAAAAGGGGGCCTATCACGCTTCCTTGTGGGACGCCGAATGTCATCGTGCTAAGCAACACATTTTTTCGGTTGAAACATGTGAACTCCACGTCTACCAAGAGCACTGGATTGGTCTGTTTTGGTTATGCAGTCTATGCTATCCCGGTCTAGTGCTTTCAGTCCGTTCGATCCACGGGCGCCTCTCGCGTCACGGCGACGAAGCGAGGGACAACGCGACGCACCGGCCATTCGTCCGCCCCTTCTTCTCCGCCCCCTCCATCCCCTTCAAAACCATTTCCTTCCCCATCCCACCACACAACAACAACATCCCTTTCCCCCTTTTTTTCATTTTTCCCGCCGCGAGATTTCCCAGCAGGGCCATGGAACTTTTATGGGAGGATTTTTCATTTTTGTATTAAAGTGAACCAGTTAAAAAAATTGCACCCCGGGCGGAAAATGCGCCGTTTTTTATGCAATTCTCCCTCCCCACATCCCTCTGTGCTCGCGTATGCTTTCTGCACAGCATATCACAGAGCTAACCGACGCTCCCAGAATCACTCCTTCTCCTTCAAATGTTACTCCACGACGGAGAATAAAATAGATACTCCTGTGCCCGCCGCGTCGCCCCATTCGATTGAGTAGCAAGCACCGAAGTCTTTACCGTAGCGCTAGCACGAAAACACCCTACGCTTACGTCCAAATTTCTGGCATATCGTTCCGTTGTTCATCCTAATCGTGATTTTCCAGTAGATCCCAATTAAATTTCTCATATCTTCTCCCAATTTTTATTTCGACCAGAATTCTAATTCTCTGCCTTCCTCTTTCACGCCTCTCAGTGTTATTCCCTCAATTACTTATTTCAACATACCCTCACTTTTCAAAACGTCCTCCATACATCTCTTCTGTCTCTTCCAAACTTCCGCTGTCAGGTTCCTCTACTCACCGACCACGTCCTACACCTCCTCGTTTGTTCTTTTTGCCAACCAGCTCACCCTCAGCATCCTTCTTCAAGAGACCAAAGTCTCAAATGCCTCAATCCTACGAACATCCCCCCTACGCAATGACCAAGTTTCCGACTCATACACCACCACGCTCATTATCAGAGTTTTCACCCTATTTTCTGCGTCTCTATTCAGACCGCCCTTCGAATTGATTTGCTCCTTTTTTGAAAACGCCTCTTTAACTAAGGCAATTGCACATCCTATGTCCCGACACCTAAACCCGCTCTCCTCAAAAATACTACTCAGACACGTAAACTGTACGCCTAGCTCTATTTTTGCCCTCTCACCCTAAAATTTATTCTCCACTTTCTTCTTTCCACAGATCTCACCACTTTTGACTTACACCAAGACATGGTTGTGCTGCTTGGAATGAGACTTCATTTACATATTTTTTTCTAAAATTTATAATTATCCGTATTCTCTGCGAATAACCGCGCTAAATGCGCGGGTAGAATCAATATCTCAAAGTACTCATAAAGATTTCCAGAGGTACTTGTATTCAATTTCCAACAGAAGGAAGAAACTCTTTCTTTTCATCCTTTTATGCGTCCACTTGTCCATGCTAGCCAATGGCAATCAAGAACAGAACTGGGAGAAACAATGTGGAGACTATTGCGGTTGTCAGATTAAAGTTTAATGACAATCATGACGCAATAATTACGGTCATGATGTCATGATGACGTCAATCACGACGGCATGATTACAGTCATGCCGTCATGATAACAGTCATGACGAGTCTTGCCATCTCCATCTACCTCAAAGTCATGCACCGTCACATTAAGACTGCATGCAACCACAGTACCACAGTGCTGCTCTCACCCAGAATCGTGACAATTAAGTGTCAATGAAAAAACATTAGGGTTATCACATCCCGATGGTGTATATGCAGACACTATTCCATAGATTGCCAAAATTCTACTTGGACAGGAAAAAGAGATCATTATATTTCCACAAAAATCCTGCTATATTTCATTAATGGAGGCTGGTATACAAATAAATCTCGTCTGCCGTTCTCTTGACAACATTAACGTTCAATGAAGTAGGCCAACGTCTTCGCCAAGCACCTTAATTCCGTAACTCACTTCCTTTCTACTTTTTTATGGCCTCTTATTTTTATAGTCTATAATTCTTCCGTCATTCACTTACAGAGAGACAATCCGGTTCGTGTAACGCAACAGAATTTTTTCTCCTGCGGTTGTAAATCTTTTCTAGGATTACCGGTAATTTCAGTATCTTAGCCATCCCCTCATTTATTTCCCGAGTTCATGAAATAAATCTTTCGTGTTCACAAACAGTTTTAATTAGATTTTCGGAAAAAGTTTTCCCTCCCTCGTTCCCATAGTATTCTTAACATTCGTATCGGATAATTCAATATGTAACTTTCGGTATCATCATTTCCTTAAATGATTAATCTTAGGAGGAGTAAGAACAAAGTTATCAGTTATTTGTCCGCTATTCATTATTGACCTTGTAATTTACCCGCAGTTTTTGTGTAATTTTAAATGTATCGTTCCTGTAACCAGCCACGAGACGATTAATCGTTTTCGGGTTGAAGGTTGTACGCTAGATGTGCTGTATTAGTAAATTTTTCTCGAGTTTGGGGCAGAAATAAATGAGGTCAGTTTTAGTCTCATCCTACCTGGAGTCAGATGATACATTAAAGTCGTAAATGGAATTCTGAATCGGAGAAACCTGAAGGGTGACTCACGGAAAGTCCAAGAAGGCTTCGGGGAAAACAAGAGACTCTCGACCCTGCGCCCAATATTTATGTACAAGCAAAGCAAGTAGATGGAATGGCGATATGCACAACATATTTGCTTATCTTATTTATTCCACATTTTAGCTGACGACACCTACGCAAGCGTCGCGGACACTACAGTTTGTTTATTAATATTACTTGGGCAGTACTCTAGGTAAAAGGACATTGCGACAAACTCATAAAGGGGAGATTAGCACTAGTGGAGGAAGCATTTAGTAAAACGAGACAGCTGAGGACCTTGGTCAAAGTTATATTGGAGGTGCTGGTCAGGAGTTTGATTTGGAGCGTATTGATGCATGGGTCAGACTCGTGATCCCTTATTCAGGAGGACGAGCAAAGGCTGCAGGCGTTTGAGATGTGGGTGTGAGGAAGGATGGAGAAGGTATGGTGGACGAAAGGAAGGCAAACGAGGAAGTTCCTGCGATGGTGGGCGAGGAACTTCTGAATGAAATCCGGGATAGGCAGAGTAGGTGTCTGGAAGAAGTGATGAGGGGTGAAGTGGAGAAGTAAATAAGGGGATGAATCTGGGTGAAAGAGAAAGGAGAGAAAAGGGGAAGAGGTTTTACGGGACAAATGCAGATGCGTAGAACGCACGCGCAGATAAAAAAGAAATATCGGTAGACTGCATATGTTAAAGTCTGGTGGATTTTTATGAATTAACTTCCAGTTTATCCTATCTTAACTGATTCATCTCCACATATTATTTATTGCTGCAAGAAATAGAACTGATTGACTAGATTCAATTGTGCAGTTTTTTTATCAAAATCACGTAAAATCGAGATAAAATCGGCTGATGCAAACATGCTTTAAAAGGGTTTAGCCTCTATCTAACCCCGAGAGAGGCGCAGCAAGCGCAACTCCACCAGAGTGAGTCTAGGAAGAGTGTGGGGTTGATTAAAAGAGAGCCACCATGTTTCCGTCAGAGTGGCACGTTATTCAAACATACTAATAAAAACCCAGTACTTTTAAAGAGATATTTTATAACTTGAAAAGTTTAGAGGTGATTATAATTGAAAAAAAATTAATCAGTTCAATGTAAGTTGATCAGAAAAATATTTCAATAATATATAGGCACAAATTTATAGCTATATTTGTAAAAATCCGTATGGTTTTAATTGTAATAGCATTCAGTGTATAAAAATTCGCTGACGGAAAAATGGCGCAGCCAATCAAAAAACCTGGACGCGCAACGGCCACTCTTTCACTATTAGACTCTCTCCTGCCCTCCACGTGCAATAGCACCCAGGTCGATCGGTTTGATGCATGGAAACTAGGAAAAGGGGAGGGAATTAGATAGGGGGCGGACATTCTCCTCCGCCGCCGATGGGCAGGTCGCGGTCGCCACGGCGACGCCGTCAAACCCAGCCCACCCATCCGCCCGCCTCGCTCTCCCAGGTCACGTGACCGACCAACCACCATCCCCGTCAGACACCCGTCGACATTAACATCGCGAAGACACACCCGTGCGGTCCACAGAAATGACTTGGAACACTGAATAAACGGGAGGGGGAACTATCAACCCTTGGTGTACTCTTGGTGGACGCAAGGAACCAATTAAATTTCTTTTTCGGCCATAAGGGTTGACTAAACGGAGAAAAGACCAAAGGTCCTTGCATTCATCAAGCAAAAAATGATTTCTCACTTTTAAAATTAATTTCGGTTCGTTAAGGAATGTTTTATTTAAAATACCATCATTTTACTAGCATCTACTTCCCAAAAGCAAGTTCGATCAGAGCTGCATTCCACATATTATGTACTTTATAGGTAATATCCTCCATTAAATGAACCGACCCTTAGTTCATATGTTTTTGCTGGCTATAAACCCTATAACTGAATTCAAGAAAGTTTTTTAATGTGATCCGTATTTCCTTTAAGGCAATTTATTTTCCGAGCCAAAAACGTCGATTCTGCCTCGCGGATAACAAACATTCCATTAGATATTTAAAGTGTTGAAATTGGCAACAACCTGACAGAGAAAAATATTTTCTTGGATGTCCAAGAAAAATTAGGAGCCGCAAATATGGTCCTTAAACATCGTATTTGACTGGTTTTAACATTTCAGAGTTCATTGTGTAAGCCCAATTAGTAATTGTGAAATCGATCTCTTGATCAATGTACTAAAGAGTCTTTAATGGTAATAAAAAAATCAATTTATATCAGTTTTTGCTAAAAATAACTGAATATGGATCACTAAAAATTAGTTCTTAGGCATTAAAGCTATGTTTATATTTTAATGTCAACTTTTTCCGACGAGGTCCTCGCGGTTGCAGATGCACTTTCAAGGAACCGAATTTAAGCGTCACACGTAACTTTTTAAAATAACACGCAGATCATTAATGTCTTATATGTCTTTGAGAGCTACTTGTTGTTATGTTCCCAATTTGTAAGAGTCTCAAACAGCTACAGTAGTTCAGAGTACATTTGTTCAGGTGTGCCGCAAGGTTCGGTGTTGGGCCCTATTTTATTTCTAATTTATATAAATGACCTATGCGAGCTAAATCTTTTAGGTCAATTAAATGCGTTTGCAGATGATCTAGCTCTGATGTATTCAGGTATGAACTCGGAGGAGGTAGAAAAATACAATGCAATCTGATGTAAATAAAATTAGTAAATGGTTTGCAAGCAACGAACTGAAATTAAGTGAAAACACCAAATTCTTATGTTTCAATGTTTGTAATCATTTTCTGATTGACCTGAATGTAGTATACCATTTTCAAATTTGTTCTAATTTAGGTTACAGTGAATGCTTTACACTGGAACGTACCAAAGAATATAAATACCTGGGCGTGATAATTGATGAGCACTTAAAATGGGAGAAACACATTAAAAATGTAACAAATAGTTTAACAAAATGGTAAAATCACGTTTTATTTCATTAGAAATAAGTGCTCCTTAAGTCTAATGTACAATATATATTATGCCCTTGTCAATTCAAAGCTGAACTATGGTCTCATAAGCTGGGGTGGTGCTTACAAAAACTCATTTAAAAGAGTGGAAACGACCCAGAAATCAATTATCACAATCATGGCCAGAGAAGGCTATCTTTCACCATCTTTTCCCTTATTTGTCAAGCTGCGGATATTACCCGTGAGGCAAATGTATGTTTATAAGGTCTTACGGTCGTTTTACCTCCGTAGTGGGAATAGCCCAAAGGTATTGGACAAACCACATGCCTACGACCTACGGTCCAACCTGTTATATGTTTTGCCAAAGCCGAACTTAACATTGTACAAACGATGTTTTATCTATATGGGGCCCACACTTTTTTATTGTTTGCCTCAAACAATCAAATCTATAAAGCATGTAAAATCTTTTCTGAAGCAGGTTAAAACTTGGCTGTTGACTGCAGCAAATTTGGTAAATGATAATTTCTTGAATTTATTGTAACAACCTTTGGGAATCCCTGTGTTTATGTATTTAATTAATTTATCTAGTAATAATCTCAATTTGTTATACCTCTAGCTTGTATCAATTCTTTGCCACTACAAATTAAATAGACCAATCATATAAATCTTTTCTTAAGCTGATTTAACTCTGATTGTTAAAATTTTTTATTTTTTTGCTGTATTAACTTTTACACTGCCACTTTTTTAGTGATCATTTTTGCTTATATGTATTGCATCTGTTCTGAAGGTGCCCCCGACAACAGGCATTGCCTTAGGGGTCACCTAAAGCTCCTGTCAAATATTTATTTGCAAAGTGATTATGTAATCTTTAAATTGAACAAAGAAGAAAACTGCAAATGGGTGTGTTTATGCACAAATTATTAAAAACTGAAACTCCTTCTTACATTTATCAGCCATATAAAGATAATTTGGTCAAAAAAACAAAAAACACCAGAAATAATAACAAATTAATTGTACCCTGCCACAGAACGTCTATGTATCATAACTCTTTTTATGTAAATTCGTGCATTGTATGGAATTCGATTCTGCAAGCGCTGAAAAATATTAAGTCAACTGAAAGATTTAAAAAATGCTTGCTGTCTTATTATCTTAGTGATAGTTAATATTTTGTCAAATATCTTGGATTTAATTCATAAATATGCTACCTTTGTGATTGCTATAATGTTTAAGTATGGAATTGTAATATTTGTTGTAGACAAGTGCTGTGATTGTGATTTTTGTACATAGTGACATGTTTCCTATGAGATTGTTATTATTTTTTTTTCTTTTGCCTGAGTTGTAATTAATTATGCCTGCTCCAAAGGAATTCTTTCCTAGAGCTAATAAATATTATTATTATTAATCTTGGAATATGTTTAAAGGAGCAATAAAAAATTATTATTATTATTATATAAGCTGATGATTTTTCTCTAAATTAAAGCTACACTTTCGCTTGTAAAATCGTAATCTACTCATATTTTTCATTAATTGAATACTTACCAATTCCAGACGAGGTTAAAAACCTAAGCAGGAATGGCCCACATCCGGATTTCAGCCGAGCGATGCATAAGAGTTATTAACTGAGTGGGAGTCAGGGTATTCAACGCGTGAAGGTCGTGGCTCGCTTTAATTCGGGGAGGAATCGTTAATGAATCAGATCTCGTTCATTTCCTCTGATTAGACCATATCTCAAGAACGTCGCGAGCATTTCGGACCCGTTGCAGAAATGTTTTATACACGAAATAAACAAAACACGATTGATAGCCGCCGTTTTCGATGAAAATTATTGAGAGCGAACAGAAAGTGCCACTTGGAGTATGGAACAGCTCTGCTGGGAGACGACTTAAAATCGGACCCCAGGCTAGTCCTACTTAAAGACTACTTGAAAAACTCTGAACATTCGTTTCAGAGTGAAATACAGCAAAGTACACAAACCAAACGCTATTTTTCACACACTCACGAAACTGGCAGAATAAGTCAGATACGCTCCCGAGCTAACAATTCCGAAAACATCCTTTTACCCCCGCAGTATTATTAACGTGGTTCGGGCCTGATTCAGAGTTATCTAATTCCAGAAATTCTGAAAGCAGAAGTGTAGCATCATTAGAGTGCGCTTTAGAAACGCAAATAAAAAAGAACGGATATTTAGACTATTTAAACGGTATCCTAGCCTTCAATGTGGAATTTTTAACATGGGCTGTTAAGGAAATCACTCAGATTTCTACGAAAAACCTCAATTTGAACGAGAAACCATGCATAAGCCACTAGCTGAAACTATTTGTAAGGCGCATAGCGCCTTTAAAATTGAATTAAAATACAATATTTGATGAATCCATCATACCTATAAATGTTATCATCGAATTACTACCTCAATGTAAGACGAAATACGGTACTTTTACACAAATAGCGCTGCAGTCGGCTCCAGTGGCTGGAAAAATATGGCCAATAAAAGTATAATCGAGGAATGATGAGCATATTTGTCACTTAATTTTGGTTTTTCAACAGGCAGCCCAGTTCCTAAGACAAAGTTAGATTATTCTTCATCTACATCTACATAATACCCCGCGAGCCGCTACATGGGTGAGTGGTAGGGGGTGTTAGGTCACCAGCGGTGTAATGGTGTAAGTTTCTTTTATTTTATCACATCTGTCAGACCTAGAGATGTAGTGAGGAATCATGATAATATTCTATGTGTCGCTCTGATAGAATATAAATACCTAATAATAAATATCAGTTCTGAATATCTCAAGCAGCCTAAGCCTAGCGTGCAGCCTCCGAGTCTCTACGGGGTTCCACCTTAATCCCTCTACAAGTTGTGAGACACTATATGTACGCTCGTAGCAGTTTTAACGAAGCGCGCTGCTTTTCTTTGTATTTTATTAATTTTTTGGTAAGATCTTTATGACCAGGGTCCCAAATGCTCGCGGTGTATTCGAGGTGTGGCCTAATCAGAGCGAAGTAGCATCTCTCTTTTACTTTTTCATTCGAGGACTTTCCTATGATTCGTTTAACAAAACCTAGTTTCTTTAATGCTGCGCCACATATGTTCTGTATGTGTAATCCTTACGATATATCAGATTTTAAGGTAATTCCAAGATACTTTACTGCATCTGAAGATTTTATGTTTACTCCAACCACGAAATAGGTAGGGCATTTTTGTGATGACTTTCGCAGGAATTGGACTGTGGTGCATTTGTTGATATTTATGGTCCGATGACAGAGCTTCAAAGTACATGAACCAAATTCTTGAACCAACATAAATAAAATTTGGTTATTAAGTGATCGTTTTGAATCAGACAGCGTAGAGACACCATGATCTCGTATTTCCTCACGGAAAGATCGTCAGTGCGTCGCATGCGTTTTGCGCACGTTGGCACTGACCCTATGGTCATTCCCGGTTGATTGTCTCGAGTCGAGACGATGGAACCAAACCGTCCGAAGTGAGAGAAAGACGTGTTCCCCCCCACAACCGCTAATCCCTCCCCTTCCCTTCCTCCCACGCATCGAAGCGTGATCGAATCGAACGCGCGGCAATCCGTGACGGAACTGTGAGGGGGAAGGGGGTAAAGCATAGCGGACACACTGAAAGAGGGAGGAAATTGTTCCGACGCACACTCAACCATCCCACCCCACCCTCCCCCCCCAAGGCCATTAGTTACGGGCGGCGGTGGCGGCCTCCATGGCAGAGAGGGAGAGAGAGACAAAGGACGATCGCAGTGCGAAGGACGCTTTTGCTGCAGGGCTGACGGGCGACTGTTTGCCGCACTCGGGGCACTAAGTGACCGGCTACCAGCGCGCGCCCCTTATTTGCGCCTTCGAACGCCATTTGCCCCATTCGACTGCCCCCTCCCCTCAACCCCATTTCACCCCCCCACACCCCACGCCCCGCACTTCCCATTGGCTGGTGGGTGGTGGGGGATGTCCCTCGATTTACGAGGCAAATTAATTCCACTGTCGATTTCAGCTCATCCACGTGACCATAAAAAAATGAAGGTTGCTAAGCCTAACCATGCAAATCCAAACAATTAATAAATTGCCCATTTTTATTTATCGGGATTAAAAAAATCTTGCTTTCATTGATGAAATGGGTTGAAACCTACTAAAAACCAAAAAAAGGTATAACATACTTTTTCCAAATCCGCGAATATATATATTTCATTTCTTTGTGTAGTAATAAAGGTTGAATTCGTCGCTATTTACACGACACACTACAGAATTTTGACTTCATTTACATCAGTAAAATGCTAATCAATTTAAAAAAAAGGTGATATGATTCCTATATTTTACATTTAGACGGTTTATCAGGACTTTTCGCTACTTACAAGCAATTGAATTTTAATATTTACTCACTATTTCTCCATTCAGCATTTATTGCTTGAAACTGGGCAATATTCATTACACTCATACAAAATGTTTCTAATTAATAGGCTGAATTACGTTAAAACTAGTCTGAACTCCCAATTTTTTATCTCGGTTTATAAAACGCACTCCAAAGTTTCCACATTTTAGCTTTCAGAATGTCTGGACTGAGTTGCTCTAAAGCCAAAGTCACCCTAGGGACACAGCATAAAGAACAATATGAAATAGTGTTTTTCTTTGTTTTTGAGGAGTAATACAGGGCTCAGTATTTCAATGGTAGCAATATTCATAGCAAAACAAAAACCAAAAAAAATATTTTTTCCCAATACATGGACGATGGACATGGAGAAATGAAGGACAATTGTAAAAACTTGAATATATTAGGGGCGGATGCATGGCAGTTTCCCCATAAGACAACTAAAGTGCCATTTTATTAATATTAAGCCCAGCCACGTAAAACTTTGCCCTCATTATGAGGTTATGAACATAAATGTAACCTTTTCACGCTTTATTTCTCATAAAAAGATTTGAAGATTATGTGGCGTTCAATGGGAGAATGCAATAAACTCGAGGGGAATGCATCATTTATCCATAAAATACAAAAGCCACTTACGCGGAAACATTATAAGTTAAAATAAAACAAAACATTGAAAAAAATGAAATGTAGGAACTATTGAGTTACATTCAATGATTAATTCGTAGCTAATTGCGATATTTGGGGTCAAAATGCGGGAATTTCATCAAATGGCGCTGCAGTCGGCACGTGCGACTGGGAATGATTCCTCGTTTGAAATTCGTCTGCGGAGTAATCTGCAGAGTTTGTCCCGCAGTGATGGTTGCAAAGAGGCGACGCAGGACTTCAACGGAATCAGGGTTTTTAAACCAAATGATCAAAATGGTGGAATTCAGTATTTGATTTGACTCACAACCTCTTGGCGGAACCTTTTTTGGGTTTCAACAGCGCCATTAGAAAGTGCTTAGAAACTAAATAATCCCCACGTTTATGCTCCCTAATTTTGAAAAGTGGTGATAATACATTCAGTCGAGGGTTCCACTCTCGGATAACTGAGAGAGAGCGCTTTCGAAAAATGCGCTACACATGAAAGAGGGCCGTGAAGTGAAAGGTGTGCCACACACTGTTAAAATATTCGTGACAATAAATGGAAAAGTTCGTGCACTATCACGAATAACCCCGCCCATTCTCAAGAAATATTTTATTTTCATTATGAACAGTGTACAAGGGAGATATTTAGCAAAACTTTTTCGTCGACTTCTTATCGTGGAGTCATAGCCGTAAAACAGCAGTTACGAGACCCAAACTTCCGGAAAAATGATAAAGATGTTATATATTTTTTATACTCACACTCTCGAAAACAGCGCAACAAAGGCCTTTTTACATCGGGTAATTAACAACTAACAAACAACAACACCCATGTCCTGAGTGGTGAAAAACCACCCAGTCGGGACTCGATCCCGCGACCCTCGGACTGACAGGCGAGGACTTAACCCCGCCGCCACCGGGGCGGGGTTAAGACGACGACATATAACATAAACTTAAATATATTTCAAGAAAAATAACAATCCATCCTAGACATGCTAGGGTCGGCGTATTAAGGACGTCATATCAAAGTGGTAGGAGACTACTGAGCTCTTAAATCTCAAACACAGCATTAGCGGAAATTTTCGCTAAACGAAATAACTGTCCATCAACTCATTAAGATATTTCGTGACAGAGTGAATTATTCTAACTTCCTAAAGCTTAGAATATTTTCCAGTAAGATATAAGTAAAAAAACTGCATAAGTATACGTTTCCTCGAATTTATGAGAAATATCTCAAAATTCATTCCGTATGGGGGGCGTACGTATACACAGGAGGGCGACGATGAAACATAATGGCGCATCAAATATTCTAACTTCGGATGTATAAGAAACATGAACATGAGCCGTGTGCCATTTAAAAGAGAATTGGGAATAAAACGACCTTTAAGTATGTATGTATCATATCGTCATAAGAAATGAGATTTCCACAAAATATTACAATTCAGGATAAAATCACCTCTACCTTTAAACTTTCCCCGCCGAATGAAATTATTTTTACAATGTACAATTTGTGCAGGAATTTTGAGAGAGAGTGAATGGTTTTTATAAACCCACAACTGCTATTTCCTCGAGTCTTTTTCGACCCGATGTATTTCATTTTTGTTGCAGTGGTAAGACGGCCGCTCACAAACAGACGGGCGCAACCTTGGCTACAATGTAATCCTGGAGGGGGGGAGGGGGGAGCGAGCCAGTCGAACAGTGCGGGTGACGGTTGTTGTTAGCGAGCAATTCGATAGTGTGTACGTGGCCAAAAACCACGATAGTATTTAAGTATTAAAGTGACCGAATTAGTACTTAAATATGTGTCACGAAAGGTATAGATGCAAAATTTTTTAAAGATTTTTTTAATTTGCTGATTTGTGCTTCGGAGAAAACAGTAATGACCTCGAAAGTGAGAAATTGAATTGAAATTAGAAAGAGGTCACCGGATGACATTTTATCAACTTATGTATCTAAGAAGCTCAGAGTGTCATCCACAAAACGTTCAATGATTACTCCACTTAACGTAATTCCCATGCCCAGATGAAATGTAGACACACAAGGTATCGTCGTGGACACTACCTCCGCTGGTTTTACGTTCACTATGTCACTGGATTTTGGACGTTTCTTGGAGGAGAGCCAAGAGTCAGATAACGTCTATTTCATCGCAGAGGTCGAGAAAATAAATGGTCGCTCATGACTCCAGTAATTTCACGTCGCGCTCTGAAACGTGTCGCCTCGCATTGTGGGCAGAAGTTGGCGCGTGCGGGGACGAGGACATATTTCGGATTAGGCTCGAAAATGAAAGGCCAATTAGAAGCCAGTGACACTACGTGACATCACAAACGAGACTCTATCACGCGGGCGAGGTTCGTGGGCCGCGTGGCCAAAAGAGCGGCCATCGAGATGAAACCAGACTCCCCCAGGGGGAGTGGGAATCAGTGGAAACTGGACAAAGGGTTGAGAGGTGCGCGCCATCGCCATTGAAGTGAAAAAAACAAGAGACGACGATCATTCAATTCGGACGTCGGTCAATCGGCGACAGGGGCGCCGCTCGCCCGCCAGCGGCGTCCCCCGAAAACACACATTCCTGGGAATGTCGAAGTCCACTCGGTGCTCTTTGACCCTAACGCCATCTATCATCATCCCAAGCAACATTAACTGAGCGTTGCGACGGTCGGGGCACATCCATATGTGCCCCATGGCAGTTAATGAGCCAAAGAGGATGCCGTGAAAGGATTAGGTGGGAGTGGACTGGTAGGGGGGAAAAGTTGAAGGCAAAGGATCGAGTGGAGAGTCTATAAACACCGTCCTACATTTAGTTGACAGCATTAACCTTGTGTAGAACAGTGAAACTAAGCTTCGGTTCCCAACGTACAAGTCAAGGCAACCTAGTAAATGACTTCCAATGCCACATTAAAGATTCAAAAGTAACTTCTGAGAAGATATTTCGATAATGGAAGACTCCAAGTTGCGTAGATAGTATTTTAATTGGTCGCCTCTTTATGTATATTATGTAAACTCGAAAACTAATAGTAAGATATAATGTAATTGAACAAGCGGTTGTTAGGGAGAGTGGTTGACCATTGTTGAACGTAAATAAAGTGTTGATGGAAAGGTTCTTTTTTGTCACCAAGATGTGCATTAATTGACGGACCCAAAATTCGTAACACGTTGGTGTCAGTAGTGGGATGTTACGACAGTAAAAAAGTAAGTAATCGCGTGAAAAAATGACGATGAAATTAGTGAAAATGGAATTTCTAAAAAAGATGGATTTGAAAATAGAGCTGTAGGAAAGACACAAAGATTCCGCCGGTACAAAAGCCGTGTTATTACAACGCTCGACGCAAGTGATGGGAAAGGCAGGAGAAGATTCAGAAGAAAATCGGACGGAAAGTTATTGAGATCGAAGGAAAAATGGACGAAAATTATAGAGGGTTGGAAAATAGAATGAAGGAAGAGTTCATAATAATTAGAGGAAAGATCGAGGAGAAATTTTCTGGAAAATTCTGCCGAGGTGAGAAGAGAATTGAAACAAAATCAAGAGAAAGAATTGGAGGAAATCAAGTGTCGTGTTGAATTCCTAGAAAAACAGATGGATGCGAAGAGCGGATCTGACATTACTGAGGAAGTACTAAAGCCGAGTGCAATGCCAAGCTTACGGACGGACTGAGCTGCACCATTTGACGGAAAGACACCTTTAGGGGAATATTTGACACTCTTCGAAACAGCGGCGATAATTAATGGCTTGTCAGGAACCACCAACGCTTCTACGCTATGTCTGACCCTTCGTGCCGATGCTCTGAGGGTCTCACCCTCAGGGAAGCACATCGGCAAAGGGGCATCACTCCTACCGAGAGGCAAAATTACGATGTAGTAATCCAAACACTGAAAATGAGATTTGGGCACGGCCATATGGAATACGTCTACCGTTCACAGCTGAAGGCCCATCAACAGGGACCAAATGAGAGTCTCCAGGAGTTCGAGACCGGCATTGATCGTCTGGCCAGATGCGCGAACCCTTCCTTACCGTACGACGTGCGCGAGAGCCTGGCCGTGGACAAGTTCCTTGACGGTCTGCATGAAAGCGAGATGCAGCTGGCCATAAAACTGGCCCGTCCGAAGACTCTTCGTGAATCGCTGACTTAGGTGTTCCAGTTTAAGGCAGTCAAACAGTCCATTCGTCGATATGCACGATTGCAAGCACCAGAAGGGGTGAAAAAGGAAGCCTCTTACAACCGATGCCCTATAGAGGATATTGTTGATCAAGTCCCACAAGCCATGAAGTCCTAGCAAACCAAACGTAGCTGTTAGAATTGAGGAAAAATGGGACACTTGACCTCGATCTCACCGGCAACTCAATCAGCAGCAGGAGAAACTACAACGGGTTAGCAGAAAAGGGAAAGCTGTCAATGCATGTTCCTAATACCCCTGCGATTGCTGCCAGCGTTGCATCTCTCAACACCAGAGCTAAGAGTCTGTACATAAATCAACTCGTCGATGGCAGACAGTGAGACCTGTTACTGGATACCGGTGCCACAATGACGGTAATCAGACCCGTATTAATTGAAAGGTAACGGGTTTTCCCAACGAGATCTGTCTCAGGACGGCGACGAAAGGGTTATCGACTATTTTAGCAAGATGCTGTCGAAACCAGAACGCAACTATTTGCGTGACAAGAAAACAGCTGCTCGCAGTAGTCAATTTGGTGGGGCTATTTTGCAAATACGTCTACGGCAGGACATTCCTACTGAGGACTGACCATTCGGCTTCAAAGTGGCCGTGCCCTTCAAGAATCCTGAGGGAGAGGTGGTAAGATCGATGGATGGATGGATGAAGAACGACTGCAGGAATACGACTATAATTTGGATCATCGCTCGTACTCCAGTCAGCGAAATGCAGACGCCTTGTCACGGAGAGCATGCCCGAATAACTACGCACACTGCACCCGCCTGGAGAAGAAAATCGGAGCTCATTGCAAAAGAATTACAATAGCTGACAATAGGTGGGATGGAGAAGATATCAGAACAGATCAGAAGAGCGACCCCTGCCCGAAGTATGTGTTGGAATGGAAGAAAGCTGGGCCAAGACCAACCTGAGATAGTATTGCACTGGGTAAAATGGGACTCGCTGATATTAGAAGACAGTGTGCTGAAACAGGTAATAAAAATGTGGAAGGATAAAGCCGCAGAATATTGCTAATAATTTCCTGGAAGCATTTTCCTGTAGCTTAGGAACTGCTTCACGATGGTACCTCATGGGGACATTTAGGAATCTGAAAACTTTTGGACATGAGTCGGAACGGTTATAATGGGTGAACTGCAAGAAGGACGTGCCGGATTGGTGCAGACGCTACGGCGGTCAACGGAACGCCTGAGAAAAGAAGGGACAAAATGAAGCAGTTCAATATCGGGAGTCCATTCGAGAGAATTACTATCGATATCCTGGGTCCGCCTCCCACTGCCGTAGCCGGAAATAGATTTATACTGGTAGAAATGGACTACTTCAGCAAATGGGTGGAAGCTTAAAGGTCAGAAAGCTGTGAAGGTTGCCGAGATACTCGTTATGGAGCTCATGAGCCGGTTCGGTGTGCCATTCGAGCTGCATTCCGACCAGGGGAGGAACCTTGAATCGTCAGTATTTCAGGAGATCTACAAGATCCTTGACATCCGGAAAACCAGAACCAAAGCACGGCATCTCCTATCCGATAGCATGATGGAGCGCCAGTATAGAACCTTTGGCAAGTACCTGTCCAAGGTTGTCTCCGACCATCAGCGAGACTGAGGCCGACGATTACACCTGTTCCTTCTTGCGTATCAGTCGTCGGTACATGAAACGTCAGAGCAGTCACCGTCTAACGTTCTATTCGGCCAAGAGCTGCGACTAATATGTGACTTCAATTTCGGCTTCAAACCAAATGAAGAATTAGTTGGGAAGGAGTATGCTCAAATCCGTAGAGGTATGAGCAATCCATGACCGCATGAGGAAAAATATATGCGATGTCAGTGGCAGAATGAAGGAACGATACGACATCAAAGCTGAAGGGGGTGGATTTCGGCCGGGGTATCTGGTTTGGCTCTTCGATCCCCAGCGCCGTCGGGGCCTCACCCCGAAGCTTCAAAGTGCCTGGAACGGGCAGTACGAAGTAGTAAAGAGGATCAACGATATTATCCACCGGATGAAGAAGAGGCCGAATGGAAAACCGAGAGTGGACCATTTTAACCGCCTTTCGCCATTCCTTGGAGACAACCACGGCATATGAGAGGTGCAGACTGCCGTTGCCACCTCAAGACAGTGGACAGCCTGTTACGAGAAGAAACAGGTTTAGGGGGAGGAAAAGTGTAATAAGTAGTCTATTAGTGTATATTATGTAAACTCGTAAATTTATATGAAGATAAATGTAATTAAACACGGCTGTTAGGCAGAGTTGTTGAGCTGTGCTTAACGCAAATAAAGTATCGATAGAGAGGTTTGTTTTCGTCACCAAATTGCGAGCTATTTCACGAACCCCAAATTCGCAACAGTATATTGGAACGCAAGGTATTCTTCTTACTGCTTATAACAACACTGCATCTCCGGCCTATAGAAATTTAATCAGGAAATGAATCCCCATGAGCGACTATACTATCGACTAAATATAAAACGCTCTGCCTCTGTTGAAAACTATTCTCCTAACCGACCTAACCTACAGAGATGATGACCCCTCTTCCATAAGTCCCTTTCGTTCGTTATGGCCCGCTCTCACTTTAAACTTGAGGTCCGTGGTTCGTGGACCGTCGTGCGCGCTAACAACCGATTGAACGAGGGCATGTCACGGAAGGAGTTTTTGTCCTCAACGCTGCCATATACCCAAGGTGCTCCGACTAATGAACGGGAATCTCTCAAAGGCAAATGTTTGACATTCGAAACTGAGCGCTAATGACAATCAATAAGACGAAATAAGATGATGCTTGGGAAATCACACACCTGCAGTGCTTATAGTGAATTTTAACCGTCTTACACGATGCTTAGGCTAAGTAATGAAAATGAAACTGGACTCAGCTTACTTTAATTCGCTTCGTGTGAAGTTCGTGATCATATCCGATAACGGAATCGAATTCCATTCTAAGCGCTGAGAAAATGAATGAGTGCGATACTTATTT
This sequence comes from Ceriagrion tenellum, assembly GCA_963169105.1. NCBI lineage: Eukaryota > Metazoa > Arthropoda > Insecta > Odonata > Coenagrionidae > Ceriagrion > Ceriagrion tenellum. Next base: position 122,548,879 of record OY720643.1, read on the forward strand.
CCATCCAATTATTGGATCCAACGACCAATCCCAGACAAGCAGGCGGGTCGCACGCTTTAATAGAATACCAGTGGTGGAGCTGCAGCCTATCAAAACAATCTTGGGAGGATCCGTATGAACTATGATTTAGAAAATGTTTAATTACGACCTCTACAACTGGTTTTATGAAGATTGTACTGAATGGCTCAGTAAACAGCCGAGTGGCCATGCCAAAACAATACGATGCAATTCATTTGCACTGCATACTTCAGCGAACGTCCGCGCAGCGCCACTGGGCACTGAAATCAGCATAGTGTGAAAACAGGCCCTGACGCATCGAATTTGATTTAAATCCTGTATTCGATTCCGAGTTTTCGGCGCCGATTTCAGTCATGAATTCAGCGCTGACCTAAGCGTCATGTATAATGACATTCAGAATGCATAGTTGAACTCTATTGCAGTTGAAACTTAAATTAATCGTCGACTAGGGGTGAGAGTCAAGAGTACGAGACTAAACGCTGAAATAAACATATAATTGGAGAAAGTAATGACTTACAATTGAAAGCTGTGCACTTTTTAAAGATTGCTACGAGCAAAGGGAAAAAGTGAGGACACCGTAAGACTTTACTAGGCTATAACCGCTGAATACTCGAAGGTTTACACATTGGACCTGCGGCAAAATTACGGAAAGATTTCAGATCGCAACATTTTCACGTTTATGAGGTGCAGGATTTAGCCGCCAACAATTTTCCAGCTGAAGATACAAATAGAGAACTAAAAAATCATGTGGCCAAGGAAGGCATCTCTAAGGTTACGATGCCACCTCTATGTTAACGCACTTAATGTAAATACTTCAGCAAAATTTGCCCAATTCCAATGTTTTTCGTTTTATCATATTGGAAGTGGAAACGATTTTTTAAATTCGAATTAGCAAAACAACAAAGATTCACATGAGGTCTCACCAAACTTCGATACTGTTTGATGACGTTTCTTGCCGAAAATGAAGTGTTTATTGCCACCAAGGGCACGGAATACTTAACAATATAAAAATACGTTAAATATCGTCGTTTGCTTATAAACGACATGTTGCACGTATTTCAAAATATGTTCCCATTTGAGTATTCTAACAGCGACTACGAGTCACCTCGCGGGTAAAAATCTACTTTCCCCCCGGCCTGAAGCCAGAAGCTTATCGCCAGGATGGGTCAGTGGTGGAAGGAAGGGTAAAAGGAAGGGATTGGAGTGGGAAGGGTTAGCGAAATACAGCCACTAGGAGGCCTACACCACGAGGCGGATTGCCGTCAAAAGGACGACAACGGGCCCCGCCTCCCCCTACTCATGGTATCTGTTGGGTATCCCCAACAACGAGTTAGAGAGAGTTAGACGAGTCACCACCAGTCTCGCTTGCGCGAAGACTTTCCACACATATGAGTACTCTAACAGTTGATAGGTAAATTGTTGCAGAGTTTATATCCTAGCGTTCCAATTTCTGATACGTAAACCTGTTTTCCATACAAATTAAGACCCACCGAAAGATTCGTCTTAAAATCCCTCTCTCCGTCTCTGTCTTCTTATTTCTCACGAAATTCGTATCCTATTCCACGCTTCCATATTGTTCTCCCATCTATTATCGTCTTCAATATTCCGTCTCCTCTCAATAAGCTCGTCCCTACCCATTTTTTCTGCCTCCTCCGAAACTCCACCACTATCTTCCCCTCCTCTCCAGCAATATCAAATCCCTCCTCTTTCGTCCTTCGCTTCACCCAGCTCAATGCCCCTTTCCATTCCTTTTTCAAACGAACGACTCTGACGCGTTAACGTGGTTTGAGCGAAATATCACTTTACCTATAAATCAATGAATTTGGTCTCATTTTAAAGAAGAGTATCTCACTCTTCGAATTATGCCAAAATATTATACCCCATACCACTTTCGGAGATTTGTGCCCAAAAATGCCAGCCCTTTTACATGGGAAATGGCACGTGTATGGACTCCATAGAGACATTATTTACAAAATGAGGCATTTCTAACACTTATATGTCGTTAAAAAACTAACAGCGTGTAGTTTGTGTGTTTTCTCAAATATTTTTTAAAATTAATCATATTGTCACCGCAGTTGGTTCATGGATATCGCAATAAACTTTCAGTTTTTAAAGAGTTTCAAACGCACCGCGCGAAAAAAATGAGTCAAGTTAAAGACTTATTTAGATATTTTCATTTAATTACTCACCAATTCCATCATGTAAAACTATATTATTGCACCATTTATAATGCAATATTTAATTCATGTTTCCCAAAGCTGGTGGAATTAAAACGCATAATTCGAATATGGTCTCTATTATGACTAGGGAACTATCTCGCTCGGACTACCTTAAGTGCAAAAAAATAAGAGTTTTCCTGACCACCAAAACACATCGCTCTAAACCATTCTCGATTCCCGATATCCCATGCCCTCGTTTCAATTTTGAGCTGCAGGGCCAGCACTGCCTGCCACACTCCACCCGTCGCGGCGGTTGAACGCGGCCATCAAAGCGAATCGGACAAGTGACCGCTAGCGCTCCATTTGACGATGCCGTCGGGTCACCTGGCCTCGACCTCCTTACCTCCGACCCGCTCTCCCAGCGACCGGAACCCCTCCTCCACCCCACACCCCCAATCCGTGAGGTCACTGCTCTTATGCCATCTACCAACTGCCTCCACTTCTCTGCACTACGATCTATCGCGGCCAGCAGGAGTCCCGGGATCGAATACTCGAAGAGCTGGAGATCGTCCAAGGTAGCCGGGAATGTGATCTGATACGGAACTAAACGTAAAGTTTCTCACAAAAAGAGAAGTATCAGGCGTGATGTTGTGGAAGTTCAGCTTATTGAATCACAGAAATGGCAATTTTCCACTTGATGAGGTTTAATACGACCATGGTTTCGATGCACAGCATCATCATCGGGTACAGAATCAAAAACAGAACAGGTATACATATATACAAATGTTATTTGCAGAGGAGGAGGTGGGGAAGGGAGGAGAAGGGGGAGCGGGAGGGTATTCTTAATGGTGACTCGCTTTTTGGTGCTCATTTCATCCTTTTGGGGTGCTCTTACCTATTACTCCTCCCCTTCCCCCCAATCCCCCCACCCTTAACCTCCCCTTGCTAGCCTTCTCCATTTCCATCTTCCCCTCCCTTCCTTCACTTTGTCCTTCTCCTCCTACCCTATCACCTCCTACGTCACACCTACTCCCCCATCCCCTCTCCTCCCTGACCCACCTCCTCCTCTGCAAAAAATTTTTTATATATACCTGTTCTGTTTTTGAGTTCGTACCCGATGATGATGCAGTGCATCAAAACCATGGTCGTATTAAACCTTTTCTAGTGGAAAATTGTCATTTCTGTGATTCATTATTACATTTGTAAAGTTTTACAACGGCTGTGGCAACATACATATTTCCAATTCACGCGCACTACAACAGCTTTTCTCAGACTTTAATGAGTTATAGATCCCGAGAATCAGGAACACATCACCGCTGTCACACACTACCTTGAATTGATGACACAGACCACACGTGACGTCGAACGCCAAATTAAAATTTTAGACTCATTAGAAAATAGTGAAAATAGATTATGCACATCAAGAGAAATGAAAATATAAGCATTAAAATCTGAAACAGCAAAATATAGACCGATAAACTCATTAAAATAAAACGTTATCCACGACAGAAACTTTACATAACCCAAAATCATTTAGGTTTTACTTTCTGAAAACACGCATACCTAGTCTTTCAGATTGTTAGCCAAATATCATGCATTTAAGATTTTCCTCCAATTTGAGGAAAATGTTCTCTGCAATAAGACATCTAACCATGCCTTTGCGCTAAAAAAATTAATATATTTTCTAAATTATCGTTTGTTTTCCATATATTTCACAGGTATGTGAAAACTACATTGCATATCAATAGTAAGCAAAATATGACATAGATCTCGCATCAGAAACAAAATTTTGGTAAATTCCACATGTCCACAACCAAAATGACTTAAAATTACAAACTGCGGATTTCGGATTTGTACTCAGACCAGAATGAGATTTAAAAGTATGTTTACTGCGACGCGCCCTTAACTTTCTCATTGAAAATAGAACAACGAGTCATTCGAATTAAGTGAACAAGTGTGACTGACAGTATATTCATCAAAATGCCCACTTTCCGACGAAAATATATATTAATAATTAGTAAAACGTCAGCAACCACTCAGTAAATTGTTTCAAAGCCAAAAAATAGCTATCATATTTAGTATCTCATCTTCATTGTAAGCAGATTCTCTATTCGTCAATCCAAAACTTTCGATTTCAGATATATTAATGACATGCAGAAACGTCTAAACGTACGTTACCACTGTTATGGAATACATTTGTGGAGGATACATCAAGGCTCACCTGAAACACAAGAAATGATAAAATGACAAAAGGTTCAAGCATCAGTAAACTCATGACAAGCAAGTAAATAGAGGGATAAGGGATATCAAAATTAATGAAAATTAAGTTAAAACAAACTATATATTAGTTTAATGGTATCAAACACGCTTCAATGGCATCAATTACACTTTTAGACTATTGCCGATTACAGCTGTGCCGACCCTCGAGGAGGTACAGTAGCTCCACTCCCATGGCCGCCTTGGCACGACAGATGGAGATGAGGAGCCGGGCGGAAACAAACATGATTGTGATGAGGAACGTCCGACGATGACTCTAGCGCTAGCTATGGAAGCCCTGGAAAATTTTCGGCACTACGCGTGCCAAATAAATGTGAGTGACGATGAGTCCAGGGTGACTCCCCGTCTTCAAAATGCTGCTTTTGTAGCCTCAGACAATGCAAAAGGCCAATCAGCAATAGACTTCTTTAGCTTAAGTTTGAATTAAATAACAATTTAGGTTGTGGCATTTTACGAGTATCATATTTTACAATGCAAAATTTTGTATAGTGTGTGAGTGACGAATATATAAACGGTTTGCCACAGGAAGGCTATCGGTATATATCGGCTTGATATTTCGGTGCCACTAGCACCTTGTTCGCAAAAACGTAGAAGACTGAGAAGGAAGGGAGGACTGAGGTGGAAGGAAGGAAGGGAGGGGAGGGACAGGGGAGGGGGAGGAGGGGGAGGGAGAGGAATGGTGGGGGCGGGAAGCGGGAAGAGGAAGAAATTTGAAAGGAAGAAGTAGTAAGAGCAGAGGTGATAGAAAAAGTTAGTGGGATTTATTGAGTCCTGGCGGAGAGAAAGCATGGAAAATAAAATCCAGGGGACTCAAGATCTTTGAGTTGGAGTGGGAAGGAGGAAGGGGGAAGGGAGGCGAGAATGCCATCCTTAAAAATATTATTAAAGGTGGAGTTGTGGGAAGAAACATATACATATATGTATTCACACACACACACACACACACACACACATATATATAGTGTAAAATAGTGTATATTCATGAAATTTTCATCATATTTTTTTCAGTATGCTTATGTATTTATATACGTCAATCAATTTGATAAATAATATAATACCAGTTTTCTATATTCTAAAACAAATAAACATTATTATCGGAGCGGTATGGAGTTCTCAGTGATTAGCTTCCATCTCCACCAAATACCTGATGGGCAGGATTTGTCAGGAAGCAGTAGTAGCGCACGTTGTCACTCTGAAGGAGGCTTAAGTGATGACCATGCGTGAGAACAACTTACAACGAGGGAAGAGTTGGTCTTTGGACAAATTTGAAGGTAATTTCGTTATAAATGAGGTAATAATTGGCCGAGGGGCCAAATGATAATTCACTATAGTTGGGATTTCGTAACATCCGTACTCGTTACATGTGGATAATTAGCGTCTGTCATTATAGGAAAGTCCAAGGGAATGAGAACTCACCTCGTTATAGGCGGGATTTCGTTATATACGTGATCGTTATAAACGAGTTTTACTGTAATTCGAGATGTATATTAAATTCTATTAGGCTACGTCTTGCTATAAAATTGGATAAAGAGCTTTAAAATAGAATTAAATAGCCAAAAGACCATGTCGGCCACACGCAGTTCATTCACTCTTACCTATACTTACGATTACTACTCCAGCCGTCTTAATTAGAAATGTCTGACCTATCCAGTGACACCAAAAATTCAACCCCTTACCACATTACTTTTGGAGATATTTGCCAGAAAATACCAGCCCTTTTATATGGGAAATGGTACGTGTATGCACTCCATAGAGACATTATTTACAAAAATGAGGTATTTATAACACTTAGATGTCGTAGAAACACAAACAGCGTGTAGTTTGTACGTTTTCTCAACTATTTTTTAAAATTAATCATATTGTCACCGCAATAGGTTCTTGGGTATCGCAAGGAACTTTCCGTTTTGAATGAGTTTCAAACGCACCGCGCGAAAAAAATTAGTCAAGTTTAAGACTTATTTAGATATTTTCATTTAATTACTTACAATTTCTGTCATATAAAACCATATTATTACACCATTAATAATGCAATATTTAATTTATGTGTCCTAAAGTTGGTGAAATTAAAACGTATAATTCGAATATGGTCTCTATTATGACTGGGGAACTATCTCGCTCGGACTACCTTAAGGTAAGTGTAAATAATCACGAAGGAGAATGGCAGGGATTAAAACGACGCCTTATGCAGGAGAGTGCCTATTGGGACGAAAGATGAGAGTGAGGAGGCGGATGCAGAATGGTCCACAGAAGACTAGGCTGTTTAAGTGAATAGGCTGGCGGTCTGCCACCAGCCACTGCTAGAATTGATCGTCTAAGATTAAGACGTTGAATGAGAACAATGCACTCTGAAATAAAAAAAAGTAATTAGACGGAAGAGGGAGATTTCTTGAGCTTTTCAAAGTGAGCGGAGCCCTGGGGTTGAATGAGGCCCTTTTCACACGTAAGGTGTGGGCGGAAGCAATGGGGGGACGGGACACAGGGAGAAAGGACTCAACCTCCTGCTGCCATCTATCGGCACCTATCGCGTTCAATCGACTAGTGGCAGTCATTTGTTACGGAAAGTTAATTTCCCGACCGACAGGTGCCGCGGCGGTCGTTAGTCCCGGACGCGGTCTATCGAGGGATTGCTGCCGGCATTATGAAAGGCGTCGAGTGATTTAATGAGGGAAGTGGGCCAAACATAAGCTTTATAAATTTAATTCTCACGGTCCCGCCGTGGCCGATCAAATTAAATGTCACTCCATCGCCTCGCTCACTCTCACGCCTTCGCGCTTACTAACAAAATGTCTCTCCGATGTGAAGAAATTAAGAAGAAGATGGCTTTCGTTCGAATGGGGAAACGGATAGCGACCGCCTCACCAAGTTGATTTTTTTTTTATTTCTTGCCTTCGGTCACTGATTAGATTTTTTCAAAGCGCGAACTTTTGCCGAAAAAATCACCGGCGTTTTCAGGCAACATTGATTGTCTTATGGCTGGTTGCAAGAACATTTAGCCATGGAATCAATAGTTATGAGATTCATAAAGCTATAGATCTCATAAAAATATTCGGGTTGTAGGAACACATCTACTGGTTACATAACTTATTTACCAATAGTTAATATAGGTTAAACCTTTTAAGTAAATTCGAAACCGATTTGTTCACAGATGACGTTAGATATATATTGAGAACCCCTGCGTATTATGCTAGGTTTGATCATATTAACAAGATTAGAGAGATAGATTGTCGTACCGATAGATTTAAAATGTAATTTTTCCCGCCCACCATAAGAGAGAACAATAGGCAGCGTAGCAAAGGGATAGGTAGGTGAAATATAGTTAGAGTAGTCTGTAGTGCATGATGCATGTAATAACAACCAATAATCCCCTCCTTATTATGTAGATACTAACCACCTAGCTGCATATGACCCTGTTCTCTAGCATGCCTCCCTTAAATATTCTACTTGCATGGCAATAGTGCATGTTTGGTGATATTCAGCCCCTGCCACACACCCTCGTGGTGGCTCGCAGGGTATTACGTAGATGTAGATTTTATTGGTTCGAATATTTGATCTCATGTTCTACCGCCGGATAAAGTTATGAAAGTTTAGCATATGTATAATTGCAAATGCACATAATAATTAGTAGGTCAGAGTAAACAAAATGGTCATTTGTATAAAAACAACTCGTTCATCACGTAATTAAATCTCCAAGTGGTTCATTGCGCATCCACCATCTTGGCTACTTATGGAACTCATAACTCCATGCCATAAGTTATAAAACCAATAAATTTATCGGATGTTTCTGCAACACATATTGAACGGTTGCCATGGCTTATGTGTCCCATAACTTTATAGAATACGTAGGTGTCGTTCCTACGACTAGCCATTAATCTGATGGACTGAGCATTAATGAACGAGTTTGGCGGTTGAAATATTGGTGTAAAACATCTAAATGAAGCGTAAGACCACTTTACAAACGTACTTGATGTAGAAATTTCCCTCTGGGTCTCAGAATGAGGGGAAATTTCGAGGATAACGGAGGTGATACAACGTGTAGACCATTCATTCGCCAGGAGTATGGGCACTCGATGTATCGGAAGAATGGGCAGTTGGAAAAGCAGACCAGAAAAGACAAAAAAACGTGGTGGAGGTTGATTCCTTTTTTCGGGTTTTTTTTTGGTTCATGTTGAGGACAATATTTCGTCGGCTGTCCTGTTGGCTTCCTCAGGTCCATGTTACCCGAAAAAAGGAATCAACCTCCATCTAAGCCCCGCGGAAGCCTTCATCAGAACTACAAAACGTGGTGTTGGAGAACGATGCAGAATATCAAGAGGACGGATATAATAATGAATGAAGAGGTATGTAGAAGAATGCAAGAGGAAAGGAACCACATGAAACACTATTGAGGAAAGGAACCACATGAAACACTATTGAGAAAAGAAGAACCAGATGACAAGAGCACACCCTGAGGGACAAGTGGTCGGTGAGGAACATGATTGAAGGAAAAATAAAGGAAAAAGGAAGGATAAGTATTCATAGGAAAAATTGAGCACATAAGATGAAGTACCAGAAAGTAAGGGAACTAGTATAATAATATAAGTAAGCTATTAGGACAGCAGTTAACCAATTTTAGGATTGAGCGACGATTGGATGAAGATTGAGGATAACAGAACATGTCCAAGACAATTCGGCAACGGCAGAAGCCATGATATCTTCTCTCTTAAAAGAGGACCATGTATTTCTAAAAATGTTTCTTTGTACCACAGCTAGGTCTCTCCCACCTGGCTTGCATTCCAAAAATAGAATTTTATGGGCTGTAAAATGTCGAAATAGGGAGAGGAAAAGCAGTGAATATTGAGAATCAAACAACAAAACCACAGAAAAAAATCAGAAAAATGTGCCACGAGTAATTTTTATATGCAATTGAGTGTACAAATTTATGTTCTAATAAATGTGTGTAATTGCATATTCCTAAGAGTTTTGATTGCCCTCCTCTAGTCGTCCACTTCTTCATTTCTTTCGGGAAACATTCACGGCATATTTAAAGGAAATCTTGGAAGAATAACGTCAAATCGCGTTCGCAAATACTTAAAAAGTTGTCTATATATCAGGGCTTGAATTTACCGGTCATCCCGGGCTTTCCCACACACTCAATAGATGGCTCCAACGTCGGCTTCCTCAATTGTATTCTACAAGACTTTATGGGAGTGTCACAGGCCTGCTCAAACCTTGGTCTCAGAAACCCATAAGGAACAATAGAAACCGAACACCTTCGGCAGCGTCGCAAAGAACTTACCAGCTAGTTTTCTCAGTATAATATTTCAATTCAAATAAAAAAGAAAATTAAAAATCACGGTGATGGACGGACCGGTTCGACCCGAGTGAGGGCCGCGCGATTCGAAGGGGGATCGCAGAGAAGATAATGTTCTTTTCCTTCCGTCTCTCCTCTCCCTTCCCCGCCTCCCTCTTTTGCCCCCCCCCCTGGAGGGAGTTGGGGCGGATGGGGGGGGGGGGCAAACTCCCCCAGTTTTTCCTCCGCGCTCATTGTTCCGTGGTACGGGGGCGACCGCAGAACTCTCGGAGAACGGAGAGAGGGCGGCAGAAAGGGAATCGACACGACACATCATGCACACGATATCTCTCCGAGGGCCGGCTCGACCTAATTCGACCGACTCGACGAGTGGCACGTTTGGAGGGAACCAGAAAAGGGGGCGAGGGGGAGGAAGGGAGATGATGGCGGGAGGGAGAAGGGGGGAGGGATGGGAGGGAGAGGCGGGCGGCAGGGAATGATGAGCCCCTGGTGTCGGACGAGACCGACAAAAATAATCCAAATCCCTTCTCCGACCAAATCTCACGGTTCCAACGCCCCAACCAATCATCCAGCTCACTCACAATCATCATTTTCCGGCAACCGAATGGAAGAAACCATCAAATAGTTGCATGTATGATTCCATGGCCCAGTTCCTGTTAATTGTAATAATAAAATTAAGTCCAGTTATTAGAGCATACCGTGACTCAATGAAAAAATAAACTCTAAAATTCCCACAAGAATCAATGAACTGTTGATGCGAAGATTTCCGCAGTGCTGTGATGTTAAGGGCAGCATTCTTTGGGGGCTTCTTACTGCGTTGTTGTTTTTAAAGACAAGTGAAGTGCCGACTACAAGAACACGGACGAGCAATGAGAAACAAGCAATTACACCACTCCGCCGTGGAAGAACACATTCACTCCGATCCGGGACACTCCGTCAAATTGGAAGAGGCCACCGAAATCGTCAGAGAATCTAGATACTTTCCGGGAATTATTCGGGAGTCTATTGAGATCTCTAAACATCCATTGAATTTCAACCGGGAGTGTGGATATCACCTTCACTACTCTTGGAAAAGACTGTTCAAACGAACAGACCAATCAGGACAAAGGGAAAAAAATTGGCGCCAAAAAGTAGAATGTCGCCATAGCTATATAAAGGCGTCCAATCTCCGGCACCATCACTTCGACCTGAAGATGCCTATTGGAACGCAGGCGAAACTGTTGTCCTTAAAAACAACAACGCGGAGAAAAACCCCAGAAGAATGCTGCTCTTATCATTAATGATCTGTTTTGTAACACAGCTAAATTCTCTCCGCTTTACAGCTACACTACTCCTCCGCTTATGTTGTCTATCAAATATTCTTTTCTCACACCGCCATGCTCCTTTTCCTCTTTATATCCGTTCCTACAATCATTCATCATTAAAGCCCTTTGACTCCACTGCTGTATTTACTTCCACAGTCCATTCCATCCAGTCACACAGATATCATTCTAACACACTGATGTAGAGCGAAGATCGTCAAGATGCGTTTACGACCGTTATGATAATCTTCTTAAGACACAAACCTTCGCAATAACTGGTATGAGAGATAATAAAGGTGAAACTCCAAAAGTCTAAAAAATAAACAAAAACCATTCAGGTACAAAAAATGGGGAACCGGGGTCAGTCGATGAGCGATTCACGGGGAATTAGAGCACGCATTAACAAAATACTTAAACGGTACTCACTGAGCTTACTCTAGCAGAGGAACTACGCCAAATGGAGGGAGAATGCAACTTTTCCTCTTCAGCCTATTCAGACTCTTCCGACCACCTGTCTTCGATTGTCTTCCAACCCGCCAAGAGCCACATAGCGACTATCACAAGGCAAAATATCGCTATTTGGATAAAATGAAATCGCGTTTCAAAAGAAAAAGATCAGCATACAGCATAATATCGACTATTAAATCGTGTCGCTTGCTGCCGCATATTTCAATAATTTATATCATGAGACAGAGTAATACAAGTCACATAATATTATGATTACACGGCATTGCCTCCAGTTTGCATGAAAACGTTTGTAATTAGAATATATACGGTATGAATAGAACAAGATGGCGATACACCAGTGAGCGATATACTTTGCGTATCGCAGTGAATGCGTGTCATATTGCTGAAAATCTCTCCGGCCATCAAACCAGTTGACGATCTGATCCAAAAAGATGCTCTAGGGATCTTAGTGATAATTTTAAAGAAAGAATACGTTATGTGGGAGACAACATTGCTACTACACTACAAGGCATTAAATTGTTTACGCTCATTTCGTGCTGCTAAATGTCGGATTGCAACGCAATCAACCCAAATATGCAATCGGTTTATTTTCCAGATGTCAATACTTTTCGGCATTTTGACACATATTGATTTCTTCAGACCAAATTTGACGCTTTAATTGATAAACATCCATTCACTAGGACATTTCCCGAATGGAAAGATGGTATTAAGGACGCTTGAACTTTATTATCAAAGGAGGAAAAAGGTTCAGAATGACAAGAAAGAAAAATCTATTCTAATAAACAATTTTAATTGACACATTTGTTGCATAAAAATCTCAGTATAAATAAATAGTATTTCTCCTATTTATGTTAATTTTTGAAGTACAGACTATTACTTCTTGTATATTCATAGATGCATTTGGCATGTAAAATCAGCAGCCTTTGCGAAAATATGAAAAAATTCATTATCACATTTAAAATTTTGACATTACAGAAAAACTACTTTTATATTCATAATCAGAGTTATTATAAAATATCTTGGGATTACCTTGACTACAGATATATCGTGGGGAACATACATACAAAACATATGCGGCGGCACAGCATTAGAAACTAGGTTTTGCTAAACGTATAATTGGAAGGTCCTCGGATGAAAAAGTAAAAGAAAGATGCTACTTCGCTCTGGTTAGCCCACATCTCGAATACGCCGCGAGCATTTGGGACCCTGGTCGTAAAGATTTAACCAAAAAAATTAATGAAATACAAAGAAAAGCAGCACGCTTCGTTAAAAACTGCTACGAACGAACATATAGTTACATAACTTTTAGAGGTATTAAGGTGGGAGCCCCTAGAGACTCGGAGGCTGCACGCTAGGCTTAGGCTGCTTGAGATATTCAGAACTGGTGTGCTTCAGAGCGACTCAGAAAATATTATCATGCCGCCTCACAACATTTCTAGGTCTGATAGATGCGATAAAATAAGAAAAGATACTCTGCCGAACAGATAGGTACCAAAATTCGTTATTTCCGCGCACAATAAGCGACCACAATAAAAATTGAGCTCCTCTAAATATACTCCCATAGTACATGCCACCATTTCACCCCAAAAATTTTACATCTTTTCACGGTTGGTGACCTAACACCCCCTGCCACACGCCCATGCGGCGGCTCGCGGGGTAGTATGTAGATGTAGATAAATACCAATGCAACTTATCAATGAACGCTAAAAAAATAATATAAACAAAAATTTCGCCAAATTTTGTTACTCAGCGTTATCACTTAAAAAGTGATTTTATGCTGTGGGTCTCAGATCTTTTGATGACAACAGCTCATATTTCTATCAAAAAAACTGGATGCCTTACCCAACGTATTTTTAACCCGAACCCCGGAAAAAAACGGTGATTTTTTTTCGAAAATGGTCGGTCGCGGAGGGTTTTCGCGGTCCACTGCCTCCCCAGTCTTCCAGTTCAACTCTTCCTCCCTCTCTCTCACCTCTACCCCTCCTTCTCCTCCTCCCTCCCCAACTCCCGATGCAATCGGAGGTCATAGTGAGTGCAATGAGAGTGCACGACGCTCGGCTTTCAAAAGGAATCCGAGTCCGCGTTTGAATCCAATGTGCCCGAATGTCAATCCGCGAGCGTTTTTATTTCGCTGTGACTTGGACATCGATGAAGAAACAAATCACGAATAGTTTATAATAAGCAATATCCATGACTTGACTTGAGAGCCGAGCCAAGAAATCCTACCACGAACCATAACTGAGCTGGTAAATGTATTGTTTTGATGAGATAAACGATTAATTTCGCCGATTGGGCTTCTGTTACAATAAATTGCTTAACTTTTAAAATTATTATCTAAAATTTCCATGAGTCGTTCATTCTTTTTTCCAGGTAAGCTAATGATTAAAAAAGGGTATTTTTCGCAATAGTTTTCTTTGCTAACGATTCGTGAGAACTATTTCAGCAAAAAAGTAAACACTTTGCGATCGTGAATGACATGATTCGATCAGGAATATTCTTTAAATTAAGACTTTTCCAACACTTTAATTTTCGGTATATTACCTATGGATGAAACATCAACGATGGCACAAGAGGGGATGTGAGCATACTGCAGAAAAGATTCGGCCAAAACAAAGTACGCTTAATGGGAGACTCATGTGTGAATGAAATTGAATATACGACTCTAATGGGAGAGTGGAGTTCCCAAGATCTTGAGTTGTGACATAGGATGAAAATTTATGCAAAGGAAGAAATGAGAACTCTAAGGCTTTAAAACTCAACAAAGCTGACGCATTTCTTTCCAAACAGATTTTGTGGAATTAAAAGTAAACATATGTACCATAAATATGCTCCAATTAGTATGAAGCTGCATAGGATTTAGAGTATTGCATTTATATTTTAAGCAATAGCGGTGACATTATATTTTCCTCTACAGTTAAATTTCATTATCGATTGCTCTTTCTTAAATTAAACAAACGGCAAATTTTATAAGGGACGAACGTCTCATTTAGAATTCTATTTTCACTTTTCTACTTCGACATATGGGAATTCGGTTCAAATGGATACCGTCCGAGCAGATGATGGATACGTTTATTTGAACAGATTCTCCGATGTTGAGACTGAAAGAGAGAATTTAATGAGGCGAAATTCACACCAGAGAATTTTGGGAAAATTTAAACCCGGCTTTCGAAGATTAATCCCAGTTGGATGTGACGGGGGGGGGAGGAGTTTCCGGCTTGGGGAAGGGGGAGTGAGTAGTGAGGGATCGTTAACTCGAGTGGTGGATGTGAGTGAGGATTGCGCGGAATCCCTCGGCAGGTTTTTGTAACCTTGAATGGACTTTAGGTAATAGGCATGGGATAGCACCCGATTAAGTCTTCCGACTGTGGAAAAAGACGAGGGAAAAAATCTCAGCCCCACAACAACAAGGCCTTCCCAAAACCAAACGCATTAATCGTCGCCTAGAAAGAAGTCATTTAATGGAAAAAAGTTGACCGTAGCGGACAACTGTGCGTTGAGTAGGTAATGAGTGCGGTGTGGTCGCGAATAGCGCTCGCGGGCGGCGATGGAAGAGCGAGCAATGAGAGTACGACAGGCAAGCGTTTTTCGCGAACAAACCGCGCAAGTTGCACGCACAATTTTCTATCATGCGATTGTGGAAATGTATATGTGCGAAAAGCTATAGCATGAATATGTATTGTATAATAATGTCTCTGCTACCAAATATAGCGTTGCCTTGAAACCTATCAAGCTGAAGGCGTGAGGAATACAATTGAACGCGCGTTTCATTCATGAACGACCGCTCTCGACTGTGTAGTCAGAAGTAATACACGCAGTGAGTAGTTGACTATTTAGAACAATTTAAACCCCCACACACTGGATGACATTTTCCCAGCACGTATGATAACCCCAATCGTCTGACCACAGTGGGGCGGCGACTGACACTATCACGTGATAGTGTCACGTAAAAGCACGGAATACGGAAATGAGTCATGTCAATTACAGCATTCGGCCTATTGGGACAGGTTTCGTGCCCGGCAAAAGAGGCAGCAAGAGAACTGCGGTCGTCCTCCTGAGAAATCTTTGCCCGCGAGTAACAGGCAAATGCCGAGTCAGAAGAGAAACGAAACAATCAGAATAGTCACGTGGAATGTTAGGACTATGCTAAGGGTAGACAAGTAAAAGATTCAAAAGAAAGAAATGTAGAGGGTGGGTGGATAAGTTATGGGCTTGAGCGAAGTAAGATGGAAAGATAGTGTATACTCTTGGAGCGATGGCTACAGAGTTACACATATCGGATGGGTTGACAGTCATTGTAGAGTTGCATTCTTTATGAACAGGAAATTTGGTAGAAAAATGGTCAATGCAGAACAGATGCATGATACAATAATAGTCGTTGACTTAAAGACAGATCCAATAAAATGGTTGTAATCCAGGTTTATGCGCCTTCCTCGAATCATAGAGAGGAAGAGGTGCATAGAGTAGGTATATGATCAGATGGAGGAAATAATTGATAGAGTACATGAAAGTGAGCAGTTGGTAGTAATTGGAGATTGAAACGCGGTGATGGGTGAAGCGAGATGTGGACAATTATGGTCTGAGAAGGAGATATAATGCGGCGAGAATACTCTAAGAGTTTTGCCATTTTTTTTTTGGAATTCAAGACACTACTATCATTTTTACTTCCTTTGCCTATCATAGCTAAATTCCTTAATTTTAAACTCAACAATGTAAGGATTTTTAAGAAGAAGGGCAACATGGAATTTAGTTGCGTTTTACATTAAGGTATCCGACTAGGAGAAAGATCTCAAATCCTTCAGTCTTAGCCTTAATCTTCAGCCTTAATTACGCCATGTGACAGCCTGATTCCCTTCCACACCGTCGTACGTCGTCATTATTGCACCTCATTTTGTTGAAAGTATAGGTCTTACGGAGATTTGTTTCCTGAGTAAATCTCCATGAAACCTTTAAAGCGATGTTGGCAAAAGCAACAGGATAATACACACAGTACGATGCTGCATACTAGCTGAACAGCTTGGAGTATTCCCATATATAAAGTAACACTCTGATGTCGCCTGCATACATTTACCTGTATGTGGGAAATGGAGTCTACGCTGCGTGAAACTAAGCATACAATGCACATGTTTGACTATAGTGTTTCTTCATAGGGCCCAAACTGTCGAATGAATGTGGAAATCTCTCCGTTCTGTAGTAGTTCCGTAGTTCTGTAGTTCCGCCCCGAGTACGCCTTCCCTCACCAAACCCTGCGATGGGTGGTTCGTTCGCCACTCACCAGGGAGCGTAGGAATCGAGTTCAGCGAGCAAACGAGGAAATCATTCGGGTGAGGAATTCAATAAGACGGCCGCGGCGCGACTTTCTAGCGCGGACGAGGAAAAAGATCTGATTGGCAGTCCCGCTCCGTGCGCCGAATTAATGCGTAGGCAAAGCAAAGAAGGATTGCAAGGGGGCGGGGAGGGGGGGGTGAAGGGTTGGGGAGGGATTACTCAGACTCGGGTTCAGATCCTCAGACGTCCACGTTTCCACAATGCGTGGAGCCGCCGCCGAGAGCAAATCAAAATTGGTGACGAATCGTCAAATTATTGCGCATTATTATAGCTCCTCGTTCTAAAAATTACTAGCTACCAATAAGAACTTTATTATTTACGGGATGTATGATTGTTGTAAACGCAATAATATGCCTGAAAATTATTAAAAGGTTTGTGTAACTGATGATAAATTCAATGAACTAGTTTACCCATTTCAGGACCACATGCGTAATAATCATGCCTTTAAAAATTTAAATTCATGATTTCTCATTCGTCTCGTCAATTCATATAGCTTTTTATTATTCCTCATGACTTATGCTGTATTTATATAAATAATAATTTTGTACTTGAACAAGTAAAGAAAATATTTTCACATGCTTTGAGATAATTGAAAAGCATGTTTTGATTGTAGTGCACTCGAGAAATGAAATCATTCATAAAAACACAGTGAGATGATTGCAAACTGTCATTAAAATTTCTATGGACTATCGCAATCCTAAAAACAATTTCAATAACTTCGATTTCAGATTCGTATTCGACGACGGAAGAAACCTATGTAAACCTAGTTTGGTTTCGATTGGACAAATTTACTTACGATGGTCAACTTTTCAGGGTGCCAGGACCACTGTGCACCGCGGAAGCATGTGGCAGATGGTGCTAGAACAACATCCGTGAATAGGAAAGGGGCTAGGAACTAGGAACAGGAATAGAAATGGAAGTGCATCGTTAGGAATATAGATCATCGCTGAAATAATATCCTATATGTCACACTGTTCAAATGCATACAATTATCAAGTGATTTTAGACCAGCATGTGGCCTCCATGTCACTTGTTGCTCCCAATCTAACGCTTACATCGTCTATGTTACACATTCCTTCCACTCATAGCAGTTTTGAACGAAGTGTGCGACTAATGTTTGCATTTTGTATATTTTTCTCATTAAATCTTTCTGTGCCAGGAAATACAACCAAGGGCTCCACTGAAATCTTCTTACCTAAAAGACACACATCTTACTGCTCTCACAACATATTACTAACACCTAAAGATAGGTAATGCAAGGATAATTTATGACGTCACGCTAAAGCTCAAAATGACCAATTCTCCTTCATGTGAGAAGTGAACTCTCTTCCCTGAAACACCTTTTTAAACTTTTCGATACCGCTTGCAATTTGTGCGACGGAAATAATACCATTCGTTGTTCTTTAAACAATCCCTCTCTACTTCCGAGTGACATCACGTGACAGACTTCAAGGCCTGACCTCTTCCCACTCGCCTGTTTGGTTCCGCGGAATACAAAGATTACCTCGAGTAAAATAAATCTATGACTTAATGGCTTACGTTTGAAGTTATAGTGGGTCGCTGGAGCAAGTCTTATTCGCTTTCCACGTCACTGTATGCGATCACTTAACCTGTTGGTGATAAATCAGGTATTTGGTAAGAGTACTTTAACTAAATACAACACTGCGAGTCACCACATGGGCGTTTGGCGGGGGTTGTTTTGGTACACCAGACATGTAAAGGTGAAAAAAAAGATTATAGGGAGATGAAATTGTGAAGTGCATTATGGGTCTGTTTTAATTGGAGCTCACTTTACATTATGGCCACTTCGTGAGCGTGGAAAAACAAATGTTTGCACTCATCTGCTAGACAATGTATCTCTTGAATCATATCCCTTTTGTCGAACCTGGAGATAGAGTGCGGCGTCAAAATTTAATTTTCAGTGTCGCTCTGAAATACGCCTGATTTGAATTTCTAAAGCAATCTAAGTCAAGGGTGCAGCCTCCAAGTCTTTAGCAGCTACCAACCTAATCCCTCTTAAAGCTGTGAAACATTATGTTCTAGATTGTGTCGGCTTTCGACGAAGCGCGTAGATTTCCTTCGTTTTCTGTTTATATTTCGGGTTCTATCTTTCTCGGATTCAATTATTCGTAAAATTGTAACGATAATGGAGTTTTTCCAAGGCCGAGAAAAAATGCAAAGGAAGCCCAGAAGTTCTAAGGCGATTACATTGGAGAGATTTGCAGTGATACTCAAGATAGTCCGTGGTAACAAAATTCAAATTCCCTTGAAGTTGTAAAGGGAAATTCAAATCGCCAGATCTTTTTTTTTTTTTTTTAAAGCCGTAATATTATTTAATCAGCATTATTTTAATCCGGAATTGAAACTGCAAAAAAAATTAGCCAAAGTCAGAAAGGAAACTGCTGCATCAGTCACTTCTAATTGATGAATGAATCGATCATCCGCTCCGGAGGGCACGTCGTTATGAGCTGGGACACGATCGATCACGTATTCCGCCGTTGATTTACAACGCAAGATTCCAGAGATAACGGAATATCTGCTCTTATGCAATTAAAACTGGAGTGAAATCTATTAAGTGATCCCGGGCTGGTGCACTGATTCTCGATTGCACCACGAGATGGAGCTGATTGGGCTCCCTCGTTGGACGCCGCACAGCAGAGCTGTACGCCTAAAAAGTGGCCAAAAATTCCTAAATCGACCCTTCATACCTCAAATTCTATGTAAAATATTGTCTAGAAGTGAGTAGCGTCGCCAAAAAATGCATCTGACACGTATGCAGGTATTCATGCACATATATGTGCTTACATCAGTGTTGAAGTGACAAGGTTGCAACTCGCCCGTAACCTGGACGCAAACCGAAAATTCAACTTTTAAGTCCTACCGTAATACACACACAGCATTGATTTTAATTTCGGAAAGCGGATTCGCCTTCTCAATACATGTAAATTTCAAACGTGCATTTTAAAATTGTACTAAACAAGCTCCAATAGCGTGATTTTCAACCTCTCATGCTGAATATCTATGTAACTCATTCGTTCATATTTTGAATAAAAAATTAAATACGTTGTATTGAACCTCAACGAAGGACAAAATGACATGTGGCGATGTGCAATTCTAGCTATCACTTTAAGACAAAAATTCCGCTGCGCATAACCGTGCAAATAAACAAAATAAGGGCTTAGTTAAACGTTCTCGTCCTACGCCAATAGCTTGCATATCTAATCAATGTGTGTATCAATGTGACTTCCTAAATGCAATTACTACCTATGTAAAAGCCGCGGCAATGTGATAGGCGATCCGACTTGTACGAAACCTCAAGGTGTCATTCCAAATGAGATCACCTAACACCGTGCGCATCTACGACGCAGATTACCTTAATTTTTTTATTTAGACATCAGTAAAGGCCGCCTGTACTTTATCAGATTTTTAGAGAAGAAAATCGTCCCTGTAGAATTTTTAAAATAACTATTAGTTCAAAACGCAAATTTCTAGTTTTGACAGTGACTGCTCAAACGTATTACATTTTTCTAATTTCTCAAGTAATTACTTCGAATGTAGATTCAAATCATAGACTATAATTACTTATTCAAGCATTTGAAATAGTAAATAAATTGCTATTGTAAACTTGAAAAATATCTGCACAATATTGCTATATTTGACTCGTTTTCGTCCAATTAGACCGCTAATAACTCAAAAATACAACTTTCTCAGTCTTCATAATTTTCAGATGGCAGAGCAACAAAGGCAAAAGAGTCGTTTCCTTTCCCAATGATTCGTTCAAAAAGGCTTGTGAATGGAAAACTTGAACCCACTAATTTAATCGCTAGCAGTGATATTTGGTTAGGACACATATTCGCGAAAATCTTCATTCGCAAGCTCATCCATCAATAATTAAATATGACAAGCAGTTGTAACGTGTGAAAACATAACCAAGGAATGTACCAATTACTCAGAAACCGAAATAAAACGAAGATTTTTACATGAGAAAACAATGGTGTAGTTTTGTTTCAAATTCCCAAAATCGAAGAATCCCATGTAATATCGTTAAACCCATATGAGGATGAAGTAGTTTAAGGAAATATTATGCATTTATATTATTTTGGGGAAAATTAAATTTAGTATTTCTTATTTCTAACCCTCCTTTACTTTACAAAAATTTGGTTCCTTTATCTCTCATCGTACTTGATAAAAAGTGGTTTGTGCTATTTTTGCCCTCATTCATTTATGCGTAAATTTTGCATAGGAATAGTTGCTACATTCGTAATATGCAAATGCAGGTCAAAATGACAAAAATATTGCACCATGCCGATTTGGATTTTTGGTAATTCAATGTTATTTGAACGCGAATCTTTATGGTACATGACAATCACATCGTAGCCATTCGATTATATGTCAACAGATTTTCTTTTAACCACGAAATAACATATTTCATATAAGTATCATTGTTGCTGACAAATATCACGTTGCGATGCAGATTCGCAAGAACTAATTTTAAACAGAATTAACGCCTAAGTTATTAATACCGCAACGAAAACAAGAGGCGTATACTGCTTTAACTATTAACCATTAAAGGCTGAATTTTAAAAGGATTTTCTCAAATATCACTCAGAAAGGACATCTTTAGCATACAATGGCTGGAAATAACCCATATTTGCTGATAGTCAACTCAAGCATTAAAATATTTGTACTTCAATGAGCAAACAATGGCGCTTCATCACCTATCAGAGACGCAAACTACACATTGTCCAAAATAACTACGCCCGGTACCATATGTTACAAATTTGGGAATATTTTAAAATATAAATCTTTGATTATTTCCATAACCACCCGTATTTGAAACTCCACCGCCAAAACAGATACTCATATGTGACGAGGGACTCAAGAATTTTATTTTTCAAATTACTTCAAACATAAATAAAAGCTCTCAGATCACTCACGATTACCGCTGCAAACACAATAACACAAGAAATATTTTATTCCAGAGTTTCTCATTTAGGGGTGTCTCCTCCAGTTTTTCATTCATTTTTTGGGGGTACGTGATAATAGATCGATTTTTTGTTTACATTAAGGTTACATGTTTTTGAGTTTATACAACTGTAAATTGGTTGAGATATTTTTCTTTTCCATTTATTTCATTTACACTTTACATAAAAGAAAAACTGAATGAATAGGACACTTCCGAGGCGCAAAGGGTGTGGGACGGGTATTATCGAAGGAAATATAGAGGAATAAGCCCCAATAGGAAGGGTACACCTGGTATCGGCGGATTACTTTGGCTTGCATTTCTTCGGAATACGACAAGTTAGTGAATTAGCATTAGATAGGGGTGGATGGAGAGCTCAAGTCAACCAATATAAAGATAAAGACCACCAAGGTGAGGTTTCATTTCTATCCAAACGTTATTAAAAATTGACAAAAAATTGGTTTAGGCCACTTTATTCTAAAATAAAATATTTTTTGAACTGATGTGAGGGTATACTAATTATTTCAGGGGTGTGGGGCATTACAACGGTTGAAAACCACAGTTTTCCTCCTATGAGTAACGATCTTATTCCGAAGAAATTAAAGCCAAAGGAATCCGCCGATACCATGCTTCCAGAATTGGGTTATTTCAGCCAAAGAAATACGAATTGTCCTCACGCCTCATCGATTTTGAACAAACTCGAAGGACGAGTTTCAGCTGACAGCTAAGTGTGCTGAACCGATTTGCGAAATTTACATTCTTAGCCAAATTGTGGGACAATAAAAAGCTAAGGCCAACATAAATTTATACTTTCATTTTCCATAATTTCTATAAATAGTCCACTATAATGAGTATGCAAGCGTTTGCTCAAAGGAAAACGTGGAATAAAAAATCTTGATCTCTAAGATTAATGAGAATTGTAAATTTTGATTCTTGATTTGGAATAAATTTGGCATTTCTCAGACCTTGTGCGGGACGATATAAAGAACTTGGAACAACAAAACCAGAAAATAAACCCAAATAAAATGTAATATACCTCAGTTTCCTCTGTGCTGCACAGAAAGTTGGGCAGCAAAGCAGAAACATGTACCTCGAATTAGAAACGACATTTATTTGAGCATTGTAAGAGTGTACAAAGCTAGATAAATATAGAAATATATCTATAACAGAAAAACATGGCGCTCGGCCTATATCCAAAACGTTTGTAGAATAAGAAATTAGTTGGAAAGAGCATGACATCTACAAATACCTACGGAAAGATATCGGAAGTAGGCTTTGGAGTATAAGCCAAAGAGTAGAATAAGTGTCCGAAGACCAGGAATTAGATGGTAGAGTGAGGTTGAAATGCGATTAAAAACTAAAAGATTAAAGAAGAAGAAGAATTTCGATTCTGACATGTTTCAGGGAATTTTTCTCAATATTATAGCATTACTAACCAGAGTATATAAAAAAAACCTTTATTTTACATTCTTTATATTCAACTAACGTTGTCTATATACTGTGGTTAGATACACCGTCTCCTCGTACAGTAAACCTGAAGAGAGGGCAATATTTTATACAAGAGAAAACTCATTAGTTAAAAGAGTCGATTTTTCTGCTTCAAGCCCTTAAATTGATATGCGCAGTAGAGGACTGTGACATTTGATTTCAGGAGGTTCACTTGAAATGTGCTCTCCTTCATTTTAAATCCCTTTGTCTACGTCCAAGCTCGAGGTAATCAGCAGTCGCCATGACGAATTCCTCATCCCTCGACAACAATTTCTCCGTGCTCCGGTCAATGTGATGGCCTCACTCAGACCGATTTCAAGCTCTGCAATGCCACCAATTACCACACATGGTATATCTACAAAAGCCGTTGTATCTTTAAATAATGAGCTGACTTATCCTCTGTTTTTAATCGTAAACATGATGAGAGGCGAACCGTGGAGTGGAAAGAGGCTGCTTTCTTTTTATTTGGATCAACAGTTTTTGTAAAGCGCTTTTAGTGTTTTCCTATCAACTATACAGACATCTGTAGACCACATTCTCAGACGGCTAAAATTGTAATACACTGGTTTTCACTACAATGAACTAAATTTTCCAAACTTTACACGGCTTTATCACTTATGTTTAAGCAACGTATTTCAGAAATTGCAGAGAGTCAAAGATATTTATTAAAGTAAAAACTAAAAAACTCGTCTAACAATCAGCACAAGATGACATAACCTGCTCCCTTACAGTGCCATGTCATGTTCTATTCTTTGACAAACCCATTTCAGTAGTACTTTTAATCTAGCATAAATGTTTACCGTCATGATTTTATTGTAAAGTGATGATAACATTTCTCTTACAGTACAAACGCTTCTGCATTGATGATGCTTCAAGGTAACGGAGGATTTCCCGCAATTGCGTGAGTCACACAATTGGATAAATTGCAAATTTTTTCAAATGATTTTGAAAATTCTCCTTTCGCTGATGGAATGCAATAGCAATGAAGAACTCTTAAGGCACTAGAAATGCGGAAATTCCAATAATGAATATTTAATGAGATATTTTTTATAGCGACGGATGCCGACTACGCCGCACCACCACATTGATACATTTCACTTCAATTTTCTCAGTAAAAATCTTATGCTCTAAAAGTAAGGCTCTTTCAAACAGTAAAAGTAAGTTCCAAAAGAAAGAAAAGTTAAGGTCTAAAAGTAAGGCTCTTTAGGTAAAAGATAGATATTTTTTAATCTTAAAAAGCTTCCCGAAATTTTTCGCTCTAGTATTCCATGAGTTTCTATTGGAGAGAAAATTACCATTTTTCGACGTGATGATCCAACACTCCACTGAAGGAGACTATGTAATTTCAAGTCAATTGGATAGAGAAAGAGCAGGGAGCTGAGAGTCACCTTGGGGTAAGCCAAAATGGAGATTTGACGCGACCATTCATGAGACAGAAAGATGTCGAAGACAGACGAATCCATCTCAGACATTGTTACTATGCCATTCTTGCTGACACATGTGCATCATCTACTCTAAACATCAAAGCAAGTTTCAGATGATTCACAGATTGCGCTTAACTAAAGGTTAGTATTCAAGCGATGAAGAAGTCAAGTTATTCACTGCATGTAGTTCTTTTTATTTTGCATAATCAATAAAAAATACTCATCATACACAGTCGAGATGACCGCAAAAAAAAGAGAAAAGATAATAAAAATCCTTATTTGTTCGTGTTCTTATTTTGAAATCTTAAAAAAATATTCTGATGAAATTGCTCAAAATGTTACACTCGTGCAATGTAACTATCTTTACAACCGATAACAAAGTTTGAGCCCATTCTCACATTCAAACATAATGGGATTACATGGCCAAGATGTATCGATTGTGAATGATAAACTGCTTTTGCAATAAAGAAAGCAAATCCTGTGTGATTGAAAATCAACTTAGGACGCTTCTAGGAAAGATAGAGGCAAGGAATTCGTTCCAATGAATGATAATTATACAAGCGACTAAGAAGTAGTATCACTTTGGTCGATAGTATTCAATGTTTCATTAAAGACGACTCGTAATTGTAATTGTTACTCCTCGAATTATGAACAAATCAATTTACCGCTGAATGAGGCATAAAATAGGGGTTTTCAAAGTGTGGATACAAAAAAAAGGGTTCATTATTTTATTATTTTTGGCTTTCAAACCATTTAAAATTGCCATCAAAGATTCCATTCTGTACGGGGAACATTGTCCCATTATGAAATTCTAGAGATTGCTTCCCTTTGATAATACATTGCTGTATTTGTTAATACCTCGACCTTATTTACAAAAATAAAATGTAATTAAAATATATATACTATTACATAGAGGTCAATTTACTCGAGGTTTCGAGATGAAGGATAGGGTTTCATTTACCAGTCACACTACATATATCAAGGGATGTCTGTCTGTAATTAAGCTCCCGAATGTAAAACAAGGGGAGCTCAATTTTCGCATCGTTTTAGAACCTTTAATCAAGAGTCCAACAAAAAGAAGATTCCACCACTATACGTATACTGTTAAATAAATCAAAAACTACAGATAAATAAATGAATGGATATATATTTTGGTTGGTTTTAGTGTAGCTACGTAACCGGAACATAGCCTATCAATTAAATAAGTTCACATAGGACCTTTTTCCGCAGGAATCTTTAAATAAATTATATCCAAACGACGGATTACAAGTGTAGTGCACAATAATATAAAAACATGTCACAGGCATGGCTAATATAAACACAGGGAACACCAAAAAAGAAAACTCACGAGATTTTTAACATTTCGGCGGTTCGACACAACCGCCTTCTTCAGAATATTAGGTGATCATCATCATTCATTATCATTATGTTCACCTAATATTCTGCAGAATTTTAGGTGATATCACCTAATATATATATTTTTTTCATAAGACTTCAAAACTTCTAGTCGAGGGTTGGATCCGGAGATTGACTATTTTCCACGATATAACGCCCGGCGTTTTTCTCTTTGTTCGTTTCTCTCGTACTGTGAACACTAGACATGTTTATTTGATTGCACTCGCACTTCAGAAGAAATATATTTCAGGAAAATGAGGACACAGCGAAAAAAAACAAATATGGATCCATCATTCAGGTTTAGCGCTCCACTCGATATGCATTCACATATGGAGTTTACCCATTCATAAATCTTTGATTCGATTGAGAAATGGTGTACGCAAAAAAATTGCGGCGTTTTACTTGGTCATGTACCTAGTAAATTACCTAAGTATATCTGATGCATAAATGAAAAACTTTGCAATTTTCCGCAATATAATATTATATATATTATATATTGTGGAATATAATTAATACTATATTGTGGAAAATTGAAAAGTTTTTATGCATGCATCATGCATAAGTTCAACACAATTTCGCAAGAATGTTTGGATTATACTAGGCAAATCTGTCTGTAACGCTGCTTGTGGCGCTGCGATCGAGCTCTCGTCACATTCACGCATCCATTTGACTTTTCGTTTCATTGCAGATCTTTGTTTATATCAAAATGTAATATAAAGTAAAGATTGTACGACATTGGGTGAGGAACCTATAGTAAGAAAGTGGAATAGGAAAAGGAATTATTTTATCACCGAAAGTTGTTTTTTAGTTGAAATTAAGAAAGTTTTTATTGAGTGTATTGACTTCTAAAAAAATGTTATCGTTTTTCACTAATCGTTCCCATTACAACCATGGTGATTGATGAAGTCGAGATTCAGTAAGTTTCCATTTACTGCGATCACAATAAAAGGATTATATCAATCCTACTTGTACATTAATTTTTTTTTCTTCCAGTTGAAATACAACAGGCACCCCGCTCCAGAATACCAGATCCCGCCGCAAATACCTACTCGGAACATTTCTTTTTTCTATCTTTGCCACAAACCTCTATTTTTTCTATCTTTGTCCAACCTAATTGATAGGTTTTCTGCAAGAACTTCCACTCATACTATGGTTACTAGAGCATAACCTAGTAACGAATTTCCACATAGAAAAAAATCATCCGCCTTGACCAGGATTCGAGCCCGGATCCCTCGATTTCCGGCCGAAAGCTTTAGCCAGTTAAGCTACCGATATAACAAAGAGGACGCCTCGGTAGCTTTAACTGGCTAAAGTACTCGGCCGGAAATCGAGGGATCCGGGCTCGAATCCCGGTCATGGCGGATGATTTTTTTCTATGTGGAAATTCGCACATGTGTGCACTGCGGGTGACTCCGTAAAAGTGGAACTCCGTGGCTAGTCCCGGCGGATTGCTTGAAATTTGTCATAACCTAGTAACCTTCAACTTCCGACCCACCGAACCACTACATTTCTTAAGTTGTTTGTCGTGGCCGCCGCTTCACAACTTTGGAATTCTATTCCAATTGATGTGAAGAAATCTCGCTCGTTGGCAATTTTTCAATATAAATTGTATGAAATTTTATTGAATTAATGTTTTCCAGAATAGTTTAGCCTGGTCAGTATTTAATTCGCATCGCCAATTTTTTTTGTTAGACATAAATTGTTTTATTTTTCTCATGGTCTATATTTTTTATCTTGTATCTCATATATCATCATCATCAATATGTTTAAACCTATCTCTGAGTTCAGCTGTGTAACATGTACAGTTATTGTTTTTCAATTAGAGTAGCTGTTTTTGTCTTTTTCTTTATATATTTTTTGTGAATTTATTTTTTGATTTGAACTAAATAATATGTTCATTTGTTTATTACCTCGTTGCTATATTATTATATTATCTCATTGTATTTTTGCACTAAGGGACCTGTCCCAGAGTAAAATAAATGACGATTCTATTATTCTATTCTCCCAGTATTTAATAAAGACTGTCTTACGTCGGAGTAACTTTGAAGGACGATCGTTGAGTGGAATGTGGGCGTAGGAATGCATAAGGAGGGGTCGAGGGAGGGTGGAGGGAGGGAAGTAGGGAGAGAGGGGGAGGGGTGGAGCAGACGTCTCTCAGCGGCGTTGGACTCCTTATCTCGTACTCCTCTCGAGAGAAGTGCTTGTCCCGAGAAAGGATCATTTTTCACGTCTTCCTCCGTCGACCTACGCTCACAGTTTCGCTTCCTACGCCACCTCAGAGCCCTCTCCCACTCCCTCTCGGCACACTCCTCCTCTGCGGAGCCGAAAGGATTCCTTCAACTTTTAAATTAGGGAGAGAAGAGAGGGAAGGAAGAGAAGAAGACGAGAGAGAGAGAGAAAGGAAGGAAGGAAGAATAAAGGGGTGAACGGGTGGATGTACACACTCCTTCCGGTCTGAGGAAATGAGATGGGGGGAGAAGAAAGAGAGAGAGTGTGTCTGGGGAGTGGTGGAGCGGTGGCGCCCACGGTGGCGGTGCGCCCAAACTAGAGCACTCGCGCGCGTGGCTGCTTCCCCTTTGATTAAAAATGAAGGGAAAACCGGCTTAAAGGTGTGACGAGAGAGGGGAAGAATAAAGGAAGCGCGAATCTGCCGACGGCCACTTCTTGAGCAGGAGGACGTGATATATTTGATTAAGCAATCTTCCGAATCGCTTTTGTTTCTGGATAGCAGAGAGGATCTAATTCCAATCTCGCATGGAATCTGCAAATCAGATTGGTAACTCATGACCCATCGGAGCGAGAGTTTTTCGGGGAGCAACATTCTAAGTGTCCCTGAAATTGTTCAAAATCCTGGAGAGGTGGGAGGATACATATATAGCTTACATAGCCGAAGAAATCGGTGCGAAGTCGAGGGATCCGTGTTCGAGTCCAGGTCAAGGAGAATGCTATTTCCTCTCCGCCATTTCGCACTTATGATCAATTGCGGTTGGCGCCGTAAAGGTAACAGCAGGTACTCTAAAAAATTTTTCAAAATATTTGTCGAACAAACTGAATGAAAATTAGTTGTTAAATGTAGTTGCAATTTAAGTATGGCCAGAAAGGTAAATTCACAAAAATTCTAAAGGAAGCAAATAAGCTGCAAAAGAATTCACTTACACAACAATTGTTGAAATAAAGTACGTACGAATAAAAACTGACAGATGTGGAATAAGTTGGCACACGAGAAAGATGAGCGTCAAGGAAATGCTAAAAGTACTAGTACATGTTTCATTTGAAGCGAAAAAGAAACTTAAAAGACTCGGCGTAATATTTGAACCGTCTCAGGTTGAAAAGAATGGCAGGGATCAAAGTGTAGAACGTTGAATCCCAATTATATTGTCTGACTTGATTGCCCTAAAAATATCAAATTAAGAAATCAAAAGACCTTTGAGGGTGAGAAGATTTGAATGGCTTATTAGAGAACTCTTTGAGCCCTTTCATAAGTCTTTTAGTACTTATAGGAGTTGATGTTTAGAGTACGTTAGACAGTAACAATTCTTTGAGCGTAATGATTTTTCAATCCATATGAACTACGAATATGCTCTTTTCTTTTTATTATCACCTGACAGATTCCAATTTGCAATATATTCTGTAAAATAAAAATAATTAAAAAAACAATAAAAAAATACATTAGTAGCCTTGAGAATGGGTAACGAGTCGGAACCCGAAACGTCGGCTGCCTATGAATATCTTACCCGGTGGCGAGCCCGAGAAATGTACAAAAAAAATACATTGTTGCACAGCTGCAGAATGCGCACTGTATTTTCCGCGAGTTTTTGCAAAATATATCTGAAGAATTATAAACCTTACTTCAGTCACTACAATTATCCATTAAGTTCCAGTTGGACGCTGACGTGGATGGTTATTGTTCATACCCATGCAAAGAATGCTCGTCAGAGGAGGCGCCTCTAAGAAAAGGAGGTTTTCAAATTCACGGTGAATTAAGTGATTGATTTAGACTGACTTGCTGGTTCGAAAAAAATTTCCATGAGTTCAGGATGAATGAATAGAAACGTGCTTATCCTAGACTGACAAAATAAACATCAATGAAAAAAAGTTATCGGCACATTCCCTTTTCACGCCTCATTCCCAACGAGACTTATTCTACACCAAACTAACTGCTGTTGACCTTAATACATTCCTAAATTTCATGGTGGTGGGCAATGGAATAGGTTCCTGCTCACATTGCTGTGAGCGATGAGTTCGACAGGGTGTTTGAAAGCATGTTTAAATTCGCAAAGTTTTCATATGTACATTAATAATAATCGAGATGAATCGGAGAATTCTTGATGAGAGATTTCTATTAGTTCTCCATCTGCTCATATAGCTCTGCAACAGCGGTTGTGGAATGGGGGGGATGAGGTTCATTTACATCTACATACTATTCCGCGAGCCACCACACGGGCGTGTGGCAGGGGGTGTTAGGACACCAGCCGTGTATAAGTATGTAGTATGAGATGAAAAGAGAATTCACTTTGTACTTTCCAGGACTGTTTATTCTTTCCGTTTGTTTTTGACATTTTTTGTCACTATCAAGGTCTTCGACTTTACGTACGTAAGACGTACCTTTATAATGACAAAAATTGTCAAAACCATAGACGGAAAGAATAAAACAGTGAGGAAAGTAGTGAGTTATCTTTTCGTGTGTTGCTTTTCCACAAAGTAAAGCCTGAAACTATAACTTGTACACAGTATGAGGTTTTGGGAGGGAAATCGTGAATGGTATCATGAGTGTGTTTTTGGTGGAGCTCCGGTTTCATTCTGGTCACTTATTGCGCGTGGTAAGAACGAATTTTCGTTCCTAACTCTTCGGCAAAGTATCTCTCTTATTTTATCTTTTCTATCGGACCTAGAAATATAGTGTAGCGTCAAAATGATATTCTCTGTGTCGTTCTGGAACATACTTGATCTGAATTTCTCTGGCAATCTAAGTCTAGCGCGCAGCCTCCGAGTCTCTAGCGCCTCCTAACCCAATATCTCTAAAAGCTGAGAAATTCAATATCTCCACTCGAAGCTGTTCCTAACGAAACGCGCTGCTTTTCTTTGCATTTTATTAATTTTTTTTGTCTTTCTATCCATGGTCTCAAATTCTAGAGGGGTATCCGAGGTGTGGCCTTACCAGAGCGAAGTAGCATATCTCTTGTACTTTTTCATCCGAGGACCTTCCTAGTATACGCTTGATAAAACCTAGTTTCTTTAATGCTAAGCCGAATACCTTTTGTATGTGTGTTCACGATATATCTGACGTTAATGTGATTTCATGATATTTGACATTTTCTGAGGACTTTATTTTTACTACACCCACAGTGTAGATTTGGCGTTGGTGCGAGGAGTTCTGCAGGAAGTGTTCAGTGGTGCATTTACTAAGATTTGGTTCTAGCCCCCATTCCTGGCACCATGCATGAACGTTGTTTGGACCCGATTATATACTCTCTGAGTCTGTGTCTTCACTAATTTTGCAAAGATTCCCATATAGTCAGCAAATTATGTTAGTTTACTGCTAACACGAGAACCTACAATACATAAATAATTTACAAGAGAGGGCCGATCATGCTTCCTTGAGAAATACCGGATATGACTGTAAATATATCATACTACCAATAACTACTCTTTATTACGAACACTGAGAAAGTTCTACTGCCAATTTACTCTTTTTATATTTTCGCCGCACGATTGCAATTTTTATGTGATTTTTTGGTAAGGAACCTTGTCGAGTGCCTTCTTGAAATCGAGGAATATCGCGTCAACATGTGTTCGATTAACCTGACATTAGGATGTCGTGAAGGAAGAGCGCAAGCTATGTTTCGCGAGGCATACTCCTCCGGAAGCCTTGCTGCCTGTTATACAAGAAGTGTCGATTATCCAGGAAGGTCATGATTGAGCCAACAACTATGTGTTTGAGAGTCTTGCATAAAAGCGATGTTAACGATATAGGCCGATAATTTCCTAGGTCATGGTTGTATCCTCAATTAAATATTGGTGTGACGTTGGCTATTTTCAAGTCTTAGGGTACCTTTCCTTCGGATAATGATTTGCGTAGTATAATTTATAGGAATGGTATAATTTTGGCGCATACTCCTTAAGCCCACATCCCTTTCGATCTCCTTCTGGACCTGGTCTTTCGCCACTTTGAATTGAATGTAGGTGTTGAGTTATTCCATCGCGATGAATAATTATGCCAGAAATCCGCTAATTTATGTTAGGAATATCTGAATTATATACAATGTCATCCTTTACGAGTACAGTTTCGAAGTAATATTTTAGCTTTTTCGGTACTTTTGGTGAGTGCTATGCCGTTTTTATCAAATAAAGACTCCACTAACGATGATTCACTCTGGAGCTCTCTTGTGTAATACGAGAACGACTTGGGATTTTTCATTGAGTAATTCACCAGGGATTTTTTTCTGGAAGTTACTTGGGGTAGTGCGCATTATTTTCTTTGTTTTTGACCGTTGGGAAACATAAATTTCTATCGCCGCAAGCTCCATTGTTTTGTTACCTGACTTAATAGAAATGTATACAAGATGTGTAATTGTCTTGGTCTCCTTAGCTCCCACCTTACTTCGTGGTTATACTAACGAGGTTCTTTATCTCCCCGATACATCGGTGCTCTCATATTTTATTATAGCTATCTATTACGCGAAAGAAGGTTCTAACGTCCTTCCAAATTTGATGAAATAGCATTTTTCAAATAAGTAGACTTTATGTATAGGTTTTCCAGTATACTCTTCTGTGGTTTTCAAGATCGTAAAAAATTACTTTATGGTAGCTAATTTCTTCGAGGATACCGACGTATTTAATCACTGCGCGGTGACTGACTACTAAAAGGTCTATTTATTTCTAATACATTAGGCTACTTTATTTCCTCCCGTGGGTTCGTTAACAACTTGAGTTGGAGAGTTGTATGAAAGTGTATTGAGTTAGGCCAGGCTTTTATCACGCTTCCTTGAACTTGTTTCAACACTATGGGGTACCCATTTTATAGCTGAAAGGTTGAAATCTCCGCCGATAATTATCACGCTTTTGTGATCTCTCGAGGTTCAATGATGATATCTGAGTTTCAAATTGATATAAAACGTCAATTTTGGAATCTGGAGATCTATAAAAGGAAGAAATACGTATATTCCTCTTGCTTTGTTATTTAATAGTACCTACACCACGCGCCCTCTATTTTATTGCCGTCTAATATGTGCGTGGTACTCTTTAAATATGATTTAACTGCTAAGAAAACTCCTATCCGGTCAATTACGTCGACAGATGTTACACCCCGGTAGAAAAACTACGCTATCGCTAATATTCTCTGCAGGCCAGCTTTCGGTTGTAATTATTATTTCTGCATTTCAAATATGTGAATTACTTTCGTAACTGAAGTCAAAAGGCGGTAGGTTCACACAAATGGCACCACATTCTGCTCCTATGAATGAAAAAATGAGGGCATTGAACATATATTCGTGAAATTATCTGCATTATTTGTGTCTTAATTTTGCTTTTTAACAGGTGACCAATTCCTCTCCGAAAACTGGATTTAAAAACCAAACAAATAAAAATGTCCAATTTAGTACCTGTTTTGAGTCACGTAGTCAGAGCCACCTTAGCCCTACAGCTAAGACTGAAAAATACGAAAAAATATCCCATGGTTGTCGCTAGGTCGTCACTCGACATCATTTAAGGCAGTTCAAGCGAGATAGTTCTCTAGTCATAATAGAGACTATATCCGAATGATACGTTTTAATTTCACCAGCTGTGGGACACACCAATTCCATTATTAATGGTGCAATAATATAGTTTTACATGATGGAATTGGTAAGTAATTAAATGAAAATATCTAAATAAGTCTTTAACTTTACTCATTTTTTTCGCGCGGTGAGTTTGAAACTCGATCAACACGGAAGGTTTTTAGTGATACCCAAGAACCTACTGTAATGACCATATGGTAAATTTTAAAAAATAGTTGAGAAAACATGGAAACTGCACGCTGTTAGTATTTTTACGACATCTAAGCGTTAGAAATTCCTTATTTTGAAAATATTGTCGCTCTGAAGTGCATACACGCACCATTTTCCATGCATATTTTTCTTTAAAATGAGACCAAATTCATTGATTTCTAAGTAAAATGATATTTCGCTCGGACTGCCTTAAAAAAGAGGAAAAGATTAAAATTCGCATCGACTCACTTCACCCGCTGGTCACCCCTTCGCATGAGAGAATCATCCTCATCATAAATCATTCAATGCTGAGATGGGTCGACTGCAGCCGTCCTTTCCTGTTCCCGTTTCTCGATTCCTTCACGCCCAACCCCCACCCACTTCTGCCTCCTCCGTTTCGGTCGACCCTAGTGGTGCTCGTCCCTCGGCCGTTGTTGCACCACAACACCTCCTCTCCCTTCCACATTAGCTTCGACTATTTTCCCTCCAGAGGTCAGGGAAAATTATTTCAACCGTGGAAGTAATTAACGATGTTTCCATTTCAATGGAGATCGGTGAGAGCCCATTAAAGAGAGTTTGAGGTTTGTAGACCCTTCAAACTCTCCGCATTCTATCCGGGTAAAATTCGAGTAAGAGCTGCTCGCCTCCATTGTGTTTAGAGAAACATGACTCTCCAGTTTACGTTAGAAACACGTGCTTTCAACAGTTGGCGATGAAACAGTAGTGGTACAAGGATTGAACAGAGGACGCAAAACGACCCATAATATCATCTTGAGAAGCCGCTTGATCGTGAACGAAAGACATTAGGAGCACAACAAGTAACCCTAATCCACACTCTCTTCTGAGCGTCATATTCTTGACCAGAATGTAAACATCGGATGAACCAACGAATATGAATCTCCATCAAAAAACATTCACAGCGACCAAGCTTTTGCTGTGCCTGCTATATTATCGTCAAGACTGGAGATTTCGGAGCAATACATCATCTTCCAGTGATTGTCTGCTTAAAATAATTTTATTGCAAACTTTGCTCTACCGCATTTAATTATCTTGAGCTGAATTTCTCTTTGATCTGACCGATTTTTTGGATGGTCAGATTCGCGTCAAACTTTTTACACTTGTTCTCATAAGCTTTTAAAATAGAAAGTGTATCACACCGATTCATTTATTGCCAATTTAATGCTATTTTAACTAGCAACCTCATTAAAAATTATTTATTACACAATAATTCGATTAAATAAGAGCATATTTATTCCTTAAAAGAGTAACGACGTAAAAGCTACACTTTTTATTACTGTAATTGATACTGACGTTTATAAAGATGCCGCAATAAATCAACAATTTGAAAGGAACATACTTCGATATGATTTATCTATATTTCAAACACCGTGCCGAAAAAATCATTAATTGGATTTAATAAGGGTAAATATTTAATATATGTAATTATTACTTCCTTTCCATTATGAATCACGAGTTCCACCACATAATTAGATGTTTATAAATGAAATTTGGTCCACGAATACTTCTTTCGGCTTACTCAAAAAGTTAATAACATGCGCATTCAATGACTCCCGATTACCGCTCCAGCCACCTTAAACACATTCATTTAGACCAAGTACTTGATCGTGCACGTCGAAGATAATGTAATGCATAGACGTTTAAGCCGTAAAAAAATATTTCTAAGTGAAAAATAGCGATATGGCCGTTAATTTGTTCACAAATATCAATTGATTGAGCTTCGGAGTTCAAGGGGATCAGTCGTGCGCAATCAATTTGGACGGCAAACTACGGTGAAGCAAAGTACGTCTCCCGCACTACTAGTGATGAATACAGCTTTGTCATCTCACGGCGAAGTTCAAATAAGAGCGATCGAACGCGAGTAATGCTCGGGAGTCTTCAGGATATTGGATATTACTTAAATATTGAAATACCCACAACCAACGCATCTGGTGTTCAATCTACGAAGTTCAAATTTCTAGAGAAAGTGCAATATCCACAGTAAAGTTGATTGATCAAAAATGAAGAGGAAATTTCATTCACCCTATGCAACTAGCTACGACGAGTAGGTATGCCGCTATCGCTTGGGGACCAACTCCGAAAACTTATTCACTTGGGCTAATATAGAGCGGCAGAATATTGGCTCAAATGACTAGGAGCTGACTGCAGAGAACGCAAAGCGGCGTGAAAAACTCACTAATGCTCAAGTTCGTCTCAGTCATAATGGCGCAGTCGAGAGATATGCAGCCAATCAGGGCAATCAATGCAGCGATGCCTTTTGGTTAAGGGTATTACGAGGCCGAAGAATCCATGGTAGTGACCTTGTCTATATCATAATATTGATGAATAAATTATTATATTTTTAATTCTGTATTTATTGCTTTATCGTTACTATGACTGGATACTGATTTAAACTTACATCAGAGGTACAATTGTTTTTGATGGCTAAATCGATGAGACTAGATGAGAGATCACACTTTATCTGAAGCACGATTGGCGACAAAACGAGCAACAGGGACGGGTACTGTATTACAGGGACCCTTTCGAAGTTACGAAGAGTTAAAAGAAATTGATAGTGCTCCGTCGAGGTGGTCAAGGCCTTGTTATCAATAGGTCGAGGAGTTTCAATAATCATTTACATCGTACTTGAGTTTACCTCATTAATATGAGGAGTTGGATGATTGTGTATCCCGGACGCCGATCTTTTCGCCAGTTTCCTCCGATCATCGGGGAAACATAATTATAAAACTTGGGTTTCGAATCACTTCGTCTTTCGCTACGAGATGGAAAGAAAGAGCGGAGAAATTATTGTATAAACGTGGACACTAGGGTGTAAACAGAAAAGGACAAGAGCATACTCATGAAAAATAAAAAGCGACGGCTTTCGAGGAAGTAAGAAAAAGTCATAGGTCAAAAGGAGCTTTGGGGAATCTTATAATTTCTTTCAGAAAAGAGAAACTTATCGTGAATAACAGTTGGTACCATTGATAGATAGGTGACGCAACGAATTTAGAACATACGCGGTGATTCCTGTGGATATAGACTGATGAGGCTAGACATAAAAGTTTAAGGTCGTTCAATATCTATTGCATTCTCCATTTGGTACAGGCATTTGCAACGTAAACAAGTCCGCCATTAACTTTGATTATAACACCGTACTCTCCGTTAGCTTAGCATAAATGCATAAATAGTTCAGCGATTGTATTAATTTGGCAGTGCATTTCCGTTCGAAATCACGACTCGTTCCGCTTCTTCACAGATTTTCTTGGGTCTGCTATGGCAGTATTTGCTCAATGAGCACATTAATGGCGGCCGTGTGGTGGAAATGGTAGCGAAGACTCGTGTCGATAGATGTACGGAAATATCGTATCGAACGACTGCTCAGGGTTGTTGTCAAAGTCCCATCGACCAAAACGTCAAATTCAATTAACGTTCTCTTTTCTCGGAGTCCACTTATCTGCGCCACACAACGCTACTCTTCCAGATTAAGGTAAGTTTTCATGAACGCGTTTCAGACGAGGAGACGCAAAAGCGAGATCCTCAGCCAATCAGAAGCCCGGATTTCTTCGCGAGAGTTCGCGTATACACGCGTAGAGTCGCGTCGCCCGAGTTGAAATATTTTCAACTTTCGACGCGTGGAACGCGTAGAATCACAAACATGGCCGACCGGCGAAGTGTGGATTCCACGGATTAAATAATCATCTCCGAAATTCGAGAGAAGTACACGTTCCTGTACAATTATAAGGACTATCGATACAGGGATAGAAACCTAAGGGAGAAGGCGAGGAGGGAAATTGGGATTCAATGGTGCCCCTGCATCCATTTCTTTCTTTAAAAAATGCACGTTAATAAGCTCTCAGCAAGTTGGCGTGGGGATGAGAGGAATTAAGTTGTAGAGGAAACCGAAGAACAATAGCTATTGCAGTTGGATGGAGCTAGATAACTACCAACACACAATTATCAACGATAGGTTATAGAGCGATAAGCACACACGGTCGTCACGTTTCTTTCTATTACTATTTCTTCTCTGCTGTAGATGGCGCGTAGGTACCTCCTACGCGTAGGTTTGCTTGCATGAGAACTGTTCACGCGAAGAAATGACGCGTCTCGTTGCGCGCTTGCGCGTCTGACGCGTCCATGAAAATGTAGCTTTACTCTCTACGCTAGCATCTTATTTCCCTCCATACCCAGAGTCCCCGTCGTCATCTCCCGCAAATTCAAAACGCCTCTTTCGTTAGCAATTCTCTCCATCTTATGCCTTTCCCTCCAACGTACTACCATAGCCAACCAATTGTTTCACTAGCCTTTTCAGTTTTTGCTTTTATCTTTAGCGATTGACCTCGCTTTTCTATGCCGCACTGAATACATAGATGCTCACTATACTTTTAAATATTTCCCACCGATTCTGTCCTGCTTGTGTTTCAAAATTATTAATATTTTTTATTTATTCAATTTACTCCGTATTTTCCATGGATTAAACTGAGTTTGCTAACAATTTATACAAGCAACATGATGATTGACGTTTCTTCCTCTCTGTTAACATGTATTTTAATAATTTGAAGATGAATCAGTTACCTAGAATGGGAGTATTATGTTCCTAAAGAATTTTTACGTTCCTTGTATTCCTAAACTGGTACAATGTATCAGTGTAATCAATGTGTGCATTCGATATCATCTATACTTATACGCATAAAAAAGTAGAGGTGTCAGTTTTTGAATATGCTCATTAATCTTCTCCTTGAAAAGTACAGAACCGCTTGTTCTCAAGTTATTATCTTATATACTGAGGAAGAATAACATGGAATTCTTGGCGGTTAAATCTTTGTAACCAATTCAACCCAAAACCGGTCAAAGCTGTCCCATAAAAAATAGGTATACTTCAAGTTCATTTTTAACGCTCGCAATCTATTTTTTGCAACACATATTTGAACCAAAATTATTATACAAATTTATCTAGTAATTAGTACTTTTACCATTTAAAATTTAACAAGTTTAGTAAGAGACCTTCAGGTGAGTAGACGAGCAATTCTTACCTATTTACAATATGAATATCAATGGGAAGTAAGATTATCTTCTACATGGATACTACATATTTGTATTCCTGTCATTGAAAACCAACAGGAAAATCTGGTATTTAAATATTTAAAAATATAGTACAGTTATTATTTTACTTTATTGTGCTATAATGTGTACTTTTCGTTGGTGTGCTATTAGCAGAGGGTTCGGGCTAACAAATAAAAATCCTTCAGTTGATAATCAGTGGTGTTTGAGTGCATTGCCGAAACATCGTTATCGTCCTGAACAAGATACAAACAGTATCATGTGAAATTGCTTCGTAGGGTTAAGAAACGAACTATCACTCGGATTTGGTACGGGGAACGCAAAAATGTTCGTCCCTCTAGAGAAAAATCTGCTCGAATGAACCGAGTCGCCGAGCCGAGGTGAGCGAAAGTGAAATATTTTATTTTGAATTGATACTATTTTATCATTACTGCGTATATTTTTTGAAATTTAAAAAAATTGATTGAATGCTTTTATTGCATATAGGAATTCTTGGTCCTTCTAAGCCACATGGCTTGTCAGAAGGTTCTATAATATTCATACAAAGCGGCATGTCACACAAACACAGTAGAAGAGTTATATTATAATTTATACCTGTTTAAATGTAAGACAAAAAATCAATATAATGATATTGAACAAGTTACCAAACTTGTAAAGCAAAAATAAGCGAAAATAAGGAAATATAATACAAATTACTTTAAATTTTATCATGTTATCGTTTACAACATACTGTAGGAAATGTAACAAAGCATAGAAGAGATTCACGTGGACTTGGCGAAAACATTTATTCGTTACGGTGGCAAAACGAATGATTCGACGGCGGCGGCGGAAGAGAGACAGAGTTAAGGGATAAAGGGAGCGGAGCAGGAAGGTGTGTATTGTTGGGGGGGTGGCCAAGGATCCATATCGACGCACAGGGTGTCGGCGGACAGGAAGGAGGAGGAGGAAGAGGTGTGAGAAGAGGGGGAGGAGAGAGCGATGGAATAGGGAGAACTGAGGGAGGGTAAGAAAGAGGAGTGGAATGAGGAGGGAGAGAGATATGAGAGGTGGAGAAGGAGGGATGATTCAAACACAAACTCGCGAACACAGTGTGAATGAGGAGGAGGAGGAGGAAGAAAGAGGGAGGGAAGGGAGGAAAGGAAGAGGTGTGCTATCGTCCCATATATATATAT
The DNA here is from genome assembly GCA_963169105.1 of Ceriagrion tenellum. Taxonomy (NCBI): domain Eukaryota; kingdom Metazoa; phylum Arthropoda; class Insecta; order Odonata; family Coenagrionidae; genus Ceriagrion; species Ceriagrion tenellum. Next base: position 122,589,181 of record OY720643.1, read on the forward strand.
ATATATGTATCCCATCTCCCGGTTTCCCCCCGTCCCCCTTTCTAGTTCACCCTTTGAGGCTCCTTTAGTCGTCACCCCCTCCAGGCCAGAGATTAGGGCGAATTGGGTCTCCCTCTCTCTCTTTTCCCTTCCTCGCGGCAGCTTTCGGTGACAATAATAAGGGCTATGTAAATGAGCCATGGGGGGTGGAAAGGCAAGAAAGGGGGAGGCAAAGGGATGAGGTGGCAGCCCCCTTCCCCGCCCCCTCCCCCCATCCACCTCGGTCGGGGATTGAAATTATAAAAGGGAAGAGAGACAGAGGCCGTGATAATCCCTAGCGGGTCGAAAGGGGAAAAGGGCTTAGGAGGTGTGGGGAAGGAAGTAGTAGTGGAGGAGGGTGCGAATATGGGGAAAGGGGGAGGGAGAATTGGCCCTTCCAAGGCATGGCCGTGCCTGAAATGCAAAATTGGGCCGAGGGGGAGGGGTGGGGTGGTAGAGAGGAGGGGGGTAGAGCCGAGGGGGTGAGCCGGCGAGAGGGAGGGAGGAGTATGGTGTGGTGGACGGGCTGACAGAATCCCAGGTGGGAGAGCGCGAAAACATCACCGACTTCATATCCGGAGACTTGTGACGTGTTTCGTTGTACGACCACTGAGTTGCTGCACCGATAAACATTACCCTCGCGACGAGTGAACATTTTTTCATCCCGCCATCTCGGCGTTAAACACAAACTAACTGGCACATTTACGGCCACTATGAGTCGGCTGGGCTCGACGATGACAAATTAATTCGACAACATGTATCCATACAAGGATGAATATTTTTTTACGATCCAAGTGCAAACAAAGGTACATACGCCTCCTCCTAGTCCCATGGAGCAATTTCGTTTCGTTCTCTTTATTTTTAGCCAAGAACGATTACAGCATTATTTAGGACAATTCTAACAACTCTACTAAAAATAATGCATGAATACGCACTTCATTAAAACTAGTGCTAAGCGAATCAAGGATTTTCATTTCGAATCGAATCTCTCACATAAATTTCGAATCGAATCGAAACCAAATGTTTTAAAAATATTCGTTAGCAAATCAAACCACCCTAAAAAATTCGCTTGCGAATCGAATTTGAATTCTAAATAAAATGCAAAAGTTTATGCAGAGTTAAAGTTACATAGATTTTCACTTTATTTCAGGGCCTTACAATAGCATATACATCTATATAGTAGCACAAAGAATAGCACAGAATGACGTGTGGTCGTTGAAATTTTCGTTTCGCGTGAGGAAAACATGTTCTAAACGGACGGCGTGCGATTCAGGGACGAGTGCCATGTTTGAATGCATGTAACGATTCGAAGACGAATCTATCTGATTCGAATATTAGGAATCATTCGCTTTCGAAGCATCACGATTCACAGGCGAATCGAATCGAATTAAGCCTGATTCGAGTGGATTAGATTCCATTTCGAAGCATTCGCACAGCTCTAATTAAAACTCTTCATGAGAAACAAAAGGTCTTGGGAAACAGATTGAAATAAAAACACAGGAATCTCGCCATTTTATGCCTTGAAGTGAATCGGGTTAAAACTGCCGAAATGGTATTGACAGTGATGTAGTTCCAAACAAATAGCCATGCATTCGTCTCCTGCAGCTGGACAAATGCAGTCACCAATCATACGTTTATGTAATAATCTGCATATATGTTGCACTTTAATTTTGGTCTTCAGTAGGTAGCCCATTGCATTAGCGAAAGTAGGATTATAAAGAAAATTAATAAAAATGTGCTATTTTACATTTATTTTGACTCAAACTGGCAGCGCCGACTAACGATAAGTCTGAGCCGTCCGCTAAGTTTGCATTATCAAAGAAGGTGCATTAACTCACAGTTAAATTTGATTGAATGTAATGGAACGGTGGACTTCAGTGATTGACATTCTCTTGGACGAGTTGCGAAAAATTCCATACTGTTAATACATTCCAACGTTTTTAACCATGAACGTGAGCGAAATCAGTTACACGTGTCTTTACTTATGCGGTACGTCGCAACAAGAACACTCGGGTGAAAGCAGTTATCGAATTATTCTTAATTTGGTATGCACGTCGGAAGTATGAGGTGTTGGGTGACTCATAACTATGGTCAACCATTGTCCTGAGAACTCAAGTTCATTATCGTTTTCTTCTCAATCATAAATTTATTCTATACCTCTTTAAAATTTGTCATAAATTTACTCTTCCAATTCAGTGGCCTTGGATGCTGAAACGGGTCACATTGCCCACCAATTACACGTTGGCAGGTCTGATAATTAATAATGACGCATTCATTGCAAGATTATTATTGCAATTAGTTATAACATTGCGCTGAGCTGAAAATTTTTTTCTCCAATGATTCAGAGCCACTCGAATATAACAAAGCTCAATCGTTGTAAGTATCTCGTAGCGTTACAATGCTCTGAAACTGGACCTCAAGGAGAGAAATCGAGGAAAACTTGTGGGATTGATGAAAATAATAAAATAGCCCAAAAGTTAGGCAAAAATGATTGTCATAGGTGCGGTAAAAGTGGGAGAAAATTTGGACGGCAAAAGTAAAGAGGGAAGTGCAGAAGAGCGATACAGAAGTTAAGGCAAATGGATTAAATATGTAACTTGAGGAAGAATGGGCGATGTTAGTCGTAAGATTTTTGTAAAAGGAAAAATGAAGACCATTCTAAAAGAAAGGAGTAGATGTGTAGGATGAGCTGAATAGAGAATTAGATGGAGTGATTGGCCACACAAACATAATGCAATGTCCAGGACTTTGATTACATCAGAACTCACCTGAATCGACCCGCACTAGGTTAATTACTCTAAATTCATTCAGCCGGAGTCGCAGAGCTGAGTCTGAATTCCCATGGGGGAAAATAATGTGAAATACAGTGCATACTGAGCATAATTTCAAAGAAAATAATAAGCCTCAGGTAGAATAGAAATCCAAATTCTTTCACGGAAGAGACTGAGCCATTGAAAGGATGAGTATAGAACTTTCGGCAATCATTTGTAAGCATGGAGGTATTTCACTGGGTCAATACACAGGAGGTTGACGACCACTTGTGAATTTTCACGCATAAATGGCCGAAACGAGTATTAAATGTAATCATCGCTCTCACCTTCCAATGTTTACTAAAAGTATTTCTCACAGAAAAGCATTCAATATTTCAATTACAGAGTTGGTACCCATTCAAGTAAAGAAACCTTTAAGACGATCTTCATTTAAAATATATAAAATGATCACGCATAAATGGCCAGCAAAGGTTTTTTTTAAAGAGTAGTTATTACCTAAAATGCTTACTTCAATTATTTCCAAAAGAAACATATAAAACAGATTCAATTTTTTCCATGACACAGTTGGTACCCATTCAAGCGAAGCAAACACTAAGAAGGTCTTAATATAAAATACTTCCCTTTTTTACCTCCTACCTCCATCTTAATAAAAAAAACGAAAGGAACGTTTCACGCCATCAAACGAAAGAAATCTGAACGCTCCACATGACCACCGTGGAGGGAACAAAATTCAGTGTTTTCCAAACCGAAAACTGGTAATCTGGAAAAAATGTTGTTTTTTCCTCCCTCTCCCCTCGCCAATCACGACTGCATTCACCTTTTAATCAGAGTGCCGGCGGAACGGCAGATTGCAGCGCCAGCACTGCTCAACGAGGAGCGCGGGAACGATAAGGTCACGGCCCTCTCGAACGGAAGGGGAATGAGGAGGCTGGGAAGGGAGGGAGATGAGGCCAAAACCACCCGAACTGGACCAAAAAATTCCCAATTTCCAATCTTCTGCAGGAGACAGGAGGAGGTTGGGGTGGTCGGGGATGGGTCTGGGGGGGGGGCAAAAGGGGAGGCAAAAGGGGTGGCGGTGGTGAGAAGACAGGAAATGCCGAAGAGGGTTTGGGGGTGGTTGGGGAACGGGGTGGGATTTAGGCAAGTCGAGTTTGCGAAAGGTGCGTGATTGAGTGATTAAGGAGAGCTGCTGGAATGAAATCGGAGGAAGGAGGAAGGAGGTGAGGAGTTAAGCCGACCCCCCCCGCCTCCAAAGGAAGGGTGGTTGGCAGGTGGTGAAAGGCCAAGAGGGAGGGAAGTTTCAAGCTGAAAGTCGGATGAATAAAAAAGGCGCGAGTAGGGCGCCACCGGGGAGGGAGCGGCCGAAAGCTGAATTAGAAGGGATTACGCGAGAAGTATATTGGTTGAATTGGATTGGTCGCGGTGTGCGCTTGGGGGTGGGGAGTAGCGGGGGTGGGGTGAAGGGCGAAGGAGGAGGGCGAGATTTTCGGCCCCGCTGCCATCAATTTCCACGAGAGAGGCAGGGGTGAGAGAGATAGAGGATAATAGTTTGGCGGCCTTCGAGTGAGGAAATCCCGGGGAAAGATTAAAATGGTGCGGTGCTCCCGTCTTTCATTAGAGGAGTGATTGCAATTACCGGCAAGGTTCGTTGGCCGTAATATGTTTTTAACGGGTGACATGTAATAGGAGCACCGGGGGAATAATATTCTATCATTTTGAAGTCTGTGCGCCCGACCACCATGCATCACTTTGGGTCCCCTGATCAAAGGCAAGGACGCTTTCTGTCTCATTCAGCTCAAAGAACACTATATAACAGACATAATTGGATTGAAAAGATCTCGATTAAGAGAAAAAAGAATTCCCTAAAGCACCACCTGCGTGAGAAGGATGAGCAGGGTTAAAGACAAAATAATTGAAATGGAATTAAACTATCATTGCAACCAGTATGATGCCGATTAGAGTGAACCACTTCTATGGACCACTCCCTGTCCTCCAGCTCTATTTTTTAAGGTCCATCCCTTATCCATTTTTCTTCCGACTGTCGTGGAAATTGTCATCCTGACTCTCTTCTTGTATTAAACAACATGACTGTGTCCCTTACGTCACCGCTTCCCACTCATCCCAGCATTCGGCCCCATAAAACAACGACCATGGAAAGATTTCGTGGCAAATCATTTACTCCACATTCCTAAACTGCTATATTCTCCACATACATATTCTATACCAGTTGCTTCTATTCCTTCCTTATATCCATTATCATTTTAATTGCAAGTTCATGTGAAAATAATACATTGATTAGAATCTGTGGTTACACTCAGATCGTAAAGCTAGTGAGAGATGAAGTTAATAAAATACATTTTAGAGTTGAGCTCGGAAGGGTACTCTGCCATAGAATATTTGATTTTGACGCCACTAGAATGATAAAAAAACCTAAATCAATGAACCTCCATGATTTTGACAATGTTCAACCTTTTCTGCTTAGTTTCATTATCTCTGTCACGAACTTAGCAAACTATTAGAATAAGCCTTCTTAAATCAAACTTATAACTTAATCATTACCGACAACCCTTGTGAATAATCTCGAGCCGTTCAGCGCGAGTATGCGTACGGGCAGCCCAGCAGCTGCGAACCTCTCTGGTAGGGTATCCGGCAACACTGCAACCCGATATTTTACGATGGAGTTCTGCAATTTTTTTTCTGCCATTTTATATATAGCTTAGCTCTCTATGAGTCAAATCTTGGTCATTACGAAGGAAAATGTAGATACAAAGACTTGAAACGCTTGAAAGACTTGAGATGTGGGTTAGGAGAAGGATGGGGAGGGTGAGGTGAGTGGCGAGAAGGACGAACGAGGAGAAATTGGTTAAGGCTGGAGAGAAGAGGAAGCCAGTGGCGGCGTAGGTTTGGAGGAGGCAGAAGAGATGGATGGAGAACGTTTTGTAAAGAGATGGAATTCTGAAAGGGGTACCAGAGGAGAGAACACTGGCGAAGCGTGGAAGAGGAAGGAAGAGGACAGGAAGTCAGGACGAAAGAAGAAGAGAGAGACGAATATAGGATTATAAGAGTGATCTAATGGCGAATGACGCATAGGATGGAAAACAGGACAATATGAGGACGTTAGAATTTGTACTGTCAGCAAACCTGCCAATTAGCGGGTAGAATGCTCAAATGGATGGCCGTACTCGGGTGTGTAGCGCGACGTCAAATAATATTCTCTGTATTGCTCTGAAACTCTCCAACTTTTGAACTTCGCAATCAAACTAAGCCTGGCATGTAGCTTCCAAGTCTCGAATTTGTTACTTTGGAGTTCTCACTGTTAATATCGAATAAGTTTGTCTCACATTTTGGTACTCTCTTTGTGGTTCTTAAAGCTTGTTTTATTGTATATTGTTTCCAGAGCCCAAATATCTCATTGCCTGCTTGCGAAGTAGTTCCGAACTTGTTACTTTAGATTTCTTACTGTTAATATCGAATAAGTTTGTCACAAATTTTTGCATTCTTTGTGGTTCTTAATGCTTTATCGTATATTGTTTTTGATAATTTTTGTAATACTCTTAGGGGTGATGTACCCAGAGAAAATGAAGTATTCTTATTCTTACCATGTACTACAAATCGGCTCAATGCAATCAAACTGTCATGTTTTACTTATCTTCTTCAAATACATAAATATGTAGATATTACCCCTTCCTTTAATTTTTTTGCATTCATTTGCTTAATTCTGGGCATCTAAGTGTTACATTTCTCGTCCATAGATATCCCATTAACGTTCAATTTTGAAACCGATTTGCGAGGGTTCAAACACTCACACATTTTATTCCTCATATACTTAACATATCTTTAGGCTTTTGCCACAAGATACCCATTTTGCCCTTAACAGATGGTGTGTTTTACCTCTCCCATCGCCTGGAAACCTTTCTCTTTTCAGGGAAGTCGCACTCATTTCTACCTTTCTTCGTAACTTTTCGTATCTTATCGCACAACCCTCTTTACGAAGTCGCCTCGGTCCGCGCGTAAAATCCATGTCTCATTTCAATCTCATGTTTACTTCCTTACTTTTACTGATACCAGAATCAACATCCTTTCTTTTTCTCTATCTCTCTGCCTCAATCACGCCTTCCAAATGCCACTGATTTCTAAACGGTTTGAGATTTTTTTTCTTTTCTCATTCAAAGATCAATACTTCCTGGTATTTTTTATACATCTCTTCAAACAACATAATATCCCACGACATGGAAACATTCTAAAATACGCCCAATCCCGTAATGCTTGGAGCCTACCAAACCGTTAGACTACAGACCAATAGGTATCATCTGCACTTTTGCTAAGACTCTTGAACGAGTTATATTCGAATAACTAAATAAGTTTGTAATCAAGAACCACATGTTAAATGCATGACAATCTGGATTCCGAATGGGACACAGTGCTCAAACAGCACCATTGAATATCACCGAAGATATAAGAGGAGCAATTGAAATACGAGAGGTTACCGTCCTGGTATTATTTGATTTCTCAAAAGCCTTCGACATGGTTGATCATGAGCTGCTCCTTCATATACTGACCAAATATTACCTTTCAAGGAGTTCAGTAGAGCGGTTTCAATCTTACCTCTGTAACCATACCCAATCTGTGGTTGGACCTGATAATTCACATTCTAACTGGATAAAAAATCCCAGAGGCGTAGTTCAGGGTTCAGTCTTAAGCCCTATTCTTTTCTCACTGTTCATAAATGATCTTACCGAAGTCATAATACACTATAAATACCATCTTCGTGCTGATGACTTCCAGATATATTGTCATTCGTCAATATCTAGTTTAACATCTACAATCGCATTGATTAGTGAAGGTATCAAGCGAATACTATTTTGGGCGCAGAAAAACCATCTTCAGTTAAATGAGTATAAAATAGGTCAATAATAATTTAGCAAAGTCACCTGTTTTCCCAAATAAATATTTCGTAACTTTAACTGCTTGTAACGTTATGTCAGTCATGATTATAACTGTTGAATTTGTACCGTAACTAAAACAACCGAGAAGGGCCCTCAGTACTGAAACATTCCGAGTAAATCTGAATCTATGACTACTTTAACTCAGTTGCCTGTTATCCAGTACAGCTCTGGGAAATATAGCAAATAAATTATATCAGAGACACTGTGATCATTGGATCGAAGTCAATATACAAATAATGGCGTCTTATATGCAGCAACAAGGATAGCTTTAGCTGGTGTAAAACCCCGAGTATTCTAAAATAACAGCATCCACAATGCTAACAATCAACAATGTAAGCAATCTCAATGCAGTGCACACCACAGTTCAGCTCACTCATATCAGTGTTCGTTTGCTGAATGTGTCAAATTTAAGAAAAACAATCATTTGTGACCAATATTTCAAGAAAAATATGATTTTGCTCACGGATTACTCTCGCCTGTTTTTCGGCTGTCGTATAAGTGGTTTTACGCATTTGAGCAGTCCGAAAGGAATTACAAAATGAAGATCAAGTTGGAGTAATCACTGAAGACGGATCATAGATGGAGGCGAGAGAGAGATGAAGAATATGACAGAGGCAATTTGAAAAAGTTAGTAACAAGCGATGGAACGAGGTTCAATAAAGAAAAAGAGGTGGTCTAATGAAAGACTTTTGTGCATGAACTTAAAAATGATCCATTGAAACTTACTGTGACCCAGACATGGCCGCTTACGTTTTCGCGCATTTGACCGCGGACTGTGCTCATCGTTACCATACAGGCAGAGTGCTCCGATTTGGTACGCTAGCCTCGGAGGGCGGCGTGGCACCTGGCATGAGACATCGAACCAGCTGAAACTGGTCAATGTTGTCTCAGTGCCGGATGATATCTTTATTCCAGCTTCCCTGCTGGTGGGGAATTTTGCCGTTCCCCCAAACGGTTTTGCAGGCCTACTATGGCCTATAGGCCAAATAAAAATACAAATATTCTTAACAAATTACAATGATGAATATTTACCTGGTAAAATTCAGGTGCATGTACTCAAATCTTAGATAATTAAAGGCTTTTAGTTCCCGGAACACAAAAAAATCAAGGATTTGAGACTAAAGGTCTATTTCATCTGGAACACATGCACGTGAGCGTGATATTATCCAAAACATTCACCATCTATAGTAATAGAGCAATTGGATTTTCCATTAGTTTCCACTCTTTAGATTATGGCAGGGTAAGTGACCAAAACCTGTGCAACTGATCTCCTGACCCGGTAGAAAATAAACTGCTATCACACACCGCGAAAAATGCACATGTTCCGAAAATTCAAAGAGAAAAAAATGGCATTATTAATTTTGCTGCTGTAACCAGAAACTAGCGAAAACTTGGGATAAACATTCATTTTGTAAAAAGCGATATTTTAAGGAAATTGTTTGTTTCAGCCAAGTAGCCTCTAAGACGGCAAGATTTTATACGCTGCTATATCTCACTTCCATGCATTCCTACATTTAGGACTACGTCTCATAGATATCTCAATTAGGATACTGTTGAATTATTAAGTCTCATCCCCGACGAATTTTCAAATTAACTGCTCGATTTCAAAGGAAATCCACCCCCGAAGGCTTCGAGGCTCCATGGGAACGATATTCCGGGTGCTAAGTGGCATGAAATTAGTGCTGCTGCATTCTTTACGGAATCAAGTTCGGCTTCTCCGCCGTCATGCAAATTTCATTTCGCTCGGCAGAGGGAGACAACCCCAGTCGGATTCGCTCGTTAGCGACATCCGCGACGACTATTTCACCGACAGAGAACCTCTAGACTTCCCGACCGACGGCTCGGCGGAATGAATAATGTTCGCTCGATTGCAACACTTCGGTGGCAATGGGAAACAACCAACACCCATGCACTCCAAAGTCAAACCGCGGGTCGGTTACCCGAGTGGCAATCCGGGAACGATTTTATACTCCGTAGGTACTTAAGGTAGTTTGAGCGAAATATCATTTTACCTAGAAATCAATGAATTTGGTCTCATTTAAAGAAAAATATCTCACCCTTCTAATGACATCAAAAATTCAACCCCTTACCACATTATTTTTGGAGATATTTTCCAAAAACATAGCAGCCATTTTACATAGGAAATGGTGCGTGTATGCATTTCAGAGAAACCTTATATTAAAAATGAGGCATTTTCTACACTTAAATCTCGTAAAAAAAATCAACAGTGTGTAGTTTGTGCGTTTTCTCAACTATTTTTGAAAATTAATCATATTGTCACCGCCGTAAATTCTTCGGGGTTACAATAAACCTTCCGTTTTGAAGTAGTTTCAAACGTACCGCGTGAAAAAAACGAGTCAAGTTAAAGACTTATTTAGATATTTTCAATTTGATTTCTTACACTTTCTGTCATATAAAACTATTTTATTGCACTATTAATAATGCAATATTTAATTCGTGTGTCTCACAGTTGGTGAAATTGAAAACGCATATATCGAATGTGGTCTCTATTATGATTAGGGAACTATCTCGCTCGCACCTCCTTAAGCAAGCATTGAGATTTATTTTCAGAGAATTCTGACGAAAGGAAAGCAACCCAGTTTATATGAGGACTCTATGCATATTACCTGATTCAATGTTTCATGCATTCCAAAACAGCCAGTGTTGGCCTACCCGTTGAAATCTGTCGCAGAAACGTTTAATACAATTTTTACAGAATAAAATCAAGTAAATTTAATGAATACACAGACAGTACTACAGAGCGCCCCACATTTAGTTGATAGTATGGGGCTTACGGAGAACACTGTTGCCAAACTTTCCCATTTGCTTATCTTCAAGCCACGTTGGATATCGTTTCTAAGAGCGTTCTTAATTATTACAGCTAGTTTCCGAAATGATATTTGCAGATTGGAAGACCTCTAGGGTTACACTATGGACATTTTAACAGCCATAAAGTTACGTTCCCGGGTTCTATCGGCAATATTGCACCTTCGTCTTTAAGGAGATAAAACTTGCAGTGTGTATCCGTAAGAACTCATGCTGTCAATCAAATGAGGAAGGAAATGTTTCTTCAGTCTTCAGTCGTGAAGATCAGTTGTAAAGTTATTGGAGGAAAAGGGATTGAACAACTAAGGAAGCCAGATATAAAAAAGAAGACAGTATTATTTGTTTAAAAGACAGAGAGAGAGGGAGATAGGGAGAGAGAAAGAAGCTGGATGCTCCATTATCTAGGGTTATCTAGGGTGAGTCATTCAGTGCATATTTTAAAATTTTTCAACTTAGTCGAATAAAAATTCTTGATCCCTCCTTCACCTAAGTACACATGGTTACATGGAGGAAATAAGAATGGATGAAATGATATAAATTATGCACAAAATAAATTTAAAAATCTTCGCCTTCATAAAAAGCTTTGATTTGGCCTTACGTAACGGAATGAAAATTTAAGTGAAAATCATTTGTAAATTAATTTTTTATTTAACATAATACTTTGCTACTTGTCAGCCACCATTATAATAATCCTATATATAAAACACTTTGTCCGTCCATTTGATATGTCACGCTGTTAGGGCACATTCACTGGGTGACGGGCGGCGTCGCGGCAGGAGATGCGGCCTTCGACACCCAGGGAGGTGAGGAGAGGTGGACGTTGCCATGTTTTTTCTTAAGACTTTGTATGCGAATGGAAACGAAAGACCGCCTCTTAACATAAGGTGCTTAAGGCAGAATGAATGAACTCAGAAGTTTCGAAACGATTGTTAAATTAACTAAAGAAGATAAGTTGGAAATACTTCCACTTCTCCATTAAATTATATTACAAACTATTCTTTTCAATTCCTAAGCGCCTCTCACATCAGTCAAATGACAGGAATCGTGTCCCTAATATTGCATCTCTACAGGATTCATGATGGTTTCTTTCTGAGGATACGTTTAAAATTAGGACCCCTAAAATGTTAAAGCGCTGATTCTATCCGCATAAAGTTAGATTCTGATGAAACTCACTCTGATAATACATAAAAAAAGCCCCACCAGTCTAGATGGCATGAAGTCCGTGAAAAAACTTGACGTTTGTCACTTTTTTAACTGTAGATAAATTGGTGCAGCTATGACAAAATCAATTGTTTCACAACTTTACATCCACCAGGTGAAAATAATTCGCACACATTTGATTAACCAATTAGTCGTTTTCAGCAAATGATATACAACACTCCATCATCAATAAACATATCTTACAGACGATTCATATAAAAACTGTATAAAGTATCTTACAACGTATCATGTATTAATTTTACTGACGATAGTTCATCCTCTATCACCATCTTTAGGTGGCACTTTTCATACTGCGGTGCAAAACGGATAATCCGAAGGCAAAAATCTGAATATATATTTCACGAACTTTTGAATCATTTTGACGCCCAGCTCAGAAAACTATCGTGAATGCCAACGTATACGTGCCTTTAAGCCCACACAAAAATCTTTGGCAGTCCTGAGTGACCCTCACTAGGGATCGCAAAGACGGAGTAAAGAGAGAGGGAACAAAATTATGATAGCAACATTTCTGAGACATTTTGAGACTAAGGTAAATACATTTTCCATTGTTTACGCATCAAAATAACATAATTTTCTCATGTGTTCTGATTGCCTTATTAGAATATCGTGCCTCATTTTTTTCTATTTCTGCTCGCGTCACCAGCACTGACCACTGTTTGGTGGCACAGTCAGGAACCACTGCTCTGTCACTAACACGCATTCACACGGCGTATAGCGCCCAAGGCGTTATGAGCGACGGCCGCTACTTCAGTCAGTTGTGTGAAACAGTCACCATTGCTACTGCTCCTGGAGATCTGCCCTCCATGGAGATGCAAAGGTCCAACGTTATCTCACAAAGTTCCTCCTCCTAGTTTCAATTGATCATTTAACGTCCATAAAAAATGAGTCAGGCTCAAGTTCCCAAAAACCATGATAGTTGAAACGAGATAAAAATGTATGATTTGGAGCTGAAAATGCAATATATGGGCAAAAACGAAGCGTATAAGTAAAGCAAACAAAAGCCATAAGATTTTTGTCCATTCACTGATGCATATTTCCATTTTTATAAAATATCTTCGACTTAAAAGGGTTCAATAAGCAAAGGAGAAACACCCATTAATAATTCAACTCTTCTGATATAGAATTTAAAAATGCGAAATAAAATATTTTTTATTTTTTTCTTACTATTTTCAAGAAAGCGTTGGACTACTTCCTGAATTAACGGCGAAATGTCAAATTCCCAGTTGGCAAGGGAGTCTTTTCAATGTCAAAGTAAAAATGATAGCAAAAAAACAGACAAGCAAAATCCTTTGATGCGTAGATTAAATTCCTTTGAACCAGCACCAATCCCGACTTCTTTCTTTGCATAAAACTTGCGTGGTTACTGGAACTTCACCGAAGCGCGTTTACTTAATTGACCGCATTGTATCACTGAAACAACTCCCCCGGCAGAATACCTGGGACAAATACCACATAGCAGAAGAGTCTTTTTCAATTTATAAGAACGCCGTTTCAACTATTGTTACGCAACTAAGTCACGAGACACATTCATCTCATACCATCACCAGGTGAGTACTCCACATGGTTCAAGACATTTGCGGAAAGACAACTGTTACGATCCAACAAACATATTAAAAGATATTTCACGCTTGAAATTTAAATTATTTCACTTTGATGCAATGAATCAATCTATTGAAATAATTTACTTTATGGAGACAGACAATTCGATAGAAAAACAAAGCCTCCAAAACAAAAATAATCAACTAATCTACAGATAAATAGATGGCGAATTCCACCTGCTCTCATTCACTGCTCCATAAGAACTTCGACATACGGTGCCCTCATAACAAGGTATTCTGAAGTTGCGAACGCCGTCAACTTAAAATGGTAAGGGCAGATATCACGGTAAGAACTAAATCAAGAAAGTTCGATGAAGCGATGAAGTTCCTGGATACAATTTAAGAAAGAGCGAGATTTTTCCCTTCTCATAACAGAGACCATAGTCAAATACTATGTATTTCAATACAGCAAGTAAAAGTGGAATACAGTGGATACCTCAATATTATTGGTGCAATAAAATAGTCTAAGTGACAAAATCACACAGTAATTAAGTAAAAATCTCGATATGAGTCTTTTAGTTCACTCAATTCTCCTCGCCACACACTGAAAATGCCTCCTTCACAAAAGTTTTTGCGATTCTGTGAAAATGACTGAGGTGAGTAATTAACTTACTTGCAAAAACAGTGAAGGAAACATGCAAAGTAAACACTGTTAAATTTTACACCCTATCTAGGTGTTATGAATTCATCTTTTTTAAAGTCTCTCTTGGAGAAATTAAGCAAACTATATTCCAATGAATAAGACTTCTTTTGTAGACAATAATTGTGAAGAAAGGATTATTGAGTGTAAGAATGAGGTCAGATTCATTGAACTCTTGGCGAAGTGAAATTAAACTCAAACTATCCAAGAGTGATCCTTGATGTTTGGGCGCGGTTATTGCCACAAAAATAAGGTGGGCTGGTGAAAAAAGAACATAGGAAATGCTACTAATCAAAGCAGCTAGGGTTGTCCTTTCAAAATTGCTTTCGTTCTTCGTTTCTTCGTTTCTTTCGTTCAAATAGTTGATTACAACTATCCAACTTAGGCAGTAGATAGGCAGTCCCTGAAGTCGGGTTGAGACCAGACCTAGAATTAATTTGATTGTTGATAGATATTGGCCGCTGGCGACGTCAAAATGTTATTTTAAACCAATAACGTTTATACGACAAACCATCCTATGTTTCAAAGTAACCTCTTTTCTATAAACCACGAATTAAATAAAATCCTGACGTGCTGTACCATTTGGTTTATCTAATTCATACTAAATTTGGGGTAAATATATGAACAGCTTATGTTCTGTTTCGTAAAAACTGGCCATTTGCCTCAGGGCTATCTAATTTTTACTGAAAATAAATAAAAAATGCATATTCTTTATAAAGGGAAGAATATAATATTATTATTATCTCTTATAGCAATAGTACACTGGAGTTTCATGTCCGCAGGGTCATTCGAATCAATATACTTGTCGCTCTATCAATATAGATCTTCGCAACCATTTTTACACACGGCCACCATTTATGTGCTGATTAAGCATTTACTGAGATTGCATTTTTAAGGAACTCCGCGAAAAAAGTTGTTGTTGTGAATACTGCCAAATCTACTGTCAAACTACTAATCTACTGCCAAAACAACAAAAATGTTGAAATATCTACGATATACTAATGGATAATACACCAAAATAAGCACATTAATAGTGGATTTGTTTACGTTGTGTAGAACTGTACCAAAGGAAGATTACAATCGATACTGAACGAATTCGTCACGTACGAAGCTACGAGCGCGATGACAGTTGAGCAACGACGGGCGCTCGACGCTTTGGAGGGGGAAATAAAGCTTACCTGTAGATGGCAGTCATGTCGTTCTTGTACCAGATGACGAGGATGGCGCTGTCATTGGCGATTGGTGGCACTATGTCGCACGGCAAAATGGCGGTCCCTTTGGTGACCGCTTGCACTTCTATCGTCGGGCCCGCTGCAGGCGCCATCAGATCAGGACCGTGGGAGGATGGGTAAACAGAGAGGAAGAGAGAGAGAGAATGGACAAATTAATGACGGCTCTTGTGCCTCCTATTTCCTACGAGTTATCCACGCACAGACACAAAAAATTTTTAGGATGGTCCCTTTACCAAACCCTCCCCTGGCAAACATAAGGAGCCATGCAATGTCCAATTACAACGCCCAAAGCGCCCCAACTGAATATATCAAGCAATTTCCTACCGAACGATAGAGAACCCACCTCCATCCTTGGCCCACACATAACATTGTCCTCTTTGCTTGCCATGTTAAAAGTTTATTTAGATTTGAATAGCAAACTAGAATATATTAACTGGATAGCAATATACTATACTTTTGTAGACAATAATTGTGAAGAAAGGATAAGAACATGGAATACTACAAAATTTGTCCAGTATTATCTACCCATATTAAATTTCACAATCATTCAATCGGTTCCCTGAAAACGGTTTTATGTATTTATTTTGATTCTCAAAGCAGCAAATATGAATTGTTTCACAAGTAACACTTAAATTATTGGTTTCCATTTTAATAGAGAAGAGTATTCAAAAACATGTTCGCGTAACTCATCGTTTTAATGGAAGATTGGACTTCACTTATTGATTGATACCTGCGCATTTCCAACCTCTTTCTTCTTCATTAATGGCGCAATTCGCAAGGATGCTCCATAATCTTTAGCATTAACAACATATGCAATCCAGAAGGCTGAGTTCTCATAAGAGAACTTTGGAATATATATCTGCAGGCTCAAAACTGTGAAATTTGAATGTTGCTGTTTAAGTCTCTATTACATAAAGTATAATGCCCACACTTTTATTATCTCTTAGTCACTGAAAAGCATATCAAATAACCAACTAAAATCATTTAAGATAAGATCCAATTATTACGTACTGGAAGCAAATATATTCATTACATCAAATAAGAAAAACATGCGTAGTGAGGTACGTTAGAGATCTAAAACGTGCGTAATGGTATCACTTATATTGAACTTAAAAGAATTTGCACCACTAAGGCAAAACATAAATATTACCAACCAAGCAATGCAAATGGGTGGAGCTTCGTACCGGCCTTAGAGCTAGAGAAAGAAGTTTCAAACATGCACCGAAATATGAGAAAGAGATAATACGTGAAAACCGTGAATCGTGAAAATATAAAAAAATGGAGGATTGGGCGTCTTAGGAAAGCAAGAAGAGACGCTTGCATGCTGATGTGCTACAAGTTGACGGCACTGCTGAATGGGAAATTTAAGTCTCGTACTCTGTCACAAACGCGAGCTCGTCCATTCATCCCAAAAAGACTTTCCTCAAAAAGAACTCGGGTCAGTTCCGATGCGGAGCCCCGATCAAATCATGCCAAGAGACCACATTCCTCCAGTCCCTGGGGGAGAAGGATCCAACCTTTGGTCTCCTCAGCACATTAAAATCACACTTTGGCTCGCATGACAAAATTTAATGGCAGTGCAGAGCCGACTCCCAGAAGAAACACTCGAGATGAATTATTTATTTTACTTTTTCTTAAGTCTAGGATGAAGAATAATTATTTCATTTCCTCCCCATCAATCAAAGTTTCGCATTTTTCATTAATTCGTCATCAGGTAAAAATTAAAAATTAATTTGATATGTTTTTGAGGAATTCAACCAATTTAAATTTACATTGGATTATTTAAATTTGGTTCGATAAGAAGATAAAAAATTTAAAAAGCATACAATACAGATGTTATTTAACATTACCTGTGAGGGAGTTCCTAAACTCAAATTTTATCTTGATAAAGGAATCTATTCCAGGCTTGACTTTGTGGAAGTTATTCATAGTAAATTAAATAAAACTTTGTATACTCCAATAGAGGTTTATTAAAACGACCCGGTTTCGACACTTCGCGTCATCTTTTATTTTGATGTTTTATTAACACAAACAAAAATACGGGAAGCAACGAAAAAGCACTGTATGAAAAATTCTCAAGGAATTCGCGGTGCCTTGTTGATGAATGATGTATTGTTAAATGAACTTTGTACGAACTGACTGAGAGAAAACACTGTGCGTACCTAGTTAACTGAAACGAAATTGGATCTGCAAATAAGATGAAAATTCCAAACTAAGAAAGTCCATTAAATGAGGACAAAAAACTTAAATATATATGAGTCTCATTTGGTATTATTTTTACTTATCTTCTTTTCATTTGCCGCTGTGATAAGTTTTTTGAAATTGTAGAGAGACTATGGACACCCTGGAAAGGAATATAAAGTAAAAAGGATGCAGGAACATGAGAATTTTAGCGTGAATGCATTGGCCCCTCTCTCTCTCTCTCACCCGTTTGGCTTTTTCCTACCCACCCCCGCTCCATACTTTGTACCGCCGTCCCAGAGAGAGAATGAGATCAGTAGCGAGGGGGAGCAGCCAACTCGGGTAAGGGATGAAAGGCGAAGTGGAATAAGGCCGCTACGGACGTGCTCGCCTCGTGTGTCTCTCCTCTCGACCGAGCAGGACGACGACGAAGACTTTGGCAGGTGTTGTTACGCCCCCTTTTGCGGTCTCCTTCGATGTTCCTTCTCTTCCCTTCCCTCCGGAGAGCAGGGTTGAGTGTGGGGGCGGGAGAGACAAGGGGAGGGGGCAGGAGGTACGGCGGGGATAGTGAGACTCCCTCACGACGCCCCCATTGTGGCTGTGGTGACGGAAGACGCGGAAAGCGAGCGACAACCAGTCATGGACCAAACCTCCCAGCTTCCATGTTCCCCTTCGTGCCATCCCCTCTCGTTCCCTTTATTCTCAAGTGCGGACGAAGAAGAGAGACAGAGAATGACCCGAGAAGACAAGAGAAGCGGATCCGACGAACGAAACGATTCTCTCCCCTCTGTGCCACATTGTAGCTGGGGAGGCAAGGAGTGCCTCTCTCTCCTGAGTTGAGTTCTCCAACTTCTTCCAACTTCGAAAACTTTCTGGGTGATACTGAAACGTTCGGATGAAAAGAGAATGATTGAACTGAGAAACCAAGTAACACAAAATACGCTTCGCAGGAATAACTTACTCCTACAAGGGGGCAATTCAAAATAATTCAGCGAAGAATAGAAAAGTACGCGAACTACACTTGAGACTGGATCAGGACCCAGCGCCTCGATGATTGAGTATCGTCATCGGGTACATGACACCGAAAAGAGCGACTCCATTGCGCACGTGCACAGAGAGGTAATGAGGATTCCTCTTCACACATACTAACACATCCCCCATACAACTTTCCAAGCAAGCACACGCTCACCTCACGTCTTCAGTCATCATGCCCTCAGCCTATCCAGTCTAGGGTCCACCCGTGAATCCGAATCGCGAATTTATCTTTCTGTTTTAACTGAATTATTATTTCCTTTGCCAAATTTTTCCCACACCAAATAAAAATTTCTACATAAAGTACCATTATTTTTTTCGTGATTTCATAATCTTACTGCGTTTAACAACTTAATAATATTGTAAATATAATAAAACTCCATTTTATGCTAAAAAGGATCTCTCCTTAGAAACTGGTTGACAAATTACTTGATTTTATAAGTCAACAAGCAAGATGAATACGTTGCTTTCATGACTCAGAAAGGAGAAATACGCTATGCATGCAACAAATGTAACTGTTTTTAAAAATCCGGACATACGGAATCCAAAATGAGGAAATTGAACTTCATGCACAGTAACGAGATCCGGAAACTGCGACAAGAGTCTGGCACCATTTTCTAAATTAACTATTAGTCAGCTATGAAGATGTGAAACGGGAATAATGCGGTCAAATTTTTTTTCTGTGATAATATTTCCCCGGAAAAACTTATTGTTAAAGGTAAGGCTTTGGAACTTAAAACTTAAAATAGCCAAATAAATTTTGCAAGTTTCTCTCAGCACCATTATCTAATAAACCGCACGTAAATTCTTTACAGGCACTTATTTTATTACCACTTATATTTCAACTACTTTTCGGCCTAGCATCGTTGAAGCGGCATTTTGGCCTAGATATTACGCTGAAAAATCGGCATTTGAGGTTTTTTGAATGAGACAGTGAGATTTCATGGGATTAAATTAGAGCATATAAAATACAACTTCGGATAGCAATGCGGCAAATTCTCCATTGTCAGTAAAATAAGTACCGGTAATTTAAAAAGACCACCGATAAATGAGGGAGGCAGTTAGATGCACAAAAAATTAATAAGTAGAAAGTCACTCGTACGCTTAACTTGCTCCAAACTGAGCATCCTGGTACAAATTTCAGGATTCCTCTTACATACCTCCGAATCTGCATGGATTCGAAACTGTGTCGTAAGGACGAAATAACAGTGCGTAATCCACCACTCCAACCTTCCCCTGTGGATGAATACTTAAGCAGAAAACGGCTTATGATACCTTTCACGTCAATTAATTTCAGAACTGGTGCCTACAATATTTTAAATTAAGTTCATCAAGTTTTGAAATTAAAGCCAGAACGTAACTTGAAACATTAACATTGAGGAAATTAGTCGATTACTCTGGATATAACTTCGCGAATAATTTTCACACGCCAGAAACATTCAGCTGCGTCATCACATCAAGAGAAAGTCGTGATTGAGAGGGGAAGGACGAGGGAGATATATTGGTAGGGGGTGGAAATTGTCGTGTCGTCATAAACATATTTCACCCCCTGGTGAGAGAATGAGTGAGAGAGGGGTGGCGAAAGGAACGCAGTGGAAGAGGGGGGTTAGAGGGGTGAAAGGGAGGAGAGGGCGTTGGGGGCTAAGGAGGGGTACAAGGAAGAGATGGTGCCGCAGGCTTTAAGTCGGTTGCCTGGAACACTTGCAGGGTTCTCTGCCGAGGACAGATCGTGGAAGAAAGGCAGGTTTTGACGACGTGTTGGTTCGTTGTTTGAGATGGAAAGTTGTGAAGCGCCCCCTTTGGCATTGTTTATTCGAAGGCTCTGTTTGGTTGATTTGGCGTCACTCACCAAGCCTTTCCCCACCACCACCTCCCCCCCTCCTTACCCCTCCCTCATCCTTCCCTGTTTCTCTCTTTCTCCTTGACTTAAAGATATTTCTGCGCTGGAAGTAAACGCCGTTAGAGGGACGCCTGAAACTGCAGCAGTAGAAAACAACTATAACTACATATGGCGGAAAAAATAAATAAGTCAGTTGAACTGAGGGTCCCCTTATGAGTCACTTTTGTGTTTGCCTGAGGGACACACATGACAATTAATTGAACTAATTTAATACAAATTATTGCAGAAATGCTAATTACTTTAACTTAAAAACACAAAAAATGCCAAGAAATGGTTTGGTGGCTAACCAAGTTGTAAGCTACTGTGGCCAAGTAAGGGAGTAATTCCACAACAGGAAAAAAATATGAAATCTTAACGGATACATAGAATTGTATGCAACAACAACTAGTACATTAAAAATCTTAGGTTGAAAACTGAAACGAAATTATGGTCGGCTTACGTGTTTTGTGCGAGTCGCAGTTATCCTTCCAAAGGTCCCCATGTGGCCTTTGGGCAACAATTTTGACACATCTGGGGGGAAAGGGAATCCACCGCGAAAAATTCAATTAACTTGATTGGAGTTCGAACCCAATCGCCCAATTACCGGTCAAGTGTGCTGCAGTTACAGTAACACCGCCAAGCCATCTTTTTTGAGGGTGAATTTCGAAGAGACTGT
This sequence comes from Ceriagrion tenellum, assembly GCA_963169105.1. Classification (NCBI taxonomy): domain Eukaryota; kingdom Metazoa; phylum Arthropoda; class Insecta; order Odonata; family Coenagrionidae; genus Ceriagrion; species Ceriagrion tenellum. Next base: position 122,610,201 of record OY720643.1, read on the forward strand.
GAACAATTTAAGTGTTCCTTTCTCAATTTTTTGGTACAGGAAACGCGTAACTTTAAGTAACACACGAGGAGTGGTCGTGCTAACTAAGCCACTGAGGTGGAATAACATTTGCTCTTTAGAACGACTAACTTGAGGATTTTCTACTTGTTGCATGAACAAATAATGTGGTACTTAGTCACGCACACAGGTATATTATATCATAGAATTCGTATATATAGAGTGGCAAAGCAATACTAAAAACTGGACATAAATTTTTAAGAGCTTTGGAAAGAATGTCTCAGGAGGCACCACCTTATGGAAGAATTATGGCTTACGGAGAAGGCCACTTGGAGGCGCTAGAGGTACTCGGTGATTTTGCATCAACATACAGAGGTGGATTTAACATGACTGTTGTGTACTTTTAATTGAGTATCAATTGTTTTGTCGTTCCTATGACACATCGGTAAACAGTTGACTCCGTGTCTGGTAATCGTGAGTCTTAACATATTGACTTAAATTCGATTTATTATAGACGATGCTCATTGAAGACACATTAAAATACATGTTTAATTTGGTATCGATGACTCAATAAGATTTGTTTCCGTTGCTATGGGTCGGTTAGTAAACATCCAAGTACCGAAATCATCATAAGAACATCATGTGAGTTATGCGACACTAAATGAAGTGACCGTGTGCCAAAGCTCATTTGTTATGGCTTGTCGTGCAACTTCGATACACCTGTTCCATCTATCGGCCAAAGTATTATTTGAAAACTCATATCCGTATCTCCCTATCTCTTTGCCACTCTATATGTACTTACTCTATGGTTATAAATATGCAATCACTTCAATAAACCCGGTGTTTGAGCAACCGCATGTTACTCTATCGCAATCATTTATGTAAATGGTGTAAGCCCTGTGTCTACGACAGCTTCCTCACTCATAGAAATAATTACTCATTGCAGAGTAGCAGAGATATAAACCAATGAGAATTCTGAATTGACCGGCATCCGAATAGAGATCATTGGACTCGAATCAGAAGATCCAATTTTCGAATATCGGTAAAAAAAAGTATTTTTTCACGACAAAATCTTACCCTCGGTATATATATTTGTACCTGGACGCGTGACAGCGTACCATAACATTCGTTCTTACCATTATTGGAGAAAGACATCCTTCGAAAGCCGTATAAGTTCCATTTGGTACGAAATTACTTTGATTTTCCAATTTTCAGTCATGAACGATATTTCTACCCACAATATTATGTTTCATGATTACTAATAAATTATCAAGGATATATTGGAGCTGGTTGGGAAGTGTGTAATCATTAAGTTTAAATGAGAACCATTTTTTTCCATTTCATGTAAATGCTGCATATCGCCTGAAACCTTTGAGAAAAAATTCAGTCGATATCCGGTAAATAAAAATAAGGACTGCGCTTTTGAATCCTCAGATTTTAACTCATCTGCCTATAGAGTGATGGAATGTATCGATTTTGTCAGCCTCTTATCAGGTCTTAAACACTGGCTTGAACTTTCAGGATTAATGATGTGTACTTACAATAATGTGCTCTGCAATGAGAGTAAGATAATTTCTTCCAGAAAGTAACTGCGTTCTATCGAGGAAACGATTTCACCAGCAATTAGTTGCCACCTCGTTCGGACAGTTTTCATCTTCTTGAAACAATATTTGCATGTGCTCCCTTTCTTAAATCTATTAAGCTATTATATTTTGAAATAAAGCAATCCTTTATGTTTCATCGCGTGCTAACCGCATGCCTTCAATCAACTCAATGAGCCCGGTGTTTGGTCAACCGCATGTCACTCTGTCGCCATCATTTACGTAATTGGTATGAGCCCTGTGTCCACGAGAGCTTCCTCACTAATATAAATAATTACTCATTGCAGAGTAGCAGGGATATTTAGTTTATCTACGCTGGATTAGAAGCCCATACTGTTTGCAAGTAACAAATGCTCTAATTTAAATCTTAAAAAATTTTATAACCAACACCCAATCTTTGGAGTATTATTCCAGCATAAGTACATCCAAAATATGGTTATAACCACAAGCCTCGACTTCAAGTTATTGCATTTTATTCGAGATGAAAATGGCCCGTTCTGCTAAGTCAAACATAATTCGAAAATCTGATGTTTTAATAAGGGCTTTGCAACTGGATCAATAGCACGAGCAAGGAAAATGAGGTTTTTATTAGCAAAGGACACGAATTCCAAGCAGCGAGGGAAAAGCCGGCTAATGTTTTGACGCCTTGTGGAATATGGTTCACGCATGAATAAAATACACAAGGCAAAATTTAAGCTCATCTGCCGAGTAAACAATTCGAACGTTAGACGTTCAGTTTGCTGTTTTCACTGCATCTAACTAAAAGCAAGGTAAACAATTTTCCGGGCACCCCGAACACGCTTTAAAAGCCTCTTTTCGGTGAATATAGATATATTTGGTGTTTCTTTGCGCTGAAACCTTTCGCTATATAGCACTGAATACGAATTTGCTTTTTTTTTTGTTCAAACCTAAATCTCCTACAAAAGCATTTCCCTTGTTTGGAGAAGGGAAGAAATTATTTTGATTTTTTTCGGGCGTCGACTGCGCGAAGGCGATGTGGAGCAACATGAACCAACTCCTCCCGCTCTGCCACCCCATCGGGAAAGGGGGAACCGCCGACCGAGTAAATATAGAGGCGGCTACCCCTTGAATGAATGGGTGCGACGAGGGGGGAGGGGAGGCGGAGGAGGGAAGGCAGGGGTGGAGGGTGGAGGATAAGGGAGGGGGAGTGTCTCTCTCTCATCCCCTTCCACTCCCGCCCCTCTTCACTGCTGACTGATCATATCATATCTCAGTCTGCGGTCGGTCATTTGAAGGGAGGAGACGACCAACAACTCTCAAAGCCTTTGGCTCCATTAACCCTTTTGAGCGGCAGGGAAACGTGCTTATATACGTTTTATCGGAGCGACCGTGGGAAATAAACTCAAAGGTGGAGTCGGCGGCGCTACCGTAGGTGTTCATTGCGCGAAACGGCTCCTTGTGAGTCGAGGGGATGACGTATTGCATCGGCTGATATGAATAAATGATACGACATTCAACGCTTCCTAAAACTGGGACCTCGTCGTATATCGGCTTCTGATACTTCAATATTGTCGTATTTCATTGTAATCCGGTTTCCGTTTGCCAGAAACCGTCAGCGGCATTACCGAAGGTGTTCATTGCGTAAAACCTCTCCTTTTGAGTCGCAAATGAAGAGCATCAGAGTAATAGAACAAATGAAACGACACTCACCAATTATACTACTGCGAATACTGGGACCTCGGCTAATTTTGACTTCTGGTACTTCAATATTGTCGCTAACCATTGCAATCTAGTCGCCGTTAACTTAGGGTTAGAGACTGCGTCTTTAAAGCGGTCAAATTTCATTGCTTATTCACTTTTATTCGGCACAGACATAGCGTTGGCTTCGAGTCTCTTCGCTCATCAAAATTTCCAAAACGTTTTGTAAAAGACATTCTCGAATTTCCAAAGTTGTACTTAGATACTCTTTGACTCGTTAACCTGTTTCTCCGGGCATCCCCTTGCTTGTTTCAAAGGTCCTTTGTCATGTTTTCTCCCACAAGCGCACACTTTTCTATTTAATTTCACAACTTTAATCAATATTTTTTTATCGTCTACATTTTTGTTGCGGAATTTTATCCAAGAAAATGGTGTAAATTCTCTGAAATAAAATTACTCCTCCCTCCAAAAAACGGCTGTAATGATATGAAGTCGAGCGACGAAAATTAGTATAACTCAGCAAGTTAAGGGGGAAAGTTTTGTGAAAGGAAAGTGATTTCCATCGTGGTTATTAAAAAACATCAAGGTTCTTTTATCAAACCAAATGAAATATTCTTAGTTATAGAGCGTTCCAATTCTGTTTACAGTATGGGCTTAATATAGAGGACATTTGCCAAACTTAGGCTCCGAGCGTTCACCCCTAAGTAACCACGCCCATTACCACGTAGAATCTGAATAAGTTACTTAAGGGAGTCATATTTCGCTATTGAGAGACTCCTGGGAGTGAAGCTGTTAATTCGTAACGCACGACATTAATTTTCTCCCTCCTATTGACAACACCACACCCCCGGTCTATCGGAAATTTACGCCGGAAATGAATCACCATAAGAGCCCATACTATCTACAGCGAGTGGAACGCTCCAAAGCTACGTTTTCGAAAAATCAAGATAATAAGAGAACGAACAAGGGATGGTAACTGCAGTTACGAGATCACCATAGGATATCGGGATTGCGACTTATATCGATCAATTTCATTTCTTAATTATTAAATTCATATTTTCAAATAATTAATATGTACATTCAAAAGCCCAAAATTTACTCTTTACCTTATTCCTCTTTTGCCGACGTCTCACATAAATATATTTCTGCTTCTTCAGGACTGCTTACAAATTAATTGAAAATGTATCTGAACAATTCAACCAAGTTTATATTTTTCATTTTACATTAAAAACACCCGAATTTTACTAAAATTTATAAAATTACCATAAATAGCAATAGAATTAGCGTTATATGATTAAAATATTAAAAAGAAATCTCTTTCCATTCACGCGTAAAACAGGTATAATACACTTTTTAAGAGTACTTTAGAATGACCTCACTAACTAAATTGAAATTGTGGTTAAATTGTTCAAAAGTCGTCTACATAAATGTCTAATGCAGACTTGATTAAGTGTGGACTTATGTGCAAAAGTCGGCAAGTACAGAAAGTAGTGGAGTTTGAACTGATATTTCCAGGAAAAAATAATTATATTGAGTTAAAAGGAGAGGAGAAGTAAACTGGATCAGTATGTTTTTAATTTCTTGCAAATACCATACGCTCTATATGTAGTGGATATAACCAGGGAGGGCGAAAATAAGAACATTGACTCCTTTTCTCTCATCTTCTCATACAGAGCCTTACGTCTTTCGTTTACGCGGTTCTGTGCGTAAATTTTGTAACGCTTCTCCCACACGTTTTTCTGAGAGGGGTTTTCATGGCGGGCTTTTTCAATTCACGCTGCATATGTACTGATCAAGATCATTAGGTGACTAAGGAGTGACGTGGTACAATAACTAATCGTTCAAAAATTTGATGTATTAAAACCACTCAGATGTATAACACTTTATGTGTCATATATTGTATATAGCGCCCCTAATCACGATTTTAAACTCCATCAACAATATTCCTGCGAAAAAAATTGATCGGCGGGGCCGGGTAGTATTTTTATGAGTGGTTTAATTTCACAAATATTCCAAACCTTCGTGACAGTACTTCGGGACTCCTTAGTAACGACATGGAAATTATCCTTCAGTGATTGGTTCAAACGAGTTGAAAGGTACGTCCATTTCCATGGTTGTGGGAGTGAGTGGTAAAAAGAAAGATTCATTTGGTGCACTTATAAGTGTTAGTCACTCTGAATAAAGTTGATTCGCATAAGGGTGTCTTATGAAAGCCCAAGTGTTTTTTCTGTTACAAACAAGGACCTGTAAATATTGTATTTCGTCCTAGTATCGATGTCTATGTTTGCTGCTACGTAATCTTAGAATTGTTTTATCAGTAAAATTTTGAGGAAAGGTGAGACAGCTCTAAAAGTAGTGATTTTCTATTTAAATACAACCCGAAACTGCGTTATAGGGATTTACGATTTAATCGAGATAATTCTGATCGTGCAACTTGGGATTCAGATCGATCAACAAGAAGCGGTTGGAGATTTTGGTGTATTTAAGCCACTCATAACAATTTTAAGCAGCGCTGATGATCGAGATTTCTCCTGGAAATATTCTTGATTGGGTGGAATATCGTAACTAGAGACAAAGAGAGTGACTTATCGGATACTTAAGCTCTCCATCCGAGTGGTTCAAACACACCAAAATCTCGTACCATTCGTCGTCGTTGTACGGTGTATACTCAACTCTCCCGCTGTGGTTACGAAAAACCTTTGGGAGGAATGCCTACGAAGAAGTTCCACTTCCAAACACGGCGACACAAACCGCAATGGCTCCCAGGATGCCGCGTAGAGTGACTCGCTCCCGCCCAACATTCACACCGACGCCCATCGGCGATTGACCGATCGTAGTGACCGCTAGTGAAAAGATTTACCCCTTTCGCTCAGTGGGGGGGAGGGAACGAATCCGTGACGATGCTGCGAGTGCTCTTGCCCCGTGGGAGGTGGACGACGGTGTGGAAAGTGATGCGCGTCTCTCTGTCGAGTGCTGGCGAGGAAATTCACAATGTCGTGTCGTGTGTAAGAGTGGAAGTCTCTCAACAAAATGGCATGATCTCGGAGTGTGCCGCTTTCTGGATTTCGGGTGAGAACTAAATATTTTTAAAAATTATGTTGACTCTTTTAGTATGAAGTTCAATTGGCTACTGAATATTTACTGAATAACAATTTGGATGTCAGAGGTAAATATTTCAATTAGAAGGATTGCGGTCATTCGCTTTTTATATTCCGAGACATTTATTTTGAATTGCAATTCTAATGCCATAAAATTACTGTCAACACATACACACCTACGTTTCGGTTGTTTGGGATACTAATTTAGCAGGGAAAGGCTGCAGCCATTGTTGGAAAAAAATTAAGAACGCATATATATCTCTTTTGACATCAATATGAGATAACTGATTCAGCGCGCGTTTCTTCATATTTTACGCGAAACCAAAAAGATACCTAAATAGTATTAACTTTTGTACGTTCTTTCCTGGGACTGGGATGTCTAAAATTGGATCGCAGAGGATTCAATTCGCGTTCGTAGCTATACAAAACGTACTTTTTCAGGCTCTTAATCCTGCCTTACACGGGGCACGAAATTGTACCATTATCCACTGCATGCTTTTTCTTTATCTGACGTGCATTAGTTACTGAATTTGAGCAGGGGGTATTCTGCCATCCCGTTTGAATGCATTCTAGCATGCGTTTTTGCATTTCAGCGCTTTATACGCCGCAATTTTAAATAAACGCACGTAGATACATCAGATTGAGCAATTACGAGTTCTGTGTAAAAAGGGATTTATATTGATTTTTAGACAACCGGCCTCTAGTTAATTTTCACGTGATTTTTAATATGTACCCACATCAACAAGTGGTGAAATTTTCTTAAAGTGTACAACTAGAAAATGATGTGAAAGTACCGTTGCGATCGGCTGTGATAAAACAAGATAGGAGTTTGTAAAAGTTAGAAGTGTTTTTAATCGGTGTGCATCTATTGAGCTTCAAAAAGGGTATTAGCCGACAATAGACTATATCTTCAATACACGTGCTTCTCACCACGGAAGGTATTCTTCGATTGACCATAGCGGACTCTGTATGCGGCTTGATAACTCAGAACCTGATTTCACCCGATTTGAGTCTCGCTCAACGGTTGTGATGCAATTTGAAATCGACGAGTCAAGTTCGGCGAGAAGAACTTGAGGGACGCATCCCTGGCGAACGCGGAGAGAATCTGCAAACAGCGAGTGTGTGGGTGTGCTATGGTTGGATTCGTTCGATTTGGGGGATTGCTTCGCGAAACGGACAAACGCCTCCGTCGCGTCTCATCCCAAGAGACGACTTTCACCACAGATGTATTCACATTGCACTGACCGTCGAGCCAACAGCGTTCTCCGGTCAACCATGTCAAATCGATAGCATTGCAAACGATTTCGCTGGGATTCAGTGGCAAAAGGGTGGCATGAGGAGAGTGAATTGTGCCCGCTCGGCTGGATTTGCCTCTCGATTACTAACTCAATCCGCCCATTCAGAAGGTCTTTCCACCATTACAGGAAGACATATTAACGTTATCATTGTAGCAATAGTTGTACCTATTCATGAAAGGAGCCATATTATAATTTATGTGCTGATTTTAGCAGCTGTAGGCGGCGTGAGGTAGATATGGTACAACTAATGGTGCATTAGTATTCTCTTATGCAACAGAAATTCTCAGTAATCAAATAGAATATCTCCACGCATCTTTCCTTTGATTAATTTTACTTAACGTGGTACATTTAAACTCTCACAATGGAATGTTTGTTGCGATTCTAAAAAAATTCCTCCACTGACAATTTGATTAATTTTTAATAGTAGTCGAGTAAAACATACAAACTATAAACGATAATTTTTGACGAAATCAATGTGCTATAAATTCATCATTATTTAAATTAGTGCCTCCATCTAATATAAAAACTTACCATTTAAAATGGCTGATATTTTTGGCAAATATCTTGTAAAGTATTGCGGTGAGGGACTGATATTATGACATCTTTGGAAGGTATAGCAGAAGTGAGATTTTCTTAATAACGTCAAATTCATAGATTAAAATGTGAAATTAAATCAAACTCAAACAATCGTTATTTTGAGACTTGGGAGGAATTTAATTTAATCCGTCGGCTCAGTAGATGCGATTTGATAAGTAGGACAAAAAAAACATTTCAGTCCCAATATATGATTTCTGTTTAAAGAAAATCGCTTAATGAAGCGATTAAGTTGATTTGATGATAACAGAGAGTTGGTGAAATAAATCGTAAATCGTAAACAATTGGTATATATTCATGGAATTCCGTTTTACGTTGCAAAAATATTAGCTTTTACAATCCGCAGTAGTAAAAGGAAGAATTGTATTTATTTCAATTCACGCCATCTTATTAAAGTGCTGAAGTCATACAGCCCTCAAAGATGAAGCCACGACATTAAAATCCGGATTGTGCATTGACTTTAGACAATGACGGCAAGTTAAAGCTCAGATTTACTTTATAAAATGAGAGTCAATAAAAGCGTTAGCAGTAGGAGAAGGTTGTAGAATCGATTTTATCGCCGAGTACGTTTTGGACCAGAGATTATGTAACCGAGTAATTTCGGTATAACCCCTTTTCGATTGCGGAGTTTAATCAGTCGTCCTGAATTCTTTCCCAAATTAATTTAAAATGCACGATTTGCCAGAGAACAGGCAACATACCAAGACCATCATTTTATTCAGGGAGTGAATGTGATGACGTGTGGAATGAAGGGTTAGAGCGTCACCTGCTTGGGATAGCGGTAAGATGAGAAGAGAATCGGGTCCACTGGAAGAGCATACACTTAGTAATTGCGAAGCAAAATTAATGATGGAGATCTCGAGGCATCGCAAATCATTTTATTTTGCGTGAAACGTCTAAGTCGGTAGGGATGGGGCGCAGGCACTGGAGGAAACTACGTGTGCCGGACATTTCTTCATGTTTTGGTGAGCATAAGAGATGCATATCCAAATGAGCCCGAAGTCCCTTTTGAGAATGAGAAAGTTTTTAAACCATTTAGGACAATGGAACGGACGCTCGCAATTGCGGCCAATGGCATTTAGCATCTGTAACGTGGGCGTGGCTCGTCCGACATCTTTGTTTATCCCGATTTTCCTATGGCCCTAACGAGATGACACCCTAATTTTTCAACTTTACCTCATTTTCCATGGATAATTTGCTTTACATCAAAATGCACCAATCTTTTTAATTTGCAGTCTGAAAAAAAATATTTTTATTAATCGAATTATAAATAATCTGCATTTACGGAGAAAACGATGTCAAAATCTAGGAGAACCGAATACTCTGTAAGTAACCAACATATGTATCTCAACTTAGCATCATACGATAAATTTTGGACGGATGATGGGTAGTATTGTTTTACATCTGCTAATTCGACCATTCCATCGCGCTATCCAAGATAAAATAAGAAATTTCTAATGTGCTATGCAAGAAAAAGTAAGTAAATGACAGGAATAACCAATATGGCTGTTATTTCGGTTGTCAGATACAATTGGAAGACGTAATGCCCTCTTTATCAACCTCAATAGTTAGGATGGAAAACTGAGAGGTAAACTAAGTTGCTGACGTCATCATGTGAAATGACTACGCCATCAATTATGGGAATGAAAACGCTTGGGCCCGCCACTTTAAAATACGTGTACCTCGATGCAATATCGCGCAGAAGTTGGCGAAAGGGTCCATTTGTGAGAAAGTCGGTCGTCATAAATACATGTCCTCAAAAAAAACAGCATTCATATGTTTAGAAAGGACACAAATCGTGACATTTGAAAAAATTCAATCATATCAGGAAATATGTGTAATTATTACAAAAAATAAGATGTATAAGACATAGCGTGCCTTCACAATGAGGATAAAATGCATTAGAAATATCGAAATCTGAATCAATTCGGATCATGGAGCCAACGGCAATAGATGTCCTCTGCGGAATATTCAAGAAAATCTTGGTAACGATAAAAACAATCACTTTTCAAAAGAAGAAATACCTCGCTCTGAAGGGAGCTGATAGAGAGTCGGGGGCTAAACATTGCATAAAAAATATCCCTTTTTAACTTATATGCATTTTGCTATTTAATATTATTCCAAGTTTTGCCTCCTAGAAGCCTGCATTATTGGAGAAAAGTATTGCATGTGTCATTTTTCATCATAATAATAATCTGATTTGCATTTCTGTACACCGCCACAATGCCAGCAGGCGAGAAAAAGTGTAGCCTTGGAAATTTTGGAGTCAAGTGCAGGAAAGCGTAGGGTAAAAGTCTTTTTGTCAGTTATATCACGTAATACAACCTCATCAGTTTCTGGGTCGTTCTTTGCTTATTTGCATCACCACAGGCAGTAGAAAGCCTACATTTGTGCCTAACTTAGACTTCAACAATCTTCACGTTTGTCTAAATTATTTGTACGTTTTTCAGGAGTGGATTTTTAAAACGAGCAACGGGAGATAATTTTTCCTTGCACCAGAAACATATTCATGTTCTTCTTATTATCAATGGAGCATTTTAACCAACGCATTATTTCATAGCTCAGTCTTCAAGCCGCCTCTCAAAGATTTTCCTCCAATTTTTTCCTCACCTCTAGAACAAAAGCCAATTCATTGGCTTTTGTACTTTAGGTGAGTAAAACCAGAAGCTTTGGTTATCTTTGATATTTTCATCAATTTTTAATTAAATTTATTTTATTAATTCCATCTTTGCAAAAGCCTCATCATTTTGAGTGGTGTTTACATTTTTCCAAATTACAATTGAACTTTGTGACCTGCTCCCCTTCAAGCCAAATGTTGTTTCCTCTCTGTTCCAAAGCTCTTTTATGCATTAATGAAATCTAGCAGCGACAAGAGTTAACACACACTCTTGAGTCTAATTCAATGCAGATTGCGACGGTATTAAATAACAGCTGCACCCCCGATTGTATGCTTCATACAATTGTATTATTTTTCCCTTTCAACGTACTTAGAACATTTCTTTGTAAAAATTATGAGACCCTGTAAAATCCAAAACGACCAATCAATATTTTTTCAACATGCTTTTTCCAATATCTGCAATAAATTCTTGAAAGATGCTCTTAAAAGTTATGATTCTTAGTATCTCCGGGGAATTTATACGGGAATCAGAAAGCCTGAATAGTGCAGGATTGTGCGGAAAAGTAGAAAGACACAGAATATCCAACCTGTTGACAGTCATTCAAGTTTTGCGTGGAAATATCCGATGTAGATACACTCTTATCAGGTAACTTACCAAGTTAAAGTTTCCATTTTGCCAACGTTTCGATAAGAATCTTGCGTGACATCATCAGAATTTAAAAATGGGCCGCTATACAGACAGAAACTCAGGTGTAAAAAATCGGCCAACTATTATACCAACCTGAAACCTCAGGTGACCGCTGAATGGCCGCTTTGTTCTATCCTTCTGGACTGGTTGTCCCTAGCCATGTTGTTTTCTCCAATAATGAGCCTCGATGTTTTGCGTGAGTAGTAGCCCAAATCCCGATTAAAACTCATATCGCTCAGCCAGATTCTGAAGGCACCTTTTTAAAGATCTCAAGAAGAGTATATTAGTACGACATATTTTATAACACGATTACATACGGCGGCCAACTCTTTAATTGAAATAGCCCTGATGATGACACGCAAGACGCTTATCGAAACGTTGGCCTAATGGAAATGTTAACCCGAGAAGAGTTAACTATTATCATTCGCCGTGAAAGAATAAGTTCATAATTGCATTTTGTCATGATTTTGAAAGCAAAACAGAGATTATGGCTCGCAGAGGATAAGATAAAGGGCAAAGGTAGAAGTGTCCTTCGACCGTGTACAATCAGAATAGCAATAGAATGCTCTCACCGCTGAAAATACTTGGTCAATGCCAAAAAAAGTGCATTAGGATCGGTACTCGCATGCCTTTAATTAACATTAATAATCCACACGGTAAAGCGTTATAAAATTTAAAAACATAACCTTTCAACTCCTTCGAGACATTTGTAGAACCTGCACCACTGACTTCTTCCTAGCAGGGAGACTACCTGACTACCATCCCTTCCATATCCTTGGTTATATGCAATCAGCAACAGTGATATGCTCTGCATGTTGTGTACCATTCCCGGGGACCTCCGTCGTGCACTACTGAGGAGGCTACGCTGCCAGCATGTTTGCGTGTTCACTGCCAGTTGGAACGGTTGGTTAAATTTAAATGTGCGAAAGCTCGAGTACATATGTGCCTTCTAATATCATATAAGTAAAAACTATATGCTGGTGATCGAAAATGCTAGGGATTAGTAGGGGTTATTAAGTTAAAAATATCCTCTATTCTCGAAGTTTGGACAACAGGCGTACTTCGTCGTGAAAAGACATTCGCTTTCATGACTAACTCCAAAAGTTTAAACAATACCCCAGGATAGTTTTATAGATTAAATAAATATTCTATTTTATATAAAAGAAATATACAAGAAAGTAATAAAGATAGGTTCTATTATTAACTATTTTCGGGTATTCCTCCTGCTTAGAGTAATCAAACAAACGTGCATATTTATATTTGATTTTCACATTTCACATTTTATCATCAATAGTCAGTCAGTCGTTTATAAAGCAAAACTTGCAAAAATATGGCGGGATTCTCAGTCCCCTGACAACGCTCTCAGAAGAAAGAACAAAACGCAGGGCATAAAATAAAAACAGCTATACGCGGCATGAAAATAAGAACATTATTTAAAATAGTTAATCTATTGAATATTTTATTTTTCGGAAAGCTTGAAATCAGCGTTCTTGGACTGTTGCGAGAATATACGGGAAAAAGAACCAATCGTGATACAGTCTAAGAAGCCACGTCTTAACTCTATTCAACAATTGAAATTTTGACGACACAATCCGGTAAAAATAGGTAAATTAATTTAATCAGCTAGCCAGAGCCGTCATAAAATTTTTAACTGTGTTTATAGATGATATTTCTTATCTTCATATGGTAAAACTGATCACAGTATTTTATCAAATAAAAGATTTATAAGCCGCCTGGAATTGTACGAGAGGCACTTTGATTTTGGTTAAAAACTATTCCATTATTCATTAAATTAAGTATGAAATGATTTCAACCGATGCGTGAAATTTTTCTCAAAGATGTATCGCGTCGAGGCTGATGTGATGTTTTATAACGGTCAATATCAGCAGTTCAAATGATTTAGAATGTAGAAAATGATGAAGTTAAGAAAAATAATAAGAGAGAGATTGGAACTGAATTTTCTGAATGACCTTTGTTTCTAAAAGCCTATGACCTAAAGTTTCCATGATGAGACTGTACATTTAAATATTAATTTGTGACGAGAAGTGATCATAAGTAATTTATTTGCTCATTTCAAATCCGCATATTGAAATTCACTATATATATCTTGGTTATATAAGCTGAAAGGCGAGTCCCAAGCAAAATGCTTGCCTAGTGTGGACGCAAGTCCACGCACTATGCTATCCACCATCGAGGCAAACGGGCGTGCAATGTGCAGGGGTCCGCAATAGTTTCCCCAAATCGCTCGGCCACGAAAGCCTCGACCCGGGGAGGTACCGTCCCCGCGTCCACCTCCCCGCTCCGCCCCGCCCCGCTCCCCACGGCGGCGGGCCCGCCTCCATCAGCCCCTCCCCCCCGCACCCATCCGCCTTTCATGAAGGGTAGCCGGACGGGAATCGTTGAGGCGTGGGATGCGGGGTTAATGAAAGAGCGAGAGCGAAGGGGTTAATTCGCCGCGCCCGGCGCGGTAGGGAGCCGCTTCCCGCACCCAGCTCGGAAGTACCCAAAGGGTGAGAGGGGTAAGAGGCGTTGATGATGATTCGGGTTCATGAGGAGGGTGGCAACTGCTGTCCTGCAGGTGAGGGAGGTGAAAGAAACGACTCGACAGGGAATATGCGGCCAAAGGTAAGGGGAGGAATGTGTATAGTAGGCAGAAAAGCTTCAAAGATGAGTGAAAATAATTTGGTGATAATTTTTAGGGCTGGTATTGGACCCGTTTTTTATTAATCATCCCCATTCCCAAAATAGAAAACTGAAGCTATATGTTTTGCAACAGGGAGATAAGTCAGAACAAGTCCCCCCGCATCGTATGAAGTACACCACAAAAGAATAAAGAGAACGGGAATCATGCAAGGAAAAGCTAAATCCACGACGGATTACACTTTGTAGAATTAAATTTCCTCCGAGGATTTAAGTTGCTCACAGTAATGTGATGGCAAGGAAAGTAGTGTAATGATGCCAGGGTTGTTAAAAAAAACCGGGTTTTGTTACAAAAAAACCAGCCCACCTGGGTTTTATTGGTTTATCTTTGGGTTTCATTGTTTTATTTTGTTTTACTGGGTTTTATTGGGTTTTATGGGGTTATATTGGATTTTTAGTATTCAGATAAATTATAATTTATATATTTTAAATGGGTTTTAATATATCTAAGCCATTCAATTGTTTATTTTATTGATTCTTGAAAGTTATATTCTATTTAATTTTGCTACATGCTTATACTTATACATAATTTGTTGCTTTTGCATTTATGAAGGCATAATGGGTCACTCTTAAAATTGATGAATTTGCTGAATGTTATCGGATTTGATTGTTTATGCAGTAATTACATTTTTATAAATAATATAAGGTAGAATAATAAAATCGGCATATTTTTTTTCTTTTGATATGCACTTTTAGAAATGTATTTCAGCCATATAAAAAACTGTAACGATTTGGCAGAATTTCCCTTGCATACTGCTGTACGAAAAACACCATTCAGATGAGAAATTGAATCAACTGCTATAGGGTTTTGAACTCTCGTCATTTATATCCTACTTTCCTCTTCTTCACAGTTATTTTGACATAAGAGACAAAGCCGCTGATGTAGTTATACATATGTATGTTGAAATAAAAATTATTTTCTGATCGAGCCTGTTCCAAAACTCGAGTAATCCAGGAGAAATATGGCCTAGCTATCTTTAGATAATGAGGTTCCACCAAAGGTGATAGACTGCTATCTAAAATTCTATCACCTTGGGTTTCACCTGCTTTACTTAGAAATGGATGGGGAAAGAGACTTATTCTATACTTATAAGCGCAACTGGAAAGAGTGAGGTACAAGGGATAGGAGAAAAAACACATTTGTGTTACAAAGTGTCTTTCTTTGTTAGAACTCTATCTGCCCTTAGGCAGGGTAACATGCCACTCACAAAATGTATGGCATATGCCGAGATTAACGTATAAATAAGTCAATGTACATATATAGTCTCATTTGGAATTTCTACTAGCCACTGCTTTAGGATGAAACAGGATTTTTAAAAGCAATATGCGAAGAACTACTGTAACAGTTGCAGGGCATACATTGAGTATAAATGAAGGCATGACTGCTACAGAAATTTGGAGAGACATTTGAGGTATTTATTTGTTACAATGTAGGCAATTTATCCACAAAAAAGGGATAACCTTCCGCATCTGCCTATAAAAACGGCATTCTCACCGCCTGTCTACCACTTGTCCTACCAGCATTGCAGGGACGGTGTTTAATGTCATTCTTCTGATCATCAAGCAGTTATATCAAGCCATCATCGTCACCAACACTGAAATTTTCTGGATAAAAGGCATTTTTGGTATGTTTTCCATTGAAAGATATTAATTTTCTTAATACACTGTTTTATACAAGCCTCTCTCACTAATCATTAAGGTTCTTTACTCTTTGTTAAGGTTCTATGGTGGCAGTAAGACCTCTTTGGCGACAATAAGGATCATCTCACTACTACTTTTTCACGCTGGTCGGGAACAGGAGATAGTTTGGTGAAAAGAATTTACAGGTAATTTTTTTGTTTCAAAAGTCTAAATTAGTAGTAGAAAAAATGGCTGACGATCCCCTTATCGTTTGTTTGAAAAGCATCAGTTTTAAAGTTCTAAATTTACAGTGACACTCGTGCGCACGGTTAATATGAAATTATTTACTTCCGATTTAACAACGAATTTACCAAAACATTGGGCATGTATCTTTATTTAGAAAAAATAACTTCGGTAATGGAGGAATTTCATTTGGGAAAGATTGGAATTAGAAAACATTTGCTGGGGATCGATAGAAAAACTTGAATATCATAGCAAATGGCATTTAATGGCAAATATCATGGGAAATGGTTGACAGAAATTTCACATGCTCCATGATAGTATCTTTTCATCAGTAATCTATGTATCGTCTAACGAGCCTAATTTACGGTCTAAGCATTAAATGCAATAAAATACTTGTTGCTGAATGCTGATTTTTATGATTGACTTAATGGAGATGTTAGATTTTGTCAGAGTAATTAATGAGCCTTTGATTAGAGTTATTGTTTATGTATTTTGAAAGAGTAGATACGAAGAAAAAATGTTGCTTCATTTGGATTACACATTCTTTAAGTTGGACCCTCATGATACAAATGCAAAAGATTTCTACCGATGGAATTTGATTTTTGAATACAGTTCAATATCCAGTTCTCCCTTCCTGATCTACCACGGTAATTTTTTTCCATCCACTGTACATTAAATTATTATTTTCTGAGCGCTGTTATGTCTTAAAGGGATGCCGATTAGATCATACAATCTACATTGCAGCGTCTTCATCTAACTAAGTTCATCTTATCCCAACTCTTTGTAAAACCCCCACATTTGTGATTCTTTCTGAACACCACCTTTACATTGCCTCCAGTCCTCTCCTTTTTGTTTTGCTGCCATTATTGCCCAAGTTTCAATGCCATACTGAAACATGCTCCACGCATTCCTTTTAATGAAGTGCTTCCTTACTGCATATAATTTAACTATCTCACTTATCAATCCTGATATTATCTCATACACTAAGCCCAGTAATGTGTTTTTTCTATAGTTTTTACTCACTAGTTAAACCCCTTTTCTTGTATAACCAGCATATAATTCCGTTTTCTATTTGTGTGGCATCGTTTTCGTATTCCATATCCTTGTAATTTATCTATTTATTCTTGCTATCAGGGGTTTATCACGAGCCTTTATCAAATCTATGATGATTTTTGCCTGATGCTTTGCTGCTGCTCATCTTCTTCATTATATATTCGCTTTCTTTCATCGTATACACTTCTGTACTTCCCCTCAACTCGATCATTATTTTATCAAGGCACCCTCTCATGCCATTCATCCTTACCTCCCGCTTTATTCAAGATCTTAAAATACTCTACCCAGCTGCTTAAGATCTTTTTCTCTCATACTATTTATTTCCCAATCAAATCTTTAAATCCTTCTACTCTTGGTTAAACACTCGAACCCCCGGGGTTAGCTGCCCCCCTAGAAGCCCCGTGTGGGTAAAAATGACCCATGCGTGGTTTTGTATTACATTGTCGTGATTTTATGCCTTACTTTAGATATTTTGTTTTTTCCTGGGTTATGTTTACTCTCTTTGAAATCCAGGGTTATATCCCTGTGATATATTGTTGTTATAAACCTTGAGTTTGAGATATACAAGTTTCACAACTTAAAACATTCTTTTTCAACACAATACTCAAAGCTTGGTGCGGTAAAATAAGACTCGTTTTGACTCGTGAAAAAACTTATTTCCATGAATTATTTATATAGCTATATCGATGGATTCATCTACTAATAAGCATGAAATATTTTGAACTCTCGGCTTCCTCGTCCTCCACGTGCACGTCTACGGAGGCGATCTGCTTTTGATTGTGCATCGGGTGAGTTAGTGCTATTCCTGCAATAAATCATAAGTATAGTGATCCGCTAGAGCGTAGCCCTTCGCTAGCAATGATTCCTGACTCTGAGACAGGTACTAACTGCACGACAGAGCGAGGTTTTCCTTCTGCACTCTAACGCTCCTATAATACGATGCCTTCAGGGCAACAGAGTGGAGTCAAGCAGAATTGCAATAGCACCTGCCGCACTGGGTGGCGTCGCGAAGGAATTATGCGAGATGGTCGACCATCCGCGAGTCAGTCCGTCATTTATGATCGGCGCCACCCTATCACTGAGCACTATAAATACCACGCATACGGGGTAGCCATTTAGTCTGGTACACAATGTCACTTGCCTGGGCCACTGAAAAACGAGAATGACAAGGGATCTTTCATTCGTCTCGGAGAGCAATTGGGTTCATTGGATAATGTTTTGTATTTTTTCTAAAAATGATACAATACGGGAGTTTACCAATGCATTAGGTGTTCATTCTTGCTTCTTCTCTAACGAACGTGGTGACAAAAGGAAGCGGAGCCAACTGGATGACTCATCCCCGGTGGCTGACACCGACCAAATACTTAGGCAGTTTAGCGGCAGAGGGGAAGGTTACCTCTTCCAGATGTGGAAAACGCTCTGCGTATTACAAAAGCTTGACAAAGCAAACTAGCCGTGGGTCGTGCGTACAAGTACATTGTCTTCCAACCTTGAGCAAAATTCATTTATATTTTTCAGATGAGGTGACAAAGATGAACACAGATGGTAACATCATAAAACATGACTTAAAGCTTACGAATGTCCCAGTAAAGTGTAACAATGTACCATTTATTAATGTTAGGACCAAAATTAACACGTATTCATACAATTTCAGAAAGTACAATATTTAGCGGCACTTAAATGAAGTAAATCCGTTAAAACGCCCAGTGGGTCAAAATGACCCACGCGGAATTGTGGTAGGATATTTTAGTAAATCCAGACTTGGAGCAATACAAGAATGCAATCAAGAGGAGGATGGATCAAGCTTTAGAGCCATTTCTTTACTTTGCTAACATTATGGATCCGAGATTCAGAGACGCGAGACTTTCCGCGGAGCAGGAAGAGGAAGTTGACAGTTGGCTTCAAGAAAACTACCCAGACTGGATTACTACTGTAATGGCTTTTAGAGTAGCAGATCCAGTGTATTTTCCTTCATCCATGTATTTGGACGATGTCTTAAAGCAATTTACTCCAGTAAAATGGTGGAAGATAATGAAAATGAAAACTGCAAAAAGAGGGAATATACCTCAGGGATTCATTTCATTCTAGATGAACATCAGCAGTTGCCCAGCCAGCGGTGCATCTATAGAAAGGATTTTCTCTAGCTTTGGCTTTGTTTGGCCAGAACTTGAGAATCAGTTAGGGAAGGATAATACTGAGAAACTTGTTAAGATATACAAATATCTTCATTCAAATTACAATGAAAAGTTGACTCTGGAAACACTAAAATTATTTACTTATCTTTTTGCAAATTCTCAAATATGTAATTTCAATTATGATATTATTAGAAAAATGAAGAGTAAACATTTTTTAGTAATAAGTATAATAATATTCTCTTCATACATTCTCAAAACTCTTTTCAATTTTTGTTTCTGTGATTGAAAACTTTAGAGCAATAAAATGTGCTGAAACCAATAGAAAATCAAATTTTTCTCAGAAAAAAATAACTACATATAATCATTTAAAAATTTGTAACTCTTTCGCTTAATATTTTCCCAAGCACTTTTCCCAAAATAACCATAAATTAATTGCTATCTAAATCTGGTGTACTCTGGCCACTGCCGATATCTAATATTGGTGTGAATGTATGTACATAGTGTCTACTTTGTTATTTATCCCAGGCAGCCACATTAGCATGAAATGAGATGAGTAAAAGCAAGATGTGAAGAGCCACTGCAACAATTGCGGGGCAAGCTTTGAGGCGACAGTGAAAGTATATATTTATCATATAATATGAAATTTCCCAAGAAATCGCGTTTTAATGTTAAAATCATGAATTTGACTTCTGTCAACAATAGGATATTTCCTTGGTAACCGCGGAATTAGCATTAGCTTTAGAAGGGAAATGGGACCTTTACAATGGCAGCTGGGTTTTATATCTAGAGATGGGTGTTACAATAGAAATCTAGGCCGTATACTGAAATGTTGCTGATTGCGAGATTTTCAGGGATATTTTTGCCTAAAAGTGGCAAAATTCATTTCAAGTGAACTGATTTAAGTTGGACCCATGTAAAACAGGAGAATGCCACGATGTTATATTAATGCGCAAAGCCTCTGGAATGCAAATAGCCTGTAGTTTAGGTTCCATATGTTACTGCAAAAGAATGTTGAAACTCGGTAAACATGATGTAATGCGGTTTTCATCTGCTGAATTAGAAAATGAAACTAAAATTATAGCTGATTTGCCTAGAAAAAAATACACCTCATGAGTGACTCGAACCTACAACCCATATGTCCTGTCTTTCTTTCATCCCACGTTGAATTTCAACGGGTACCTTTGCTAGTGATTACTAAAACCTCAGTCAAGATTGGCCAATCGATTCGATGTATCTGAGTTGCACTCCACCCCAATCACTCATTACTCCTAAAATACACTTCACTATTTCACCACCCTTCAACCCTCCACTTTGCACTCTTAAACGGTTGATGTTCAAACAGCTCCTGCCACACGCCATAGTGGCGACTCGCACGGCAGTATGCAGGGTCGTTCGATTTGACATATCCGTAGCTTCATCGATATGGGTCCTTGCAATTGTTTCCACCACACGGCCACCATTCGTGTGCTTCTTACAGAGCATTTACTTAACCATAGAACACTTTATTAAATCTGCGACCGCGCGGCGCAAGTCGCCATTTCGAATACGAGTGCACTGCCAACTCAACAAAAACGTTGAACAACCTATACTAAGATTAATGGAGAATACAAAAAAATAAGCGCGATCATAGATGACTTTTTTCGTTACAAAGACCAGTAACTAAGAAAATTCAATCCATACCAAATGATCTTGACAGCAAGTAACTTGGAATTCTCTCGAATTGGCGCCTTAATTTCAGGGCACAGGCAGCGGATACAAAACCAATTTCTCCAACTTTGGGTGGCCAGACTAAAGTGAATGATCACTGATGAAACTCGCCTCCGAAAAAGTATATTTGCGTTTTTCTTCAGACGCAACAATGGTGGCTGCACAATTAACTTTGCTTTCGATAAATGTAGATCATGTTGGGGATAAGTCATCCCCTGCGACACACCCTCGAGGTGGCTTGTGGTGTTTTGTGTAAATGTAGATAAAAGCGCATCGTAGTAGGCGAAGTATATTGGTATAAGTAATCTAAGTTTAAGGGTACTGGGTGTCTATTAGGTGCAACCTTTTCCTTAACAGAGTCTACGTACGACCTGTGATCTAGCTCGTCGAACCGACAGTTCTCCCATGAGGAAAGCCCATTGAAATTTCGAGCGTCCCTCGCACACCGTGTTCTATGCCGGCAGCATAACATCACCCCGCGTTCCAAGGCGATCTCGCAGACAATATTTCCCACGAAACCGATCCTGCACAGGTAACACAGATTACGCTGCACCTCGGTGAGCTGGATTAATGGACGGAGCGACCCAGCTCTGAAAGCCTCCCTCCACCAATTCCGGTATTCTGCGAAAGAAGCCCTCGCTAAGAACAGACGTCCTGCTCTTGTCTCCTATCAGACTCATCAGCTGCCAAATAAGTCATAGTTACGCCAAGAACATCCTTATAGCATACGAACAGCTCTGTCCCATGACTACTCCCCGCTCCAACACCCGTCGCATTCAGGAATAATGGCTCAAGGAGTGATTTTTGTTTATGAACTCATTCACGTGAAACTTGCATACTTCTACAAATAAAATCAATATATTTCTTTATAAGAGTATAAAAATTCTTGTTCTAATTAGTATTCTGGTCAATTTAATACTACGTTGACGCGCGGCCAATGGAACTTGGCATACATTTTCCAATAACCGTATTCCATTCCTTGATATCTTCCCATAAACGCGAACCGTTATATTCCATGCCATTATAATTGTTGTTAAAAAATATTGCGGGATCATGCAGAGCAAAAAACACGAATTTTTATTTTTTATGTGCTCAAGTTTTGAATTCCATGCCATTAACACAAATCTTCGTCCAACGTTTTCTTAGAAAACTTTTTCCTAGGGTCGGGTTCTGTCACTTTTACTTATGTAAACACGGATTCGAAGGTATTTAAAGTGCAAAGCAATAGGTATGGAAAGTAATGGAAGGGATGTAATTCAATCATATAAGAGAAAAATGAATGACACTACTTCTCAGAAATACTCCATAAACAACGATTGCTAACTATAAACAAGAAGGAAATTCCTATCTTTGCAGTTAGCGCACTTTAAATCAGAGAGCTCTCTCTAACAACGAGTTTAAAATTTATATTCGATAGCTAGCCAGCATAAAATTAAGAGAAAAAATATGTTGAGTGTTTAACTCCAGTTACACTTTGCTCATGCAAATGCTCTCATATTAACAGCGTTGAATAAAAATCTAATTCAACCTCCCAGAAATAGAGATATTATCTCATTCTGAGTAAATATTAACCTAGCCAGAGCCTCATGAGTTGTTCAAATGACCATGCATTATCAAATTGCTAGATAGGTATTTAGAATGCATTCACTGATGTAAGCCGATAATGCAACTTCATTTCTTTTCTTTAATCTTCCGGAAATAACTTTTGCGGTTAAAACACTTTCCGGACTCACAGTCAGTAATGGAAAGTGGTAAGCTGATAAAAAAGTAAATGTCAATTTATTGTGGATTAAGAAAATAATAGCACCTAGGGTAGAGCTTATAGCCGTTTTCTGAGAAAAAGTTACTTGTTTCGAATGACTTCTAAATAATAACATTATATTGAGTTATCGAAAGTCCTTAATAAGCACCTTAGGAGAGATTGCTCCAGCGTAAGACGGCCACACCAGATATTTCAAGTCTCATTATGGAACTGTCTCAGTATACAAGAGAAATGATGAGTACATTCCAGACAAATGGAATACTCATTTCAATTTTACTTAAAAGAGGATACCTACATATGGAGCAATAATATGAGTACTTGCTTTCTACACCAGGGTTGAAATTCGCCATGAAAAATCATTTTGACTTGACCTGGATTCGAACCCGGATCTCCCAATTACCGGTCAGGTGTGTTAGAAGGGTTTGAGATGTTGGTGAATTTATACTCACATAAATATCGTAAAGCCTTGCCGATCGATTTTTTCTCGCGAAAATATTGTTGATATCACGATTGAGGTCACAATGAACAAAAAAACTTGAAAGACTAAGTGTTACCCATCTGAGTGGTTCGAAGTAACTTGCACCTCGAACCACGTGACTCCTTTTTCACGTGTTCGGGATTATCTCGGACGGTTGAACCACAATGCCAAGTGGAGGGATCGAACGGGGTTGCGGGTTGGTCGAAGGGGAGGGAAGGGGCTAGAATAAGCAGCTGAGCGAACTAGTTCGGCAAAGAACCGTTCGGTTCACTTTCCCGCCGCTCAAAGGGAAGAGGGCGCTCCGGGGCGATTGACTGATTGATTTCTTCCAGTTCGCACCATTGCACACACGCATCGTCCCTCTTTCACCCCATGCCATGCACCACCACCCGACCCTCACCAAAAAACACTTTCTTTTGCGCTGAAAACCACGCCCTCTTCCCAGGGAGTGGGAGGTAGCAGATGTAAGCAGCAAAAGGAAAGGGGAATGGAAATCCTCCGGCACACTCAATTTCCTTGGCTTGTGGTCCGTAACTTTCGGGTTAACCGCTCGGAAAGAAGCTCCATAATTGCCCTTTCGGGGCTTCTATCTCCCCCTTTCCCTCCCCTTTCCTCCCCCACCCACCCCCCACCGAACCCTTTCCCTCCCTTCCCCGTCTTAATCCTTTCGTCCTCCGACCACACAATTGCCTACCAGAGACTTTTCGTGAAAGTGAAACGTCTCATGAATTGGTGCGGGTGGCCGCGACACGTCGAATTCGTGTTTACCAAGCACTCCTATTTAAATGGGAGATTATAAGAGCTATTTAAACGTGGAATGTCGTCTCCATGAGGAAAAAATGAGTTCACTAATAACCACTTTATATTTCTCACCTTTATTTCAATCATCACCGGCCATAGTTTTCCCACTACGTACCACTGTCCAAGTAATTGAATTCGGTAATGGTAGGGACGTAGTGCTAAAATCATGGCCTCCGGTAGGAATGTAAAAATGTGAAGTATAACGTGGCCATAATTTAACAATGTTTTTCGTTGAATTTTCCCCAAAACTTACACCTGAGGTCTTTGCTGACAGCCTCCATAATAGTGAGAATAATACTGAGCAGGAAATATCCACGCGCATTATACATATAAGTACCAACCATAGTTGAACACCTTGCGTGACATATCAAATTAAGGCTGACTCTAAGAGATGAAACCATGGTATAGGTAACAATTAAATTTCCGTGGATATGTACTACACAGTTTTATTCTCACAATAATCTCTCACAATTCTCACGAACCCGGATCCCTCGATTTCCAGCCGAGTGCTTTAGCCAGTTAAGCTACCGAGGCGTCCTCTTCCCCTGCCCGGTCAAGGCGGATGATTTTTTTCTCTGTGGAATTTTCGCACAATTGTGCATTGCGGGTGACTCCGTAAAAGTGGAACTTCGTGGCTAGTCCCAGATAGCTTAAAATCTGTCGACCTCAGGAAGGCCTAGGTTCTTGAAGCCATCTCTCCTCTCTTCATAGTTTACGTCGCAGATATACCCAAATGCAATCATAAAACATGTTTCATATTTGCATTTGGTTGCCATTCAGTCATTTCATTTGGGAATACTAGCAGCTGACTGTAGGGTTTAGAATAATTATAACTAATGCAATCTACTGGTTAAGATGCGTATAAATGAAAAAGAGAGAGTAAATGTTCTCGATTTTTTTTACAGGTCAAGCTCCGATCTCCTAACACTCATTCACTCCCCATAAATAGTCATTAGTAGGTGTAGGACGCTAGTTACCGCAGCTTCATTCAAGATAGGTGTTACGCGGGTACGTGGGTGGGTGGTACGTTCCTTGATAAATTTCCGAATACCCTCCCAACGGACTAGGACTCACTCATTGCTCACTCCCAGATTAACACTAACCAAGCGCTCCTTCATTTTTCGTCTCACTTTTCTCTTGCGAATTCCCTTCCCGTGAGCATCGACCCTTTCACCCCATCTTCCACCGTCTTCGCCAACCTAGAAATTTGACATTACCAAAAAAAGTAATTTTTACCATCTCCTCATGTTGGATTATTATTTGTTACCTTCTTCTTGTTATGTTTTTACGTTTGTTTCCTTTTTGTTTGTTATATGTTCACTGTAAAATGGCTTTATGCTGTATGTGATCATTTTGTCAAATAAATAAATAAAAAAAATGAAGATCGGCTTTTTCCACAATTTTTCACAGGAAAATTTCTACAAAAGAACACTAGGCTCGTATTCCAATTCAGGTGCTCACCCCTTTAGCACACACTATGTACTCACTAGAGTACAAGCCTGAGTCATTCTTGCGAAGTGGAAATAGCGCTGGTGCATATATGAGGTCGAAAAATACGCCTAAGAAATGAATGAAGGCACTCGACATAATGACATATGGTATAATGAAAACACTGACAAATGAAATTTTACCAGCAAATAAAATTTATTCAGGCTACGAAGGAACATAATAACAGATATTTAACTCAATACCGATAGACTTATTTACATTTGTTCAAATAAGCCATCACAATGCCATAGCGGACGAAACGGCTTATTAGTCCGACTAGCGTGGTCACTGAGAAAGCCTTTTCTCTCACTAGCTCATCGCTGTCGTTGTGAAGTAGCAGAGAAGTTGGTCCAAAACTAAAAACGTGACGTCACTTCCTAAAAAGAGGAAAAATTTAGGATAGAGTAGTATGCATTTATGTGGATGAGTTAATGGCCTAAAACTGTTAAATTCGCAGTTGCAACGGAAAAATCAAACGGTTAAATAGCATGGCTATTAAAATTACAACTTAACACTCCCACTAACGACAATTGATAATTATTAGCAGGGTTGGGGCGTTGTTGTACAGATTTGCTTGAAAGTTTGCATACGAGTGCTAATTTGTAATAAAAAACGATAAACGTTAAAAAATTGCATGCTACCGACTTGGTTTCTTGGCATTATAAAGTCAATTTTACCCGTAGCCTTATTGTGCTTAGCATACATTTCAAATAATTCGATTCTACTTGGAAATATTATCCAACAATCACCAAATAAAAAGTTTCATACTATTATGATCACTGCTAGCGGATTTTAAGGTTTCGTGTTGCGTAAGAAATTATGTTCATGTGATTTCCGCATAGAGTTCTAATTCCGCGCCATGAACCCAAGTCACAATTATTCTGTAATCAAGGTGAAATTTTTTAAACGTAAAATTTTATCATGTATGTCACTACAATGCATGGTAATTTATAGTGCTACTTCGATAAACGTGAGTGAAGGGTGACCAACGAAGGTTTCCGACTTAGTTTAAAAGTTATGATAATGTGCACTCAATGACTCACGATGGAGAATAAAGAAAAAGAGAGAACTCAGAGATTTATACAGAAGATCTGATATTGTGGCCGTGGTTGGAAGCAGAAGGATAAGATGGCTTGATCATGTTAGGAGAAGAGGATACAGCTATACAAAGAGTGTGGAGGGGATACCCAGAAGGAAGACGCCCACCAGGAAGGCCAAGAATAAGATGGGATGACCAAGTAGCCAATGATGTAAAAAAACTGGGTGGTGACATTGAAATGGCGGAAAACAAAATACTCTGGAGGTAACTTGTAGGCGAGGCCAAAAATCACCTTGGATTTGAGTGGCCCCTGGAGTAAGTAAGTAGGTAATGACTCACGATTACCGCTACAGCCACCTTAACTCGGATCGTTGAAGTGAGTTGTATTCAAACGTTAAATGTGGCTTCCGATAGAAAGAGAGCGAAAGAGTAAAATAATAAGTCGTTCTGGAATTTGTTACCGATTAATGAAATGATTTCCGCCAATAATCCACATCAAATCACGAGACCCCGCGGAAAACCAATGTGATCTGAGCACTTTCTACGAGATCACTTGTGGTTCTGATTTCAAAGAACTTTAATTATTGTAATGGTTCAAAATCAAGGACAAACGGAATCCATAAAAGTAGTGAACTGTTGAAAGCTATACATTGAAAGTTATATATTAAAAGACATTCAAAAAATGAACAGTAAAAATAAGTCTAAATATAAAAAAATAAGAGAATGACTTTCATTATATGCCAAAATAATTAATAGAGGTTTGAGAAAGAAAAGCCATTAAAATATCAATTTTAGAAGCGCAGAATGTCACGGATATTACGGAAAATTTATTAATACATCAGAATCTTGGTAATTTCATATTAAAACTTATATGCATGTTACACCGTTTCGGTAGCGTGACGAGCACTGCCTGATGAACGTTTGGCAATTATACTCCATGTCTCTTCCTCATTCGGTCTCCCGGAGCGGAATCCATCCCAGAGATTATCGCGTGATCGAACACAGCCTTTACGCCGTTATCAAACATGACGCTTTTATTGAGGGCCTTGAATCGACTTCTGGTTTAGTTCCTATCGCTACCAAAATATTTTGGAACGTTCCAATGACTACATTCTGGACTTCTTCATTAGAAAATTTAGAATTCATTCATCATATTTTTTATCGTTAGCTTCTTTCTGGCTTTATTAATTATTATTTTCCAGACATGTCGTTATTTTTCAGAAATGAAATTGCTTTCTACGTTTCAAAACATCAATTACAATTTTTACTAGCCTAAATATATTCGGCTTCTGTCGTGGTTTTTTCTTATACGACGATAGATACGCTTTCAAGGAAACCCACTAGCGAATTCCTTCCAATTTTTCGGGGAAAAACATTTTAAAATGCAAAGGAATAAACACTTGCATTTAAAAGCCACTTTAGTCACAAGAAGAAATAAAACAAATGGATGATTTTATTTTACATGAAGCTGAAACTTGAGATGGTTTTCCACATTCCCGATGAAAACACAACAGTGGTTTCTAACTCTAGTCAAGTGAAGTTATACAAACACCGAAATGCTGCTGATGATTGATTTCTAACAAAAGAAATGCTTTGCTCAGGTTAGACCTCTTTTCGGTGACGCTGAGAACATTTCCGATAATGCACAAAGAGATTTATTAAAATGAATGTTGTTCTGCGTAACAAGGTGGAATTGACTTATGCTGATAGAGAGTACATGGAAAATTGATGGGAAATTTAGCCTGTTGCAAACCAGCTTAACGCGTTAACCATACGGAATGATAAGGGAAATGAGGATTAAACATGATCGGCCGAACAATTTAACCTTAACAGACAGTCCTGGCAACTAAGAGTGTACTGATGCCCTAACACGCGAAACTGGTTGAGCAATGTGATTAAAAACATTTTCTTCGAATTTTCAAAGCTTCCTTTACTTTTTTAAAATGAAAAAACTTATTTGTTTTCACCAATATATTAAAAAAAGCAATTTGACTGCTTTCGGCCGTTTCAGGCCATTATCAAGATTATCATGATTTCAGGCCATTATAAAGGTAATCTTGTTAATGGCCTGAAAAGGCCGAAACCAGTCGAATTGTATTTTTTAATATATTGGTGGAAATAAACTACTAAGTGTTTTCATTTTAAAGATGAACAACTTCCACAAAGTAAACTCGCCAACCATTGATTTTATTCTTTTACTTTCTATCAAGGAAGAGATTTAACCATTCTAGTGAGTCCATTGCAAAGAGCAGCATCACACCTCATCAAAAAAGGCTGTCTAGGTGCTAAAATCTCAATGCGAAAAAAAGAGAGGAGTTTTTCTCCTCAGGACGAATACGAAACATTTAAAGCTTCGAATTGTTTTCTGGTTTAGCGAAAACCGGCGCCCTACTCGCGTAGAGAGCTGGAATAAGGAGACCACAACACTCGGTCGCCTTGGTAAATAGACCATCTTCTCATCCACTGCTTCGCTTCCACACCGTCCCACCAGGGGGACTCCGGCTGTCGTCGAAAATTTCCCGCCCCCGTGCGGCAGCGGAGGTGGAAACTGAGGGTTGGATGTGAATGGGGCGGGGGGGCGGCCCCTCGCCAACTCCTTCCGAAATTCTTCCTCTCCTCCGTCTTTCGTCTTCGGGGACACACGGCGGCTGGCGCGTGGGAGAGAAGGATGTGTGTATGGGACGGGCAAGGGGTGGAAAGTGTGCCGCTGCCCCTGAGAGAGAGAGACAGATAAAAGGGGGATGGGGAGTGTGTGTGCCTTTTCCGGTGAAGGGAGGTGGGAAAAGTTAAGCGACGCGAAATCCAATGAAATGCTTGATTTGGTTTCCGGCTATTCCCCGGAAAAGCTCTCCGGCGCGACACGTCAGGGGTGGCGCGGGGATTGCCACGAGATCCCTCGGCCGCCCCTGACTCCGCCTGTTCCCCCCCCTCCCCACTCCCTCCACCATCCTGGACCAGCATGAGCGGATACACGCAGATACAGACATACACTCGCATTAAAACGAGACTTGAAGCAATCCGCGCGATGTGCCACAAGGCATGACTCATCCAACTTCTTCGTCATAAGTAGTTATTAATCCTATGTTTGGATGACTCCCTCCCTCCTATCCAACATGTACTTTGGTGACTCTTTTAATGTCTACTGGTTATTTCAATTAATATTCTGCTTTAGCTGACTTATCAATACTAATTTTCTCGGTTTTTCGTGCGAAGCTTAAGGCAGTTTGAGCGAAAAATCATTTTAATTAGAAATCAATGAATCTTGTGTCATTTTAAAGAAAAACATCACACCTATCCAATAACACCAAACATTCTACCCCTAACCACATTAATTTTCGAGATATTTGCCAGAAAATACCAGTCCTTTTACGAGTTCATGTATGCACTCCAGAGAGACATTATTTTCAAAATGAGGTATTTCTAACACTTAGATGTAGTAAAAAAACTAACAGTGAGTATTTTGTACGTTTTCTCAACTATATTTGAAAATAAATCATATTGCTACCGCAGTAGGTTCTTGGGAATCACAAAAAACCTTCCGTTTTGAAGGAGTTTCAAATGCACCGCGCGAAAAAAATGAGTCAAGTCAAAGACTTATTTATATATTTTCATTTAATGACTTCCAATGTCTGTCATATAAAACTATATTATCGCACCATTAATAATGCAATATTTAATTGATGTGTCCTACAGCTGGTGAAAGTAAAACGTATAATTCGAATATGGCATCTGTTATGACTATTTAACCAACTCGCTCGGACTATCTTAACCTTCTGTTTTCCATGCTGAACTTTCAGTGGGTTATGAGCCCATATGGGCTACACACTACAGTGCAGGACTACATATTAAAGTACAGAATTGGATACATATGTAAGGAGAGTGCTTCGTCGGTTTGGCCATGTGGAGAGAATAGCACATATGTAGGCCGTATATCAAAACATCTACGTGATAGTGGAGTGAATGAGAGGAAGGGGGGAGAGAGGTCTTGTGCTAGGTGTTGCCTCTGTGAGCTGAAATGCGTCGTACTTATTGAGACATCCTGTGGAATAGTACAATTTGTAGCTCCTGTTACAATATGGGGGGGAGAGCGTTGAGGGGAAGAAGTAAACCACGAAATCCATCAAAAAATGCAGTATGAGAGAGTCTTAGTTAAGAGGAGGTATATTTGAAGTCTTGAGAGTAGGCGAGCGAGTATGAAGCGATAATGAGAGTCAGGAAAAAGGAAGTGGTTTGCAAGGATAGATCATTGTAAAGGATATTCTTAGGGCTAGTTTTGTGGGGCAAACGGCAATGATTTAATTTTCTGACCAAGCCCACCCTGAAAAAGATATGTATGAACGTTTCTTAATCTCTAATTGAATAGTGACCAATTCATCTGGAGCTTATATTCTGAGTAGCGCTCTGAATTCTAATCTCCTCTTCTATTCTTCTGTACAATTCTATGTTTCTGACGACACGCGTCCATTTAATCTTAATCATCCGTCTCGAGTACCAAGTTTCGAGGGCCTCTTTTCTCTTCCATTCCAATTCATTACATTTATTTTTTCATATCAATATTAACCAGGATGGTGAAAATATTTTTCAAACTTCATAAACAGAACAACTCTTATAATGGATTAATAATGAAAAGTATAAATATCAACCTCAAGCCATTTTATAAAATTCTGCTGAATTGTCGTTTCGTTCATTCTTCCTCCCACTCGAATTCCTCGGCGAATAATTAAATAGATATAAGTAAAATTCCGAAGGCTCGAGCGATTTCGTAGGAAATGCAGCGGATTGGGGTAAACAGTCCAATTTCCACATAGTGGTAGTCCGAGCGAGTTAGTTCCCTAGTCATAATAGAGACCATATTCGAATTATACGTTTTAATTTGACTAGCTGTAGGACACATCAATTAAATATTGCATTATTACTGGTGCAATTATATAGTTTTATATGACATAAATGGTAAGTAATTAAATGGAAATGTCTAAATTAGTCTTCAACTTGACTCATTTTTTTCGCGCGGTGCATTTGAAGCTCCTTCAAAACGGTAGGTTTTTTGTGATACCAAAGAACTTATTGCGGTTACAATATGATTTATTATTAAAAATAGTTAAGAAAACATTCAAAATACTCGCTTTTAGTTTTTTTACGACTTCTAAATGTTAGATATTCTTCAATTTGTAAATAATGTCTTTCTGGAGCGCATACACGTACCATTTCCCATTTAAAGGGCTGGTATTTTCAGGAAAATACCTTAATACCGAAAGTAATGCGGTTAGGGGTAGAATTTTTTATGTCATTTGATAGGTGAGAACTTTTCTTTATAATAAGAACAAATTCATTGATTTCTAAGTAAAATGATATTTCGCTCAAATTACCTTAATACTGTTCTGTGGAATCTTCTTCGTCCCGTCTTTCCTGGCCGTCTGGCGTTAGTCGCATTTCCACGCTCCAGTGAACCGCCGCTGCTCGTGGTTCTCCCGGCACGCTTGATGGGCCCGTCTCGTGTTGACGGACAGCGGCGCCGCCGGGAGGGTCGGACATGCGTGAGAATCCCTCCCTTTTCCCACCCCCCTCGTACCCTCCCGCTCCCACCCCTACACCCCACGAGTGCGCGCGACGCCAAAGTTCCCACGCGCTCAAGGCGGACAAGGTTGCCAAGGGATGGGCAGAAAGGAGGAGGATAGGATTGGATCACTTCTCGAACAGAATGGAGAAGAGGGGATGAGAGAGAGGCAATGAGGAAGGAAGCGAGGCGTTTTACGGCGGTCGGAGGGGCAGTTTTTAGTCAATGAGTGGACATTCCTCAACAGCAATTTCCTAATCCTTAATCCTCTCATAAACGGTGTCCTCATGTCTGGACGCCAAATCTATCTCGCAACTTTAAGTATGTGTTAAGTAGGATGGATTGATTTCAGTGGTAACTATGTAGGCATCTGGAGGTACTCCGATGCAGCCGAAAGAATAATACTCCTTGTTGGTACCAGATTGCCTCCCAAAATAGTATATAGTAACGATTAACCAATTAAAATTGTTACAAAGGCTTCAGCGGTTTTCTTGTTTATTGCTATTTTTTGGGTTCTCCCCGCTTTGCACCATCTTTCTGGACACCGTTTCGCCGGCATTCCGGTCGGTGTCAACAGATCCTGTATAGGACATGATAAAGCCGACCTGAATGCCGGCGACACAGCCGTCCAGAAAAATGGTCCAACGCGATGAGAACCCGAAAAATACCGATAAATTAACCAGTTAATATTGTATGCACAAAAGACTTTTTTATATATAAGATAATTTTTTGCATAAAACATTAAATGATACAGAAAAAAATTTGGGCATCTAAAGATTTTTTCATGGAAGAAAAATATTCTGCTTGTTTACCCCATATATCGGAGAATATAATCGAATACAGTCATATTCTTGCATGATGTCCTCATTTTGGGACACCAAAATTTGTAATTTATTGGGAAAAATTTTGATTTGTGAGTACACGAAAGCATTTTCATTACCACTACACGTAGAAACTCGAAAAATATTTTTGTTAAATCTCTTTAAAGGAATATTCATGCATGAGAGGGTTAAATTAATGTTGCTGGCGGTGAATAGTTTGTTTTTCTTATTGAAGGCTAACTTGGCCTGGTTAATGCGGCTTACTATTTCCGTCTTGCTCCGCCCATCTTATGTTATTTTTCTTCCCAAATAAACACACTCGTCCACCATCTAGAGTGCATCTCCTCCTAGAACCAGCCATTGCTATTGAGGACATTTGCATGGAGCGTTCTGCTCTATGATAGTGACACCTGGATGATTGGAAAGAGAGAGAAGGGAAGAATGGAGGCATTTGAAGTGTGGTGCTATAGGAAAATGCTGAAAATACCCTGGGTGGCAAGAGTCACGAACGAGGAGGTGTTTAAGAGGATAGGGGAAAGACGGTGTCTACTGAAAATGCTAAATAAGAGAAGGAACACCTGGATTGGCCATAATCTACGATACGAAAGCTTGGTAAAGATCATACTAGAAGGTACAGTAGAAAGCAAAAAACCAGAGGGGCAGACCTAGACTGGACTATATGGGACAGTTGATGAAGGACCTAGGTTGCCAATCGTACAGTGAAGTGAAAAAAATGTACAGTGAAGTGAAAATCTTGGAATATTTACTGTGAATATTTTTGCAATTATTTGACAGTCACCATAGAAGACATTGATCAGGGCGAGCTCGGTACATCTACATAGACACAATACATCTCGAGCCGCCGCAAAAGCGCATGGCAGGGGGTGTTAGGTCAGCAGCCGTGTAAAGGGTAAGTTTTTTGGAGATGAAATGGTGACATATATTATAGGAGTGTATTTAGTGGAGCTCAATTTTTATTGTGGTCGCTTATTGTTCACGGAAATAACGAGTTCTTGTACCTATCTGTTCGGTATTGTATCTCTATTATTTTATCACATCTGTCAGACCTGGAGATGTAATGAGGAGTCATGATAATATTCTCTGTGTCGCTCTGAAAAATATCAGTTCTGAATTTATCAAGCAAACTAAGCCTAGCGTGTAGCCTCCGAGTCGCTAGGGGCTCCCACCTTAATCCCTCTAAAAGTTGTGAGACACTATATTTACTCTCGTAGTAGTTTTTAACGAAGCGCGATGCTTTTCTTTGTTTTTTATTAATTATTTTGGTTAAATCTATTTACCAGGGTCCCAAATGCTCGCGGCGTATTCGAGGTGTGGCCTAACCAGAGCGAATTAGCATCTCTTTTTGACCTTTTTTGACAGTAATGGTACCATACGAGACAGCATAAGTTGGAACAAAAATGAGGGAAAATTTAAGGGATGTTCATGGCAATGATGTTATTACCTAAGTCACAACGTTATATGGTAGAATGTTATGAAATAATAACATAGAAATAAGAAATATTTGTAAATGCAGGGATAAAAAATAACAAACTTTCAAACGATGTCTTCCATATGAATCATCTATATTAGTAATTTTCAGTTATAGACAGCTAGTCATGAATTAAATAGGATTACACACCTTTGTTAAATGTTACAAACTCTACCAAATGGCTAATGCCAGGTCTATTGTCTACATACTCTGTATTATTAAGTTATTTTTCACCTCAAGCTCCGAAGAAGCAAATATAACTTTGCGAAACGTCGGAAAAATATTCATGATCATTTATCATTGTTTTCAACCCTCAAAAACCATTATTTCATTATTTTTATGACTTAGCACTCGTAACACGGCTTTCGTCAAAGTCTATAGCCAACAAATTCGAATGAAAATTCGAAATCAATTGGCAGTCATTCCCATGGCCATCTATAGAAGGGCAATGAATCCATAGTTCACACACCATTTGATGAATACATGCCGCAAGTAAGTAAAGATTTGGTCTCCAAACCACAATTAAGGCAGTATCACCGTTGAAGGTGAAATTCTCCATACTTGTTTTAGGTCGTGAAATAAGGTGACCTGTCTTGAATTTCCTATTTACTTCCATGCTACTCTAGTTGGCAAAAAAACCCTTTTCCAGATTCGTACTCGGTCCACACTTTCTATAATATTTCCGATATCTCTAGGCAGTTTTGACGTAAGGACACATACATATAGGCACTCATATACACCTATGTATAAATGGATCCCCGCATAAACGAATTTATTCAGGTGCACATGTGTGCGAATGGGGAAGTTCCACCAAAATCTCCTTCCCTCACGACCCAACTCCTTCTCCGGTCTCTTGTCTTTCCTCCCAGCGCCTCCCACCCACGCTCGCTCTCCCCCAGAACTCTTGCGATGAAATAAAATAAACAGAAAGTTAGCGGGAGATCTCTCACTCGCCCTCCCCCACTCCACTAAAACTCTCCCCCCTTCCCAACCCTCCCTCCTCATCTCTTGCAAGAAAAACTCTCCCTCCCTTCCCTTTCCACACCTTCGCGGTGAGTTCCTAACAGCATCCTCTTTCCACTCTCTCTTCGTCTCCTTACATCATCGCTCCACCCACTGCCTATAGGTGGTTTCACGCGACAATATTGTGAGTAATCAAATGTAACGGACGATCCCTCCCGAAACTGAATGAGCGTAAGAGAGGAAGGTCACAGGGCGGGGCGACGTCACAAAACGGGCAGATTGGGAGGCGAAACGACGGAAGGGATGAAGGGGATGGGGAGTCAGGATACAATCCCGCGATTGAAGGCAAAAATCCAAATTGGCAATCAAACATTTATTCATAAAGACAATAGAAAACAACACTTCGCGTGAATTGCAAAGACAACTGAAAAAAGGACACTTCGCGAGAATTATAGCAGAACACTAAGAGTAATGAGTTAGTGGGGTTTGGAATGGGGAACTTAACTCTAGACAAATTACTAATAAAAATGCATAATGACACTAATAATAATATTACAATGGGCTCAAGGAAGTCTTTTGGATAAACTTTTACATTCTGGACGCTGAGGCTCTACAAAGCAAACGAAACGAAGATTGTGGGAATGATAGTCATATGCTGGGACAATTCTTCTATTCTGATGGGTATTCATCGTTCCTCGGTTCAGGGGGTGATCTCAGAGGGACACAAGGATACGGGGAATTACTGAATTTTAACATGGGGGTTGACACTGTAACGGGAATCTCCCGTCGTACTTTCCTGGTCTTTCGTCGTCGAGGTTGGACGATCAAAGCTTCGATGGTGGAGAGTTCGGCGGCGGAGAATGAGACGATTCCGGAGACCAGCTCGGCTCTCAATTGGGCTGTATTGTTCTCCACGTCACAGGCTGACGGAGAATCGCCACCGTACCGGATCCCAATCGGCTGCGAAGATCTCTACGTCTTTACATCTCCTAGAGTCGTGCGTTCGACTCTCCGACTCCGCGTCAGTCTTCCTTCTGTCCATCCTAGCTCTCTGCTTCTTCTTAGCAATTGGGGGAGGGGGGGGGAAATCACGTGGAAGATTGTGAACACTACGCCACCTCCATGCGAATTCACTATTCAGGCAAAAGACTGCGGTAAACGCGTTTCAACGACGTTTCGAGCGCGGGCGACTTAAATCATACAAAACACTCAGACACAGCACCTTTCTTGCCACAAAATAAAAAAAACTTCTAACGCACATTTCTTTCTTAAATAACATCACAACATGTGACATAAAATAGAGTGGAACGGGGAAAAGGGAATGTTCTTCCATTATTACATAAATGAAAAGAACAACTAGTGGGAAGCGCCACCGTTACACAAAATATAAATCAAGGCATCACAAGGTTTTTGTTATCGTGTGAGCAAGCTCACTGAAGTATGCTACCTGGCAAGAAAAGTATCCGACGTACCAGCTATTAGCATTTAGGATTATCCCTAAACTCCCCACTTGTGACTGGGTGGCGCAGGTTGACAATTTTAAACACATCCGGTAAATTTAACGCTTTTCCCGGTCTGGAATGTTCTCCGCCATTGATCTCAGTGACAGTTTAACTCATGGCATGAAGTCGCGATCAGTAACTTGCTTTCGCAATGGATACTCTGGATAATGGAAACACTACTGGTCGTTTGATCAGACAAGATAGGCTCCGAATCGTTTTCCTAACTTGTAGCTGATCATATAAATTCGAAACTGATCGCAAACGTTACTCTGAGACACGTTTTTTTGGAGCATCAAGAAAAACGAATTCTTACTTAGGATTTCCGCTTGAAATTTGTAAGTAAGCAGAAAAACATAAGAATTACACTTATTATACTGTTTTTTTTCAGATCAGGGAAGAAGTATTATTGGTCAATCCACTGTGTAAACAAATAGTTCTTGTGGACATGGGCTGGCACCATGGCGAAGAGTCAAGATTACCCTCTATCACTGGCTGAGGGCAGGGCGCGGAATTCTGAGAGCTTCTGTCCCAAATTGAACAAAAGTAAGCCCTTGAAATTCCTTACCACTAAAAAGTTCCGCGCGCAGGAATGGAGTGAAATGCTCTTGAAGACGGTGAAAGCATTGCCCCTCGTAAGAATCTGACGCGAATAGGGTTAGGTTAGAGATAGAATTAGTATCCAAATTGAACAGAGTGCTCCGTTATTTTCCAAAATTTGGTAAGGTCTGACCTAGTCAAGTTTGTTGAGAGAGGTAGGGTTTGAGATGGGAATAATGTAGGACTTGTGCGATGATTTGAGACAAAATTTGACTATGACGGACCATAGATTCGGAAGTTTGACAGTGAGCTACGAACTTTCTTCAAAATATTCGATATTCATAGATAGCAAAATCATGATTCGAAATTGAACCTTGAAATCATATAGTTCCATGTAAAGATAAGCCTATCAGCTGAAGTAGCCTATTATTTTCCACAAGCAAAGTGTTCGAAGGTAATTCTCCTAATCTTAAGCGCAGGTAACAGAGGAGAAGACATATAGTGGATTGTAATAGTACCCAGGCGCAGGAGGAATGATCAAAGTCGAGCAATGATAAGGACATGAATACTAATAATATATTTTTATGGTGTATTTGGCAAACAGAAACTCCATTATTACGTTTGGTGTTCATTTACAACCAATTCTAATACC
Organism: Ceriagrion tenellum; assembly: GCA_963169105.1. Lineage (NCBI taxonomy): Eukaryota > Metazoa > Arthropoda > Insecta > Odonata > Coenagrionidae > Ceriagrion > Ceriagrion tenellum. The sequence goes on from OY720643.1 coordinate 122,648,297, forward strand.
AGACTGTACGTTATACTCCTAAGGGGGTTGTATATCTCGGCCAAAAATAACATTTTAATCCTGGTATATGCCGCAACTTATAGGAGCCGCTTTATCTTCACTTTATCCTCTATTCTCAACCGTGAGATGCAGTGCCAGTGATGGCACAGCGAAAAATGCGTAACATGAGTTCACGAAGATGTTCATTTTGACGTAATAATATGAAATTTGGAACAATGTAATGGTGATGAATTTTAAAATAATTAAAAATATTTGGTGAAGAAAAGGGTCATTGAAGGAAAGCTACGCTTGGAGATGAAGGTCTGTGATGAATAATTTGGGTTCATGCTGGGGAAAATAACATTCGACGAGATATTTGCTTAAAGGTAATTGATAAAGAGATACAGAGAAGTACAATCTGAGCCTCATAATATATTCATTTACCTCAAGGAAGCCCATGACAGAGTCTCAAAGTAAGAAAATCGAATCAGAGGGAAGGGAGAAAAAGGAGATCCGGAGAAGTGCATGAGGATAGTGAAGAAGGAAGCTTGAGGAAGTATGGAGGATCAGTGATACAAGTGAGGAACTATGTTGGTGTGAAGAAAAGAGTCCCAATAAAAGTAGGGCTACACTATGGATCAAATCCCAGCCCCAACCCCAACCTTAAGGCATGTTATTTGCGGATGATATCGCCCTTGGTGAACGGATCTGGGAGAAACTAGACATGAAGCTTGAGGAATGAAGAAAAGTTTTAGTAGAGAGGGAAGTTAATATCAGCATGTTAAAAACAGAATCATTTACAACGAAGAACATGGAAAAATCTTTAGAAGGAACAATGCCCATCAATAATGGAGTTCAAGGACCTCGGATCTAATTTACATAGTGTCAGAGAATTGGAAACTAAAAGACAACAACGGATAAACTGTGGATGGCTGAACTAAATAAAAATCAGTGGAGGTGCTATGCGATAGAAAGGTGAGCTGCAAAATAAAAGGATAGCTATTCATGTCTGTGTTGTGGCCTGCTTGACAGTACGAGGCGGAAATATGGCCGCTTACAAAGGTCCAGGAAGCAAGTTAGAAGAACCTGAAATGAGGATTCTTCGCTGGATATAAAGAATAACGAGACAAGAAAATATCAAAAATGAGTATATTAGAGGAAAGGTTAAAGTTGGACCCATGAGTAAAGAGTTACGATAAAGTAGACTACGAAGGTATGGACATGAGCAGAACAGGTTAGAGGACTCTATGTTTGGAAAAGAGTTGAGAAAATGGAAGTTGGTGGGAAAAGTCAGAAGGGAAGACCAAAGATAAGATGGATGGACAAAGTAGCCGAGGACATAAAGGAGAACGGCCGGAGAAAATAAGAGGCCGCCGTATACACATCTGTGAACTGGAAGAATAAAAAGAGAAAACTCTGACCCCATTGATGAGGGATAAGAGAGAGAGAAAAAGACGGAGAGAAAAATACAGAGAGGGGATATGAAGACGGTGCTACACGTAGATAAAATATTCCCATTCAGTGAAATATAAAAACTATTTAGGAAATATGCGTCGTACGAATCATAGCGATCTCCTAATCTCCGAAAAATTTACCTTTATTCCGAGGTCGAAATTATTATGGAGAAAGAAACCAGCAATTGCGAACTTGTGTTGAATATGAATCCTCATTACAGAGTGCTGCGTTAACAGATATGCTCTAAGTATCAAAGCAGAGTCGTTAAAGAAGAGCGCAAACACGTCTGCGGAAATATTTTTTGCCGTGGTATGTGTGCCCCTCAATAATTATCCATGGCTTCCGACAATGAAGTAAGTAAATCTCGCAGTCATAAGCTTCATCCAATGTGTGCGCACTCCCTTCCCTGAGTACTTTAGGAGGGCCCCGGAGCAATTAGTAATTGTTAACATTCGAGACAATCTTGGTAAAGTACGTCCATGAAACTTGGAGGAGAGCTAGCGGAGATACGAATGAAATGATCAAACCGACACTTTTAATTTTCCCTCGCGTCGTCCGAGTAAACATTTGAGTTTTGTTTCCCACAACTAGGGAACATAGATTGTTTGAACATGAATTTTTCATAGTCACAAAGATCTCACGTAAATTATTTTTGTTTATTTCAGCAGGAGCAATAATTATGAAGTGAATATTGTATTGTTAAGGACGTGAAAACATGGTTTTATACGACTGAAATTCTTACTGATAACCTGAAAATGCATCCATAAGTCATTATAATAATTCTTTTTTTTTCACTCTGATTGGGTGAAAGCCTTCACATCGGAATGGTATTTTGTAACTATGAAACTGTTTCTGTGGGTGAGTAATTGACTTACTTACACAAATAGTTGAGAAAATATACAGCGTACCCTCTTTTATTTTTTAAACGAAATCTAGGTGTTTGAAATTCCTCATTTTTTTCAAATTAAGTCTCTCTGGAGAGCATTTTTGCATCATGTGCCATTGAAAACGGCTTGTATTTTTTTGGCTAATATCTCGAAAAGTAGAGTAGAAAGTGTCTGAAGGTATCTCCGGAATCGATAAATATTTTTATGCATTATGAGACCTAATTCTTTGAATTGCAGGAGAAATTATATTTTGCTCAAACTACCTGGGAAGAAATGATTTCGTGACCAAGGTGTAAGTGGGTAACTGAGCGTCTCTTCAAGTGGCCCACGGGAGAGGCTCGGGAGAGAGAGAGAGAGAGAGAGAGAGAGAGAGAGAGAGAGAGAGAGAGAGAGAGAGAGAGAGGATTCTGGAAGAGATGAGGTTTCCCCTCCGCTGCGGACCAGGATGTACATTGACAGCTCGCTTCTTTTCCTCCAGCCTCCCTCCTTCGCCACTTGCCTCATCTCTCTCCCTCAAACCTCCACCCCCTCTCCCACACCGAACTCCGTTCCGGGCCGAGATGGGGATTCCCGTGAAAGAGAAGAGTTGACGGACGGGAGGCGAGAGCGGTTTGGGAAACTCGTTTTGGGATTACGCCGCTTCGTCATTTCGACGCCGACCGCCGCCATTGCCACGAGAGGCGCTTCCATCCGTCGCCCCCACTGTGCGCCCCCGCACCACACACACAATTCGAGCACATCGAACCACAAAAGACCACAAACGGCCACGAAACCACGCTCACCATCCACTGACATCGAAGGTGTTCAGACCATCAACCTGATATTCCGATATTTTTTCGTAATTTTATCATAAAAAACCGGAGGTATCCTCTACAAAAGCTATACTTATGTAAGACCTGCTCATGAAAATGGTTATCAAGATGAATTATAGAATGTTTTTAGACCAAAAAAAGGAATAAAATAGAAATGTACTCCTATAAGATCCGATCCGGATATTCGGCGACATATGACTAAAAAATTCACATTCTATCGACGCTGTCCCATAGGCAAGATGGTTTTACCCTGGGGCCAGCCAGATTCTTGTTATTGGACGGTTATATAATTAACATTTCTATATCAACCATTTACCAACTTTATCGCTGAAATACAAAAATTTCATGAAAACACCCAAGGAATATGCAAGAACACCTACGTGAAAATGCGTGCATACACACCTATAGCGCGTTTCTCAATCGTGGGAGGCAAGGTAAAAAATTTAACTATCACCGTTATCCATAGAAAACTGGCTCTCTTTTTCATAACTCCCTCCAAAATGCCCTGTCCTGACGAACTGCTTTCGCTTCCCCTACGCTCTTCAACTGTTTCATAGATGCTCTCCTCTTCTGGTCACTCCTCATATTCCCACTCTTTGTAGTCTCGTACACCACATTCACCCAGTTAATAGCAGAACATAGATTTTATTCTCGGTAGTTTTTGCTTATGCTAACAGTTTTACTTGAAAGTTGATGTAAACGTTATTTCTTTCAAATTGATGTTTTTCTGCCGTTACCCGGCAAGGCCATGGTAAAAATTTCCAACATAAAAGTAGAGTATTAATAGCCTGAAAACCACATTAGTTTTTAATTTCAGATCAAAAAAGTACTTAAAGGATGATGTACTTATGTTCTCAAAACTAAAGAAACAAAGGGCCCTAAGGCACTCTTAAGAAATGACAATGATAGAGAGGAGGCGAGAAACTCAACAGGGATACAAGATGTTTAGTAAAACGTCTTTTTTTGTCTTTTGACCGTAATTCAAAAAAAATATTTGTCCAAACACAAAATTTTGGATGACTCCTAACACCTTGTTTGACCTTTTTGGGAGATCGGCCGGGCGCACATGTTACCAATCCGATGGAGCAATGTACAGGGGGAGGGAAGGAAGGGGAAGGAAGGGGCTGGGGGGGGGGTGGAAGGGGTGGAGTTGGGGGTTGAATACATTTTGGACGCACCGGCATGCGAGCAAGCTGCGAAGGTTGATGAATAAAAGATGAAAAGGGTGGCTATAATATGTCGTCGAAAATATAACGACGTGACAGTTTGCCAAAGAGTTGTCCGTCACCTCCGCGCATGCGCTGGTGAAGGAAAATAGGGCGATAGAAATGATGTGTCTGTCAGAAATATTCCCGCAACACCACTACACTTTTTTTTTAGTTTTAGGAATCACAATATATACAATAATTTTGATTTCTATGGAATATTAGGATGAATATAAATTAATTCGTTTTTTCACGCAATATTGTACTTGGGTACACGGCATCACATTAAAATGAATATCAGAATTAGTTGAATTGTTCAATACATGGTAAATTAATTTTAATATGATACATTAATAAATATATGAAACACTGGCTGAAGGAAAAATAAATAATTGATTTAAGGTCAATCGCTCAAGGAAAAAATAAATATATATTTTTAAAAAGACAGTGAAAGATCTAAACAGCCACCAAAAAGTTTTTATCGAAAACTATATTCTGCAATGATGGTCAAGTTAATCAAAAAAGCTAGGAATAGATTACAACATGAAAAAAAATCATTGTTGGAATTCAAAATAAGGAATTAAGTCACCACACTTCTAGTGAAGAATGGAATATATCTGAAAGAAGATGGCTACACGCGTACTCTCAACCGTGCCTAAATGCATACTTAATTGAAAAAAAAGACAAAATGAGTTGATAAGAGAGACAATAAGTTTCAGATGGGTGGTGAGAATATGCTCAAATTTCCCGTTTCCATTTTCGACGCGGATCGCGAAAAGAACTTAAAGCACTTCTTTAAGGACACAAGAAAGAGTGGAGCATGAAAATGAATAAGAATGAAAACTATAGAGGGAGAAGAGAGAGCATGGAGCACGTCGGAAGCAACAAGACATGTACTAAGAGAAACAGAAAGCGTATCAAAGAAAAAATGGCCCAATCTAAGAGGACATTCACAATGATGCGTTTTGCGTTTTGCAATGCAAGTTATGCGTTTAAACGAGAATGCAATAAATTGATGAGGGACAGAATCTGTCAGCATCAGTGTTGCGTGCGGATCAAAGACATGAAACGATGGGAGATGAGACCAAACGAGAAAGTCTCCAAATTTGCTGTCGAAGGCGGATCCATAAGATCAGAAAAATTGGCATCGGGACAGGACCTTACAGCTCGAGAACTCTAAAAAGACAATACCATATGATAATTTTTTTTATTTTCTCATGCAATAGTTATCACGAACTGTACAGTATTGTCAACTTTACCTTATAACTATGATCAATTTAATGACCTCAGTGCAATAGTTCTTCATAATCATACATTAAATTACTTCGTTAGGCTCATCTCATTCTCAACGTGTCCCTTTCACTTTGGGTGGTAAATAATTACTCGCAAAAATATAACCCAAGTCACAGGGTTACTTGCAAAGTGTTGGAAGGGGATAAGAGGGCACCTCAGTCCGGAACTTAGGACTTCAATAAGTTAACTTTCCTCTAGATTCACTGGATTTCATTGGCCACCTCATCCCCGGCTGACGAATGGCCGCTGATTCACTCTGGATTTCCCACCGACACGGCCATCAGCCCTTTCCTGTTCTTTTCCCGGGTCGAAGAGGAAGCACGCGCCAACGAAAGCAGATGATCTCTTTCGAGAATTAAGCGACTTCCCGCAAAGCTGCTCTCAGCGAATAATAATAATCTCGGGCCCTTCACAACAAACCTTGCGCTCCTTTTCGCGTCTTTGTTTACCTTCCCCGCCCACTCAAACGCTTCTTCGCACGAAAGAGCCTCGTGAAAATGCCTCACCATGCAGGTGGAGCCATGCATATTGTAAAATCGCCCCCTTGGGATGACGCCGGCAACTAAACTTGCCGCAAACAACAATACCTAATCTCCCCCACCTCCCTATACTCTCTCCCTCTCTCTCCGTGCCACGGACTTAAACTACTTCCTCTCATCCCGCAAGAAAACACGAAACTCTTGGAAAACTTATAAGAGCGTCCAACTTGCTTCCTCGCTCTCCTCTTTCCTTACTCACTCCATTCGCCCACACAAACCAAGACGCGCCCCCTGACGCACGTTTTTGAACGCATCCGGTACGTCAATGGACGGGACGAAAGAAGGCATCGCATGCGAAGACTGTCCAAGTTAGACTGTCCAAGAGTATTTCAGTGTTCAAACCTTCGATCAATGGAACAACGCCTTTCATGAGTCTTTTCTACATTTGTATCTGCGACACACTGTGCCAAGGCTCCACATGGGTGTGTGGCATGGAATGATTCCACAACAGGCATACGTCATTCATTCAAGTCTAAATCAGAACATTACGGGTTCCCCGCTTTCTAGGCGTAGACAAAAAGGCAGTGATGAGAACAATGCGCGGTCATACCAGAAACTAGAGTGGGTGACATTTTCATAGAATGGACGTTACGCAATTGTTATGGCCTCTCATCGACTGTGGAAAAAATTATATTTGAAATCTATATTTTAGGTGTCTATTTTCTACCCTCTCTCTGCTCACCCTTACCAACGGACAACTACCCAACTGTAGGCATATTTTCAGGCAGCTTGGAATCATGACTCTCTACAGCCTATTTATTTACAAATGTGTATGTAATGTGAAGGACAACCTCAGTTCCTATGAAATTGGTGCAAATGTCCGTTACTATAATAATAGGAGGAAAGATAATCTTGTTCTACCCCAATGTACACTGACAAAGTCATCTAATTCTTTTAATGTTTAAAAATTACACCCTTTTAAATCTTCTACTTTTGCAAACAAGAAAAGTTACTAGCCATTCATTTAAAAAGGTCCTCTCCTCCTCGTTGATATCTAAAGCTTTCTGTTCCCTCAATGAATTTACTGAGTGTAAAAATATTGACATTTCCTTTTGATCTTAATGTTCAGTGTTTTTGTTGACGAAGACTATTGCAATGTATTTTTGCTCAGTGTCCAATAAATTTATTAATATTATTATTATGTTACTGCAATCTTTTCTCCCGCAATTGATCGGCTTTGGGAAAACTGGTGAATGTTCGGCTATTAGGGCCTGCAGGTTTGGAGATTCCAACTCTACATCATTCAACAGTTTGATAACACTGGAAAGTCTCTCGCAACAACCCTTTAAAATCCTGTGTCTATTGGATCTATTTCTGTAGATTTGTGCCCACCGATACCATGCACTCCTATTTCTATCTCCAGTCCATGGTGGGGCACTTGGTACGAAGGCATGACGTCGCGACGTGAACGTGGCTGACCCGGCATCTTCCTTCCCCTAATTTACCTCAGCGCTTACGGACTGACGCACTTTTAAACTTTAACAATCTTTTCCATCGAGAGTTTACCATATTTCAGCACGCATTTATTCTTGGGAATTCTCTCTTAATATGCATTTTATTGTTTACAATTCACAGTAAGTAATTAAAGACTCGTCCATCGTCTTCTGGGTAAAGTTTATTAAGTTACAGTACGATAGACTAATATTCCGAGTACAACGATCTAGTGACTCCTGATTGGTCGAAAGATAAAATTTATAACATCACAACGGAAAGGAGGGAGATAAAGTCTTATGTACCTAATCAGCGTTAAAATGGAATCCCAAGTATTATTGAGATTAAAACCAGAGTCAAGATTAAAATACCCTTGTCAGCCGGATCTCAACTGTTTCCTTCGCAAACCTATCCTGTTAGCTGTTAGAGTGGCACATCACCTTGGCACGACCTCGTTTAAACTATTGCCCGCTGAAACGTCGCTACTTTACACCAATTTAACACGGAGAAATCCCCGAGAAGAATTTACGCGAGGCAATAGGAGAGTTGGCGAGATTCAAGTGCACCATTTAAGCGGTCAGGGAGCAGCCGGCTCTCCACGCTGCGGATGATTCGAATTTCCCATCCGTCAACATTGCCGGCCCTGAAAAAAGACCCCGAAATACACGCACACTCAAGACGAGATCGGGAGCAGCTTGGGGCCCTGGCGTGCGCACGCCCATGATGGCGGCAAAGGGCGGATTAGGGAGTTGCGCTCGAGGAGTGAGTGAGGGGGTCGGGGAGGGGGGGGGGAGGGGGGGGGGGTAAGGGTACAAATAACCCCCTCGCGGCTCCTCCCCCCTCGCTCCATCCCACTTTCGGGAAAAAGCCCTCACCCTCAAACTCAACACCGTGAAAGGGGAATCCTAACAAAACAATGTCGCGGTGGAGGGGGTGTGTGGGAGATTTCGGAGAATCTATCCTCTCGCTCCGGGGGGGGGGGGGGCGACGGGGGTGGCGAAAATTTCCTCCATTCAGGCGGGGGTGGGGAGGGGAAAATCCTTTCCTCTCTTGGCAGCGCTGCTTCCCTTTACCCACCATCACCCTAACCCCTTGAAAACCATTGCTTCAGCCCTCAAGTGGCGGCGCTCCTCTTGATAAGGGAGCGAGAGTGGTGGGGCTGGGTGGTGCAAGGAAGAGAGTCTTTTTATAAGACGGTGAAGTGAGAACGGGGGGTGGAGGGGGCGGAGAGAAACGGCTCGGGGGGGAGGGCTGGGGGTGGCTTTGAAAGTTTGCGCCCTTTAGGAGGACGGCGGCGGGAAGGGTTGTGGGAGCCACACAGAGTCTCGCTGCTGAGGCGAGGTCAAAAGATTAAGGCGTTGGTTCTTCGGGACAACGCTGGGGAGTCGCTGAAATACGGTGGGGGGGGGGGGGTGGGAGCGAGCGAGCGAGCAGATAAGAGCGCGACAAGTAAGGACGATGAAGACTCGAGGAAGTGGATGAAGGAGCGGTTATGAAGAGAGAGAGGAGTAGATGGAGGTCCGTCGGCTTGAAAGGGGCGGGGCACGTCTTTTGGGAAGCTTGGTTTAATCCTGGCCCTGGATGGAGACTCCACGACCACCGTAAAACTCACCCCTGTCTTTTCGAGGGTGGATGACGCTGCACGCTCAAGAAGTGGCATTCGGTGAGTGAAAAATGTCATTCGTCCCTTTGAAAGCTTATATTTCGCTCATATTAACGTCTTCGTGCACAGATTTTACAACCGGACGACTTCTAAGCCAATAAATTATGCATATGATGTGGTTAGAGTAAATTTTGTTGGTGCACGGATCTGCATGAAACTATGGATACATTTACTTATTAGTAATATGTATTGATTAAAGTGAAAAGAATTCACTTTACTGATTTGATTTTTAGGTAATTCAACGCTATGTTAACATGTACTCTCATGGCAATTGACGTGCATATTTCAAATTTATTCGAATACATATGAACAGATTACCCCATGAAGGCGGAATGATATGTTTTATATTATTGAACTGATTGCTAACAAATATCAAGGTATCATGCCCAGTAAAAAACAAGTGTTAACATACCATTGTGGCTTCATTTCTTCTTCTGCCCCGTGAACCCAAGTGATTAAAATGCTTGAATTGAATGATAACATATTCTTGCATTATTTAATTTGAAAAACGTACGGTTATTTTCCCAGTATAAACAGGTATTCTTCAATGAAATGAGGCTCGTGACTATGTCGTCGACTTCTTTGAAACGCAATCAATGGCTCACTCTCGCTCGAGCCACAATAGGTATTTAAATATAATAAAATAAATTTAATAGGTATTTAAAAATAAATATTCCTTCTAATAATCCTATCATATTATGGTAACACAAAGGCATTTGGATGACTAGATTATAAATTATTCAAGAAATCCACTTTTGTCCTTGAAAGCAGAATCTATGAACCACTCCGTGCCGCTGATATTGAGGTAGGTTGGGGAGGTTGTTGAGTTCAAATTAGAAACGGTGGACTGAGAGTACAGGAGCAGAAATTTGGGGTGTTTTGTAATTACCGTAAAAAATTATTGGTCAATTCCATTAGGTAGGTTTCCGGTATTCGTCCGCGTTGACATCTTGAAAGATGGCGACGTTACGCTTACTCTGTTGTAGGCGTCCACAGGCCAGGACTTCAGCCTCAGCCTCCAGAGTCCTCAGGCCAGACTGAAGTCCTGGCCTGAGGACGCCTACAGCAGAGTAGGCGAAACGTCGCCATCATATAAGATGTCAACGCGGACGAATCCCGGAAACCTGCAGAGTGGAATACTTAATCACCGCGAAAACCTTCGACATAATTGGTCAATGTTACACGATTTAATAAGACCTTTTCCAAAATTCCATATCTTTGACCTTTAAACGTAGGATTGTGTTTTCCCAACAAAAAATTCAAAGCTCACGGTGATTCTTACTAATATATTGGAAATGTACATAACTTCTCAGCATGGTGCGAGAAACACATTAGTTAAATTACATCAAGCATATTAGTTAGCGAGACGTACAGCCACAAAAACCAAATAATGGCGTCATTGTAATTGCTGTAAAAACTCCATGCATATAGATACGACATTTTTTAAGTTAAAACCCGAATATGGCCTCCTTTATGACTGGAAAAAAATCTCAAAGTAATTCGATACTTTCGTCTGTATGGTGAATAAACTAAAAGGATTTTTGTCTGCAGCAATGCCATTGTCACTGGTAATTTCACAGCGGTGATTTGGCCTTCGTTAATGCGCATTGGCCGTTACTTCTAGCATTTACTTCTCTATCTTGTAATTCTATTTCTGGATGCTCTTCATAAAACCGCTTATTGTCAGTAAATGGTAACTCTTGAGCTTTGCTGCTTCAAAGTGAATTCATCGGCGACCATCATACATTAAAAAGGGGAGAAATAATTCATAACGATCGATATACTTCTACCTGGATACTTCATTTCATAAAAATTGTCATGGCCTTGGAAACCTACACTCGGCGTAAGAACGAAGCAAAAATGGACGAGGTAGCGGCGAGGAAGAACATTTTATGATGCTGTTGCAATGTCGTCGCACGGAACAGAGCGTCGAGCAATTGACGTCTAAATAGGTTATAGCGATAGGGTTAACATTAATGTCTCATCATCCTCTAGAAATAAACGAGGTTCAAGGTTCTCCCAATCTGATTAATGATCAAACTCTCAATATAGGCTGGAGCAGTCGGATATACCCAGAACGATACGCAGAGAGAAGTGGAAGGGTTGTGTCAGCTCTGGCTTAAAAAGCAAGAAAATACAAACGTGGCAACTATATATTTTTAGCATTTGACTCATAGAAAACCTGGCTTTTGCTGTTGAAATGGATTATCTGTTAACAACCAGTACGAGCTAAAAAATATATGGAAATTATTCCATGCATATATTTTTAACGACCAAATTTTTCTCAGCCATACGAGCCTAATGCAGCGCCATTTATTACGAAGTACCGCATTTTGACTTCAGTTACGGCGGTAATTCGCTAATACTTTTAAGATAAAGGTGGCAAGATTCCTATATTTCATATTTATTCATTTTTTAGGAATTTTTGCATATTATGAATAGTTTTAATTATTAGCTTTCGCAAGTTTTCTTGTTTAAATTGATTCTTATCTGATGCAATCTTTGCAATATACGTATAGTCTATAAAGAGGGTTAAATCTTTACTTTTATGGCTTCATTTATATAAAACTAGCTACGAAATCCGATTTTTACTTCATCTCAGTTTACACACGTATTCCAAAGATGCTATACTAAGTTCTCAGAATTACTAAATTCAGTGACCCCGAAGCCAGAGCGCTCTTAATGATGAGGAGTAGATGTAGGGTGTGGAATTGAAGTGAGATAGCATAAACCTCTCAAAGTATGACCTGCCATATGATTAGGTAGGCAGAAGCTCAGAATACAAGACATTAAAGAGTAAACAGTGGCGCGCATCCGCAACCTGTTCGCTGGCAAGAAGCCCGGTTTTAGGCCTCGAAATCACAAACTCTGCATCTACTCTGTGATTGCGCCATAGTACAATAGACCTATAGAGTTGTGAAAGAGAATGGAATCAGATTTGGATTAGGGGGTGGGGTGTATTGGGAGTGTATTGCACAGGTTCCTTGCAGACCATATAGACGAGTCAGGGATGAGTGAAGAAGGTCCTTGTATATACCATTCATTGTCGGAAGGAATGGAAGAAAGAGGCCCTTCAAAGCACGAGGAGGCGGCTTGCAAGTTGAATGGGGAAGTCCCACAGAGGGCTCGCAACGCCCAGGATTTCCCGGTTACTAGCGCAAGGGGAGATGATGGGGAGGGAGGGGGGTGAAATAAGAAGGGCGAGATGGTGGAAAGAAGGCGGAGGAGAGAGAGAGAGAGAGAGAGAGAGAGAGAGAGAGAGAGAGAGAGAGAGAGAGAGAGAGAAGTTTCTGGGGTCTGGAGCACTTAGCCAGTTTGCGAGCTTCCTAATGGCAGTAGTTGCATCGTGATGACTTAAATATTTAAGCGTTTAATGAATTCATAAGGCCCGCTATGAGTGGTGTTTGTGAGTTTGCGTGTGTAAAAGGAGTGGGCGAGAGGAATGGCAGGCGACTAGGGCAAGGCAGAGCTCAATAATGAGAGAAGAGGACAAGGCAGGATGGAATACCACCAAGTGATACTGACGAAAGTGTGTGATCCTCGTAATGCTAGTACTGCAAATCAAGTCAGATTATATAGTAAGCCCCATATGAAGAATGTCTACTATATAAGGCCTGCACTTCGGCTTTCATTTTCCTGAAGATGATGTGAATGCACATCGAAACCCGGGTAGTTTTGTAACAAAAATTACTGGTTTTAGTAAAAGTTGTCCTCTTTCTTATTTAATGATGGAACACCACCAAGGGATACTGACGAAAGCGAGTGATCTATAAGTCAGCCTGTTGGTGTCTAAGAACGTGCGATGAGGAAGAACTGTCGAACTCCAAAGCACGACTACAACAAACGACGCAATATTGTACATCTTTTGTTTGCAGGGTACATCTTTACTTTTGCAGCGATATCTATCACTGTTATCAACCATCTTCGTATTTTCCAGCTACGTAGATTAATTTTTTTGTTCGGTCGAACGTGTGGTTCTTCCTGCTGAGAACGTCGTCAGGAGGCTGAAAAATTCAGTTGGTTGTGTTCTCTGCTTGCTAAACAGCAGACTACTGCAGATGAAATTTTAAAAAATTTGTAGATAAAACTTTAAACGGTTGATTGCACGTATTTTTACGAAAAACTATCTTTTCTAGATGCTGTTTACTCTTTGCAGCTGTATTCCTTCACGCATCATTTACGATCAGAGAGTTTTGATGGATTCGAAGTAGTTTTAGGAAAGCATGCTCAACATGAAAGGTTAGTTCTTTTTTTACAAAGCATCCACTTCCGGTGAATGAATAATGGCTTTCGTAAGTCTTCGTAAACTTCCAGTTACTGCATGTTTTATGTAAAGGATGGTTACGGAACTTCTATAAAAACGAAGATAGAACTCCGCCATTAAGATTAGCCTAGGTATTTTTATCATAGAGATACGATATTCTCTTGTCTCTTGTCACCTCTGTCAATACGGAACAATACCACGTAGATACGCTATCGTGACACGTTCATTAGTCACACCGAAGGAGCGAAGTTGATCATTTTGGTAAGTAAAATGCTTGAAGAGTTACCAGTATAGTCACATTTAAGTTATCGCACATTCCTTTTCTCATGTTGCAGGCGTCAGTGATGAAGTAGTTTGTACTTTCCAGGCGAAGAACCCAGGAGAGTCCTTTGCGTAGGCCAAAATGATAGTCTAGAAGGATGCCAGACTCCCGAAAAAAGTAACGGCGTGGCCATTACAGTAATCTCCTGAGGATATTCCCGGAGCCACAGAGGAGTGATAATGGGCGGAAATCTCCGGGAGGAATTTCCATTACTATATTCTGCGGGATGCCAGTGATCTTCATGATATTCCAGGAGGATAGGAAGCGGGATTACTGGATAGAGCAGTTGCATCTGCAGATCAGGTCAGTCACCGCTGCTATAGGAACCTGCCATAGGAGGACAATTTGAAATTTCATCCGTGCCTAGTTCTACTCTGGCTGAAGTTGACGTATCACTCCTTTGGGGTGTACCCATAAATAAATACCAAAGTATTTAGAAACTCAACTATACTCAGATGCTAAACTCTACCTTCACCTACTATTTCATTGTTAATAGAATTAAACAGTTGCATTCCTGAGTTAGAATCATCTACTGATATGAACACCCCCTAGCGAAATCTCACAATGTCTTAAGGAGGAGTCAATACAGGATACCAACGAGCGAAGTCGTAATATGTTTGTCTCCATCGTTTTACATCGAACTTTCGGATTTGTATTCCTCCAAAGTCAAACCAGTAAATGAGTGATTACCATTAAGTTTGGGGCCAATGAACTTTAAAAAACAGTTAGTTTTAAAAATAATTTTAGAAAATATTACTATTGTATTTACAATAAATACACATAAGGAATCCATTAATGTGACGCGTCCCACCTATTTTCTTAATACGACTTAAAACAAGAGCATTTTTACCTCCCATGAAACTGTAGGTAACAATTATTTTCGCAAAATCAATCACTAATGACATAACGAGAAAATCAGACCTACAAGATCAGAGACCAAAAATTTATCCTAGCGGAAGTTTGGACCGTGACGTTGTATTTTCGAAAATATTCAGAGGAAGTCCAATATTTCACTCTATTTTTACCTTCTTACAACTTCCCGTATCAGCAAAGAAAGTAAATTTTTCTTAGCCTCACCCAACAGTTAGCTGTAAGTTCTCCTCTTTGTTCTCTTAGATGCTTCGCTCCATGTTCGGTGATGGATTGGGGCAAATAGATTGGGTTTACGGCCGTTTGCAAACTCGCTCGCTAATGTAGAAGAGTTGGTCTGCGAGTGAAATGAAGCGGAAGACTTGGGTCTCAGAATTCCCCCGGTTCAACTCGGAGCATTTCCAATTAACGTCTCGTTGTGTGCCCCACTTTCAAGAGGTCATAGGTCCCCGTGGGGAGCGCAGACTGGTGGAGTCTCGCGCTGGCAATTGGAATTGTGGCCATACGTCTTGCCGACCGACAGTCCTTACCCATCGTCCGATTAACGACGCAGTAAATTTACATCTTCAAAGCTCCGGTGACGCGGCTTCCAGGAAAATTTTCCGAAATGAAAACGAAACGTGCCCTGGCATAATTAGGACACCCTTGGACGTCAGGGGACTGGATCGCAAAAGGGACCGAGGCAATGGGGCCATATCGTGTGTCGAATTCCTTGTAGTATCTTGGGAAACTTTCAATAAAAAAGGCATCTTACTTTTTAATTCAGCATTTTGCTACATTTCTGAATATTATATAAAAATTCAGTGTCCCAAGGCCAAAGTTGATCCAAAATATAATCCATAATTTAAGAAATTTGCCAAAAAATGAGAATCCCCGCTGAATTATAAATCCCACAAAGAGATATTCTACTAAATAAGAAGACGAAACAAAATTATTATAGCTTCACGCTTTTAATGGGAATCACAAAGATCGCAAAGGGTAAAATAGCGAGGAATATGAAAATAATCCTATAAAGAATTTTAATAAATGGCTCAACAATACTAATTTAAGACAGGATGAAATGTGATAACTGTGAAGAAAGAGAATCCAATTCATAATGTTATAAAATTGGAATTAACTTCTGTATCAACATGAAACACTCCAATTACGTTAATCATGACATAAATTTAGTTCAAGTTTGAGTTTTTGAAAGAAGAAAGATACCAGCTCATGTTTAGTACCTAAATAAAAACTAAAATCCCCATCATATCTAGTTTCTGATCTTGACTGCGCACTGTTGTCCTGACTGCTTTTGGCCCGCGCCTTGAATCGGGGAAACGTACGCGATTCTGATTTTTACTGGGATGAGTGCTACATGCCTGGTGAGGAATCACTCCGTGCCACACACCCTAGTGGTGGCTCGCACGGTATTCCGTAGATGTAGATGAAGATCAGGTGGTTTACTTCCGGAGTAGGCACATACAAAAACTAATTCTCGGCAATAGGCCTGTAAGGCCAATTACTCTAATGATCTATTCCATACTGGACTGGATGCTGGCATGCGTCATTTGCTTTCTCGTTCCACGCATTCGCTGTTTTGCTCTTAAGACTGTAATATACGCGCTCATTAGAATCTCATCCACTACACAACATTGACTTTCCCCGTCTACCTCGTCACTTTAAAATCTCCCTGTTGGTAACTCCGAATGCATCTCATCACCGACAGAAAGAGCTCTATGCTTTTCAACAGCTTAAAATTTAAAACATGATACCGTGACCCTAGAATTAACTCTTAAATGACTGTCTGTTACTCGCCAATTCCATCTTCCTACCCTCTAAGTTGTCCTCAAATTGAGCCCCACTTCCACTTGCTTCTTGTAATATAAGAGATATGTCTTGAGCTTACAAATCAAAAGATGATGATGCTCATGCATTAAAACACGGGCCGCGGTTCATATTTTGTTTTCCTACGGTTTGTTAGAGTAACCTCACGTAAAAAATTGACCGGTTTCGATCTATTTCCGAGTGAAAACAGTTTTGCTGTACAAATGACACCCACAGGTGCAACCTCATTCTTACCAACCTATCACTTTAAAGACAAAAACCCATCGTTTC
Source organism: Ceriagrion tenellum (assembly GCA_963169105.1). Classification (NCBI taxonomy): domain Eukaryota; kingdom Metazoa; phylum Arthropoda; class Insecta; order Odonata; family Coenagrionidae; genus Ceriagrion; species Ceriagrion tenellum. Next base: position 122,665,111 of record OY720643.1, read on the forward strand.
CCTCCCGACGCAGAACTGCGTCGCTATCTTCAATAGCCGAGTCGTAATCTACATCCGAATTCAGCAAACGGCTTCCTCGGGAGGTATTGGGAAATTTCCCTCTTCCCTCACCTCCCCCCCTCACATCCCCCCCCCCTCCACCCCCCGTAGGTCGCCCCGCCCCCGAAATCCAAAAGCAGCCCATCTCCATCCGACTTCCCTCCAGAATCGCCCTCAGCCAGCCACCTACACTCTCCTATTAATCAGGGGAAACCGCGGGACGTGCACAAGTGGAGGCAAACGCGGTCGAGGGAAGCGGAGAGGGATGGGAAGGCAGTGGAAAAAAAATATCATCCGATTATATATCCTGCCAGACCTTATCACACGTCGCAATCCCTATCAACGCGGAGGAAAATCAGCCCTCCCAATTACTGCTCGCACTGCAACCACGTTGACATTGGAGTCGACACCAATTCCTTACGGAGGCGAACAGAAATTCACACACGGAGAGAGAAAATCCCGCGAATACGGCACAATAAGGACGCGGCTCTTGAAGCGCTACCCGACCGTCTTTTGCCAAAGTTAAATGGCAGTTTTGACATGACGTTAAATTTTGTTCAGCAGCTGAAAACGCATGAATTAATTATTTCAACATTAGTGGCGGAATGTGTAATTCATTGTGACTGAAACTCTTAGTGATTCAATTATTATCTTTGTGCGATTCTTTAGTTCGACTCATTTTTTCTCGCATTATCGTAAAAATGCCTTCAAACACATGTATTTTGTTATTCTGTAAACATTACTACGGTGAAAAGTTGATTTCATTGTTTAAATAAGTAAAAATGCACAAATAAAACGCCGCTCTACTTTTGAAGAGAACTCGGAGTTAGGCAAGAGCCATTTTTTAATAAAGTCCCTCCGAAAATCATAGGCGTTCAAACCCCATGGCAGATGGCTTCTATATTTTTGGAAAATGATTCAAAAAGTTTTGCGGAATATTAAATTTATTATTTATAGAAATCTGAGATATTTTTGCGATCGAGAGAGGAGATAACCGTCCTTTTATTCATAGTTCATCGAAACTATCCTTAAACTAGGAGCGCGCTCGTAATCGCCTAAACCCAATCTACGGCGCCCACACCGCGGATCTACGGGAACACTAAGGGTACACTACTCCCATTAATGACACTATTTCACTCAATTGTGTGAAACTAAGAGTGGAAAAACCCACGCGCCTGGACTGGGAATCGAACCGATATCCCCCGATGGGGGGATATCGGTTCGCGCCGGATGTTCTAATCTATTAAGCTACCAAGGCGTCCTCTTCCACTGTTAATCTGAAGGGGGGTTTAAGGAGCATGTTGTCCTCACAGGTGCCGTGCATATGATTCCAGAGGTAACCGTATGCGAGCGCTAAGCGCCACAGTCCAAGGGGTAAAGCCCAACTTTAAACCCAAAGGAGTTTACTTTGGACATTTTCAAAGAGAAATCGAGGGATCTGGGTTCGATTCCCAGTCCAGGCGAATGATTTTTCCACTGTGAATTTCACACAATACTATGATCACTAGCGGGTTACTCCGTTGAAGTAACTGCGCGGCTAGTTCCGTGGTTCTTTGAAAACACTATTTCACTCTCCAAAACATAAAATAAACAAGTTCATATGGAGTCATATGGCCTGAGGATCCAACGAAGGCAAAAATCATTTTAACTACTACGAAATCTCCTCTCTTCTCTTATCTCATGCCCTCATCAATGGAGTCGGCATTCTCCCGCTCTCTATACTTTCCCTACGTTCAATTGCTTACGTGATCAACATGATTGAATCGATCTGAGTTCATATGCACAGTTCATGCCGTAAAACTTTACATGCATGAACTTTTTAGTGACGTAACAATAAAAAAATTGAAAAAATGCATGGTGTCGTTTGTATTCTTGACAATTTGTAGTTATTTTGACACTTAGCCCTATTGTCTTACAGAAATTATTCGAAAAAATTAAATTTATTACGTCCAGATTTTCTCCTAAATACGAAAAAATATGTTTCCATATGTTTTAATGGTTGCTAAAAATATCAAGGTGTCATGCCGAACAAAAAACACGTATTTACCAATTCTATCGCTTAAATCTCGAATTCCACGCCGTAAACCCAAATCATTGCATTGCATTTAACAAGTAAAAAAATTATAACATAATTCTCGCATTCTTTATATCACTATATACATGCTGAGTTTCTTATGTATATTGAGATATACTAAAGTAAAGTGTGGTTCAAGAATGTTTTTATACTTACTTGAAAACTTATAAAAGATCACACTCAATGACCACTCAATGATCACCACTTTCAGCCACGCTCTTTCCAGCCTTTCTCAAATCCTGCCAACTGTCAGAATGTTAACCCTTTTCCCCAATATGCTTCTCCACCTATAATAGTCCACACCATTTCAACACCTTCCTATACCTCCTTGCCAATCCTTCTCCATCCATGATAGCCCACACCATCTCTCAGCGCCTTTCGTACACCACCTTGCCAATGGGTGCCACCGTTTCTCGTGGGCCGCAGTTCCTCACCCAATCTCACATCCCGTAGCCCCGCACTCCAAAAGTGGAACTCGAACTTCAGTCTCGTGCCCAAAGTATCATTTCCTTGGTCGCCTTAATTGGCCATGTCGTCGAACCGTTCGCAAAAATCAAGCCTCTCCACAGACTCGTACGTCCTCAATTTCGTCCATCGTCGGGTCTTCTTCCCATCGCAGAGAATTTCGCTCATTCCTCGCCATTTCAGCCACTCACAGTTTAATCCGTCGTCGTGTATCGTTGCTGCTGCTCAGGTTGTACACCAGGGACTGCCGCTTTAAGGCTGGCTCTTGCCCTGTGTCATTTTTTGCGCCCGTGCGCTCTCCAAGTATACTCTTGCCTATATTTTTATTTTGCTCCCAGGCCGTTTGTATTTATCTCTTTCGTTACTTTTTATGGTTGCCAGGTCCTGGATCAGTTTATTTGGGTTAAGTTTTACCCTATCAAAATAATTATCTGGTAATGATTTTAGGATGTTCTTTATCGGTGTAATGCCTGTTAATTCATAAATGTCATTATTCCTTGTCCGTCTATTGAACTTGAAAATAGAGCAGATGCATTTTCTTTCACATATTTCTAAGCTTTCCATGATACCTTTCCCGATTAGGCCACACCATGCTGGGGCAGCGTATAGGATGGTCGGTCTTATGATATTTCGTAAATTTTTTACTTTATGGTTTCTGGTGTCGTCTATCTGCACTGTTCATTTTATGGTACAGTTCCATCTACGCTGCTTTTCGAAGCTATCAACGGTGAAAAATGACCTCTAATTGTATTATTGTTTCGACGTAAATCGTATCATTGATCAAAACGGAGGTAAAGGTGCCCATCAATGGCTGGAAACGCGATAAAACTGTGTACACCAGGCATTTCGTCATAACTCGTGAAGTACTATAAATATCTCAACAGACAATGTCACATCGGAGAAAGTATAATTGAAATAGTAATACTTACTGCCAATTTTGATTAGATGACGTCCATATAAAAAGAAGATGACCAATATGTGACGAGACGTAAAATTAATATCGATCAATGCAAAACGTAGAAGAATATTTTTTTGGGTTTACTGAATAGTCGTTACATCGCTCTAAGAAATGAAACCACAAAAATCTGATTTCACATAGATTGAAGTAAGAAGAGATTGGAGTCGATGTATTTCAGGGAAAACATATGTATAAACATCCAAAAAACTATATGATTAGCAATGGAAAGCTTTTACAACATACAAGTCATTGAATTTGGATAGTGACGAGCCTAGAATATCATCCATATAACATTTCCAAAATGTTTTCAAGACGAAGAGAGTGTATAAATACCCGATGCACAAGGATACATTTCACGCAGCGAACATCGGCAGGAGTGTCGTGGAAACTTTTCTGTCAATTTTTTCAACTGCTCATGGCGACTGAAATGGCAATAGTGACTGCACGTTCAAACAGTTTTTCAAGTATGCCAGAAAAAATTATTGGAGCATATTACTCTGAAGTATATCTTTTTTTTTATTTTACGATGAATTTACAAATATAAATGACGTAAGTTGGATTTTTTAATAATCGCATAAAGTTAAGCTCAGTCATGACTTGGATAATGAAGACGCATTATTCAAATCTAAGGGATAATTGCATGTGAATACGTGGTTTTCCTTCGGAATGATACCTTAAAAATGGTACTCACCGTCAAAATAAGTTAAAACCTATTTTTTTTGTATTTTGGTGAAAATATACACACACACACACACATACATACATACATGCCAACCACGTCGTTTCCTTCCGGGGTCACCAACTTTCACTCATAAATACATATTCGTACACCTAACTCTGCTTCAATAATTTCCTCCATACTGACCTATCCTTGCAAACCACTTTCGCCTCATTCACCCCCACACACTTCTTCATATACGCCCTCCCGTTTTTAAGACTCCAAATATTCCTCCTCCTAAGTATTTCCTCGACCACATTCAACCACAACTTTCTCGGCCTACCTCTAACTCTCGCACCATTCATTTCACTCTTATATATCTGTTTCGTTACTCAACTCTCGTTCATTCTCTCAACATGGCCACTTCAACGAAGCACACTCCTTTCATATATGTACACACAAGGAATCGAATTCTTTCGTAATTTATGTTAAGTGCCACAAGGCTATGAAGGGGATGGGGGCGTGATAAGAACAGCATAAAATTGCCAAGGAAACCAAATGGGTCAAATGAATTTTTCTCGCTTGCATTTATACGCCTCACTATTACGTGCACGTATGTAAATTTTCACGCAAATCTCCACAGAAACTAAAATCGCCACAACCACATCGACTCCGAAATTTTCGAGTAGCTTATCGGCGCGGGACACACAGGTGTAGTGCAGCATTGCAAGCGTTGATGCCATTGCCTTAAGGTAGTCCGAGCGAGATAGTTCCCTAATCATAATAGAGACCATATTCGAATTATACGTTTTAATTTCACCAGCTGTAGGACACATGGATTAAATATTACATTATTAATGGTGCAATTATAGAGTTTTACATGACAGTAATTGTAAGTAATTGAATGAAAATATCTAAATCTTAATCTTAATCTAAGTCTTAAACTTGACTCATTTTTTTCACGCGGTGCGTTTGAAACTCCTTCAAAACGAAAGGTTTTTTTGTGATACCCAAGAACCTACTGCGGTGACGATATGATTAATATACAAAGAACACTTCGAGAAAACATACAAAATACACAGTGTTAGTTTTTTTACGACATCTAAGAGTTATAAATTTATCATTTTGTAAATAATGTCTCTCTGGAGTGCATACACGTACCATTTCCCATGTAAAAGGGCTAGTATTATTTGGCAAATATCTCCGAAAGTAATTTGGTAAGGGGTTGAATTTTTGGAATAAAATTATTAGAAGAGTGAGATATTTTTCTTTAAAATGAGACCAAACTGATTGATTTCTAAGTAAAATGATTTTTCGCTCGAACTACCTTTACCGCAAATGCGCAAAAAAAGCGGCCTACCGTTCTCGAGCGAGCGCGCCGCGTTCGCCCGGGGCGAGGACTCCCGGGGCTACGGCTCCTCGCCCCCTTTTATTACCATTCATCATCATCACCTTCTCCCCCATCCTCTTCGTCCCCGTAGTACGCCCCACGGGGGGGCGGGAGCGAGTGAGGAGAGGCCCCAAGGGGGTCGCGCCCCCCTCCCCACCCTCTCCCTCTCCCCTCCACCCCCTACCGCCCTCCCCACCCGGCCCACTCTCGGCCTCCCAAGGGCCCCATCCATCTTTCGCCTCGGCACAAACACACAACAACACACACAATCCCCCTCCTCCTCCCCGCTCTACTTTGCCAGGGAAACAACCTTCACCCCTCTTTCAGCCCCTCCCCGCATAGTCCTCTGACAAAGTCCTCCCCCTCCTCCTAGACCCCTTCCCCTTCTCCCTCTAACTCTCCCCTCCCATGCAGCTCGAACCCAGATGGCCAGTGTGTAAGTGATGAGAGGAGCGAACGGCGAGCCGCGGATCCCAATCGGACTCCCCGCGACGGTCAGTCTGCATCATGCACCTTGTTGACCCGTCCCTCTCCCGTTTGTTGCCCCCTCCCCCCCCCCTTCGTTCAATTCCTCCACCGCGGGCGGAGCTAGGGTCCGTACTTCATTTAGTTGACGCTATGGGCCCTCAGGGAAGCTCACTTCTGACTATACGCGAGTCAAAATAAATTATAAATTACGCGTTCTTATTTATACATCCGTCAAAAAATCCCACTTTTACTGAATATATAGGTTACCTATTGAAAACCAAGATTATGGTACAAGATACATACATACATACCAATCACGCCGTTTCCTTCCGGGGTGGGCAGAGTTATTAAGTTTCACTCATAAATACATATCTGTACACCTAACTCTGCTTCAATACTTTCCTCCATACTGACCAATCCTTGCAAACCTCTTTTGCTTCATTTACCCACATACACTGCGTCATACACGCCCTCCTGTTTTTAAGACTCCAAATATTCCTCCTCCTAAGAATTTCCTCAACCACATTCAACCACAACTTTCTCGGCCTATCTCTACTTCTCGCACCATTCATTACGCTCTTATATTTCTGTTTCGTTATTCGACTCTCATCCATTCCCTCGACATGGCCTCGACGTTCCCTCGACAAGAAGCACACTCCTTTCATATACGTCCATTACTGGAGCATTTAACTCACATTCATTCATTACCCACTCATTCCTGACCCTATCCATCCTACTTTTGCTGCAAACACTCCTCAGAAAACTCATACTCACTGCGTTTAGTCGACTCCGAGGGGTACGCAACTTCAAAAACAAGTGTACGCCGCATTTCCATTTCAGCCATTTACATTCATTTCTAACCATTTCCATCCATTGCAGTCCATTTTCGACAATTTCTATCCATGTCTGTCCATTTCTGTCCATTTCTAACCATTTTTTTTTCATTTCTGTCTATTTCTGTCCCTTTCTATCCATTTCTGTCAAAATCTATCCATCTCAATCCATTTCTGTCTATTTCTATCCATTCCCATCCATTCCCATCCATTTCTGTCCATTTCCATCCATTTCTGTCCATTTCTAGCCCATTATGTCCATTTCTTTCATGTTTCACTAACAAGCAGATAATTCCACGAATATACTTCTAAAGATGTGATTGTCCAGCCCTAGGAGCCGACTATCGATTTTGATATCTCTGACAAACACATCTAGATCTCAATTGCGGAGGCAATTCACTAAAATTAAAAAAGGGAAGAAAATAATAAATTCAATTTTTATTCAATATACCAAACATTTTGAAAAAAGCCTGTACATACTTTCTCATTCAAATTAACGTTTTTACGTTGTAATAAGAGCAATCTCCATAAGAGCACTTTCAAGATTAATTACGGTGAATGAAGCCAGGAAACCCTATGTTTATCATTTTTGTTTAAAACTCACTATAAAGATGTTAAGTTTAAGTTATAACTGGATTTAAAGAATAAGAGGCCCCGATGCCAGTGCCATCTTTTAATAGAGCGAGATTTTTCCCAGGTTGCAGCGAGGAACTAAGTCGAAATTCACTATTTTAATTTCAGCTGTTGCAAGTTTCAGTTGCGATCGCAAAGGGAAGCAATTTCTTCCCTCGGGGGCGATCAACACCCAGGAACATTATTACTTCTGAGCAATGTGAGATCATCGCCAAAGAAAATAAGTAGTGCCTTCGCCTGATGTGGGATGCGATCGAATCTGCTAAGAATCACGATAATTTTATCAGGGAAGATGGTTAACCGCTCTCCTCTACTTCCCAACGATTTTAAACAATCCACGAACAATGAACCCCTCAGCCAATCAGGGCGCCCCGGCATAGACCAAGTCCTATTTATTGCGGTTCAAGTGCAATATATATATATATATATATATATATATATATATATATATATATATATATATATATATATATATATATATATATATATACTCATATAAATGTTTATACAGAAAGATAGAAAGAAAGTGGATAGGAACACGTAACGTGTTCCTATCCACTTTCTTTCTATCTTTCTGTATAAACATTTATATGAGTATATTTGCCGCTGAGCGGTCTGAGTGAATGGATGAACGAATATATATATATATATATATATATATATATATATATATATATATATATATATATATATAAAAGTTTGCCAGAGGAAGGCAGACGACAAACACAGAAAACAAAAAAATGATGAACACACTTACAAAGTTTCTTGATATTTCGGTGCCACTAGCCTTGTCAGTCTTCGCTCTTGCGACCAAGGTGCTAGTGGCACCGAAATATCAAGAAACTTTGTAAGTGTGTTCATCATTTTTTTGTTTTCTGTGTTTGTCGTCTGCCTTCCTCTGGCAAACTTTTATATATTCGTCACCTAAGTGATCCTAAGTGCATTTATATATATATATATATATATATATATATATATATATATATATATATATATATTTTGCGGGAAAAATATCAGTACTTTCGGATACAAAGATGCCGCCAGGAATAGTCGGCAAAAAGACTGTTCACCAAAGTGAACAAATGCGGGAAGAACCCGAAAACGATCGAGTCAAATAACCAGCGCGGATGCCTTAGTGGTGATTATACAGAATTGGGGGCAAGAAACTCCTGTTGCTGTACGGACAGAAAGTCAATACTATGCATTATACCACAAATTACGACGTTTTGTCAATCGTATAAGGTTCAACAATGGCATGTTCTTCAAAATGGGAAATCACACAGCCTTCGTAGTGTCCGTTTTATTTTCCTATTCACGAAAAACCATGGTATAGTAATAGAATTAAAGGAATAATATGAATAATAATGAACTAGGATAAGGATAGGAACTCCAAATAGAAATAATATGAACATTTTTAGATATATCTCAATACTGTCACCCGTTTCCATTATTGATTCCATTCAATTTGTCATCATTACGGCATTCATACACATTCAAAGTACTTAGACTATTTAATGTCAGAAAAGGAAATAAACAGTTTCTACCGACATGAATAAAACTAAACTTTACGGAAGAAATGCTATGTTTCTTCAAAAAACCGAGGGGAACTTACTTTAAACGATGTTTTTTTTGTACATGGACCCTAAAATGCGTAACCTTCCGCTAGTTTATGGATAGGTTAAACTCAATAATGCATTCCAAATGGCTATTTACTCAGCCTGATGCAATCTATTTATCTAACACTAATGTAGTAAGATTTTTATTACATTTATTTTTGGCTCATCAGTAATTTTTATTGAATTTGCATATTGTGCTTATTGTATTACTTTCATTTAAATATGTACGCGTCATTGCCCTATTCCTGCGAAGCCATCCTCAAATCAGTTATTATTAGAGGCTACCAAAAGCTTTACCAGCCAATTCATGAGATATTGCAATTCGGAGAATGATTTCTGGATTAGCTATTGTTAAGGCTGGGACACAATCAACGTGTACGTGTGACGTGAGACGTTAACAAGACAACGGGGGACGGGGAACGCAAGTCAGCGGTCACAATCGACGTTTATGCGGCCCGAAGTAACAATTGACTAACGCAGGCGCAGCTAAGAGATCACGTGTAAACAAGTGTGGAGCGTGTGATCTTGTGTAAACAAGTGTGAATTGTAGCCAGCTAAACGCCATTCATTGGTAACGAAAGATGTTTGACGAATTGGACGAAGATACGGCTATATATTTGTCGGCCTTTATCTACTATATATTGCGACGTCTGAATCGTCCACGTCAGGCACACTTGACCTTGCAGCATGCGTGGCCCGCATGAATGCGCACGAGCTTACCTGGTTATGTCTGACTTTTGTGAAACTCATCATCTCCCGAATCATCAACTTCCAATCCCGAATCAGCCATTTCCTCTCCATTTCGTGCGATGCAATCGCCTCGCCGAACGACAGATCACAAAATGCCATCCTGGTCAACACGAACGAGCTGAAATGACCAACCACCTCCGTCGTCATTCGGATCACATTCTTCGGCTCTCCTTTTAATTGCATTGCCATTGCACTTCTCGTAAAATTGCATTCTCTGCAGCGCAGGGGTCAACTCATTCGAGTTTGAAATTCGCAGTGCAATCATGTCTCTCAGCTCAAAACGTGGACTCAATAGTTTCCGGTCTGCGGTCGACGACCCGTGAAGGAAATCCTACTTTTCCCCTTTCGACACAATGTTGAGAACACCCAGTCGACAATGTCAGCTGGGAATAACAATATCAACAGGAACAACGACAAACGCTATTTTCCCCGAGAGGTAAACCTAGTTTTCCATTGGAGACCCTGGCAGGGCCAAATTAGCTGCTCATTGTTTGTCAAATGCAGAAATTGTTTTGTAAAGCGACAGAAGGACGATTCCCATCGCAATGTTTTAGTTAAAAGCGGTGAGCGGAGGAGAGACAATTGTTTTCTCGTCGTTAATTATATCGAGTTCTCTAAGGAAATTCAATACCGCAGTTCCACGGCGAGCCATTTTCTCGGCGCCAGCGTGTTTAAATTGGACTCCTCTATTCCAACGGCCCACTTAAACCTCCATTTCCGAGTCCATTTCAACAACTAGCGGACCAACTGGAGGTCACGTGACGCACCCAGAATGCCCATTTCCAAACGCAAGGCTTTACGAAGAACTTTTTTCCCCTTCATCGGCACCCACGAGTTGAGCACAAACTCTGGAGTCAGATCACGGCTTACGAAATTGAGACTGAAAAGCCCCACACTCCGACCTCGAAATAACCGGTATATTTTCTGACGAGTTATTACCGTCTCACAACCTGCGACATACCATGGTAGCCTAGATAATGTGAATAAAATGGGGGGAATAGACTGCAAAGCAGACAGGCTTAAAATATTATTTTTCCCGCGAACGGTAAGAAACTATGAGACTTTAAAGAAGGTATTTCGACAGGCAGTGAATCTGATAATCTGATTTACTTCCTAATACTGGTTTGTTATTCGGTCACGTAGTACCAAAATCACTTATCACTTGACCCCTGCATGAATTTTGATTCTCATCTACGTATTTGCAATATCGATTACAAATAGATTCTGTTGCATTGATAGCATACCTATAGTGAAGTGCACGTTTGTGAAAGTTACTTACGCAATTCATAGAATAACTATTGCATAATACAACGTATATTGCATGTTGGTGATAAATAACTTCCTGCCAAGCTATGTTAGGTGGCTACCAGGGTATTATGTAGATGTGACAAATTCACGTTGCCATTCCCCTTAACCTTTACGCAAGATAGTACCAGCATTAGATAGTTCAAAAATAGTTCAAATAAGTACCAGCTATCTGATTCTCATCAGAAAGCTGCTACTTATTTGAAGCGAAATATCATGACGCTTGTCATACTACTGACATATTTCCGTCGGTAATACCAATACCACAAAGGATAGAGCTCACAGTACCCTCAGTTGTTATCCCATGCTTCTAAAATTCTAACCACAGAAATATCGAACTGGTTCAAGAGTATACTAGACTTTTCTCTAAGTGAAGACCAGTTCGTATTTACAGTAGGAAGAGGAAACAGAAATAATTATTGCGTCTGAGACTACTTCCACGTTGAAACACGAGGAAAGATAAAAATGTATTAATTACCAATTTTTGACATAGAAAAATCTTTTAATAGTTTACATCGGCGCAAAATATTTCAAATACTTATTTTCCTGCACTACTACAAATATGTTATACCACGTTTTTTTCTCTCCGAATGGGTAGTTCTGTCCTCATTGGTCATACTCCCCTGAGCTCAGTGCAAAACAAACGAAAAATGAAGCGCACATAGGAACGAGTTCTTTACATATGAATCGTTAGTGAATATCATGAGGAGTGAATGCAATTCTGGATACAAGTAGCACCCGTGGCGATTCCATTGCGAGATGGCCTGGCGAGCACGCGCTGTCCGATCTGAAAACCGTAGCCGGCCGTCATCAAGAAATACGGGGTGCATCAGGGAGTGTGCCTTGCACCGGGTGTTTTTACCAGGATTGCGCTTCCGTCCCATAGGACGCCAAGAATGGCCTAGCGCCCACGCGGCCGAGTCGCGAATAATGTGACACGAAAACGGGGAGGAACAGGAGGGGGTTAAAGGGGATGGCCCGCAAGGGGTTGGGGGTAGCAGAGGGGGAAGAGGGCTTAAAAGGCATTACAGATAGAGGAGGACATTATTCAAAACAGATGTCGCATTCCCCTTTCACGGCACCCGCCTACTCCCAGCCCACCCACCCCCTCAACCCTCCACCTCACCCCGCCCATCGCTTCAATCCCACCCCCTCGCCCATCCTTACCCCACCCCACTCCACCCCCATGGAGTATTTAATTAGAGCAAAAAAATTAAAAGAAGCGAAACAAACCGGAGCCGAGGAGAGACATTGAGGAAGGGCCCCCCCCTCCCCTCTTGGAAAGGGATTGGAAGGAGGGGTATAGGAAGATGTCCCTGGGAATAGGGGGGGGGGGAAATCGGGGGAAGAAAAGCCCGCCCCCACCCCGTCCTTCCAACAAAAAAGGATTTTGGAGGAGAATGCGTTAGGGGGCGTCGGTGGAATATAAGGGTACACTTGCTCTGTTTGCCGGGATTTATTCGGGCGCACACACGTGGAGACCCCGGGATGGAGTAGGATTGGATTGGATTATGTTAGTTATAAATTTATTATTCGCAGAGCAAAAAAAATACTGAATTGAGCCTAGCGTATATAAACTGGGGAGCTGGTTGGAGGCGCGATTAAGAGCACAAGTCTTTGTATTCCAATAAAAGGGCTCATAAGGAAACGAACTAGTGTGCCCGTCGATATTCTTCAAATAGACTCATGGAGCGGTTTTTCTTTGGGAACGGCGTTAGGAATGAGAAACTTGGAGAATGAAGTGTCCAGAGCGCTAGTCGCGAGTGACCGAGAGCACATTTTCATGAGTTTTCAAGTGAATTAAAAAAACATTCCTCGGCCACATTTCACTTACTTGAGGTAGTTCGAGCGAAATATCATTTTACTTAGAAATCAATGAATTTGGTCTCATTTCAAATAAAAATATCTCACCTGTCCAATGACACCAAATATTCTATCCCTTACCACACTACTTTTGGAGATATTTGCCATAAAATACCACTCCTTTTACATGGGAAACGGTACGTGTATGCACTCCAGAGAGACATTATTTACAAAATGAGGTATTTCTAACACTTAGATGTCATAAAAAAAACTAACAGCGGGTAGTTTGTATAATTTATCAACTATATTTAAAAGTAAATCATTTTGTCACCACAGTATGTTCTTGGGGATCACGACAAACCTTCCGTTTTGAAGGAGTTTCAATCGCACTCCGCGAAAAAAATTAGTCAAGTTAAAGACTTGTTTAGATATATTCATTTAATTACTTACAATTTCTGTGAAATAAAACTATATTATTGCACCATTAATAATTAAATATATATAATGGATGTGTCCTACAGGTGGTGAAATTAAAACGTATAATTCGAATATGGTCTCTATGATGACAATGGGAACTCGCTCTCGCTCGGAATACCTTAAATAAGTTGATACGTAGAAAACATCCATACATGTAGTGATGTAAATTATGCAATAACTATATTTTTTGAATATTCACCTTAATAAATGCATTCTTACGACGGTATACGATGTCAATTCCGAAATAAAAGCAAATTTTTTACGAACATATGTATTTTTTACTTGGCATGATACGTTTATAATGTTTAGCAACCATCAGAATAATACGAAATACGAATATTAGTACACTTTCTTGGAAAATAGATACATACAGAGAATAAAATTATTTCCAAATAAATTTTATGAGCCTATTTCAAGTTTCACCGAAATATCTACGTTTTGTTCATGCAATTGCAGCCGTTCCGGTCTGACAACACTTCATCCCTTGGCTAATAGAGAATGAAAGGGATACCTAAGGTCAAATTCCTGGGGTCGAAGGAGATTCTCCGAAGAGAGAGAATAAATAGTCTCAATAAGAATATGAGGGGATCCGGTAATGGAGGGAAACAGCGGAGAGAGCGCGGAAAGATGATGCGGAGACATCATCAATGCCTCTCGAGTTACAGTGTGCCCTTTGATCGAAGACGCTAAATTCAAAGTATTCGAGAAAGGCATTTGCGTAAGACATGAAGGAAGACGAGAGGGGAAAATCTCGCGTGAAATAAACAAGACAATATCAGGATGCCGTTTTACCCACTGCTTATATTACCACTGCCTTCAGAACCGAAATCTGCGCCGAAAACTCTGAAATAAATATGGGACTTATACGAATTCGATACCTCAGAGCCTGAGTTTACAACATTGTTGATTTCAGTGCGCTGTGGTGCTGTTGGGTCATTCGCTCATCTACGCGATGTAAATAAATTGGGCAATATTGTTTTGACATAGTTATTGGATTGTTTACAAAAGATACTAGGTAATTTTCAGAAAACTAATTCTAGAGGTTTAAAGGTAACATTTTATCGATTACAGTGCAAATATTGTAACGCCGCACTCCTTTCTATAAGCCATTGTTGGTTTGTGGTTTTTAAATGTTTAATAAATTTATTGGTTACTTTGTGTGTTTTTTATCTTATTTATTGTTTCGTCTATTAATGTTTAATTAGTTTATTCTGTATGGTCGTTGTTGGTTGGGAGGGAGTTGTTTAAGTTTGGAGAGGGTGTATTGTTGCAGTGGAGAGGTAAGAGATAGAGGTGTATTAAAGAACGGTAAATAAAGCGCTACCAAAGGAAATTCTAAGGCGCTACAATAGCTTCCCCGATGATCACTTAGGGAGACTGCAACTCCACCACCGGTATTCTCTCAAAACGCTCGACTCGCCTGCTAGCCTGAGGCCGGTCGCTCAATCCAAAAATCGATTGGAACATAATTATAGTACTTGTCTCACTTCCCAGTAGTGATGCACGTATTCTATTCTGTAATCGCATGCGATCGCTCTCTTCAAACCGTATGATTTTTAGCATGATGAACTCAGTTCGATTTTCAGGTTCGAAGTAAGCATCGCGTATAAACGCTTGAGGTAATGCCGCAAAGACGCTTGGGGTAATGCTTCACACGTAAATTTAGAGAAACGTTGGATATCCTACGGAATAAGTGGGATCTGGCGCTCTCTCACCCGGACGGAAACCCGAGAGAACTTTGAGAATATCCTCCGGAATGTTTCCGAAGTATAAAAACGAACGAAGGGCTGTGATACTTTGAAGATCATTCCGCCTGATTACCGTTTGAATTTACAGTTTCCATATCTGCAATATCCAGTTATGACCGTCATTAAAGCTCGGGGAAAGAGGTGGAGAGAGAGATTAGGATATAAGAGGACGGTCCAGGTTTGCGGGATTGTCTGCGATTGCTTCGTGCGAACGTGAGCTTGTTTTTTGGGGCTTCGCGAAGGGATTATCCGAAGGAAGAGGAAAGGTGTTCGAGGGGTGAAGGGAGGGGGGAGGAGGCGGAATTCAAGGGGACCGAAGGGGGGAGGGAAGAGAGGGGAGAAACGGAAGGGGGAAGGAATCGTGCCTTGCGGGACGCTGCCTGGCGGGCGGAGGAGGTTGAAATACGCAGCAGGCGCCGCATAGGTATTACAGCTCGCGGGGTCTAAATCCCACCTTTAGTTTTCTCAGCTGAATTGGGCTCCATTATCACTAACACAATTATAAACATAAATAAGATAAGTGTTCATCTACATCTACTTATAACTTCGCGAGCCGCCACATGGGCGTGTGGCAGGGGGTGGTAGGTCACCAGCCGTGTAAAGATGTCAAATTTTTGGAGGTGAAATGGTGGCATGTCCTATGAGGGTGTATTTGGAGGAGCTCAGTTTTTATTGTGGTCGCTTATTGTGCGCGGAAAGAACGAGTTTTTGTATCTACCTGTTCGGCAGAGTATCTCTCTTATTTTATCGCATCTGTCACACCTAGATATGTAGTGAGGCGTCATGATAATATTCTCTGTGTCGCACTGAAACACACCAGTTCTGAATATCTCAAGCAGCCTAAGCCTAGCGTGCAGCCTCCGAGTCTCTAGGGGCTCCCACCTTAATACCTCTAAAAGATGTGAGACACTATATGTACGCTCGTAGCAGTTTTTAACGAAGCGCGCTGCTTTTCTTTGTATTTTGTTAACTTTTTTGGTAAAATCTTCATGGCTAGGGTCCCAAATCCTCGCGGCGTATTTGAGGTGTGGCCTAACCAGAGCGAAGTAGCATCTCTCTTTTACTATTTCATCCGAGAACCTTCCTATTATTCGCTTAACAAAACCTAGCTTCTTTAATGCTGTACCGCATATGTTTTGTATGTGAGTTCCCCACGACATATATGATGTTCCAGCAGTTTAAGCCAGTTTCAGCGTGAATTCCTTTAAAAAATTACTTTCATTCACAAATGGCCCTTTCTATGCCCAAAATCTCGTCGAAACACCGATAGCAAAATTATTTTTCCTTGCCACTTTCATTGACGCCATTCTATCTAGTGATTTTTTGCGTACTACAAAACATTAGCACAATAAATAATTATTGATCTTTTTAAGTTCGAGTATGTATCCGCTGATGATTTAACCCAAACCAGCGGTTGTAGTGGGTATTAAACTAGCCACAATTTCAATGCTTTGGTCTAATTGTAAGAGGTATGCATGCCTGGCCATCTCACCTTGTGTCAAGCACCTCGTGCAACGCACTGCATTGACCAGCAGCAAGCGTCCCCTCTGTTGCATTATTTCAACCTCCTCGGGCGGGGCACATGTCAAGCGGAGGAGTTAGAGTGGGCCGGCGAGGGAAGCAGAAGATTAGCGCTCGGACAGGTCAACGCATGTGACTGAAAGCAGATGTGCAGCTTGAGCTCCTCGCATTCCGCAAATCACATGCCTTCAAGACGGAAGAGCTGTTTTTCCGTGGATTTCTATACATCTATCTGGATCCTTAGACGCGTGAAATTATAACAAAATGCATGCATTTCAAAGGGATATAGGTATTCAATTGTAGCGACAATTCTAAATTAATGCCAATTATAAGACGCATGTTGCAGCTCATCGGCTGCATTTCGCATCCCTACTAGGCTTAGTCCGCAAAAGCTTCATGACTTTTTTTTTCAAATATACTGAGAAGGATGACCGTGAACAGGCTGGTACCATACTGTTCTTCCCGTGAAGGAATATCAAAGGAAGTAAGGAGATCGTGCTTGAATCACAAACTCCGTAGAGACCCGAATAAGTTAAGCAAACTGAGCCATGTATCACCCAGTGCCCTTCAAATAAAAGCGGTGAATCACGACATTGTGAAGGTCTCGTCTCCACCACTTTCATCTCTCCCCATGTGTAATATACGCCTCACGTTGGGCGACGGACGTCGTGAGCGTCGAGTGGTCGCGAATCGGATTGGGAAGTGTTTTACGGCAATCGGCGAAGACGCCACCGCCCTGTAGGAAAAGGATTAAAGCTGGGTTCAAATGGAAATGGGAGAAAACGACAAAGCGTCTGGTCCATCGCGAGTTAACCGAGATCGAAGGGGTGGAAACGAAGTGAGGGAAATGGGCCGTAGAGATTCATATTGGTGGAAATAAATGCGGAATGTGAAAGAAAAGAGGAAAACTATCATAGCTCAACGGAAAACGAACGGGTGGAGCTTCCGCCGTCGGAACGGGTGTCAAAAATGTTTTCATATTTTCTGCTTTCCGCGAGCGAAATGAGTTGATAAAAAACAATAGAACAACTTAAAGTACCGAGGTTGCGGGAAAATAATACAAAATATCGGAACAAACCAGTCTGGATCACACAAATTCTTAGTATATTTTATGCACTATCAATGATGTAATTAGCCATAAAATTTTATTCATGTAATTATGGCCTTATTTATTCATTTCTGCATACTTCTACTACAATGACGATTAAATTTACGCCACCCAAAATCAATTCATAATTCCAAGTTTTTGCCTTATTAAAATATTGTGGCATTATAGAACGCTTACTCATATCAAAATGTTTTCAATAACTAGATACAAAACGTCAAATGTTATTGCCTAAGATGAACTATGTATTGGACATAGGATGGAATACTCCCAGTGGAAATAACACTGTGTTTCATGGAAGTATATTTGTATGCCTATTTTCCATAAGAAAATGCTACAATGGATTCCGCAGTGGTTTTAAGTTGACTCGCGGGTTTTCTGGTTCCTTTTGCTCTCGTTCACCCTTAAGGACGACATTTTCGCTGGTATGGGAGTCGACACCTTCAGGCCCGCAGTAAGTCTGCATATTATTTTAGCCACGTTATAAAAGCCAATCAGAGCGTCAATAAGATTGAATCAAGCCCTGTTGTACATTAATTGCGGTCCAAAAGAGTACTAGTGGCATGGGGTGAGGCTGAAAAACAGGCTCACTGCGGACCTGAAGATGACGAGTAGGTAGCCGGAGAGACTATCGCCCGCCAGGATAAACAAGGCTCAATGGACCCAAAAACCCAGAGAACTTAGCCTCGTGAAATAACTTCAGAGTTCCGGCAAATTATTTTGACGGCAGGTGTCACTCGGGCCATGGGATGGGATGTTTAAATCTGGACCGCAGGTGGCCCTGCCTGAACCGCCATTCTCAGAACACCAGACCGCACTCTTAAAATTCCTTCCTACTGGAATCTCTTGCGCACACTTCTACAATCTCCGGCGAACTTTTTCTCGGTTCCTTACTGAAACAAAATTACAAAAGCTCTTCAATTTATTATACTGATACTAACTAGGCAAGATTCTGATTCTATACACAAAAATCGAAATCTTGCTTATAATCATGTTATTAATAATAGTAAACGCGCTTCGTCCTCACGTCAAACGAGGGGATATTTTCAACTGAGCCGATAACAGCGTTGCCTATTTCAAGGCAACAGCTTGAGCCCCCCACTGTTCTGTATTGCCCTTCAACCTCTGTTTCTAAGACTGGTGGAGATACATGCTCGGTGTTCCAGGTTACAGGACACGTAATGTAACCCATCTGTTATAGATCGATGACCTCTATGGACTTAATTACGATGATTCAGGATGCGAGATGCAGGGACAGAGCCGGAAACTTTAGAGCCACCTTCTCTTACGCTTCAATTACTACGTCAAGTCATCATATATGGCTCGGCACTATGCGGCCCTGTGGGATCAATGCTAAAATTATGTTAAATTAATCGGTGGTTAATCTTAAATAGGCATAATAAAATTCTGCCAAAGAATTCTGAAATTACTCTAAAGAAACCCACTGGCCCACGCCACCGTGAATAACAAAATTAGTATCTACTTCTCTCTGAGCATCGTTACAGACAACCTTCATACTCTGTCACTAGACCAAAGTTGAGTTAGCTGCATAAATTATTAGTTACTCACGAATGAAGGAATCATTTTATAATCAATGACAAAAGAAATGAGATTCATATTTGAACACGGGAAATGTATTTGAAGAAGAGATGTACCCTGCAATCCATGTGTGGCTTTCACTTCAACATTTTTAAATATAAATAAAAATGTTTCTAAAACACTATATGTAACCTAACTGTCAATTTGAACTCCACGCTAAGACCATAAGAGAGGTCATTTATAACAATAGTGATTTTAAAATACGAAGTTTGAAAATAAAAATCCTTTGCATAGAAATATATGAATGAATGCAAAATGTAAAATGATTGAAAAAAAGTTCGGATGAAATGAGACAAAGTAGAGATGTCTCTTTGGCGCGGTATCAAGTTCTCTTTATCTGTACACAAATGCGAAATTTAAATACAACATTCGATGCTCGGGATCAATTTGGTAACCCTGCGAATTAACTCGTCTAAAAATTTATTTCTCTTGTTATTGGCATGATTTACTTAGATATCAATCCACTCTAATGATGCATTGATGCATCCAAAACCCATAAAATAAACATACCTATCCATTGTCTATTCCTTCAAGTATTTTCAGCCTTTTCTCAAATGTTATTAGTAAAGGTAACATATAAAGTAACCATTCTTGATTCTAGCATGTGATGTTGACTGACGCAGTTTTTGACTGGAGGTATAATACCACCCATTGGTTTTAATGGTTTCAATTTCTTCGTCAAGGTACGACGTTTAAACAGGGCACCTGGCCCGATGAAAGGCTTCTCCCTCCCCGTACGTGTTGGAAATACCTTAAACCCTTCAGTCTCTCTCAAGAGCAGGTGAATAGCATTTTGCTAACCGGTATTCCTCGTGTGCGCTAACTTCTTGAGACGCTGCATGATTGATGGCATGACTTTAATATTTGGGAAGAGGAATTTCTGAGGGACGAAACCGCCAACCAGAAAACCCTATCGAGAAGGTTACAGTTCCTTTATCAACCAATGAACGTCTCAATTTCCATTCTAAAAGCCAAGTTTATCAAAGTAATTAACAAAAGTTGGGCAGTTTGTCAAGGATGATGAGTTGTACACATTTTTCTCTCCGTGGGGAGGGGGAAGGTTGCCAAGGGGAAAACCGGAGGCACACATCCCCACCCACAACGCACGCTTCCCTTGCTCCTCCCAAGGGGCGACGGGGGGCGGAGGGGGAGGGGCAGAAGGGATTGGGGGATGGGCAGCGGGGGGCTAGGCCTTAGATAGGTGGTGGTAGGTGGGCATACCCATTAAGAGCGCAGAAGATGACGTAAATGATTGAGAGGAGAGAGTCCGGGGTGGGGATGAGGCGGTGGGGCCCCCTGGGGGCCTTATAACGGACCCTCGACGCCGCCCCCAGACCGCAAGGAGAGGGGCAGGGCAAATAAAACATCATCCCGAAATCCCAGTGGGGAGGTCCGTGGAGGCGCATTGCCCTTCCACTCCGGCCAAAACACTCGCCCTTCCTCGCCCCTCTTTGCCCATCTTCGCCCCCCTCCACCCCCAGCCCGCCACTGTCGCCGCCCTAAAAGGGCCCCCAGCGTCCCCCCCACCCCACCCTCCTATCGCTCCGGCGCTGCCCTGGACCAAAGATACCCCCCCATGTTGAGTGCCGTCCTGATTCTGGAGCTGAAAACATTCTGCGACAGACTGCGCAAACTTCCGACGCTTGTCCACCAGAATGCGCGCATTGCGTCGATGCGAAATACCGCCTTTCACTTCCTGCAGGGCGAAACACGACTGATGTTCCCGCGGGACGTCATGGTGATGCAAAAAAGGACTCTGTCCATCTATTGAAACGGTGGAGGCTCATGTGCTTAAGGTAGTCCGTGCGAAACCATTCCATTTTACTTAGAAATCAATGAATTCGGTCTCGTTTTAAAGAAAAATATCTCACCTGTCCATTGACACCAAAAATTATACCCCTTACCACATTACTTTACGAGATATTTGCCAAAATATACCGGCCCTTTTACATGGGAAATGGTACGTGTATGCATTCCAGAGAAAAAATTATTTACAAAATGAGGTAATTCTAACGCTTAGATTTCGTAAAAAAAACTAAGTGTGTATTTTGTATGTTTACTCAACTATATTTGAAAATTAATCATATTGCCACCGCAGTAGGTTCTTGGGTATCACAAAAAACCTTCCGTTTTGAAGGAGTTTCAAACGCACCGCGCAAAAAAAATGTCAACTTAAAGACTTATTTAGATATTTTCATTTAATTACTTACAATTTCTGTCATATAAATCTATATAAATGCACCATTTATAATGCAAATTTTAATTGATACGTCCTACAGCTGGCGAAATTAAAACGTATGATTCGAATATGGTCTCTATTATTACTAGGGAACTATCTCGCTCGGACTACCTTAAAAGTATTCAAAAGTTGCCACAAAAGACCGGCAGAATCACCAAAGGTGTGGGTCCAGGGGAATCACCTGAAATTTAAGGCAAAAATACAACGGCCGGACTCGAAAGAGAAGGTTATGTTTTTAAGCTATGACAAAAAGCAGAAAACAAACCGTAAAATAAATCGAAGTGAGTCATTTGTTATTATTATAATTATGTGATGGCAGAAATAAAGCATTCCGCCATCCTATAGAAACAATAGAAAATATTTGTATTAAAATAATTAAAGGTTGCCGTGAAGATCCAATGGAAATAATCAAATTGGAAGTCAGAAATACAACGAATAGATTCCAAAGGTGTAAGCATGCCATTAAATAATTGAACAAAACCATATATAAAGCTTAAGGTAGTATATAGTACAAGCATATGTGGTATATTGTATAAGGAACATAATCTCACCAAAGGTGGTATATAGTACAAGGAACATAATCTCACCAAAAATGTAAAAAATTGACCTCATTTTAAGGAAATGAATCCCACATTCAAAAAGATACCAATACATTGGCCGCTTCCAGCACTACTCTCTGTAACGATTCGAAAAAGATTTCGCCCGAAATATTTTCACATTGGAGGAATACTTCTCCATTTTCTTGTTAGGATAAAAACTTTGACATAATTTAAACATTGTTTACGGTCAATGAGTGGGGTATAGCAGTAAATTTTAACAAAAATATTTAGGGTAAACCGGATTGCCTCAACAGCTGTTAACGAACGATGGAGAGTGCAAAGGAGAACAACATATCAACATGATGCACTTATGACCTAATGACAAGTTGACGCATTACTGAGGACATAGAAAGCAAATAATCCACCTTTTACAGAAAACTTAAGGTAAGTAACTCTGCAAACATGCAGTATTTACTATAAGGTATTGATACAAAACGATTTTTCCGTTTTTTTGCTGGGAAACCGATTAAAAATATATTAAAATTAATAAATATATTTTAGGAATCATCCACAAGCAAAAAGTAAATGCATGCAGATTGAAAGTGAATAATGGAAATGGAAAACATCGTATAGTCGCAAAATTAGTGCGACAGTCCGTAAGCGCTGAGGTAAATCCAGGGGAACAAATGTGGCGGCTCACGTCACAACTTAAATAATCGGCCACCATATTTACCACCCTTTCCATCAGCCTCAATGGTTGAAATTCATCGAATCGCACCCTTAACGAACGTTTCGTTCGCGATGTCTGAAATACTGGAGTCAGATGACCCACCCTCGTCTCTCTCTCTCGGAGGCAAACACCCTCCTTTTCTCATCCCCATTCCCACTACCGATGGCGTCGCGGGGCTTCTTCTTCCTTCACAAGTCTCGCATCTTCTCATCCTCGGCGCTAAACTTCCCACCCATCGTCCGTCCGTCCAACCCCCTCGCCTCCCCAGCACACCCTCCCCCGCCCCGCCCCCCTACCGACAGACCGACCCACCCACCCGACTACACTCCCCGTTGCGTTCTGGAAAATAAGGAGGTGGAGCCACAGGATCTTCTAAGGCGAAAGAAGACACTCCGGATATTAAAGATTGCTCCCTGGATTCCTGGGTGGGCAAGAGGGGGAGGGACGAAATGGAGGTGGAGATGGGGGTGGAAGAGGGGCAGATATGTATTTGGCGTCCGACGTAGAAATGATGGCCTCTCCCGCGGAATATGAGCTGCCACCCCCTGGCCCCTCATCCCTCGCCGCCTCCTCCCGCACCCCCTTGCCCCCCCTGACCTCATCACGTGGTGGGATAGGAAGGGGACTTTCTCAATATACGCCGAGCAGCACGTTTCTGCTTCAGATGCGAAGGCCATCGATGTTAGAAATCAACCGCGGGTGTAGTTATCGAAAAGAGAAGAGGAGGAGGAGGCAGACGAAAGAGGGCTCTGCGGAATAGAGCGTGGAGAGAAACGGCATTAGGGAGAGCACGAGAGATTCTTTTTAAGAGAGGTGAAGATATTGGCGCGGGAGTTTCTTCATCCTGGTCATAATCCATCCCCGGTGTGAGGAGAAAAACACTCGGAAAGACTTGATGGATGCGTGTGTTTACATTGAACTTCATGAGCTCGAATCTAGTACTCCGGTATTCAGAGTCTCCACGGATGCCATTTTATCCTTTGGTAATTTGCTCTTACCAGAAACACTCCAGGATTATTCACAAGTCCATCAAAACGTTTCATTTACCAAGAACCCTTTTGTGCTCCTGGATTCATAGAAAAGGTCTCGCGAACAAACTGTAAGTGCACCTTAAGACACAAGCAATAATTTACTTAATGAATGGTGGCCATTCATGGTAAATCATGGCAGATCTACAAATAATCAACTATATACGATGCTATTCAAAGCAATTCTTTGTATTAAAAGAGTGGTTATGATCGGTTATCTAACACTAAGATGTTTGTTTAAAAGTTCTTCCTCGGAATAATCCAACCACCACGTTGGGAATTGAGTGAGATTGATGAAAAATATCAATTTGCGAGGTGTATATCGCGTAGTTATGTCGTAGAATTGAAAATAAGGCACACAAAACAGTGAAGGCACCATCGGAGTGAGATACACCCGACACCGAGGCGAACATTAATAAATGAGGCTAAGATAAAATCCAACACGTGTTCGAGTTTGGGATAACATGTGATATTAGCAAATTGATCTCAAGAAAGATTACGGACATTGGTGCTATAAGAATTCCTCAAACTGTATCAAAGCATGTTATAAAAGTTCTGACCATGTAGTATTAAAACAAAAAGTAATCTGAAATGGTTTTCAATGCCTGGTTTTCACTTCATGATTTGCTTATTAGAGATGAGCTGCCGGTAAAGGAAGGATAAAGATAGAAGTAGGAACACCGATCCTAAACTCTTGCAGCAGCAGATGTTCATCACCATACGCTGTGCCATTAGTCAGCACACATTTCGCCCCATCCCTTTTTATCCCATTCATGAAAACTCAACTTTTCCTTCCCGTCCCTACTAACTCTAACACCTACCCCTATATTATGGCCTTCTGCACTTCGCTCTTCATTGCCTACCTGTTACAGCCAACTCCTTCTGCTACCTCCTCATAGTCTCCCATTGAGGCTTCCACTTCTCACACATTATTTTCTGAATTTTCTCCTTTGTTTAGCTTTCTGTCCTTCACACTTTCTCATCCTTGGACATTGTCACATCTGCTTCTTATCACATCTTCCTCTATCTCTCATTATCATGGGCAATACACAACAGCTGATAAATCGCGGTCTACTAATTATTGCGATGCGTATGTGCACAAAGCTCCAATAGATTATACATAAAACACATAAAAAAGAATCTCTACTATGCTACTCTGTTTGCAACGTTATCAAACCCGTGCAAGGTTTCCTCCAACATCGACACAAGCTTGGGCAGGTTATAAAGACTATAATCATAACGGCGGAGATTTACCTGTATTGGGAGGAAGCCATACAAGCTAAAAATTTATATGAAGTATGATCTAAGTTAATCTAAATATTCACTGACTAAATAATCAATCATATACACTAGGAAATTTCATCGAGAAAATGTCACGCACGTTATCGCTAAAAAACAACCATTAAGCATAGATCGTCCTAATGGCTAAACAATCAGCGTACTAATGCCTCAACTGAAAGGCAACTTAAAAGGAAGCTAATAAGAATTAATTGAGTATCTATTTTCTCCATGATCCAAACACAATTGATTCGTAACGTGGGAGTAATATCCTTTCATTGTACGACTTAAAATTGATCGATTCCTTCTCTTAAAATATGACTTTAATATTGTGTTTGTTGCATGCGCACAGAGAGACATTGAGATATTTCGCAATATCTCGTTTCCGGTACCTTTCATGAAATCGCCCACGCTCAATGGTTGGAAAAGGGAAGCGAGGCACTTTCTGAACTTTCTCGAACATAGCGGCCAATGGAACTCGATCCGCTGTGAATTTTCAACGAATTTCCTGCAATGCACTGCAAAAGGGCATTAAGGGCTCATCCGGGCATATAACATATCCTCCGGATCCCCCTCTGCCTCTGCTTGACGCATACACACATGCTGCCCCCTGTGCACCTAATCCGGCCTCCTCCCCCTCAAACGGCACCCTCTCCTTTCCTGTTCACCCCTTTCTAACCCACCCCCGCCCCTCCCACTGGAATCCAGGCTCCGTTATCATGCGGGGTCATCAAGTGAGGACGACGAAAGGCCATTGGCCAAAACGGCAACGGAAAAGCAAATCGGAAAAAGGGGTTACACGAGGAGTTGGGGAATGTTGAATCCACGAGGTGGCACCAAAATTGCCTCGTGATTTCATATCGTCGGAATCCGCTTAGTTCGTGAGCGCCCTACGAGCTAAACGCTCTTGCCGTTAGTGAATTTGAACATAAAATACAATTTTTAATTTAATTAGTAAGATGTACAGATTACTATATTACATATCTTTCATAAATAATTTGAAAATGATCGAAATAAAAACGAATCACCTACATACATACATACCTCATTCGCTTTTCCATTTGGGGAGAGGGAAAGTCTAAAATTTTTTGAATAATTGCCGCTTACCAGAGTCCTGAAACCCAGGCCCGACACCGATTTCCGACCGAGCCCGACTCTGTCCGACGAGTGATAGGCCCGACTGGGCCCGACCCGACGGACGGCATGTCCGACAGAGCCCGCCCGGCAGCATGAGTAGGGAAGGGCTTCGGCCCGATTCAACTCCCATGCCAGCCATCGGGCCTGGTCGGGCCTGGGAAAGCGGGGAATGTCCGACTGCACCAATTGGGGCTTACATTAGGGAATCGCCGACGACTATTCCACCATATACTAGCATAGTACAGCGTTAGCAATGGGGTTCCTTATAGGATTCCCAGACAGTAAGCTTTGAATAAGAGCAAAAATATGGCTATCGTACATCTTAAGAGCAAGTATCCTACGCGCGCTGACTATATATCACTTAGAAGCCTCAGCAACAGGATCGCGTAACAAC
This sequence comes from Ceriagrion tenellum, assembly GCA_963169105.1. NCBI lineage: Eukaryota > Metazoa > Arthropoda > Insecta > Odonata > Coenagrionidae > Ceriagrion > Ceriagrion tenellum. Next base: position 122,691,898 of record OY720643.1, read on the forward strand.
TACAAATAATGTAAATTATGATAATTACTGATTTAAAAAAAAAACAAAATAATAATTAAAATGAGTAGTTTCATTAAAGCGCGACTTTAAGGAAAAGTCCTGATCTTAGTAATAGGTCGCAATGAGAATGAAGTTGAATGAAGGGCAAAAAATATTGATAGCCAATAACTTTTATTTAAATTCTTTATAAATTTAATCAATGAAGTACTTTACAGCCGGAAAGTTCTGGCAAGTTTGCGATACAAGATATCTCTTAGAATGAAATTACATGAACGTTGTAAAATTCTAAATGTCTAGACGGTTTCGAACAATATTCTGCACAATTATATTCCAAGAGATGGATATTAAGACGAAATCTATATTAATATAAGCTAATAAAGAATATATAGGATACATCTGAACAAATTGCTGAATCCAGGAGAAAAAGAAAAAGAGGAAGACCACGAAAGCGTTGGTTTATAGGAATTTTAAGAAATAACTGAGAGTTCTGTGACGGAGGCCAAGAGCAAAGGATCGCCAAGTCAACAATAATAGAAAAAAATGACGAATAAGAGAGGTATTCTAATGAATAATATCAAAATAAGTATCTATCTAATAAATAACAGAATTAATTTTCGATTTAACTAAGAGGGTAGGCGAAAAGGAAACATCAATTGAAAGGGAAAAATATTCCGCAGCACAAAAAGTTACTGATATAAAAGAATTACTTACTTGTTTGACAAATTTAAAAATAGTGAATATTTCACCATTAATATCAATTCAACCTATGAGCTTTTGTTGTCACCATTGAAAAAAACACGAAATTAATCTCAAATGAATTGAAATAAAAATAATGGGCCATCTATATTTTTTGTCCTTTAAACGACGTTCTCATTACAATCCATTACTCAGATCAGAAGTTTTCCTTAAAATTGTTCATAAATAGAACTACTTTTTTGAAATATTATTCTGGTTTCAACGTTAGTAATTATTATATTTTACATTATTCGTATATGTAACGTGTTCCTGTATCTGAGGCCTGTAAGTCCATATTGTTGGGGCACGTAATAATTCCGCCCCTGTGTTACATGAGATTCCCATTGCTGCTCTTTTTCAAAGCTGACTCTAAGGGAATCTCGTTTTTGAACAAAATTGCTGACGTTATAGTGGAAAATGTCGAGGTACATATTAGATAAGAGGCGTGTTCTCTAGCCGAAAAGCGCACAAACCATAAAAGTGTGCGACATTATAAAATTAATTGCCACGTACAAAAGAATCCACATAAAATAGTCGGTATGGAAAGAGAACACATTCATAATAAGTTCGCTGTCCAGGAAGCAACTCCACAGGCACCGTCCCATGCCGTGAATCAAGGTGTACTTGCAAACGAATACCAGTCCGTGACACATTTATATGACCCGCCTTACAAATCGGTTTCTCATCTATCTATCGCATATATATACTGAGCCCAGGGCGTGAGCATTCCAGTTTCCAATCCTCGGGAACGGAGGGAAGCGGCCTATTCAGGGCCAACGGCGGATTCGCCAGCCCCTTCCCCTACTTAGCTTCGGTGAATCCTCCAAATACGGCGCACCTGCGTCCACCACACCGTCCTTCTCTTTAATTCACTACCGGACGGCTTACCATCCACTATAACCTGATTACAGATGCGCAGATCGAACAAACCACTCATTTTTGTGGAATAACCTCAAACCTTTAAGTATGAAAAATGATACATGGAAAACAAATAAGATCCAAAATCCCCATCAAAGTCTTACGCAGTGAATTATTGGCCTCCCAACTTTTTCTCAATACCCCACGCATGCAATTTAGCCAATATTTTATTGGTAATTACATGTCTCTTTCTAATCACGGATGTAACAGAGTTAAAATTTTCTTAATAAATATCTTAATTTCATCATGAACGCTTTTAAAGGTATTGAATAATTAGGGCAAACATAGCGAGTAGTATGTATTTTGAAAGATACTCATCTATAACCCTGGGTCTTATTCTACAGTTTCTCTTTCGGTTTCCTGTGAAACTCTAGCTTTTTCGGATCGAATGAAAAGCCAAATTCATTGTATATTGCTAAGCTAGTTGCAAAAATACAATTATCCGCTGCCTAGACCAATGCTTTCACTACAGACTATAAGATTTTGTCTAGGATGGCTGCTTCTCTTTCAGCCTCCCAGCGCTTCAAACAACGCCATTAAGGAATTGAGCAACCAAAACACGTTAAAACGCCTCTTGTCTACCCTTTTTCCAATTTTCAGGGCCTAAAAGAGTCTTTTTGACAAGGAGAGCCCTTTTTAAGAGAAGGCCCTTGACGTCCCTCATATTTATGTCTTCGGCTCATGGCCTTTCCCATGGGGCACCCTGAAGGTCCTTTTTTCGTAACGAGACGAAGAGAGAATGATGAGAAAAGGAAATTTCTGGATGAGATTAGGAGAAGGCAAAGTAGGTGGTTGGAAGCGGCAATGATGGGCAAAAGTGTTGCTTACTAAGCTCAATTTAACCCTCATCTCTAATTAACCTAAACAATTTGGGACCCAGCACAATAAAGATGGATACAATAAGTTAAAATAGAAGCATATTGAAGCTATGTTGAAAAATGACTCGAAAAAAAATAAAATGCAGCCAAGGGGATTGATGGAATAGGTTTTGGACCACTAGAGACTCGGAGCTGAGACAGACTGAGCTGAGATCACTTGGAAAATTCAAATTACGCGAGCTTCAATGTGATGCGAAGTATACTATTGTAACTTTACCCATCTCTAAAGCGATAAGAAACAACAGAGCGAAAGAGTTTTACTGTCGAACCAGTGGTTACCTCTTAACGACTATAACAACAAACGTGTAAAAACTATAACAACACAAACACACATTGCAGACATAAATTTCACTATCATCCTTTCCCTATTCCAACTCATTTTTTGTAATACCTATCATTTTCAAGGTTAATGTCCCAATATCCCTGTCTACTGCGGCGGCTCTAAGGATAATCTGTGAATGTACGCCAAAATTAAACTAATTTTATAATATACAGCTTAGTTAAGCTTTGATATGACAGTTATTGCAGAGGAAGAGGATATACAGAATACAGAATTGCAGACAGAACTGGAAAAAATTTCATTTTTGCTGATATTCCGCACGAATAATTAACGTGTCTCAAGGCAGATTTCCTTAACTGAGGAGTGTGGAGATGCAAAACGGTTAAAAAAAATTCATTTCCTAAATTAATGGCACACAAAAAAGTAATTCAATAATTTCTCTGACAAAGCTCGTCACAATGGCAATTGACTGTCCTTTCAAGAGTGGCCTTAGGTATTCACACGTGAATAGTCTCCTTAAAACGATCCTCAAATGATCTTACATTACGATGGAACCTAGAGCCCAATCCAATTAGATTTTCCATGAAATTATTTTTTTCTGAAGCTAACCAATTGGGATGAATTTTACCATTTGGGAAATATACATGACCATGCACGATGTGAAGCATTGGAATGAGGTGAACATCCACGCAATTTTTCGTAATGATATTAGCTTACTTAACCTCTTAGGTGTCGACAGTTAGAATTCCGACGTCTGTCATAAATTCAAACTGGTTAAGATATCACGACAAATAACATATACGATAGCAGTTTTTAGGAGGTAAATTCCATTATTTCGTAGCGTTGCCTAATTTGACGTTTGCTGTCAACCACTAACTACGCTAATGTACGCAAAAGTCGCAAATACTTACACCGGTAATATATCTTGACCAACTTTTGGGAAATGGAAGAAATAAATGTTCTACCCGATCTCCTATGACCTCGAATTATATTGTGCACCAAGACGATGCTATTTATCTGCGATGTAAGACTTTTTGATCACAAACGTTGTCCATCACTTTCATTCGAGATTTGTCATTCCAGGGCAAAACAGACTATGAGAGAAGAACATGGCAGGTTTAAAGTGTCAGAACCGTCTCAGGTAAGCCTTAGTTCGGGACCCATCTATGGTAAAGGTTTTCCTGGAGAAATCGACTTTCTCATTGAGTGCTTCGAGGAGATTTTTTTTCGAGAGCACATTTGCCAATCCTTTAGAGTAAGCAAATTCCGGCATTAATTATCTGTTAACCCTTCAGCCCTCAAAATAAAATCATTACCCTACACGGCAACCTTCCTATGTATATTAAAATGTACCCTAATTATCTCCTACTCCAACGTAATAATTACAGAGAAATCCCAACTCGGCTAGAATCTCCCTCGAGGATTTCATAAAACGCGCATATGTACCCCAGAGAGGCCGCATAAGGAGCACGCTGCGAGTGCGGTGACACCTATAGGCATTTGCTTTCATCTCACTAATTAGCGGGCCCCGGTTAAATGTCGAGGGACCAAGAAATTGGTCAGAGGTAAGTACGGATAATTAATCTCCAGGGCCCACAAGGCTTTTGATGACGATTTTTGATGCCTACGATGACAATAAAACCTACATTGCCTAAAACAGAACGCTGTTGCCGCTGAGCGTGAAAAAACCATATGCTCTCAATCAAACATTCACAACATGATGTACATTATTCCAGTGTTTTACAGTGTTCAACTAAAACATTGAGAGTACAAAAATCAATTGTACATAGTAAGTATTAATTACAATGCATACATTACAGCACTAATGTGCTCTCCTCCCAACGCTATTCTATGGCTGCAAAACCTGGATATGTCGGGAAAACCATTAGAGCAGGCAAAGTGCAGTGGAAATGGGCCCCTGAGCAATGTTTACAGTAATAGTGGGATGGATAGAGTTAGGAATGAGAGGGTAATGAAAGAATGTGGGTTTGATACTACGGTAATGAACATATCTTTGTGAAAGAAGTGTGCTTCGTTGGTTTGGCCGTGTCGAGAGAATGGAAGAGGGGCGAGAATTATTCAGGTATATAATCGAAGAGTGAATGGTTTCAGAGGAAGTAGGAGACCGCAAAATCATGGGTGAATGTGGTAGAATATACTCTGAAGTAACTATGAAATAATACTATGAAGAAATATGATGAGTCTTCAAAATAGGAGACCGCGTGTGAATAAATCAATAAAGGTAAGACAAGCGAGTGCGATGCGTAATGAGAGAGAATCTCCGAGGGAAACGACAAAAGGAAACCAGTTGTCAAGAACTAACGACAATAATTAAATTCTCTGACTTTGGCAACTCAGAAAGGGAATGGCATGACGGAAAAGTACGCAAGGATTTAAATTATAAATATATATAAAAGCTACCGGTATAACATATTTTTGCACGCAATGATTTATTTGATGATGTAAGATGGTATTTTGGTATGTTTTTAAAAATACTGCTGATAAGCACAGAAGGTATCCAGGACACTATAATAAATTGTCTATACTTGTAACTTTAAAATAAGCCATACGCATAATATATGAATTCCATAGAGAACAAATTTTAATCGCTTAAATTCAAACCAATGAATAACGCAATTACATAATACAGTGTTCCAATGTTAATGAGTAAGCAATCCATCTATGCGAGCTCATAGTGGAGCGACACAGACGAATAGGTAAGTTATTTCTGGGATTGCCTATTAGATTAGCAGTAAACGAGTGGTGTCCCAGCCGACTGGCTGATCAGCAATATCTGACTAAGCAATCGCTGGGATGAAGCATATTCTCAGGGTTCTTCGTGCAACGGCTGATTCGAGTAGTTGTTAATAAAGCATCGGACGAGTGAAAGAAGCCGTTGAATGCGCATGGCGCCATCAGCGACCGCAGGGATTGCAGTAGTTCTCAAAACCTCGACTCGAGTTTCGGTGAAGCATGCTGCGACAGGATCACAAATCAAGCGGTCAAACATCATTGATCTTGTTTCGAACTTCAAGCGAAACGGATGCACTTCCTCTTATCTGCGGAGTTGTGGCTCGTGGATGTCCCCACAAGAGCGGGCGTATCTCTTCTCATCCGTTGACTAATTAATGCAATCTATGCTATGTTTGCATAACAAATTCGGTTAGCGCTAGTTTTTTTCTAAAATATCGATTCTGGGAAGTAGACTTAAAAGCAGTTTAGCGCCCACACAAAGGCTTTACACGGCTAGCAACAGCGATTTATGCTCGCAAAAAGTTGACTCGCAAAGTAGTCGATTGTCACGTGCGCATTCAAAAATACACACACAGATGCAAAAATGCCCATCACGTCTCTCCCATTGAAAGTAGTCAACTGGTTTGTTCATTATAATGGCTTAGTGGCCTATAAATCGGCTTTCATTTAAAAATTTCCTCCACACTTTCTGATCCTTACGTATCTATTTTCTGTTTTAACCATGCATTGATTCATTTGGGAATGAGGTGTCTTAACTTAAATATCGATAATATACTAACGATGAGTACCAGATGAAATTTATCGATGCCATAGAAGTATTGAAATAAATATCTCGGTATTTACGAGATTCGAATCGACAAATAACAATAATAATAACAGTCGAAAGAAATCAACTTTACTACCTGGCAAGTATTTTTTACAGAATGCTTTACCTAACAATAATAAGTTATGGCAATTAGTTCATTCATGTTATTGAAAAACGGTTTCTGAGTTGACTAGCTTCACTTCATTGATAGTAAAACTTCGCGTGACTCTGAGAGAAATTGTTGTTGATTCTAGTGTCATAGACGTTATACTCAAGAAAACATATGAGAATTTTACGTTGCAACCTTACTGTAACATATTGAAATTACGTAAAAACAAAATTACAATAAATAAAACCATAACTTTCGACCAGGCAAATACCATATGCAGGAAGGCAAAAAAAATTGCGCATTTCGCGACTGGAATTAAAATTCACCGATCAACACATTAGGTTTCGTTGAAATACTGCATTGGAGGCATTGAAGGAGTGAACGATGGCTAGGTGAAGAATATATATAAGAAAAGAACGCGAATTTAAATGCCAGATAAGCAGATTGTTTTAAGGAAGCACAAAGCGCTGAAGCCAAAGCCACAGCTACCACGAAATTGAACAAGACGCAAAATGCGTCACCGATCACTCATTTTGGCGCACATGTACACTCCCATTCGTGCACGGACAATCGGTGCTCCACCGCTTTCTACATCACAGTTTGAGTACACTTCCGAGTCAATAATCGAAAGAAAAGTAACGATAACGAAAGTGGAACTTGAGATCGAAATATGTCCGTCGAAAATAGTAAATTATCGAGACTTCTGCCGAAATCTCTCTTCTCTTCTCCTTAAGACTCCTCTGGCCCGGGATTTTCCCCGATTTTCTTCTTAAGACTCCTCTAATTCCTCCCTATGAGAGTCTCTCCTAATCACTCGTAAGTTTCTCGGGCAACACTCTCACAAAACTCAATCTCTTATTATATATATATCCTCGTCGCTGGCATGGGAAGAACTTGAGGTTGGAGTCAAAGTGGGAGGGCATCATATAAAATGGTTAGATTCGCGGACGATCAGGCATTGGTTAGTGGATCTTCGAAGAGACTACAAGCTTTGGTAGATGCTTTAGAAATGCAGTGCGGGATATTCGGAACGAAGATAAATCATAAGAAAACAAAAGTAATGAGACTCACTCGGAGGAAGAAAGCGAACGTTGTGATCAAAGTTGGAGGACACAAATTAGAGCAGGTAGAACAGTTTAATTACTCAGGTAGCACGCTAGAGTAAAACGGGAAAAGTAGTAAAGACATACGGAAGAGAATAGCGCTAGCTAAGGAGGCGTTTAGCAATAGAAGGGAGCTGTTGACGGGGACACTGGGTAAGGATGTGAAGAAGAGCCTGGTTTAGAGCTTGATATGGAGCGTAGCGTTGTATGGGGCAGAAACGTGGACCCTGAGAAAGGAGGACGATAATAGGCTGCAGGTATTTGAGGTTTGGGCGTAGAGAAGGATGGAGAAGGTGCGGTGGACGGAAAGGAAGACTAACGAGGAAGTGATTGAGATGGTGGGCGAGGAAAGAAAACTTTTGAATAAAATCCGGGATAGGCAAAGTAGATGGCTGAAGGATTTAATAAAGGGCGATGGGTTGCTGAAGACTGTGATAGAGGAAAGGATGTAGGGCAAACGGGTAATAGGAATAAAAGAGAATAGGTTTCATGGACGGGATGAAGAAGGGCATGCAGAGGGAAAGAAAGATATAATAGAGGGAGATAGGCCCCTGAATGTGTAAAAGACCGGGAGGAGATTCTCTGACATTCAACAAAACCTACCTTTACCGGTAGAATACATATAATAATTCAACTATCATCCATTTCCCCAACATGGCCAAATAGGGAAAAACAGTCATTCCATATAAGCCATTCAATGATCTCAAGAGCTGCATTTAAAACAAAATTGTTTCATATTTCCACTACTTGTCAAACCTGCACGAATCAACAAGTAATTGTAAAAAGAGAAGAGCAGGAAACAAAATCCTTGAAAATTAATCAAAAGTCCTCGCTAGAACAACTTCATATTAGCCCTTTGAGTCGAGAAGCCGCCGAAATAGCCAAGCTCCCATCGAAGTTTAACAATACCTAAAGACGGTTACCACGAAGGCAACGTTTGGGAAGATACTGTGTCCAACCTTTATCATTTATTATGCACATTTCATTTTTAAATTTTATCAACAATGGTCAACCGTTTAACAAACAGAAAACAACGATATTACTGAATCCTTCAGTCTCCTGGCGACGTTCTCAGAAGGAAAAACTAACGTCGAGTTGAAAATAAGAAATACTCTACGCAGCAGAGCGAGTCTCCATAAAAGCTAACCATGGCAATTTATTGTGTAATTTACTGCACAGCGGCGCCCTCACGTTCATCTTCATCGGCCGTTTCCTCGCGACAGTCTTCCCTCTTCAGTTCACAGACGTCCCTTGTAGAGACAATATATCGTAAAAAATGTACTTTCGATGAGTATCGAATGAAATTTATCGATGCCACATAAGTATTGAAACAAATATCTCGATTAATGTTCGGTATTTTCGGGTTTTCCAACCGCGTTTGTTCACTCTAGCCGACAACGGTTTCGATAGACATCCTGCTACCGTCTTCAGGTCGAAGGTGGAGAGAGTGTGGTTCTTGCTGCGAAACAGCTGTTATCCCGGGCATGCCATTTTTATTTAAAATGGCTTCTTGCCCATTGTCCCTATTTCATTCCGCCCGTATAATTGATTTTCCCATCCGTTCAGTCATGATTCTAATCCATTTTCTGGTCTTTTGAATTTGTCATTCGGCTTTATGTTTATTTCTGCCAGTTTCTCTATTAATTGATTCTCATTCTGTATCAGGTCTTCGTAATAATTTCTTATGTTAGCCCTTATTGTTTCCAATATTGGTAGTATTCCAGAGATTTTATTTGTGTTTCTGTTATTGTTATTCCAGTCTCTTAGTTTAAACATTGATCTAAGGCATTTTCTTTCGGCTTTTTCAATTCTCTATAATATTCCTTTGCTTTTTAGGCCAATCCACGCAGGGACTGCATATAGCATGATCGGTTTAACGTAAGTATTGTATATATATCGTTTTGCCTCTTTGGGGATCAAGTTGCTTCGTAGTATTGTAGATAGCCCAGCTCTAGCTCCCATAACCTTGCCAGTTATGTTCGTTACATGTCTTTTAAAGTTTAATCTCTTATCCAGGGTTATCCCTAGGTACTTGGCCTCTTCCTCTAATTCGATTCCCTGTTCGTTGATGTGGAGGATCTGGGATCTGGTAGGTGGAGAGAAGCCTTTTTTGGCCGCCTTATATAGCGCTGGTCATCCTGGCGACCGACTTGGTGCTGCGCTGCGATTAGTCGGCGCGGATAACTCTCTTCCATGAGCTGCTGAGAGGATAGCTCTTGTCTCTGTAAAAAATTCTCCGGCAATTTCTAAATCTCTATTGCTTCCTTGATTCCAGCAAAGTATCCCGATATCAGAAAGTACCGATTCAACCAATAGTATTGATACGTAACCATCTATTAAAAAGTTTACTCAGATTGTTTTTCAGATGAATAAAAAGAATCGTGAAAATTAGCTCACTCAATGATAGTGGCAAACGCTTTCTGTGATGATTAGCTAACTTTATCTCCAACCTACTGATTGCAAAACTTTCCGTAGTTCTATTTCAAGGGAAGTGCTGCACACAGGTACATTAAATGTGATGCATTTCGATCTGATAATGTAATCGACCAATCGGCAGATGTCAATTTTGTTGGTGAAATATTTCGTAGACGTTAATGGAGATGATTATCGTCCGGTAGAGGAAATAGAAGGAAAGACTAAGTATTTTCGATTTAAGAGACACGGAAGACTCCAAGAAATCATTGCGCTGGAACGAAGCCACGACTTCCACTAAACTGACCACGGATGGATTATTCGGCACCTTCGGATATCTGATTGGGCTTCCCCTTCCATTTACACGGTTAATCGGCGTTCAACTGTATTTAATTAAAACGGTCTCTGTACCACAGTATAAGTGCTCTAATTATGAATGAATGAATGAAACTTTATTTATGCTCTGGAGTAACCCAATAGAGCAAGTAAACTATACGATTTGCACGTTCTGCTCAGAAAACATAACACATACATTAGGAAAGGAAAAGTCAATTTACATAACAATGAATATTACCGTAATATTTATAGTAAGACATAAAGTAAGTATTTACAAATTTATTTACGAGTTTTTAAATAACAAAGTAATTTGATTTTAAATGATTGAAGGGATGAAGAAGACTTTGCATGGGAGGGTAGCGAATTCCAAAAATTGGAAGAAATGGTAGGGAATGAATTGAAGTAGATGTTGGTACGGGCTTGGGGTATGTGAAGGAAGGTAGGGTCAGATCGGGTTAATATTTGGGAGTCTTTTTCTGCGGGTAAATAGATTGTAGAGGTAGATAGGATTCCGATCGATTACGGAAGAGGGTGAAAAGAAAATACCCCAAAAAGTATTACCTATGGGAACCGAGAGGTAGCCAGTTTAGTTCAGCATAATATTTTGACACATGTTCATCTCTGCGTAAGTCAAATATAAATCTAACACAACAGTTTATAATTCGCTGGAGACGCTTATCAAGAATATTATTTAAATCACTGCAAACCAAATAACAGTAATCCAAAACTGGAAAGATAAGACAAGTAACAAGCATAACTCTAGAGGAAACGGCAGATTGCTCCTTTGCAGCTTTAGAAGATAAAGAATCTTATTTCCCTTATCACAAACTTCCAAGAATTGCTGATCCCATGAAAAATTGCATGAGAGGGTGAGTCCAAGATACCGCACAGTAATTATCGGAAGAATCGAGTACGAAAGTACATGGGATCGAAGGATCACTCTCGATGAGAGTAAGTATCGAAACTTTTTCCACATCCCTACTCCCATGGACCATTCGCGTCCTTCGGAAGCAGCAGAAAAAGAGCGGACTGCAAGGTGAGAGAGAGAGAGAGAAAGAGAGAGGAAAAGAGAGAAACGAATCCCTGTTCCCTGAAAGGAACCGCCGACGACACAAACGCCGCCTGGAGGGAAAAAACGAGAACGCCTCGTATCGTAAATAATTCCTTTTGTTTCCAAGCAGCCTCGTCCTTCCTTCCACCCCCCATCCAATGCTCCTTTTCTTTACAACTTGAAAAAACTTGCAGCAGCAGCCCAGCCGGCCGGCCCTGCCTTGCCCTCGCCACCCGAGCGAGCAACTAAGCGGGCGAATGGCGAGGGGGGGTAGGAGGGGGTTGTAAGGGGAAGGGGGTGTATAAAGGGGAAGAGGGAGGGAAGTGGGAAATTTACCGCTCGAGCAACGCTGAGTCCATTCCTTAGCCGTCGACCAAAAACTTCCCTCTCCGGCTTCCATATTGCCTCCTTCACCCCATCCTACGCCTTCAAAGGATAAAAAATACTGGTCCGGGGGGCCCTGAGGGGCCTTATTCCGTGGGAGGGAGATCAGAAAAAAGGGAGGTTCCTTGGGTTTACTTTAGTGAAGCAGAAAAGTCTCCTACCCCACGACACCTAAGGGAATGTATGTCCGGTGAAACGGAGAGGAAGCCTGTGGTATTTAATGGATACGAGGCCGGATGTGATTAAGGCAACATTCATTTTGGTCGTTGAACACATCGGAGCAAGGGATGGTCGCCCAGATCACACTAGTTTCGGTCTACGGGACAGCACCTCTCACCTCCTTACTTCCTTACAGTCCAGGAGAAGGACATGACAGGATCTTGTTGCTGTGGGAAGCCGACGGATTTAACTTTTCATCAACTATCGAGGGCAAAGGCACACTGCGCGACTATCTATCGTTAACTGCTTGAGGCTTTACACCAGGTTTTCAATTTGCGCAGATTACCTGCGAACAGAAGGAAACACAAGAGCGTACCTTAAAGTTGACCATTAGAGCTACATAGGCTGGAGCGTGAAAGCGGCAATATTTTAAAATTCTTTAAAGAAATGGTCAAATTCATGTCTCGAAAGACCAAAGTCTGAATTGACATTTATTTTTTATATTAGATATCACAAAATGAATATAGAAATCGATATGTTCCTGTTTCTACAACTACGTATTTTCCCGACAAGTTTCGTCTGCTAATGCACTTCAAAACGCAGCAATACTACGGTAAACTTCTTTTTCAATCTTTTTGGCGCAGATAATGGCATGAATGTTATTGGAACACGCTCAGTGCTAAACATATTATAAACAGCTGAGCACAAATAGGCGATTGGAAAGCTCCCAGGGTTGAGGAACTCAGCGTTCATAACGCCATATTTTATGACAAGGATAAAATTCCGCGGTGGATGTGAAGAATAACACATGCATTTGTACAAATCTGTTGTAAGGGGGAAATATTCGGTCACAGGAAAGCTCCATTAAAGGTAGCATATGATCTTCCCTGGAGCAGATAGAGTTAATAATTACATATTGGTTAGGATAAAAAGTCAGCTCAAGTTAAATTAATTTAAGGACTTACAGGCAAAAGAAAAGGTGGAAAATAAAACACCAAATTTAGAATATCAAAGTACTCCAGACGGCTAAAGATGTTGAAAACGACATAATTGATCAATTAAATTAGATGACGATTCGCTAGAAAAAAATCTGAACGCAGCTGGGGAGCGAGTTAGAAAAATAGAAGCAGCTTAAGGGTAAGACATAAGGATAATGTCGCACGTACTTGGACTGAAAGAACAGAGAACAAAAAATCAAATTAAATGATAAGCGGGAGCTATGTAAAAAAATAAGAAACATGGTCAGCCGTAATGAAAACAAACCCAATGGAAAATCGATGAAAAACTTACGTAAAGCGGGAGAAAAGTTATTCCTGAGAAACGTTGGAGCGGCTTAAAGTGCTGAAAGAAGGCACTTCAAAGAACATCAAATCAGATGGAAATCCAGAATTAAGAGAATGTAATCTCAGGAATAAATGAAGAAAATTCGAAGGGATTGAAGGAGTATGTAGAAAAGCTTTACAGTGGCAACGCAATTGGATTTTGTGAACAGAGGATCAAGAAACCACAATGATAAGTAGATACCAAAAAAGACACGGTGTGAGGAATAAACGGGAAAAATCGCATAAAAAATTGCAAATTGCATTGGCAAAATGCCAAAGACGTTGCGTTAATTACAAGCTTCCACACTTCTAGAAAGACAGTCAGTCCTCTCAACGTCATTGACGTGTTCAAATTTCAAAGGCGTACGCACTAGAAATGAAAGGCGGCGTGAAAGTATTAAGGGCCGACGCCGTGTCCACGGGACCATGTCATTGTAAAATCAGACGGAAGAGAGAGAGAAGAATTGACTTTTGAGGTGGATGATAAAGATGAGATCGAGGAATAAAATACATAACAGGGCGTTGCTCCAAGGAAAAGATGCACGCATGCCTATCTAGTATATCTACATAATACCCCGCGAGCCGCCGCTTGAGCGTGTGGCAGGGGGTATTAGGTCACCAGCCGTGTAAATGTGTACGATTTTTGGAGATGAAATAGTGACATGTATTATAGGAGTGTATTAAGTGGAGCTCAGTTTTTATTGTGGTCGCTTATCGTTCGCGGAAAGAACGAGTCTTTGTACCTATCTAATTGACAGAGTATCTCTCTTATTTTATCGCATCTGTCAGACCTAGAGATGTATTGAGGAGTCCTGATAATATTCTTTATGTCGCTCTGAAAAATATCAGTTCTGAATTTATCAAGCAAACTAAGCTTAGTGTGTAGCCTCCGAGTCTCTAGGGGCTCCCATCTTAAACCCTCTAAAACTTGTGAGACACTAGATGAACGCTCGTAGCAATTTTTTACGAAGCGCGCTGCTTTCCTTAGTATTTTATTAACTTTTTTGGTTAAATCTATTTGACCAGGGTCCCAAATACTCACGGAGTATTCGAGGTGTGGCCTAACCAGAGCGAAGAAGCATCTCTCTTTGACTTTTTCATCCAAGAACCTTCCTATTATACGTTTAATAAAACCTAGTTTCTTTAATGCTACGCCACATATGTTCTGTATGTGTAATCCCCACGATATATACGACTTTAAGCTGCGTCACTCATGGAAATGCTTCCATGGTACGTTAGAAGTTTCAACTTAAGTTGATAGATCATCTTAGGGCAGCAACCAATAACTAGGGTCATTTGTGACATGCTGTACTGGAAGGTGATTTGGTGAGGGAAATCCTATTTTTGGAATGGAGAGACACCCTATCCTGGCACTAGCCTTGCCCTCTAATCCAAAAGTTAAACTCACTGGGTAAAGCGTTCCATATCTCATCCAAGAGATAATTGCCCTCAAAGAGATCCGTAGACGGAACCCATTTAGCGATCGAATTACTATTAAAAACATGAAATAAAAATTCGGACAGTTTTCCACAAAATGAGATTTAATTTCGACCCGGGCTTCAGTGTTGTTACATCACCTTCAGGTAACAAGTGGTGCTAAGTGTGAACGACACACTCATTAATATTTGTGTACATTGTACGCCCTTTTACTATCTACCACATGAAGATGATATATCAACCCTGGAACAGTCATAGGATATTAAACTATTGAAAAATCACCATCACTTTTGAGATTCAAACCCAAGCTCTTGGAATAGGAAAGCAGTGATTTAGCCAACGGACTATCTTCAGCAAATAAAAGACCTAAGTGTAAATATAAATTTGGATTAGAGCCTAAATAGAATGGAGATTTATGTCAATCATCCTGACGATAAATGCATCAAGAACTTAAGTATTAACCTTCGGTGAAAATTGTGATTCCTGAGTAAAAATCGTGTTGGCGAAAGCACGAAGATTGGCAGAGGAGCGTCAAAATTGATTCTAGGCCTTCAATAAAAGTTCGATTGAACTGTGAGATGGGACATCAATTTATTTCGCGAACTTGTCCAGAGAAAGATTCTATCTGTCCTCCTCATCATTCGCTCAGAGCACAAATGGTCACTCCACGGGTCAAGAAGCGGACACTTCGGCACAGAATACAAAATCAAACCGCCTGCGCCGGTCCACACAACGGGCAGGACGGGAAAAAAAGAGAAAAAAGGTGAAAAAAAATAAAATATATCATTCTTCGGTCTGAGCCTCATTGTTGAAAGTGGGGGGGGGGGCGTGGACTCCCCATTTATTTATTGTTGAGCCTGCCCGCTGCAAGGTCGAGTGACGTCGGCATTGTCCGTCGCGAGGACAGAAGAGAAGGCCCTGAAGAGTCGGCGAAAGGGGAGGAGGGTTCGGAGGGACGACGAGAGATGGTGCCAGCATCGGTCGGTAGGCGCCACTCCCGCCCCTCCCCCCCTCTGTGGGCTCGAGTTTGCGGCTCGCCCCCCTCTCCCCCTTCAGCCACCATTCCAAAGGAAAGAAGGGCGGGACGGACGTCGATGGTGCTGCCGCCACCGCTCTGCGGAGGGAAACGAGAGAGAGAGAGATGGAAGGCACACGACACGGAAATGGAGGAGGAGGGGAAGGGGGGGGAATAAAAAGAAGAGAGGGCAAAGAGGAATGTTTTTTCTGCCCCATTCTTCACCGTCGCCGGAATTTCTGCTTTTATTTTAATGAGGTGTGCGGTTTTGTGAGGACGGGTGCGGAGCTGGTGCCTGCTCTCCATGGAGACATCTTCCATAGCGGCGGGGAGGGAGGGGAGGGAGGATTTGAATGGGGTGGGGGGTGAGGTTGGAGGAGGGGAGGGGGAGGAGAAGAGGGGAAGTTGACGAGTGAAAAGAAAGGAAGGCCTCTTTTTCGCCATGACTACCGTGTTTCTCGAGTGGCAGCGCTGCGATCGCGCGGGCCCCGTAATCCTTGCCTGGCATTAATCGTTGAGGAAACAGCGCGCGAAGGAGGGGGGAAGGGGGGGGCAAAGGTCACGGGCAAAGTTGGACTCTCGCAATTTTCGAGCTCCCTTCGTTTGTTTTTTTTTCAATTTTTCGGGGAGTAAATACCTGCCTGTCAGCGCGAGGAAAAAGAAAACACAAACCACAGTCGCATACGAGCAAACAATTATCACCGAGAATAAACATTTACGATTGACACCATTGCTACAAACAAGTTGGGGCCGCACATGACCCTCGCCTGTGAGAATCTGACCAAAGAACTTCTGTCACGGGGGAGAAACAGGGGGAAAGGGAGCTGAGGAATCCTGGACTGAGTATGGTACATAAATAGATCGAATACAGGGGAGTGCAACAAGATTTGTAAATTGTGGTTCTTATGATAAACTTATCACTGTTACCGGCTTGTTTAAAGAATAAATTTGGGAACGTCTAACTGATCGAAGGTATCTATATTGGTCAAATGTTTTGCGCAAATTTAAAGCACATTATTCTCTGCCGTTTGTTCAATATATTTTGCTAGACTCAACCCACTATGGTAGAAACTATCACAGGTATAAGGTAAAGGGAAAGGACTGCAGAACCGAGGATTTTTAAATGCCATTTTTTCATGTACAACAAGGGGCAATATAGCAGCAAAAAATTAATTCCATGTAACTTTGACTCACTTTGAAGAGAACACTTTGTACTTGTTTCAACCAATTTTAACTTCCAATGATATAGATATTGAGGTATATTCAGCATATATACGTGTGGAACTGCATTGGGTATACATTCAGAGAGTTTCAGGAGGTATCTGCGTCACTTATTAAGGTGAGACAGGATTTGATTTCAAAGTATTTGCCTCACTAACTAGGGTTTGCAACTGTTATACGCGCGTAACTACAACATCCCAAACATTTCATCCATTAATTTAAAAAATTTCTGCGTAAGCGTCGACTTACAGAATCCTATATTAATTGAAGAGGTCTGAAGTCAGTCCTAGTGGTGTCCCTTATATATTTTGTTTATTCTTCATTTGCTAGATATCTTTTTTTCGTTCAATCAGTATTGATCACTTATATCCGTTGAGGTCGTGGAAACTGCAAATATTTCACAATAAATTATTGGCTATACCATGGGAAAAAATCGTGAAAATGCATGCCATTCAACGTCCAGATATAACGCAAAATCTTTCTGAAATTCAATGCAAAAGTGTCCTCGGAGTTGTGTACTAGCTTGAAAGGTATCTCATCACTATTTTTGTGTGTTGCTGTGTTAGTGAGGTTCAATCTTCTAATCATTGATTATATTCAGAAGGAGCTCTAGTGCATCTAGTTCCAAGGTTCAATCTCAATCAAAAAATACAGACAGTATGAAATGACTGCGTTCGTTAAAAAATAATTCGCGTATACAGTAGTTACTTACGGAGTATTTTTCAGGATAAAACCAAAGTAAGAGAAGTCTCAAATATTTTTGTAAAGCAAAACTACAAATTCTTTGATTAAAGACGAATTATAATACTTTTCACCAAAAAAAGAAACTTTCTAAACTGCCGACTTCCCGACTAATGAGCGAAAGCAGCCGCGAGAGATAAAACAGCAGTAAAAAGAAGTTAGCGGATGATGGGAGAGCCCCGCCTTGCACTAGGTACTTCCTTTCCTCAGCGCCTCATGTTCGCAGCACATCCGCTAATAACTCAAGGCCGGGACGGAACAGTAGCGGACGAGTTCATGTGACTACTGCATCGCTGAATAGTCTCAAGAAACAGGCTGAAGAGTTGGTGCAGTAGGCAAGGAGTAATGCTTAGAGTACATAGCTCAATAGAATGTATTTTTTTTATGAAACAAATTCATAAAACCCAAATGTAACTGATTTATTTGGTGCAAAATCACTGGTACAGCTAGAGCAACTGATGATAAGCAGTTTTATTTCATGTGAATGTCCATCTCAGCGACTTTGGCACTACCAGGGTAAAAGTAGCATTAATTGTAAGGTGTTGGAAACGGTAACTTGCTTGGCCGTGGGAAGAGGATGCGGTTCGTAAGTTTGGCTGCAGGGATCCCCATGTGGACCACACTGTCCACTAATTGTGGAACGCGCCATACCTAAATCGTTAGGCCTCATCTGGAATATGCTGCCAGTGTATGGGATCCATATGAAGCGAGGTTGATATCGGAATTAGATCGCGTGCAGCGAAGAAGAGCTAGGTTTGTAAAACGACGCTACAATGAGTTTAGTAGTGAGTCTGGATTGTTGGAAGAAAGGGGATGGAAATCGCTATCACAGCGTAGATTAAATTATAGGCTTAACCTCTTAACTAAATTTCAGGAATAATATTTCTCTGACGACGTAAAAAACATACTATTAACCCCCTCGTACTACGGCAGATTAGATCACGCCAATAAAATTAGAGAGATAGATTGTAGAACCGATAGGGATAAAATTCATTTTTTCCGCGTACCATTCGGGACCATAACAGCTGTAATCATCGTCATGAATAGTACGAATAGTGACATTAGCTCGACTGTAGATCTTTTTCTGTATAATCTCTACGTTCTTATTTAGGCATGTTGTAAATATTGATGTTCTTATTTATGCATGATATTTTGAATATGTAGTAGTAGTCTTTGTATCCCTTGCATGTTGGAACGATTGACGATAGAATGTTCCTTGGTTAGTAGATTTTGAATTGGCGCGTTGCATGCGTGGCACGCTGGTTTCAATGTAGTCACGGTGTTCTGCCGTATAATTCATGCATGCCTGGTGTGGAAGCACCCCCCTGCCACACACCCTGTATTTGACTAGCAGGGTATGACGTAGATGTAAATGGTGATGACCAATATGGCGGACGGTGGTTGAAAATTTGTGACGCCACGCACCCTTCTCCACCACATAAGCATGCCTCAAAGAGCAAGATGGCAAGTCGTTTGATATCGAATGCAAAAACTTCCTTCGATACAGGTATTTGCAGCGTAAATAAGCCCATCATAAATGCGGTTATTTTAGTGCATTCTCTGTAACTAAAGTAAAGGTTATTCAATGTTTTTGTTGATTTTGCAGTGAATTACTATTCGAAATAACGACTTGCGCCACATATTCGCAGATTTTCTAGGGTGTGCCATGGGCAGTAAATGCTTAGTAAGGACATCAATGGTGACAGTATGGTGAAAAGGTTGCAATGAAGTGAATTGATAACGTTACAGTAGTGCTGTACGAATCAGGGATTTTCATTTCGAATCGAACCGAATCGGATCTCCCAAAAGATATTTTGAATCGAATCGAAACGAATTTTTTTTAAATTTGGGTAGCGAATTAAATCACCCTAAAAACAATCACTTGCTGATCGAATTCGAATGTAAATAAAATACAAAAGCTTATGCTAAAGCTAAGTTAAAGTAATAAAGATCTTCACAATGTATCAGGGCCTTTTATTAGCTTATATATCTATAGTGGCACAAAGAATAGCACAGAATAACATGTGGTCGTTTTTATTTTTATTTAGCGTGAGTGAAACATCATCTAAACGGACAACGCACCATTTTTTGGATAAGCGCCATGCTTGAATGCATGCAAGGATTCAAAGACAAATCTTATCAGATTCGAATATTACGAATCATTCGGGTTCGAAGCATCCAGATTCGGAGGCGAATTGAATCGAATTAAGCCTGATTCGAGTCGATTCAAATCGATTTCGAAGCATTCGCACAGCTCTACGCTACAGTCATATCGAATCAAACGAGGCTACGTGGACACGGTGGTTAGCGTTGCGGGGAAAGCGCCGTCACTGACGACGGAATCGTCAGAGAGCGAGAGAGGAAGGCCGCCAGTGACAACTACATTTGTCACTGCCTGTCAATGAGACGAGAGGTCGTGGGGGGAAGGCAGGTGGGCGAGGGGGCGGGGGCGGATGGGGAGGAATGGAGGGAGGAGGGGGGTGGAAGTTTTGGGGAGGGGGATGAGAGAGAGAGCGATAAGGTGAGGGGGTGGGAGAGGACGAGAGAAAGTGGAAGTATCCAATTTCAAAGTTTTTGCAAACGTGCCTCCATCTGCCAAAACTTCTCCTCCTTAATGAAGCGCGTGCCCCCCGATAAAGATCCGCCCCCAAATGCCCCCGGAGGAGACACACGGAGGGGGGGGGGAAAGGAAGTAAAATAAAAAGAAGAAGATCGGGACCCGTTTGGAATTTCTTCCTCGCTTTCTTAGGAGAGAGAGGGTGAGTGGAACGGGAGGGGGAGGTTTTCTCTCTTTATGAAAGGGTCTTCTTCCTCATCTGCCACATCGGAAGCAAATATCATCCCCCCCCCTTCACTTTCTTCCCCTACAATCCCTACCCCCCTTTCAACCCTCCCCCCCTTACCCCTGCCCCTCGCGCCATATGTGGCGCCGATTGGTCCCGTCCGTTTCACACCTCATAGCTGTCGCAAATCCTTGTACCATAAGCCCCCACAGTGAGGGCGAAATGACAGAAGAAAAACAATTCTAGTTTTTCGCAGGTAAAGATTTAATTTGACTAATTAATATGCTACCATACAGCATTCCAGATTTAATAGACAGGATGGGCTTTAAAGATAGCACTGTTGCCATACTTTGGTTACATACGTTCACTTCAAATTTAAATTCAGTTCAAATAACCGCGTCAATGATAAATCAGTTGCTCTGGAGAATAACGAATGGATATCGGAAGGCTCCAACTTATGTAGCCTGTACATTTCAACGCATGAATGAATTTCCCTGCTGCTTTAGACAACATCGCAGCAGCGGCCTCGAGGAAATTTACTCATAAAACAAATCTGCAGTCGCTCTTCGTCATAGTAACATCGTGTTACATGCATCTCAAGATAAACCTCGACCTATTTCGGCTTTCTACATGATGTCCCATTATTTATGCTACTCTGCATTCGTTATCACTCCGTACAAAGTACTAAAAATGCGAACGCAATTTTCGAGCCTTTCACGGTCCTCAGCGATTTAGCATCAAAGAATAGCCTCCAAATGAACTTCATGTCACAGCACTGAACAATTATCCCCAATAAGAAGCAGAATTAGCGAAAAGGGTCCATAATTCATCGGTAGTGCAATAAGTCATAACAGTTGTGATAGATCAGTTCTAGGAATTGACTAGGTTAAATTGGTTTTTTTCAGTGGAGCTAAATATCTTAACATGAATTGTAGATACTAACCTCGCATCCAATCTCCGGCATGATGTACTCCTACATGTCTTAGTACCTTGCAGAGCTATTTATTTGTCACATTAATAATGCTATCCAATAGTCATATCATGAGTAGTATGCTGCATGGTAGCATGTTCTTCTTCGTATCACTCTCCTAGTTTGTGGCCTGACTGCGTACCGTTGCTCTGACTGCTTTGGCCAGCGCCTGGTATTCGGGGGAACGCGCGTGGTTCTGATTGAACTGGGATGAGTGCTGCATGCATGTGTGGAATCACCCCGTGCCACACACCCTAGTGGTGGCTTGTCGGTATTTCGTAGATGTATATGTAGAAGTCTGGGACTCATCTCCACAAATAGAGCCCATTGTTCAGTTGAACTTGCTCGTTAAAGGTTGAGTGCAAAAACAACCTACGAAAATTACTAGTGCTTGAGGGAAATAAAATCTATAATTCAAGATCGCGTCATGATGGTGTCAAAAAACAGGAAAAACAACACGATCGGGTCAAATGTGTTTGAAGTCACTACACATGCCACTCTTATCGATACCATAGTAATTGAAAATTCCGTTTTTTGAAAATCACTCCTGGGTCTTGGCCAGCTGTTCCTGTTTCGACTCTTTTTCCCCAGAGGGCAGGGTCAAAGGGCAGTGGGCCGTCAGTCGTGAAATGTTCAATACGGGACGAACACCAGCCTATGCCGATATCCACGGAGCGAACCAGTTTCCATCGCTTTCAATTCACCATTTGTTGCTGTCTCCACTGCACAGGAGAGTCGGCTCTCAGAAAGGTACTCAAAATGCAAATAAGATAGAATTTGAAAAAAGTGATAAATGCTGAATAATAAATAACTATATAAACACATGTGATGATGCAAAAATATGTCAAAAACCCAAATAATACACAAAATCCTATTTTGTACTAAAACAAACTATTATAATTCATGTGAAAAATGCAGTTTGAACGAAATTTTTCCGTCAGTCATAATGATGGCCATTGTAGAATTTTAGTTTTCCGTTTGTCCAGCTGAAAAGAAGCGTAAAGGTACCGTGAAGATTTCCTCAGAGTTTTTTTGACGAAGATAATAGTTTTCCGGGTCTCCTTCCGCGTTTATCCATACTTGATGGACAATATTTCGCCAGTGTTCCAGCTGGCTTCCTTAGGCCTGCTGAAGTTTCGATGCAGGGTTTGGTCCGAAACTTCAGCGGACCTGAAGAAGCCAGCTGGAACACTGGCGAAATATTGTCCATCAAGTATGGATAAACCGCGGAAGGAGACCCGGAAAACCATTCTCTTCAAGCCTAAAGAAAATATTTATGTATTATTGGTACAAAAATATTGCCTGATGTGACTGAAAATCTCAGTGATTATTTATCAATGCATCCGTAAATTTTTAATTCGACTCATATTTTCAGCCGCGTGGTCGCAATTGCAGATTCTTTAGGATTCTGTCAACAGTACCGTGGAAGGTAGTTACTTTAAAATAGTTTAGACTTAATATCAACTCCATCCTACTACATTTCATATGAGATGTATACGATAGAAATTCTTCGTTTTAAATGAAATTTTTCAAGAGTATATGTCTGTGCCAATTGGACAGTGTACCATCACACAAACTGGTTTGTTTTGGCAAAAGAACTCGAAAACTTAGCGGAAACAGGTTGACATTTTGGTATCATTGGAATGAGATATACTTCCTCACAGATAATAATCATGAGATCAGATACACTACTTAATTTGGAGATGGAATTCACCGTCTTAAATTTGAAATATATAATTCGCTTAATCCACTTAACCTTCTTGATCTTTCATTGTTTGGCGCCGTCCAAAATATTCTTTGATTCATTTGATGGCGAAATGAATCATGGCTTCTGGGTAAACATACACATAAGCGCCTCCGTTGAGCTATTTCAAAACTCACCATCCAAATCACAACTGGTCCATGCATCTTATTTCTGTAAATTGAGCGGTACCGGAAGGCACTGCCTATCGGCAGGTGGCGCGTCGATCGCCGGGAATAAATTGGGTTTGTTCAGCGAAGAGCGACTCCCCGGCGCAATGAATGCTCAAAGGGAACAATCTGGCTGCTAGCAAACCTGAAGTGAGAAATTTGTTCAAAGAACAGGTCTAAAGCTAAGCACGGGTACTCGTGGTGATAGGTACCCGCTCACAGCGGTATTATCCGTTTCGCATAGTGACGGCTCACAGCGCAGGGATATAGAGACCCCATCAACGCACAGAAAGTCAGACGTTGTCTAATAAGCGCTCCGACCAAATGTATATAGATATGTATAATCGTAACTATGTTTATCAATGTTAGCTCTTTGCTCTTTATAAAAAATCTTTATCAAAAATCGTATCCGTAGCTTCTATTTCGATGAACCTTTATTAAATGAAGCTTCAATTTGCTGAAGTTACGAGCAATCATCCATTACAGCAATAAATGTTTTTAAGAAGTGATTTGAACACTTAATCTGGTACATGGTTACGAATTTTTGTTGATATGTAAAAGCAAAATTATTTTTTAGCAAAATCGACTTTCTTTACCTTACCTTAATTTCTGTTCATCACCATCTCCATTTTGTGCCAAGAGATAACATGAAGAGGGTTCTTTGATAAGGTTGACTAAATTTACGACATGCTAATATTGATGGTTTGAACTCTTAATTAAATTCAATTATACCATTTAATCACTTAATAATGGAGAATCAAGGGATATATTCTCAGACTCCATCGCTGGCGTTCCGAAGTTCCTTGCTTCGAAAGTTCAGACTGACTTGTCTGCCATTGTTTCTTGAGGTCCTCGCGTAATTACAGGCAAAGGAAAGCTTAGTCACCGATTTCATCATCTCTCATCAAATCACAGGATGCAAAAATCAAATACATTAGCATTTCCATGCATCGTAACCCAACAGAACAACGGCGTCGGTACGACTAGATAAACCAGAAAAGTTGTAATGGTGCACGAATTCGAAAACCATGCGTTGCATAGCGCGATAGCGTGATGTATACAAATAAATCACTGAACAAAAGTAATGTAGAGCATGCTAACTGCTAATGAGAAAAAATAGCCAATATTGATCGAAAAAATAATAACCTTTGCGACGATAAAATCTACTTCCCCGCGATAAAATGCGGACTAAGCACACAGCAAGAGCAGCGCATTTACATTGAAAGTAAACTTTGCGGACATTCAAGAGAGACGAAACGACATCAAGATGTTCACCGGAATCGGAGGTTTCAACGTACGCTTTTGTGTTCCGCTGACAGCGATTTGCAATCCCGAATCCGTAGGGAGGTCCAGTGGCTGCATGTCGCCCGTGACTACCCTACCTGCAAAAGAGAAGAAAAATACTATGCAATAAAATGACACAGAACCACTTGAATACATCAGGCACTAAACTCACCACATGAGTCGCTTTTTTATTTCATGTCTCTAGTTAAGTCATGCAAAGAAAAAGGGGAATTGAACGAGCAAAAATAAAGCGCTACATTTCATGATTCAGCACCAAAATTAATCCCCCAGCTCAAAATACTCCTCTAACTGTTTTTATGAGGTATTTGGTCAATTATAAATTCAGTAATCCTTTCCCACGTGGCAATTATTCTCAATCTTCGTCCGGGAATCACAGCGCCATTTGTAATATTATTTGAATTTCTATTCCCAAAATTTTGTTAAGCGTGAAAGAAAACATCATCGCGCAACCATATGAGAGCTAAAAAACAAATTACTTAATGACCCATTTCAAGACGGCTACAGACTACCTAATCTACCGGGGATCGGGTTGGTGTGGTAGCTAGAGTACTCGCCTAACACACGGGTAGCCAGGGTTCAAATCCCTGCAGAGGTAGATGTTTTTCTGAGAGAACCCGATCCCTACTCGATTGTCTTGTGGAGGGCACTTCAAGTACAGTACTCCATCTGTCGGACGTTAAACCGTGGTCCCCTTGGCGCCTTTCGTTAAGAGCAGGCTAATGCCGACACTGGGTTTCTACCCACCCTTTCTCCCTTACCTATCCCCTATGGCGTAAATGACCTTAGCCGTCGGTCGCCTCCCCAAATATCCAATCCACTCCTAATCTACCGTAGTCCAACAGTAATCAATGAACACTATATTAGATAGCCTCTTCAATACGTATTATCTATCAAAAATTGGAATCACCTTCCATTGAAGAGTCGACAAATGAAATCCAGTCTTTCTCGGTTAAGTGTCACAATACTTCATCTGCAAACATGAAAATGTGATATCATTTAAACATAAATTTATCGCGAACTAGTGATTCAAATGTGCAATATCCTTTTAAACTAGATGTTTTGCGAATGAATGAAATCATTTTATTTGTTTTGGGTCCTTAGAACCAAAACTGTTCTTTTTACAGTTTTAAGAGTATTTTTTTCAACTTCATCGATGAATAATTAGGATAAAATAGTGTTTAACATAAAGAGAATGGTTTTCCGGGTCTCCTTTCGCGTATATCCATTTTTGATGGACAAAAGTTCGTCAGCGTTCTAGCTAGCTTCTTCAGGTCCGCTGAAGTGATGTCGGAAATATTGTCCATCAAAAATGGATAGACGCGGAAGGAGAACCGGAAAACCATTCTCTTCATAAAAAAAACTCAGCGAAAGCCTTCACGAAAGCCTTTTCCATCCTGTATTGATAAAATTATTTCTACGGACCAATTTAATAAACTGAGGCTCACCCCATCCGTGCCAATAAATACGCTGTTTCACGTCAAAAAGATAAGTGAGCAACTCGCGAAAGTACGCCGATGGTTTACTAATTCCGCCCGCAAGACAACTTCCGACAAATGTAGCATCAGTAAGCATTCTAGGGAGTCTGGCAGCCGCCGCGTTCAACCGACTGTTTCGGGGCAAAACGATACGATCAACGGGTGGTGGCGATCGGAGCGGACAAGGGGGGAAACGTCTGCTTTTGTGATCCACCGAGAGGGGCGCTGGAGGGAAACAAAGGAGTCGAGGGAGGCGAAAGGGGTTGGGTGTACGTCTCGATATCCGCGAGCGACTAAAGCCTCTCTCTGTCTTTACATCTCTCTCTCTCTTCTCACATATATCCCTCTCTCTCTCTCTCTCTCTGTTTCTCCTTTTCGAAGGCAAAGAGGCGATGAAAAGCGCGCGCCTGTGATAGATTAAGGCGCCAGTGCTGCCGCCGTGCGTGGGAATCGAGAGATATAGAGGCAGCGGGCGGCGTTAGTCGCCTGTTTGGCGCTAATCTCTTTCTCCCTCCCACTTCATCCTTACTCCCCTTCCCCATTCCTCCCGGGCGACATCCCGGGGACCTCCCAAGGAACAAATCCGATGGGGGGGTGGAGGGGTGGGAATTCACATCAACCCCTTTTCCATTCCTCACCTCCCCCCCCCTCCATCGCCTCCTCCCTAAGAAGGCGGTGTTAAAGGCCGAGAAGAGAGAGACCCAGTGCACATTAGAAATGCGGCGCGACTCAACCAGGTGGCTCACACTCACTTAACGGATAGAAAGTGATAGGGACTTTTCTCCAGTCATAAGACATAGATTATCCTTATTAATCATCATTAATATATCCGCAGAAGGAAAAATTGTTGAGCAAGTGAAATCATTTCAGTACTTGGGAAGTTTAGTGACTGAAAATGGGAGCTGTACCCAGGAAGGAAGACAGAGGATAGCTATCCACATCTACATCTACATAATACCCCACGAGCCGCCGCATGGGCGGGTGGCAGGGGATAGTAGGTCACCAGCCGTTCCAAGGTGTGTTTTGGAGATGAAATGGTGATATGAATTATAGGAGTGTATTTGGTGGGCTTCATTTTTATTGTAATCGCTTATTGTTCGCGGAAAGAACGAGTTCTTGTACCAATCTGTTAGGCAGTGTATCTTTCTTATTTTATCGCGTCTGTCAGACCTAGAGATGTAGTGAGGAGTCATGATAATATTCTCTGTGTCGCTCTAAAAAATGTCAATTCTGAATTTATCAAGTAACCTAAGCCTACCATTCATTTCTAATGGAAAACGACTCGTGTCTCATTGCAAATTTCTCCAAAAAAAAAGAAAGGATAAAAGTAAATATTAAGTTGTAACATGAAAAATGAGATATTTTCCCTTATTATGGGAAAAAATTATTCGAATTTTACCGTTAGCGACATAGCGCAAATAGTATCTCATTGATGTTTCAGCATTAGGCGAAGCTTGTGTCATTTTCTTCGTACTCCGTCTATTGAAATCCTTGAAAAACGCGTCCTCTGTTCGGTATGGGTGTAAAATACTACTTTATCCTTAATATTTATCCACCTTATAGCAGAGGTTTGAGCTCAAATTATTCAAGATTATCAGTAAGCAAGCACTAATAAAATGATTTATTAGGTATTCCGCTCTACATGGCTCAGAGACATGGACCTATGGAAATTTGATGCAAAAGAAAAAATAAGCTGTGAAGATTCGGTGTTTGAACGACTGCCGAAAATAAAATAGGCAGATGAGATCAGGAAGTTGAAAATATATAAAAGAGTAGAGGAAGTGAAAGCAATATTATGAAGTACTAGTCATGAAGAGAAGATGCGTATGAACAGGACACACGATGAAATTGTCGGCACAATGGAACGGAAACTCCTGAGAGGTAGACCAATGGACAAAGAAGTAAAATGGGATGTGAATATTGTCTAATATCAGGGCATGCTTTCACAAATTCGTATATAAAAATCCCACAGGGCGACAGACAAAAAAATAAAGCAACTTAGTCGAAAAAACACGAAAAAAATTTGGCTCTTAATATATCGATAATCCGTGCGTCCTTTTGCTCTGCCTCTGAACTAAGCTAAAAAGATTCTATATAATAGCATAGAGTAAGACTTATCCATGATAATAGTCATAATACCAATTTCAATACCAGGAAATAAACAATAGTAAATACTATTTGAGCAAATGCATGCAATGAAAAAACAGAGTAATTTATAGCAGAAGTATAATTAAAAGTTTTCAAATTCGAAATCTTCTTTAATTTAAAATTTTTGCTTGATTCGTAGCATTTAATATCCAAGCAAATTTAAAAAATGTGGTTATTTCCCTAAAGCTGGGCAAGGGACGTATTCGTTTTAATACGGCCTAACAAGAGGGAAGACCATTTTACTTATTCTAACTCATCTCCTTTGCTTAACTTTTACGTAGTCAATGTTTTGTATTCTAATAATGCATAAAAACACACTTGACATGCACTAATTAAATGTGAAAACCAATTTGTTATTTCTTTAAGTATATGTTTTTAACCCTTGTTAGGAAACGTGTTTTATTCGATTATTTTATATTTCAAATTTTCAAACCGGTCCCTTTAGATTAAAAATATTAAAAGTCCCGATGCGTTGAAAAAATAAAGAAATTATCATGGGTAAACAGAATCAATTTCCCATTCCAAATCCACTACAATGGCAGCTTATCCCTATCCATTAAATAATAAAAGACTAGAAGACTAAAATAATAGAAGATATATTTATTTTAAGGACCCCGATAAAATTGGGATCACATAACCGCTAAAAATACACTGGATACTCTCAAGCGTGGACACATTGTGAGGAGAATGTAGGGTTACCACAGAACGAGCCCATGAACAAAAAAATGTTTCCTCAGCGGAGCGAGAAGGGTTGGGGCGTGGCGGCGAGAATTTAATTGGTGTGGGGGCCGTTAGTGGGAAGGGCAGTCACCGATGACTAGCATACGGGCACCTCCTCGAGTCACGTATCTCGGAAGCGCATTCAGCACGCACCTGAGTGATACAATGCGGGAACAACTTCTCATTGTTGTTATTTCTATGTGCGCTAATGACTTTCAGACGGGAAAGGCGAGGCGAACGAGAGACACAGGAATCAAGCAGAGGCGCCACAGACTCGCAATGGAAGGTGCAGTGGAAATATTTGTAGCGAGCATTGAACAGTCTCATGACCTTGTCCATCTGGCATTTCTAAATTTATTACAATGTTTAAAAATCCAAGAAATTATCAATATGCTTCACAATTAAAATTACACAATAAGAGGAGAGAAATTACAACCAGTGGATTCCTTCACCGATCTCGGAAATTCCGTCACATGGGACGGAAGAAGTATCACGGTCATCAAACAAAGAACAGCCAAAGCTAAGAAATCGTTCGTGGGAAATATACAACTGCTGCGCTAAAAAACGATAGGACTACAAACTAGGAAATAGTATGTATGAGTTTACACTTTCCCGGCGAATAATATTTGTGTAATTCTCTCGGGCTCGCCACCGGGTAAGAAATTTATAGGCAGCCGACGTTTCGAGTTCCGACTCGTTACCCATTCTCAAGGCTCGTCGCCTGCCTATAATTTTCTTACCCGGTGGCGAGCCCCAGAGAATTACACAAATAGGAAATATTATGTTTAAACATCCGTGTGAAGCGTGGCACCCCATGGGTGTGAAGGATGGACTATTGAAAAGCGGACCAGAAAAAACTTCCAGTGTGGAGCATTCGATACCTGGTGCACCAGAAGGATACTGAAGATCATATGGGCGGACAAAATAAGAAATGATGAAGTGTATAGAAGAGTATAATAGGAAAGAACCATATGGAGCACGATACAGAATCCGATGGATTGGACACACTCTGAGTCACAGTAGGTTTGTGAAGAACGTAACTGAAGGTAAAATAGAGGAAATAGTTCCCAGAGACCCCCAGAATTTAACCCAGGGATAATAACGAGGACCAAATAAAGAAGAAAAGTACATAAGAAGAACAACAGGGAGTAATGGATCTAGAATTGGATAGGGAAGGATAGAGGAATGAAGTCTAAGCCTTCCTAGGATTGAACAGTGCTGATACAATCACTACACCTATTCATAAAAAAAACACATGCTGTTTACACCAGTGGTTCCCAGAGTGGGCGTTATCGCCGCCTACATCGGCGTTGCTTTACTCAAAAGGGGGCGCTGGAGGGCCTGATTGAACGGCATAGCCCGTGAATTTCCGGGAATCAATAGACAATCGATACATGAATTTAAAATATATATTAATTCAACCTTAGTTGTTTTAACGAAATTTTATTACCTCTCTGATTTGGGTATCTAGTCCACTATTTTGTTTTTAAAGCTCCCGGTTGCGTGGCGTTGGGTATAAAATTAAAGCACAAAGGAGGAGGTGACTGGGGAAGTTTGGGAAACACAAGTTTACAATCCAACACCCTCATTTGGAGGGGCTATCACATTCGCCTCAGGGCTACTCGGCTGGAATGATGTAAGGAATAATTATAGATCCGAATTTGTGGTAAGAATTTAAAACCGGGAGAAAACCGGCAGAAACTCGTGCAAAATTGGGGAGAACCAGCATAAGTCAACACGCGACCAAATGGAGTGGAATAAATTCAAGAGAGGGCGAGATAGAAGTTTAACAGCCAACCAATATGTGTACAACCGATCCGGTCAAAACTGACTCAAAGCACAGAAAAACGCATTTAACCCGAATGGTTTCTCCACAGAATACCGGCCGAAAAAGACGAAGGAAGGCTGCGCGCTTCATGAAAAACTGATCCTAGCTAACATTTAGTGCATCACAGCTTTTAGAGGGATCAGGTTTGGAGATGCTACAAACTCGAGAGGTTACACGCAAGGCTTAGTTTGCTTAAGGAATTCAGAAGAGGTGTGTTTTTGGGTGATAGAGTATTTGGCGCCACATTACATCTCTAGGTCCGACAGAAGCAATAAAGTAAGAGAGACAAATTTTCGAGAGAAAGGTATAAAAATTCCTTCATTCAACGCACAATAACGGACCAAAATAAAAATCTAGCGCCACTCAATAAACCCTCGTAATACGCTTTGCCATTTCACCTCCAAAAACCTTATTCTCAATACCTTTACACGGCTAATGTGCTAATAGCATTTGCTACACGCCCATTTACTACATGCAGCGGCTCACAGGTATATGTAGATTCAACATAGCTGCACGAAGATAGGAGAGGTGCATATCGTTATATCAACAAAGCTAATGATAGATGTTTCCTGGGATTGAGTATGGATGAAACCTCTTTCAAACACACAAGCCTTAAACTGTCTTCCTTTAACTATTTTCAGATTTGTCACTATTTGACAAGTTTGTAAATTAAAATAATCATACCTTAATAAAGTAGGCTCATTTTAAGCATTTTATACAATATTTTCCTTGCTAATCATTCAAATAAATTGAATTTTTAATTCCCAAGATCAGAGCTATTGCTTCCTAATAATTTGACGTTTTTTCACCAGCATGATCAACGAGTATAAGCAACCCCAAATGTTTCGGGAGATCGATCTTCAGCCATTTTATAGGTGACCAAATCAGCTCTATAAGTTCGAATTACGGTGAAAATGTGATGATTGAAACAAAGAGTAGGCACTACAACAATGTACAGCCCTCAACAGCCAGTCAGGAATGGAATGCTTACATAAAAAATTTGATAATTCATATTTTGGGCACAGCCGAAAAACAAAATTCGCAATACAGTCACACAAAACTCAAGCTGAGAGGTGAATGGATGAACATAAAGAAATTAATGAGAATGTTAAATAAGCGCTTCAAATGTAAAACGCCGTTCATCGTATGAAACTAAAGCAGCCCAATAAAGTGGACTAGGCCGTCAAAGGCGAAAAAAGATTTGAAAAGTCTTCTTTCCTGCTGAGGAAGGAAACGAGCGGTCGGGCGTTAGGCTATCCCATAATCCCACGCGCTTCCCAGGAAAAGATCCCGCCGCAACTTCCCCCAAAATCGCTCTCTGGCGATAAGGGAGAGAGAGACGAGCTCATCACGGCGACGGCGAAATCAAAGGGAGGGAGAGGAGGTAGGGCGGCGGGAAAAAGGATATAAAGAAAGAAGCGGACGTATAAAAAAAGAAAGAGCGGCCGGAGGGAGCGCTGTGCTGTGCTCTCTGAGATGGATTGGAAATCTTATCTGCGGTGAAACTGGAGAGTCCTTTCTTATCCCTTTAAAACTCGGGATATTCCTTTCTTCTCTATTTATCACCCGCTAACACAAAAAGCGCCCACGAAAAGCCCTACGTGGTCCGAATGCAGGCGAGGGCTCCCCCACTCGCAAAACGTCGAATGACCACATTCACCAGTTCCTCCCTGTAAAACCCGCACTGGGTCGCACTCCCGGCTTCCAATTCCTATTCCTTCCCCTTCTCCCTTAGCATAAGCCACCCTCCCCCTCTGTTCACCCCCTCACCTTCAAACAAACGGGTCGACAGCCTGGATCGCCCAAGAGGAAACACATGAGAGAGCACCAGTCTCCTCGAGGGAATCTCATCCCAACATTCGATAACGCATCGCCCACCTTACTTCGCAAATGACTTCTCAGGAAGTTACAGCGTGCCGTGCCGATGTTTCTTCGATTATCTCATCCGGTGTCTTCAAGAGTGTTGGATCCACCTTTTTACCCTCCAAGTTGGCTAAAATATATCTTGATTTCTCGATACAAATTTCTGCTATCTACAAGATGACTCAGAGAGAGACTGTCTCAATGAAGGGGAGGATGGCAGGAAAAGATCGAACTGTTTTGCGTTGCTCTCTTTCCGGGGAGAAGCAGCCTTAGTAGCCGATACTCTCATGCGGAACGGAAAAGATTATTACCCCGAAGTCAAAAAATACTGTTAGATGATTGGAATTTAAGAATATGACACGGGCTGGCATTTAAGAATGTTTTACTATGAAAGAATAACGTTAGAAGGAAGCCGAGAACCCATTAAGTGAAATTGAATTTTGGTTGTAAGTGGTTAGGTTAGAAGTTTGGCTAGAAGTCATAGTTGTTGTGAAAGCTTCCGCGGAGTGTCTTGAATCATGATGGCTTACGAGATAATTTTCGCGTTATGTCATTTTGTGACGGCAGTTTGGCGAGCGTTCCAGCTCGCTTCTTCAGGTCTGAAATCACCTTCTTCAGGTGTGAAGTTCAGAGCTGCGGGCAGCAGAGCAGAGCAGTGAGCTGAAACGCTCGCAAAACTGTCGTTACAAAATGACACAACGCGGAAGCTATCCCGCAAGCCATCATGATTCTAGAAGTCATAGTGTTGATTCGAAGGGAGGAATTCAAATGTCACGACGTCAACTGATAAATATGGGTTATTTTCAATGCCTGGAGAATCAAAAGTATCCATTTTCATCTTGGAGGGCATATTCCGATGGCTCTCTGCCCGCACTATTATCTAAGCTTCCCTGGATTTCAGAAAGGTAACGGAGGCCTAAAAGCCGAGAATAATTAATCACTTTCATCCACGAAAAGAACTATTCGGACCACAGTCTTGATGCGTCCACCTCGAAGATACACGCCTCCCAACCACTTAGACGTCTTAATGTCATAGTTTGTTCACTTATCGGAGATGAAACACTCGCGCTCTTCAACAGTAGTCTTCGCTCTAATCTTCTTGTTTTCGCCTTACGCACTCTCCTTTTGCGATCAAATGGTTTTCAATTTGTCCTCAGACTTCTTTCTTTTTCCAGCCATAATTTTTCCCGAAGGAAGATGGCAGTTTCAGCCAATGAAACCTCGACCACAGCCACACATCTGATTCGGCGGAAAGCCCGTGAAGAGCACAAGTTCTCGACAGTCTCTCAATCGAAGACACTACTTCGTGGAGAGAGAGAGAGAGAGATCGAATCGGACGGGAAATAGACGATGGGACGAGAAGAGTGAGGAGTATACCTACCTCCACCCGGGACGGTATGCGGAGGACAGGGGTGGGGGAAGGGGATGAAGAGGGAGGAGGGGGGAAGATTGGGGGAATTGTGGGAAGCGAGTCCGGAGAGGGAGGGAGGAAAGATTGGGTGTTGTCATCCGAGGGCTGCTGCTATTGAGAGCGAATATTAAATCTTTTCACCCGCGCTCTCCGCGCCCCGTCGCTCTTTCCCGCCGATTGGCATGTGAAGTGAGGAGGACACGTAATTGAAAATCTATTTGCCCCCCCCCCCTCCACCCCCTCTCCCAGAGAGCGGCCTCTCTCTCCGACCTCCTCGCTTTATTAATCCACTCAATGATCCCCCAGAGGGACCCACATACGACCTCAAAATTGCCATTCGATGCGCCCCAGCATTTCATTACCATTTTGCTAAACGGAATAAATAAAAAATGAAGCCGTCGCCACCCGCAATCCCACCCTTCGCCCCTCTCACCCCATTGGAGAGAGATACAGAGGGACCACGCATTGGGCTCACGTCACATATATATATGTATCTATATGTATGTATATATACAGAGGTACGTACACATTCCGCTTACGCAAACACGAGGCCGCGTTAAAAACCAAACCGAATATAAGCGGATTCCCACCTTGCATTCCCGATGAGGCCCACCGCGGACGCCTCTGGCGGCCGTTCCCGTACCCAGGCCACCACGACCGCACGAGCCTCCCCTGCCTTGTGTGGATGTGGTATCGTGACTAA
The DNA here is from genome assembly GCA_963169105.1 of Ceriagrion tenellum. NCBI lineage: Eukaryota > Metazoa > Arthropoda > Insecta > Odonata > Coenagrionidae > Ceriagrion > Ceriagrion tenellum. The sequence continues at coordinate 122,726,675 of OY720643.1, forward strand.
AGAATCGATTCTGTATTTACGACGAGCATAATAAAAATTATCGATTCCATGTAAGTATTGAAACAAAAATATCGTTATTAGTAGGAATCGAAATACAACAGTGAGTACCTCTAGAATTAAATCTACATTATTGTCTCGCTAACAGTGCCCAAAGAAAGGTTTTTTTCTGAAAAATAAAATAATTAAGTTCATTGGGTCTCTTATTTACAGTGATAATTCCTTTTAGTGTTGATTCTTGGACAAGTGAAGGAATCCACTCGCATTAAATTCTGTCCATTCAAGGGTGACTAGTCCAACTGGTTCTACTTTTTTTCTTAAATGCTCCATCGTGTTCTTTCCTCTTATTTTCTACGGTACACTTCTTCATTTTATCTGTCAATTTGTGCCTCAGCATCCTCCTCCAGCACTAAGATTGGAAACCTCTTTCCCGGTTTCCGGTTCGAAAGGAGTCTTTTCCAGTTTGCTTTACCAAGAGGTCCATTCTTCCGCACCTTAGAGTGCCACGCTTCTCAGGAATTATTTTACGCAATATTTCCTCGCTCGGAATACTTCTATTTTGAGCACATAGAACTCCTATCATGATGAGCGATTTCTTAGATTTTGTATTCCTTCGCCTGATGTCTGTCAAACTTTTTCCGTCCCAGATGATGTTACTTCCGAGATAGGTGAATGAGTCACCTTGCTCTGATTTCTGTCACCTAAGGGAGACTCCTCGAAAGAAAAGCATCAGATACGAAAGTATTCTTGTGATAGAAAGATTTCCATCGTTTTTAGTGAAGTATCGAGACTTTATTCGTATCCCAACGCCGTAGCCCCGTCTTCTGATGCTCAGAATGAAATTTCCAAGGTTTGCGTATCGCCCCTTCCCCCCCCCCCCCCCCACGCCTCCGTTCGGATGTGTTTCACTGCGAATCGAACGGGACGGGAGTCGTAGGGCGTGCGATGGAAGAGGAAAGAGGCACGGATTATGTTCGTGGGACCTCGGCAATCGCATCCCTCCCACACGCTTCGAAATCGCTCCAAATCTTCTCCGATCAATAGAGAGAAAAACGCTGTGCCGGACATCTGAATTAATCCGATTGGCACAATGAAACCCGGAAAAACCTCGGCGAAGGTCGCGAGAGGCTTTTTTTTCATTATTATCATTCACCCGGCTCGGTTGAAATAAAAAACCGTGAAACATAAACAATCGAGGGATTAAAGAGGAATTAATATTACTGGATTATAAGCGGTCAGTGATGCCTTTTGCTTTTTTTGCCCTCACTTTTGTTCCCGTGGGGTGAGAAGTGGCCATTGGTATCCATGTCGATACAAAATGATAATACGCAACGATTGGAGAATCTTAACAAGCACTTCGAAATGCGAGCGGCTCATTTGTAATCATCGAACTGTTTCCGTAGACACTGAACTCATAGGACGAAAGGGGAAATAGCCACACTCCTTCCCACACAATTGCTGAAAGGATTGAATCTTCACAAATACAACAAAAAAATCGCGTATTTTCAAAATGCAACGAAAATTTTAAGCCTAAAAGATTTGCAAAAAGTTCTGGATAATACCCGTTCTTTCGTACCTGCCCTAGATTTGCATTAATTAATGTTTAAAAAAATTGAGCGGCTATATAAAAGATAACATTCGTTGATATCATAAAATTTACCCATTTTCTAAAGTAAACTAATGCGCTTCGCAAATACTTACACGCATATGCACAACTGATGATTCTCTTTCATTGCCATGGGAATAGTTCACAATTACCACTTCCATTCACCATTAACAATGTTAGCGAGCAGTGACTGATGCAATTGTATTTATTTCTTTGAAAGTTTGACATAATATCGTAGATAGTTTCTAAATATAGGAATGTTCATGAATGATATGTACCGTTGACAGAAAATAAGGATGCAGACAATTATGAGGGTGCTGTCTTTTGATTTTTCACCCAGAAACAGCAGTTGTCATTTTTTAAACCAAAAATATAGCAAACTGCATGAAAAATAGTGTGCCTATAAATGTAAAAAGTCAGGCTACAAATAACCTCAACTATTTTTACATGAGGATGCACGAATATGAATTAATTTTTGCTTAAATATGCGATGATTTCACATTGAACCTTATTGATATCGATGGTAGTTCAAACCACTTGAAATCCGTCCATCACACGAAGAATAATAACAAGGAGTCCAAACGTTTGAGTAACCTCTCAAAAGGAAACTAACCAATATGATATGTCACAGTTAGTTCACCTGAGTTAACCACAAGACCTAGTATTAACCCGGCGACTTATCTCCCTGAAGGTTCCTCGGGTCATTCGTTAGATCAGACTCCAGGAAAAACCATGCTGGCATCGTATTCGAACCGTTTCATAATTACATTCTTGCTTGAATTTGTTTTCAAACCAGAAACTAATACTTGTTCTGATGACGGCTTCCACGGGGCTTAGATGGATGGAGGTTGATTCCTTTTTTTTCGGGTTTTCCCTACCGACCGACGCGGCGGAAAACCCGAAAAAAGGAATCAACCTCCAGAAACTAATACATCTAAGAGTCTCAAAATCTTAAGTAAACGAAAGTATAATAATATCTGCAATCTGCAGAGCAAAGAATGTTCTTCAAATAGCTCCCATAAATTTTCGGAAACGATAAATTTAGCCTTGTCTAATAATGGTTTCCACATCATTGTTGCGTATGAGTCCAGTGTCTAAGAAGTCACTGTCAGTCCCATCGCCATAGCGTCTTTAAAATCCGCGACATTACAATGTATTATTTCAGAACGACTAAACGTAGGTACACATTTATATAATGCCACGCAGGTACTGTTGAGGATCAGTCACAATCCATGAAAGAGTCGAATATATATTTTGGAATTTAGAGAATTGGGAATTTTTTACTCAGCATTCGTCATTTAACACAGCCTTACCATTGTACAAGCAAGCAACCATAACAACGCTAAACTGGACCAAGACGCAATTGTTCAACTGACTTCCGCCAACGGTTTTGCGACATCACTATAAGCCTATTTGAGAAACATATTGGCACCGCGCAGTATGGAGGAATGTTCGGCAAAAATACATGTCGAAACGGAAGACCACCTGCAAAACACACATCGATGAGAATTGTGTGTGGTGACTAGTTATTTCAAGAGAGACATGGCATTCATACCATGGCCGAAATTTGACGCACTGATATACTCCTCACATTTAAGTGTAGGCCATTAAACGTCACTTTATCACATCTTATGACCTCACCAAGTGACGAGGATAAGCTTCCTAGAGACTAATGCTATTTTTTTTTGTATTTTCCAGGTCCTTTTTAATATAAGGCAAGTAGCACACTGCACTTCCTGAATTTTCATTGAAATTCGGTAAGCCGGTGTCAAGGTTAATCAGCTTGTGGATTATCATGGGGAATATTTTTGCAGGCAACAACATAAATTCCGCAAACTGCAGGCATCGAATATTATCGTATGTGAATGTATTCTTCATCAATTGATGGCCACACCCTCATATACTGATTTATCGAGCCATACCGTTGATATCAAATTTTTATCCGCCCAAGTTTCAATATGTATTATGTAAATATGTTTTGCGATTTTCTCTCTCGACAATGCGGTTATTCTCCATTCTTGTCATTATATTCAAGCTTTCATTCTTGCAAATCGTTCGTCAGCACGATATAATAATTGTATCTCAATTTAATAGAGATTATTCCTCGTAATTTATTTTGTATATTTACCAGGATATAGAGGCTAACTCTTACTCATAAAATAATCTTGAATGTGTTCCGTACCTCCAAGCTAGGTTACTGCGTTACTGGCGCAATAGATATCTTTCCATTATGTCTTCTTGTAATACTGTGCCTGATGATGACGAGCTTCGTTGAAACCTAGGACGTCCTGTTAATAAATCTATGTGGAATAAATAAGTTATACTTTTCATTTACAATGTAAGGCAAATTCCACGAGGTCATGCCCGAGACAACGGAATATTCAAATAAACATTTTCAAAAATTTTCAATATGGAATGCAACCAAAGGTAGCTGTGTATTTAAATCACTGTAACTTGCTCTTATTTTTAAACTTTATATTTATAACACTGTCTTCATATAGTACATAAATTAAGTTTAAGAGGCCGACGATGGCCCAGGGCAATAATTGTTCCCAAATTTTATGTTTCAATCGCTTTTTGATACTCCTTACACCAGTGTCATTAAGATAGTCTCCTTCCTTCCTGCGTGCTTGCTTTGCCACCGTCATTCATAACAGGCACCGCCGCAAAGACATAACAAGTGCAGCGCTAATATTCGTCCGGAGAGCACGATCAGCCATTCAAGGTTTTTCCCGCAAGACCCTTCATTCCGTAACTCGGACTCCCTGAGAGCCAGCGAGAGAGAGAACACAGTATCGCGCGCAATAACAGTCGAAGCGTGACGTTCGGTAGTCTTGCTTCTTCTTCTTCCCCTTCGGGACGACTGGATTCACTTAGTGTGTGTGTGTGTTGGAGGAAGCGACCCCGACTAGAATACAAATCCAATAGGAAAAAGATTTAGGAGAGAGACACGCTTAAGGAGGAATGAGATATTATTCAGGCTCCGCATTACAACTCGACGGTCTAGATCACTCGAGAAAGATCAGGGCCGCCCCGCTTTATTCCGGAGGTCTACGTGCTTCGAATGGAACGACGACGGAGACGCAGGAGGTGGTGGTGGCGGTAGGAGACCTCTTTGAGGAGGGTGGAAAGGGAGGCTGTGGGGTACAGGGGGAGGAGATGAAGGGGTCGCCGAGCTTTGAGCTCCCCCGGAAGGAGCAGAGTCGAGGCAGCTTCCATTCCCCTCTGCACTCTCCGCTCCTGTTGTTGACCCTGGCCGTTGTTGCGGCCCCCGCTTTGAGGTGGTTGGCACGGTAATCTTGAGTCATTGTGTGTACAGTGTATTAATAAACTTGACAAGTAAGACTAAAGTAGTAGTTGCAAGACTAAAGTAGTAGTTTTTGATAAGGAAAATGGGGAGAATAATTGTATGATGAGCGTAACTGCGTCCGGCGAGATGTAGTGGAAGGATATCATAATGAAACACTAAAGTATGTAGCACTTCTTCCACAGGTTTAATTTCTTAGATACAAGGCGTTTAAGCTGTCAAGCCATCATCAGGTACCTATTATCTAGTTATTTTCCTGACCAACACGAACTAACTTTTTTTAGTGGTCTACATCTCCCCGAGCAGCTCATGAGTCGATCGCAAGTTGCTCAGAGGTGACTAAATGCTCGCAGGCCCATCACGATTCCTTGCACAAGCCGAACAAGTGACGATTATTTGTGGGTGTGACTTACATCTATATCTACATAATACCCCGAGAGCCGCCGCTTGGGCGTGTGGCAGGGGGTGTTAGGTCACCATCCGTGTAAAGGTGTACGTTTTTTGGAGATGAAATTGTGACATGTATTATAGGAGTGTATTTAGTGGAGCTAAATTTTTATTGTGGTAGTTTATTGTTCGCGGAAATTTATTTATTTTACGAGTTTTTATACCTATCTGTTCGGCAGAGTATCTCTCTTTTTTATCGCATCTGTCAGACCTAGAGATGTAGTGAGGAGTCATGATAATATTCTCTAGGTCGCTCTGATAAATATCAGTTCTGAATTTATCAAGCAACCTAAGCCTAGCGTGTAGCCTCCGAGTCACTAGGGGCTCCCATCTTAATCCCTCTAAAAGTTGTGAGACACTATATGTACACTCGTAGCAGTTTTTAACGAAGCGTGCTGCTTTCCTTTGTATTTTATTAATTTGTTTGGTTAAATCTATTTGAACAGAGTCTCAAATGCTGGCGGTGTATTCGAGGTGTGGCCTAACCAGAGCGAAGTAGCATCTCTCTTTTACTTTTTCATGCGAGGACCTTCCTATTATACGTTTAACAAAACCTAGTTTCTTTAATGCTGCACCCCATATGTTCTGTATGTATATGACTTCGTTGCAGCATAGGCTGCTGGAGATACCAGCACAGAAAATGGCTTGACTAAGATTTGATCCTTGACTTGAAGCCTCAGAGCGTAAGAGGCTTTTCAAAAAATATTACAAGAATTTCACCGGCTGACAAGAGACTACCTGAGTTTTAAAATAAGATCTTATATTTAAAAAAAGACATCCCTCATTCTCTTTCCTATCTCGGTGCAGGTAATAACTGAATTTTACTTATTTAGTAAACATTTTAACGAAAAGAGCGATTACCAGCCCGCCAGTTCTGATACACACTGCCCGCCAGCGCATTGAACCTTCAGCACCACCATTCGAAACTTTTGGTAGTCCCATAGGTCCACTTCTATTCCTTCTGTATGTAAGTGATATTGGTTAAGCAGTAAACAGTAAACTCCAACTAATTGCAGACGATGAATTAGTGTACAGGGCAATCCGTAGCAATAATGATAAGGAAGTGCTAACGAAGTTTCTCGAGGCAATCAAGCGTGGTGCGATTCGCGACAGCTAGAGTAAAATTTTCAACCACACCTATTTTGCTATGCAAGGGTATCTCACCTTCCTCTTCTTCGTTAACTCGAACCTGTATTTGATCTACCTCCCAAATCAGGATATGAATATGTTAGGATGGAATATCCACATCATATCCTTCAAAACAACCTTCAGGTAATTCATTCAGAGCTGCTATAATGTCGACCAGCTCCAATACATGCAGTGCCATTGTGAACGGAGCTGACACTGTCAGACGCGGCGATTGCAGCAGGGGCCACTTACGTGTAGTATAGCCGACTTCACGAAGCTGAAAGAGACAAACTACGCTAGGCCCTGTATCGTTTCCCTTCTGAGTGGCACCAAATGATTCAGACACGTCAAAATAGACTTTGCTGGGCTCATTTAGGCAGCTCGACACTGCATTTGAGATACATTTTAACGCTAAGAAAACACTTTTCTCTGACCTATTGCATATGCGGCGCTGCAGGAGTTTGAGCAGGCTCCATAACACCCAGTCGAATGACTGATATTTTTCTTTTGTGAAAAGAGTCTAGGTACTACATTATAACTAGCCCTGTGGTAATATTTAACATTAAGATCCGAATACCGCCGTAAAAGCAGAATTTCTCTCCTGGGCCTGGCCAGACCCGTCGGCAGTTTAATGTAAATTCCGATATTTCTCAAGGGAGGGTTCACCCCCCGACGAAAATATTCTCGGCATATCTTCCTAGTTACTAGTCATGAAAAGTCAGGAGACACCATCTCCTTACCTCAAGTGGTTCGTAAATGGTGGCAAAAATAAAAGAAAGTCTGACCAGACCCAGTGGCGGTTCTAGTTTTAACAAAGGAGTAAGACAAGGATGCAACCTCTCCCCAGTACTGCTCAACTCGCACTTGGAGGGGGCAATAAGAAAGAAATTGGACTGAGTGTAATGAAGATAAACGGGGAATAAATTAACATGCTCCAATTCGCAGATGATATCGTAGTTATAGCTGGAAATCGCAGTGATCTTCAAAGGTTGGCAAACACAATAGACCAAGTTCTTCTAAAATGCGCCATGGAAATAAATAAGACGGACACAAAAATCTTAGCATGATGAAGAGAAAAGTTCTATGCCGAAGTCACACTAAGAGGAGAGAAATTAGAGCAAGTGGACACCTACACCTATCTCCGAAGTACTTCAGGCGGGACGGAAGTGTACAACGGTCATCAAACCTAAGAAAAGCCACAGTTAAGGAAGCATTTATGGTAAAAATACAACTTTTATGTTTGCAAATTATAGGACTACAAACCAGGAAACAGTATGTGAAAACATTCGTTTGGAGCGTAGGACTTTTTGGATCGGAAGGATGGACCATTGGACAAGCTGATCAGAACAGACTAGAAGCCTTCAAAACCAGGTGCTGGATGAAGTTTGCTGGAGATAAAATGGATGGGAAAAATAAGAAATGATGAAGTTTACAGAATAATAGAAGAGGAAAGGAGCCTATAGAACAGAATGGAGAAAAGAAAAACTAGATGGATTGGAGACACTCTGAGGCACAATGCGTTTATTAAGAACCTAACTCAAGACAAATAGAGGGAAAAGTTCCCAAAGGAAGACCAAGGAATATTTATAGAATATACGACGAGGAAAGTACTTGAGAAGAGCAACCAAGATGCAAGGGACTTGGCATCAGAAACGGAAGAGAGGATGGCTGCAGCCAACAAGTATTAGGATTGAACGACCAATGTTGACGATGAACACCAGCACCAGGTTTTCATACCTCATTTGACCGCAGGTAAAGTAACTTTTTGAAGTTCAAAGTAACGAGAGCAAGGTTACTTATAGTAGGGCGATACTTTTTACCACCGTGTTGCAGTTAAACGCGTATCTTTTTGCTAGAGTTATTCCTGGGCGTAGTTTAAAACTCTTTCTTTCGATAGATTGTCTTGAGAAACGTTCACTACACTTAAAGACTCATTGGAATATTTTTAAATCGCTAAATTGATGGTTTTTATCACCAATGAATGCATTTGCATCACAAAAGGAAACACTCCGACCAAAATTTAATGAGACGTAACCTCTAGCAATGAATTCTAGCGTGCAACTTACTAATAATCGTGTCTTTTTTATGGACACATTTAAATTGATAAAAATTAAGCCCAACCATTTAATCAAGATGATCATTTGAGCAATTTCATTGTCCAGCATTGAAAACTGTTGCAATTTGAATCAATTATCAGGGATAAAAGAATGGTCTTTTGTTCTAAGGAATGCGTAACCTATATTTTAATGGCCAAACAGGAATAAATTTACTCTTATCTTTTTTTAACTAGGAAATCAAGTGAAATTTCTGCCGTTCCACACAATTTAATTTTCCCCGACCGCAGTTCCAGTGTTTCTGCGTCATTGTCAGGGAGGACGAAATAAACCCACGACCCTGGGAAATGGGCGTAAAAACCGCAATTGGGGAAAGTTTGATTGCGTTGGGAGCTACAAGTTTAGTTTCATCTCGTGACCGAATTATTTAGCTTAAATCTTCATAAAATATGAAAATATCACTTAAATTTTGATGGATAAAAGACACACATACCTATATCTGCTTCTATAATGGATTATGATATCTCTGATAGAATTAGCCGTCAATTAGAGGCCTGTAATGTATCTCAATAATAACTGCAAAAATGACTATAAAAACATTAATGATGAGGAATTTTAGAAAAAAACATTAAAATCATTCATAAATATTTGGTAGCAGCCATCTCACTACTCTGGTGCCCATTTCCAACTCGAGTATAGTTTCATGATGATTTCCGGCATTTTGACAGCTTTAAAGTAATGCGAAAACGGCAGTCGTTTAATGACTGGTGAGTAAACACCCGTCTCAATCTCGATTACACGGCCAATAAAGGCGATGCCTCGGTATTTCTTAACGGTTTAAAATTCCATTCTGGAAAGCACTCATTTGAGTGAAGCAACAAAATTCTCTTTTTGTTTACTAAGCTAAACGAGAATGACTGAAACGCCCGCCAGCCGTTAAATATTGGACGAGAAGAAAGTTATGAATTCTGCGTTCCTCCAGCACTCCGCAATGAAATGTTTTGAACCTCCAAAAGGGAAGATTCCCTCAGCAAAACAAACTGTGAATTCGCCTTCAATTTCAAACAATCTCGACATTAAGGGGCCAAAATCAATGTTTACCATATTGAATCGAAACGTGGATGACGGCATTAGATGCGAAAACGATCGCTTATTGTCCCGAAAAAAGAATATTGAAGTTATGCTTAATTTCATCTCTCTCCCGCGAAGTGAACTTTTGCTGAAAACATTGCATGGTAACAACGCGTGTAACAAGAGATTTTGTCAATTCACCCCATTATTCACTCACGTATTTCATAGTCACACTTCCAGTTTTATATATGCGGAAATTTTATCTCATGTTGCATCCCACTTGGAATGTGCTGACAACATTGGGATTTCCATAAGATGGGCTTAAAAATAGAGTAACAAACTGTAGAGAGAAGATCAGTAAGATACGAGAAAAACCGTTAGGGCAACCTCGGTGGAATGACTGAACTCTTGCAATTACTTGAATGGGAATCGCTTTCTGAGCGTCAATCAAAATTCCGACTTAATCTTTGATGGAAATTCATAACCAATATATTTTCCGACGATATCATTAGTATCTTGCGAACTCCAACGTACTACGGAGGATCATATCATGAGAATAAAATTCGGGAAATTGACTGCACAACAGACCGGGGTTAAATTTAGTTTTTTCAGCGACCCATAAGCGACCATATGACTGGTAATTAGACTTACAAGTACAATAAGTCGACAGGTAGGATAGCTGATTATCTGATTTAGTCCCAAATGCTCGTTTCTATATCTGTCACCTGTACTGACGTCACGTTTCGAATAATTCCTGCACGACTCTTGTATCTCGTTTACGTAGTTTCAATATGAAAATTCATGTAAATATTAATGTAAATAATTTTTGTAGAACTAGCATCACAGTGTAGTACATATTGTTGAAAGTTACCGGTATAACGTAATGGATGTTGGTGATAGCTGACTCCCTGCCACACACCCTTTAAATGGCTTTCAGGATAATAGGAAGATGTATCCCCGTATAATTGCAGCTGAAGGGTTAAAGGTTACATGATTCAACAACATGAAGCAGTATGGCCGAAATCAAAGATTCTCTGTAGAGTTCAAACTCGCCAAAATATCTTTGCAATGTAGCTGCTATTATAAGACGGCTCAATTAAACAGCCAGCCCAAAATGATTCCTTGAGACGTGAGGAAAAAAACTCATTAGCAAGATCAAATAACAAAAATGTTATTTTGTTATTTAAATTGTTTTGTAAAAAAAGATCCTTATCTAGCAATAAGAACATGGCAAACAATGCAAATTTGCAAGAATATAAAAAAGACCCCTGAAACTACAAACGGTGCGATAAGATGGAGATCTAAAGATAACACTTATTTTAGTGATTAATCAACGAAATTAGCGCACAATCTGACAATATTTATGCGAGCACATGAATCATTGGGCAATCTAATTTCCGAAAGGAGGCAATTAGGGCAGGGAGGAGTCGCGATATCCAATTTGCGATAAGGAAAATTCCATTGGAAATGAGTCGTTAGGAAACCCCAGTATTAACCGAAGAGATACATCTTTCCAAAGACAAATAAATTTCATCCCGTCCATTAGGAGTTTAGTTAATCTAATTGATGCGAATTTCGCCTCTTTTACCTTAACGAACTTCCAGTTTTTCTCAGAATTTAGGCAATTACAATGAAGCATCACACCAAAGAATGTGTTTTACGGAAAAAAATTTACTGGAGATACAATTTGTTTGAAAAGTCTCAACCGACAAGAAAAAATGGTCATTTAAAGATTTAGTCGACTCAAAGATAAAACTTGTGGACCGACAACCTCAGACAGTCATGCTTGAAATACAAGGAACACACAAGTTTCACAAAGAAACATTGGCTTATTATCGATAAATACTCCATCGTAATCAAACTTCAGTCGAGAAAAACTTACAGAGACAGGATGGTGTTATGATGAAAACTTGGAAAAGGATTGGAATAGGGAGGGAACGAAAGTGAATTGCATATTGAAGTGTCTCTGGCCTCTAGGTCACTTATATTTTGAAATTCTGGAAACTAACATAGGGCATCTATGAGGGTCAGATTATAAACTGAGATTAAATTATACAGTTTCCAGGCAAGTTTTACTGTAATTCATTCTTAAAATGGAAAACATTGACATAGGTTCCCATGGAGATTGCTCAGATTGTAGTAGAAAAGCGACCATTTTAACGGGATTACAAGTATAAACTTTTAATGTAAACTGTTCACAAGAAGCGAAAAGTCTTGGTGTAAGTACAAAAGATTAGAAATTATACCACCTACTTATTGAAGATACTAACTGATTACAGCGACGATTATAGAATAATGCCCATATTTTGCTTTGTTTCATTTCAATATCGAAAGTAAGATTTTTTAGTCAAATAAAAAATCTTGTAACTCAGTACATTGCTTTGACTGAAAGACTTGTTAGTAGGAAAATTGTAAGAGAAAGATTATTGGCTTAAAACTGTAAGTTAGTGGTCGTTAGCATAAAATCGTACGTTGACTGGGTCTTAATAGTGATGCCGTTTCCAGGACCCTGAGTTGAAACGAGGTTCAAGAGAACCGAGGCACGACTCATGAGTTGAAATAGGGTCTTTCAGAGGCTTGGGGCTCCACTCAAAGTGTTTTATATGGGTTTTCTCATGGGCCAAAACAATTAAAACCCTGAAAACTACTCTTTGTGAATGTAGATTCAAATTGTGAAGCTATCATTTGGTGGAAGGTCGAAATTGTAGTAAACAAAACTTTTCATCTTTCACAGATTTATTATCACAAGCACAACCGGTTTCGGCAGTTACGCCATCATCAGGGACACTCTGGTTATCGGAGGGTGAAGTGTATTTAATGGGTTTTTGAGTGTTATGAGTGGAGCGTAGTTTGAATTCTGGTCATTCATTGTGCATGGGGAAAACAAATTTTTGTTACTTGGTGAAAAAGTCTCTCTTATTCTATCGGAACTATCGGAGATGTAGAGCGGAGTCAAAATGATATTCTCTGCGTCTCACTGAAACACACCAGTTCTATTACCGCCTCACCTCACTACCGATAAGTCTCAATACCGATAGTGCCAACCGATAAACCTCCTCTTTCCTCTACCTTCCCTTTGCCCAATCCTCTCCTTCCCAATAAGAATCATGTACCATACCATATGAATCACCACCCATGGCATAACTGGAATTTTCACACTGTACTTGAAGATGGCCAATAAAGTGCCGAAACACGTGTCGTTAAGTTTTATGTGTTATATAGTGGACAGTGCAATAATCTAGTGTTTTTATTTAATATGCAGTTCCACAGTATCTCGCCAGAGACTGATGACTACTTTGTGCTGGACTAACGCGTCAGTGAGCTAGTTAATGATTTAAAAAACTCGCCTAGTTCTTGTCTATTTTACGCATCATCTTGTCCTTCTATATGAAGAATCATTGATGCCCAGGGAAATGGTTTGAACGAGGAAGTCACACTGGAATAGAGAGGTAATTTTCCTCGAGTAGGAGTGATCTTGAAGCAATTCCTCTACATCTGAATGCCTAGCATTTGAAAATACTAGCATTTCCATTGCGACGTTGAAAACATAGTTTAATAATAATGACATCTAACTTTTCGGCCAAATTTGCTTAAGTACCTCAGTAGTCCTTTGCTTTCGAATTTGTATTTACTCTCAGGATTACATGACCTCTAATTCATGCACACTGTTCACAAAAGTTAATTTCGGATGCAATTGTCAGTCAACACCGTTTCGGTACAATTTTGGTGAAATAGTTTATCAAATTAAGTTTTCTTTTATTACCTAAATATGGTCTAGAATTGCCAAATAATGGAGTGACCTGATACGACCTTCTGTATTAGTCATAACGTCTGAATTACTTGCGTACCTAAGAATAAATATTAGTTACGAAAAGGGAATATTGGGTATCAGTTCCCATACTTCCTTAACTTTTAAAATATCTTAGTTCTTTTAATGAAGTCCAGTTAGAAGACGATTCCTCTGCATGAGGTTCAGGATGAAAGGTAAGTTTCTTACAATCTGGCATTATTTATTTAAAACCTAAGATTAGTTTTGTATTTTTCAGTGTGAGAAATGTTGTTTGAAGTACTGAAGGTATATCAAAGGAATGTGGAATGTGCTCGAAAGGTGCTCATGCGTTTCGAAATTGATAGGAATAAGTGCAAAACTAATAAGAAACACTGAATTTTAAAACAAAAATGGCGACTCTGAAAAAAGTGTCAATGTCTTTTTCTGTTATACTCATTTGACTCTTCCGCCATATACTATACTACTTACATATTCTCTCATTATAGCTGTCTCAACTTTCCTGATACCATTTTTCCATACGACGAGTGTCCTGGTCAAAACGTATTCCTCCATTGTAGCTCCTAAATTTGATCTAAATACATCCATGTTTGTCAAAATATCCATAAAAAACGACATCTGGAAAAATATTAATTCCATAATCGAGTTCAGTGATTTGCTACAATACAATAATCAACAAGAAATAAAAAAACCATTTGTTTTGTAGTATAATATATAAAAAATGCTACATTCCAAAGCCGAGATCCAGCATTAAAATACCACATTAGTCTAACCATGGGAGAGATTCCCAGCAGTCACTAATTGTACGGTTCACTCTCTAAATTTTAACCTTTTCCTTCATCCCCGCTCCTAATTGAAAGTCTAATTCTTCCACCCGCTGCAGCCGAACGAGTCCTCCAACGCCAGAAAGACACGGTGACTGGGATGGAGGCTTTGCTACGGACTTCCCCTCCCTCTCTTCCCCCTTCAACCACCAAGCCGGTCGTCCTAATTATCCGACCACCCGTAAAAGGTGGAAACGACATCATTTTTGCGGAGCGACTCTCCCGGAGGGAAACGGAAAAATTATTTAAAAAAATAAATAAAGACGAAGGGTGCGAGGGAAAAAGGGGAGGGGGAAGGAAGGCAGGGGTGGGATTCAAACCCACCTTGCCACGCTGAGCCCCCCATTCGATGCGAGCGACCCTCACCCTCTCCCACTCCCTCCATCCCCCACCCCCCCGGCATTCTGTGACACCGTGCACCCCCCCCCTCCCCCTTCCCCCTGCCTCCCTTTCCCTCTTCAATCGGCACGTCCAACGCGTGTCCATCTTGCCTCCCCACCCCCTCAACCTCTTGTCCCTCCCTCCCTCCACCCCACCCCCCCCCGCGTGACTCCCCCTTCCTAGCAACTCGTCCCGCACTCCGCAAATGCCGCACAACTAGTGCACCCGGGCTGCCGTAAATATCTACATCTACATACTACCCCGCGAGCCGCCGTATAGGCGTGTGGCAGGGAGTGGTAGGTCACCAGCCGTGTAAAGATGTAAATTTTTGGAGGTGTACATGTACTATGGGAGTGTATTTGGAGGAGCTCAATTTTTATTGTGTTCGCTTATTGTACGCGGAAAGAACGAGTTTTTATACCTATCTATTCGGCAGAGTATCTCTTTTATATAATCGCATCTGTCAGACCTAGGGATGTAGCGAGGAGTCATGATAATATTCTGTGTGTCGCTCTGAAAATTATCAGTTCTGAATATCTCAAGCAGCTCGCGCCTAGCGGGCTCCCACTTCAACCCCTCTAACAGTTGTGTAACACTATATGTTTGTTCGTAGCAGTTTTTAACGAAACGCGCTGCTTTCCTTTGTATTTTATTAATTTGTTTGGTTAAATCTATTTGACCAGGGTCTCAAATGCTCGCGGCGTATTCGAGGTGTGGCCTAACCAGAGCGAAGTAGTATCTCTCTCTGACTTTTTCATCCGAGGACCTTCCTATTATACGCTTAACAAAACCTAGTTTCTTTAATGCTGTGTCGCATATGTTTTGTATGTGTGTTACCCACAATATATCACACGCATAGAAGGGGCGAGTTATAGCCAGGGAATTATACGCACACTAGTCATGTGAATAGCAATACAGTTTTATCCGTCTGTCGGTCTGTTCGCAAATTCCAATAAGGGAATACACGTATTAATCTCGCCGTCTTTTTTCTCTTGCGTGAGGTTTTTTAGAAATGCTGAGCGTAAAAAGTCGAGGTGAATGCCAAATGAATGAAAATGTACTTAAGATTCTCATATCTTTGCAATTTTCGTTTACTATTCGAATTCATGAATTAATTTAAAAAATATTGATAAAACTGCTCAAAATATTTCTTTATTGGTAAAATGTCCCCTTAACGAGCGATATAGTTGCTGAAGTCGAGTCTCATGAGCAAATGTTGGGAAAAAAAGTTGACAATGGATCACAACTAGGAAAAATGAGCATCTCTAACCATGAGGAAAACACACCCTGAAAAATGAAAGATATATTAAGGACGCTCCTAAGAAAAGCATGCTTGGAATTCGGTGAAATGAATGCTAATCATACAGGATTTTTGCAGTAGTATTATTAAGGTCTACAGTGTCCATTTTTTATTTGATACGTTAAGGTATTGTCATTTTTTTCCTGGTAATTATGAATAAATAATTTCATTACTGAGGCAAAAAATTATCCAAATAGAAACCGTACTAATTACATCTTTATAGCATAACTGATATGTTCACTTTTGATTCTAGTTTACGACATTAGGGTGTTGACTGGAAATTTATGGTATACTCTCACATGGAAGGAATAGTTTATGATTCCCAAAAATGGGGCACTTAAAATTTTCTCTCTACACACTAATATTGCAGTTAATTTAATAATGGTTCCGAGTTTTCTGGCTTGCCTTACAGACGCTTTGAGTGCAAATTTGACGGATTAATGAAATTCTATGGATACTAATTAATATTTTACACCCATTAAACTTCAAAATGAGTAATTTATCATCATCTGGGTATATTGTGATTTTGCAACTTGACTGGATTATGTACACAAGGCCTGGAAAACAATGCTTAGGCGTATCCGAGAGAGAACAGATAAAGGTGGTGATCAGCTAACCTATCGTAACGATTCTAGGCCTAGTGCATAAAATCCGGTCAAGTTGCAAAATAACAGCATCCCCACATAACGAATAACGACTGGCATAACGAAACGCCAGGAGAGATGGAGAGTTTCAACGAGTGGAAAACCCGCATTGTCTTAATAATGTTATACGTCGGAAAAGCATCAAATCTTTCATTGGCGGGAGCCTTACCTCGATGCATAAAATTCCCTAATCCGAACATTCCTTATCTGACCTCTTTCCTCTCCTAATATCTCCCCTCTTCTCCTTCCGCCCCTTCCCTCAGACATATTTCTTTAGCACACCGAATTCACTATCTCCTGTCCCTCAATGTTGGTCCAAGGTACCAAGTTCGAATTGTCAGGCAGAAAATTCGGAAGTAGATTCCGGTGTGTGTCCTAGTTTTGTGTTTCGTTCACCAAACTGTCAAATTTCGTTTCCTTATAGCCTTTAATTTAACCACTATCTGCACTTTAACTACGCAATCATTACGCATTTATGTACCAGGATGCATAATAATATGCAATTAGTTCATTCATTAATGGAATACTCTCGAGGCGAATATATATATCGTCAAAGCAGAAGGAAAGAGAAAGCAAGGTGTGGAATATCAAATAGATGAACACACAATATTAGGGTGTTTGTGCATTATTTACGTTTTTATGTTCAAAAACCCCGACCTCACAAACAGACGCAATACCCATCCCCTAATTCTCTTCTTCATGACGAGCAGAAAACTCGTATCCGTGCGAAACGAACACGCTTGCGGTGTAGTCGCGTGTATGCGTGCGCGCCTGGTTGCTGACGGTAACACGGAAATAATAATTCCGGGGAAAAAAAGAATAATAACAGAGGTGGAACGGGGGAGAGGGGAGTTAAGAAGTCGAACAAAAAATGATGGAACGTTGCACACCGCACACCAAACACATGCAAGCACGCTTGCAATGCTATTATATATATACGCGAACACGCCGTGCTCACATTCGTGCGGGCCTTCGCAATGCCTTGATTCACCCCGTTCAAACCTTCATCATTTACACCCCCCACCATCATCTCTCCCACTCCGCATTTCAACGCGAGGAAGAGGAGAATGAAGACTTCCCGCTACGGAAACGAGAGACAGTCGCGTTCGTTCTCCCCTCCTCCTACTCGACCCCGCTCCCCGTTTTACCCCTCCCCCTCACCGCCCGACCCACAAACCAACCCCCTAAAGGAGATGGAAGAAAGGATAATCCAAAAAGAGTCGAACATCACGCACGGCAGGGACCCTGAAGGGGCCTTCTCCACTCGCTCCATTCCGGGGAGAGGGAGGAGAAAAACCCTCGAAACCCCTTTCATGCAAACGGCGCGGGGGTGTCATTTTTTTAAAGGGTTATATGGAGTACTTCTGTCTCTCCCTCTCTCGATCCCCCCCTACCCACCCCCCACCGCCAAGGATCACCAAACCCCACACTTCCCTCCTGTCCCCCTGATTTTAAACAGCGTGTGTCGTGACTAACGAACGCTCTCCTGAGACGATTGAATGAGAGGGAGAACGCCACTTGTTCTCCTTTGAAAAGGGATGACGGGAGGGCGAAGGGGTGTGCCCGTGGAGATCCTGAATTCATTATGACAATTGGCCCTGACGTCACACCCGTGGTGGAATCGCGCGTCGGTCGCCGGGTTGAGGAGAAAATGCGGAATGGGTATTAAGTTTCAATTCTACAATATCCTTGGAAAGAAATCTATGCGTCGCCGTGGCGACAAAGAATTGAAAGAAGAGCACAGGAACAGCGGGGGTCGAATAATCAATTAAATTTATTCACGGCGATACATTGAGATTCAAAACTGAAGAAAGACGAGATAAGAAAGAATAAAATGCGAGCCAAGATGTGGAATGAGGAATTGGAGGGTAACTTGTATCTTATCTATGAAAAGGGCCTCCAAAGGTGGGAGCTTCAGCGAGATTTTTCCCTAGTCATAATGGAGAACATATTTTTATCTTTTTATTTTACCTGCAGTTAGAAGAATGAAGTAAACATTTTAATATTTAAGGCGCAAAGATAAAGTTTTATAAAACTAAAATTATAAATTACCACTGGAATACATCTATACGTCATTTTCTTGACTCATTTTATCACGCCGTACTCAGAAAATGCCTTCACAACAGTGGATTTACTTGAGTTTCTGTAAAAATTACTGAGTTAATAATTAACTTTTAAAAACAGGCAAGAAAGGATGCAAACCACACACTTTTCAATATCCAATATGCGGTACAACGACCTCATTTATGAAGAAATAAGTCTAGGTATGGGGCGCATCATATCCCTTGGAAAACGGCTTCTATTTCTTAGCCAGAAGTAGTTCAGTAAAAACTGATATTTTGGTATCATTGGATATGTGAGGTATTTTTCTTTAAATGCCAATTCACAGATTCACAGATTTCTATGAGAAATTATGTCCAGCATAATCTCTGCTACAGACCACTTCTTCGGTTTGTCTCGACTGTGGAAGTGTAGGTGAACCTCTCGCAAAGTATACAGTTTCCACGGTCCTCCGCCAATGAATGGCGGACAGCGAGAGCAAAGTTAGCCCCAACCATCGCTCAACAAATTGGTTCAACGTCATTTAACAAGCTTCGTTGGCGACTACCAATTGTGATTTAAGCACTAACATATCATTGTGATCGCCCAAATGCTTGCATACCCTGCTTCTCTCATCCTCAACTCTGCAATCAATGTAGAACCTCAGCGTCTGGTGTATTTCTTACACACGTTCTTCGATCCCTACTTTTGATACTCCCGGATATTTCACATCCAGCATTCCTATCCTCATTAATGGATAACCTCTCCATTCAATAATTCTGCCTTCATTCCAGTTCCTTTCCACCCATATCCTTTCCTTCATCTCCCCAAACAACTCACATACTTATCTCCGATTCTCCTCCAAGCCATCGCCTTCAATCCGTGGTTGTCATTTTTCCTTTCCGCCTTTCGGCACTCCATAGTTGCAGTTCACATTCCAAACGGTTTATTCCTCACGAAACGCAAACAATTCAATGATACAGTAGAACACCTTTAGAGTCCCGCTCTGGTAGTTTTCTCCAACGCGTCTGCCCACAAATTACAGTGTGTCTCATGACCAGCATTAGCCATTTAAACTCGTCAAGTTAACGGATCCTGACTGTTCTTCCCTAAACGACCGGAATGCCGGAATGCGGACAGCCATCTGGGATCTATCATTCAATTTTGTTCCTTACAAATCCAACATCAATAAGTGAGGTGTATTCACTTTGAACTTGTCTAATTGATACTTCTCTCTGTTGCTTTCTATTTTCATAAAGGTCTTCAAAAAACTCCTTTCGCTGATGTCATCTGTTTATTTAATGATTAGTGCCCAACTTTTGCACCTATTTTCAAATCCTCAATTCTTTTAGACTCTTGCTTCCAACGTGACCATGTCTTTGAGACATCGAGCGCAACAACGCTATGCGCCTTGTGCCTCGTGCACGAATATGGCTTGAATAGACATGAATGCACTGCCGCTGACTAGCTAACAATGAGACATCATTCAATCAAGGGATTCGACCGGAAGTGCAGTTGGTCAGTTGATTTAATCCATAATGCTAGTTTTTTAATCTTTCACGTAGCAATAGCATCACATTTCGCATTATTACTGCATGACTATAGTATCTCACTCATGTTATTACAAAACAAATAAATACAAATAATTTATGTAGCACTGGTAGCATGCATGTTGGTGAAATTTCCCCTTGTGACCAGTTTTTGAAGGTTCGTGTAAATTAGAAATTTTCGGGTTCTCCCCGCGTTGTTGCACTTCAGTGGACGACCGCTTTGGTGGCAGGCGAGTTGTTCTCTTGTAGATTCTAATTTACAAGCAAACTGGGGAAGTTTTCGTAACAATTTTGAAGGTTCTTGCTCATGCCACAATAAATTAACACTATTACCACAATGAAAACTGATCTCCTCTTAACCCTTTGAGTGCGGCATGACGTGATATCACGTCATCAGCACCAGAATAAAAAAACCATGACGTGATATCACGTCATACGTGATATCACGTCATGACGTGACATAGGTCATCACGTCACATGACGTGATATCACGTCATACCGCACTCAAATGGTTAATACACTCCCATAGTACATGTTACCATTTCACTTCCAAAAAATTTACATCTTTACACGGCTGGTGACCTACCACACGGCCATGCGTCGGCTCGCGGGGTAGTATGTAGATGTAGATTCAGTCATACTTACATGAGCTTCACTTTGGTATGAATGCATGTTGGTAATGACTTAAACCCTGCCATGCACCTTTGATATGCCTGGCATTGTAGCTATTATGCAGATGTAGAAACACTATACGAATGAATGTTTTCCGGTAGTGCTTCCTTTTCGTTATCCAAACCACTGTCGTTCCCAACCCCCCGTCCACCCACCCCTTGAATTGGCATTGGTAAAGGGAATCCCCTTCCCCGACCTCGTTACTTCCGCCTCACTCGAGATGGCAATTGCCATCCATACCCCCCTCCTCTCCCCCCTCCCCCCACCCGTCACACTCAACCCGAACAACAACTCCGCCAAGCCCTCTCGTGGGCGCCTCGCGAATGAAACGAGGGGGGTGAGGGGGAGAACGAGAGCGTGTCGCGTGTCACTCCGCCCCCTCCCCCCCGTTCTTCATCCGAACCACCCCCGTCCTCCTTCCCCTTCCTCCCTCCACCCCACATATCCCCAGATAACCCAAACCTCGCACACCTCTTACCGCTCCACGTTTCTTCCCTCTTTTGAGAAAGCGGGAGCGCGGACCGTGATTGGCGCACGCTCCCACACATGGCAATGAGCGAGAAGAAATGAAATGAGAGCACGGACGACGACGGAGACCATTTTATTATAAAGACCACGACCTCGTGAAGATGACGTCGAACGTCGAAACCCGGGTCGTAGAAACAAAAAATACGTGGAACAACAAAGTTAAGTGTTATCAATACAATGTTAACAGATTCTACCAAGTTACGCCTGATTCTAACAATTATATTTTACATTTTTTATTTAAGCCATAAAGTAATAAATCTTCCGTGCAGCGATGAAATTACTCAGGGATACTACAGAATCTAGTGCTTAAACATCTCTGACTTTTCCACGCTTTCCAGATGAGTGGAAACATTTTCCCGGATATTTCAAAAAATTAATAATATTTGTAAAATACCAAAGCAGGCAGTAATTCACAGTGCCCCTTACGCTGCTTACTTTCTCAGAGGATAGATTGTAAAGCGAAACTTTAAGGAAACACCACCAGAAGATGAGAAAATCTTGTTTTCAATCCGACAGTGACTGAAACCACAGGAACGCAGTTATGCTAATAAGTTTTTCAACTACACAGGTAACCATTGTTCCCACTTGATACAAAATCACCGTAAAACGTCAATTAGAAAATTTGAAGAGACTGAAAAATCGTAATGTAAATCACGGGATCTGTAGAACATCGAGGAAAAGATGAAAATTTGTAAACATTCCAGGTTCTTCTTTCAAATACCCTTTTCTCCAAAACATTTTCGGGATTTCCATGACCATCTCATTATTTGCTCACTTTTTCCAGCTCTCCCGGTTTTCAGACCCGTAGCAACCCTGATTAGTACATATGTCTCCACGGACTGCTCGTACAGGTATCTACAAAGAAAAGGGTGCACTCAGCTCCATCTCCAGCGAGACCTCATGGCTCATAAAACGACAGCAGTGTTAAAGGGAAAGTAGAGCGTTAAGTGGTTGTGATGTTTTCTTATTTTTGAGAGAGAAGTAAGTTAAATGATATCTCACTAAATGTATCGTGAGATGGATTTGGTATCGGTGTCACTCATTCCAGAAATTCTGAAAACTTACATATGGCATCTTTGAAGTATGACTTATGTACCGAGAAGAAAGAGATCTATTTACAGGCTAGTTTGACTGTAGTCCAGTCTTTATAATGGCGGTTTTAACTTGGAATCAAAAGTTTATTGCTCAGACCACACCAAACTGCAAGTGTGTTCCATTAGAGTAGAAATTATCTGTCCGTGTATACTATCTCATTCCAGAATGCAAATAAGAGAAAGAAGAAGATAATGATGCTGCAATTTGAAATGGAAGTGGCAGAGTAGGCAATAAAGCCAGGCTCATGGCACTCTGGATCAACGTCTACATACTACCCTGCGAGCCACAGTATGGGCGTGTAGCAGGGGGTGTCAGGACGCCACCCTAGTGTAGAGGTGAAGAATAAGGTTTTAGGGAGGTAAAAATGTAAAGTGCATTATGGGAGCGTTATAAGCGGAGCTCAGTTTTTATACAATGGCACTTATTGAGCATGGAAAAGAAGAATTTTTGTACCTACCTATTTGACAACGTATCTCTCTCATTTTATCGCTTTTGTCGGAGCTGGAGATGTAGTGCGAGGTCAAAATGATATTCTATGTGTCACACTGAAACACACCTGTTCTGAATTTCTCAACCAATCTTAGCATAGCGTGTAACCTCCGAGTAACTTCAAAATTAATCCCTCTAAAGGCTGTGAAACACTTAATGCTGAATAGCAGCAGTTGCAGAGTTAAGTTCAAGGTATTTCTGAGACCGTAGTTAAAAGGACAGCAATAAACTGGGACGAAAATTAAATTGTCATTCCGAAATGTTAGAGTAAATGGGCTTCAAGGTATGCAGAAAAAAATAATTGCAAAATATATAGATTGCTCTTAAAATGAAACCGATGCATGCATCTTAAAGCATATACATAGTAATGAAAAATGATCGTATAAGAGAGATAAAGAGGGAGAGAGGGAAATGAGGTGGCGGGGAAGAGTGTGGAATGCAGATCGCCGTTGCCTCCCTCTGATCACTCTCTTCGCGGAAGAGCACCATGTCCCGCTTCCGATGCCTAGTGATTTTGGAATTTATCCATTACCGAAAAAAAGCACAAAATTTGTATTATTCCACCCGATTTTAGTAAGGCCCCGCAACTGGTTTCAACATACAAATGTCATTTTTAAGGGACATTAGGATTGAACGAATAGCATTAGGGCTCCCTTTAATAGTGCATCATTAATTCCCAAAACTGTGCTCGATTAAGCCTCTCCCTCTCTGTGCCCCCCCACCACTCGTCCAATTCCTCTTCAGCCTTACTTTGCACAGTATTTAAGGTAGTTCGAGCGAAATATCATTTTACCTAGAAATCAATGAATTTGGTCTCATTTTAAAGGACAATATCTCACCCTTCTAATGACACCAAAAATTCAACACCGTATCTCATTATTTTCGGAGATATTTGACGAAAGATACCAGCCCATTTACATGGAAAATGGTACGTGTAATTACTCCAGAGAGGTTCTATTTAAAAAATGAGGAATTTCTAACGCTAACATGTCGTTAAAAAACTAACAGCGTGTAGTTTTTATATTTTCTCAGCAATTGACAATTTTTGACAATTAATCATATTGTCACAGCATTAGGTTCTTAGGTAACACAAATAACCTTCCGTTTTGATGGACTTCCAGACGCACCGCGCGAAAAAAATGATTCAAGTTAAAGACTTATTTAGATATTTTTATTTAATTACTTGCTATTTCTATCATATGAAACTATATCATTGCACCATTAATAACTAAATATTAAATTCATGTGTCCTACAGCTGGTGAAATTAAAACGTATAATTTGAAATATGGTCTCTATTACGACTAGGGAACTATCTCGCTCGGACTACCTTAAGGCTGCACTGTGTGGTGTGTTGGCATTCTTAACTCCCCTCGAGAATGATGAATTAGCGTTGAATCCACATGGAAATATAAATAAATTTCAAATAGAATATTAACAACTTGTGTTTTTATTCGGTTACAGTAAGAATTCTTGCTAAATGCATCAGAATATTAGGATTCTAAATCAAAAGTATATCAATCAAAAATCATCGAAATAAGGTGAGAGATGGAGAGTGAGAAAGATTGAAATTGGGTAATGAGGGGAAGGAGCAAAGTTGAAAGTGTAGGGAGACGAAGAAGAGCGGATGTAACGGATCGTGTTCCGCGCCCTCATCACTTCGCGAAAGTTCGCTGCGGCCCATCAAGAGGATCGGTGGATTGCACCTGCGACACCCAAACCATTTGGGACCGAGTCATAATCAAAAAACCCTCACAACTTCAAACATCGATCCCCGAGGCTTCGGCGCTGCACTGCCAACATGTTACTTTGACAGAAAAGCATTGGAAATTATTCCCCAATCTCAAATTCACATCACCAAGTGAAAAAGCGTAATTGAAGATTTTAAATGTCTAATAATGCATGCTATTTTCTTATTTTTTAGCATATTAGTTGGCATTAAAATAGACAATGAGTCACTTCTCATCAGTATGAAAGCATTTGGTTTGTTTAAACCATTGACATTAAGACAGAGAATTGATCACTAGTTACGAAACTTATCAAACGAGTGACAAAAGATCCTGTTTACTTCTGCTAGCAGCCAAAAATCGTCGACCGAGAGATGCTATATAATTTGTAATGTTTTTAGGAGTTAATACGCGTTTACGTTGTTTGTTTTTTGTTTGCAACTACTGTGCAACATATAGCGAGGATAGTAGCAACATATTAGAGACAGAAAATATGCCTAATAAATAAAAAGGCCTTTGAGCTCCACTACTAGGTACAGCTATGAATGCTCATAAAATATTGATGCTCAGTTGAAAAGTTATCATCAAAGCAAAAAAAGCGACGATACGGATGAAGAGAAAATTAAATTTCAGTGTTTTAAGTGTTCAACGTAGAGACGTTTGGCGTATTTTGTCGAACTGAGCACCCATTGCTCTTTAACCCAACCAATGTACAAATCGACAAGGCAATCGCGGGAATTCAATCCATCGACATGACCGCGAGTGACTCCTACAAAGATCAGTTAGGTACTCTTAGACCCTACTGCAACTCTTATTTATTGCGACACTTATTTTGTGTTTTCTGAATTGGTGTCCCTCACATCAAAGCAGCATCGTCGATTGTTCACAACGTGTGGTGACACTCTCTTATCACCAAAAGCATTGTGGTCAACTATTAAAAGAATTACTACACAAATTTAACGTTGTGCCCCATGTCGAGTTTGTCAGAATGCATTTAATAATATTTGTAATCGTCACGTCACCAGATTCGAATTTCAGATGAAACTGAGTAGTCACAACTCCTCTAGGTCATTTCCTTCGCCCGATCGTTAACGGACTTAATGTGAAATAAATATAAATGAGAAGAAAAGGACGGAGAGAGTGAAAGTCATTTGGTAATCCATACAGCTAAAAACCAGGAGTTGTAATGATATCTATAACTTCTCAGTACCGGTGGTACGAAAAGATATACTGCGAGATGATATTGAACCAGGAACTATTAAAGCAGCATAAAACAGAAGGTTGAAAGCAACAGGAGAACATTATTGGTTGTGGGTGAATGATGAATATTTAGAAGATAAAGATGATCACAAAAACGGAAATACTGCCTCACAATTACTAATCGTGCTCCTGAAAAGACATTACTCTTTTAGTTGACCTAGAGGAAGAGGAAGGACATCATGATCAGAAGAAACTTGAGAGCACCGCTCTACAGGGATAACAAAAGCATACAGTGCGTTTCAGTTCTTAAGCTTGAGAGCTTTATTTCTTATCTCCTTTGAGGCAAGAATTGAGGCCCTTTGAAATCAGAATTTACATATTAAAATGCATATAGTGCGTGACATCATTCACGCTATAAAGATTGCAAAGACTGACATTAAGACTAACATTACGGTTCGTAAATCACAACCGCTGATTACGTGCTATTCCTAAAGAAACCCTGGCCTCGTGGCCAGACCCATTTATACATGAGATAACACTACGTAACATAAATCGTTTATTTCTTGCCGTTTATTGCATAGGTAAATAATGGTTTCTTTAGACCAAAATAAGGAGCTTTAACCGAAGAACAAGCTTTAACTCACCGAATGAAAAGAAGGTATAAGGGATTATGGGACCGTGATATCCATATATGGGACTATGTATGGGAGCGTATAGTACAGAGCAGAGGGGTCAGAATAACACGAGAGAAAAATCCTTTGTGATCCAAATTTGAAAATTAAACTATCTTTGCAAGAAATTTCAGCGTTCTACATTGTTTCTCTATTAATTACTCTCAGATTACCATGTGCTTGATTTTTTTATATGACCCTTGTTGCATTAAATTAGCTTGTAATGTCATCAGCCTTCAGGACAATAAAAAAAACTAATATCTCATCCACAGCATTGATGACGCATAAAAACTACTTTCATATTCATAAATTGATACACCAAATTATATCCATAAACAATAGAAAATGACAGAAACAAAAGCATGATAAATTATTGGTGGGCAATGTAATCTATTTGGAAAAAGGAGGGAGGGAAGTAAGTGAACGCCACTTTGGCCTCGTCATAATCCTCGCATCCAAACTAATCCCGTGAGTGAGCGAGGGAGGCGTGGGCGAGAAATAGTGATAGGGTGTGTCGGGCTCAGGAGGCAGCAAGGGGGAGGAAGGCAGGGGACCCGTGTTTCCGGATGTTGCTCCGGGTCGGGGGGTGGGTGGCGGGTGGAGAGAGTTGCGGGGGTTGTCTGCTTTTCGTGGGGGGACGGGGTGAAGTGAGGCGGCGGTGGCGGTTTGAATTGGGGCACGGATACCCCTCTGGGGGCCAGAGATGATTGGCTCATTAACAGAGAACCCTGGCAGTGATCCCGAAGAGAGAGGGAGGGCCTCCGTCCATCCCTTCAGCCACATCCTCTGGACCCGCACGCCCTCTCCAGGGGGGGGGGGAAAGGGCGAGGATCTAAGGGGGGGCACTCACATATACGGAAAGAGCGGAGGTTGGCCCGAGAGAGAGAGAGAGGGAGGGAGGCCGCACCGAGGGCGGAGGAAACGCAAATCCCGCCCGCCACTCACTCCTCCTATCCTTAATCACATTTCCAAAACTAGAAACGCGAGGAGTGGGGGTGGGGTGGGCGAGGTGTTTCGGAACAGGAGAGCATCGGCCGGGCGCAAGGGGGGGAGGGGGTGCGGACAGGTCTCGCATGCACCCGTGTCTATGGAAGCATCTCCTCCGCGTGGTTTCTCCTTCAAAGGATTCCACGCCGTCGGGTAACCGTTGCAACCGATGGATTTTAAAAAGTCCAACGCGAAGTCTGCGGAGGCTTGGAAATAATATCTGAGTCGGTAGAGACGCGCTTGAGCATGAAGCTCAGAGCGACATAGGGAATATTATCATGACGCCTCATTACATCTCTAGGTCTGGCAGATGCAATAAAATAAGAGAGATACACTGCCGAACAGATAGGTGCAAATACTTGTATTTTCCATGAATAACAGGCAACCACAATAAAAATTAAGCTCCACTAAATACACTCCTATAATACATGTCACAATTTCATCTCCAAAAAAAACTTACAACTTTACACGGCTGGTGACCTAACACCCCCTACCACACGCCCATGCAGCGGCTCGCGGGGTATTGTGTAGACGTAGATGAAAACTGTGATGCCTCAAAACTTTACGGTTCAATAGTTTCTCTTTGTTACCATCAGTTCGTTCTATTCCGATATTTAATAGACACTAATAGCGGAACAGTGTAAGGCAAGACTGAACATCTGCATCGCATTATGACATTTTCCAGTCAAAAAATACCCTTTTGGTTATGAATACGCTACTTAAGTCTCTTCAATAAAGAGTATAAGGAGTATGGGTTAAGAAAATAATAGACTATTCTCCGTGCCTAATGTATGGAGACTCAAATTTTAACGGCTAAGAAAACTAAACAATTGGAATATTTTAATAAAACTGGTACCATTAATTTTTTTTTAATTTAAAATGTATTGAATTATGTTGTTGGACATTTTTGTGCGATTTACTTCCCTATTTATACTGGTGCATGAACGAAAAAGTTTCGGTTCTAGCAGCCATTCCTAAAAAACTTCAAATTTAAATATTTTCCGATTTTAGACGCGGCAGACAATCTTCACCGTAATTAGAAAAAAATGATCTTGCACTTGATATGGAACAACTTGTTCCAAGCAATGGTTGTTTATATGCGATGGGACTTGACATTATTGTTATCGGCTAATAATGCGTATTTCAGAACGTGGATGGATTAGGATTCCCATAATTCTCTGTTGCACGAGAAAATGTCTCCTTGGGCTGGGATTGCTCAGGTGAGTTTGAAAATTTCATACTTGGGAGTAAGTTGCGAGCCACTGGGGTTAAGGTAAAATAAAAGATTTAAAGTACAAGGAGTGACGTAATCTGGGTGATTGGGAAAGTATTGGAGGCATTATTTGCAGCGATGTTCAAGAAAAATGAGGATTTTTTTGTAAGAATGTTTCAAGGTACCCGCAATTTCACTCTACTGAGCAAATATCATTTGAGAATTAATAAACACAAAATTGACATTATTGCAAACATGAATGGTTGTATCTTGATAGGAGTAGGTTAATAATAATCAGTAGATCAAAGCAAAAAAATTGTGTTAATTTATTGAATATATTCCTTTTGGAATCGCTGGCGTTAAAATGCATACATAAAGTCATATTTGCAGCTCCAAACCCCTAATATGATGGCCTAAGCGCATTACATGTTATATGTACTTCAATAAAATTACCCAAAAATGAATAGGGATTCTTAATTACAAAGAAATAGATGGACTAACCCCCGATTTCATCCAAACTGTAATCAGCATATTGATAAGTGATAAGATGTGGACTTTTATATAGCAAGGAATTTGTTGCCATTCAAATTCTATACTAATCGATTCAAGGGGATAATCAGTACCAGCAAGATTGTGTCTAGTTATTGCCATCCTGATCATGGAAGCCAAGCAGATGATTTTTTTGTGAATTTGCTAAACAAAATACGTTCACAGAGCTAATATCTTACCCCGATTCTACTTGTTTTCCCCTTGCTTCAAATTATCCTATCACTTTAAAAATCAGTGCTAAATAAAAAAATTTAAACTAAGCTCTGCTTCCAATGAGTCGTTGCTGGAGATTAACAATTAAGTATCGTTGCATTGGAGGGCATACGTGGAATTTATCAAAATACTAAAACGATAAACGCTTTTAAGGTAGTTTGAGGGAAATATAATTTTGCTTGAAAATCAATAAATTTAGTCTCAGTTTAAAGAAAAATATCTCACCATTCTAACGAAACAAAAAATTCAACCCCTTACCACATAACATTCGAAGATATTTGCCGAAAAATAACAGCCCTTTTACATGGGAAATGGTGCGTGTATGCACTACAGAGAGACCTTATATTAAGTATGAGTTATTTCTAACACTTAGATGTCGTAAAAAAAACTAACAGCGTATAGTTTGAATGTTTTTTCAAGTATACTTGAAAATTAATCATATCGTCACCGCAGTAAGTTCATGTGTATTTCAAAAAACCTTCCGTTTTGAAGGAGTTTCAAACGCACCGCGCGAAAAAAATGAGTCAAGTCAAAGACTTACTTAGTTATTTTCATTAATTACTTACAATTTCTGTCATATAAAATTATACTATTGTGCCATTAATAATGCAATATTGAATTGATGAGTACTACAGCTGGTGAAATTTAAACGTATAATTCGAATATGGTCTCTATTATGACTAAGGAACTATCTCGCTCGGACTACCTTAAGTCCCATGGCAAGCGCAGTTATAAAATAGACCTTTTTCCAAGTGTCACACCTCATATCTAGTGATTTGTAGTTTATCCTTTTAAGTGCGGCATGACGTGATATCACGTCATAGTATTTTTACGCTGGTTCTGATGACGTGCTATCACGTCATGGGTACCGTGAGTGTTCCAGATTTCGCTAGGGGACCTAGTGAAAGTCCGCTAGTGAGGGTTGGAACACTCACGGCACCCTTGACGTGGTATTACATCATCAGTAGCAGCGTAAAGACAACCATGACGTACAAACACTTGATGCCGCACTGAGAACGCATGGAGGAGACGCATCCAACCTGGGTGTCTTGAGCACCAACCTACAACGTCTGGAACACTCTCCTTTCTTCATCCAGCCCGAGTGTCGCTTCCGAGGAGAAGCGGCTCAACAACGGAGACCCCTCCCCTCCCCTCGTTCACCCCTCCAACTCCGTGTCCCTCCCCCTCGCCCCTCCCACGCGACGATCACAACGACACACGACCGCCAATTACGACCCGACTCCCACCCCCACCACCTTAATCGCTCATTCTTATCACTTCCGCCCTCTCGGCCGCCAAAAGGACCCCTAAGAGGAGAGGGGGTGGGGGGGTCCTTTATCGAGGGCCCTTCCCATTCGATCACACTCGAGCGGGTCATCCGTTACCCCTTATGTTCGCCCGACTGTCCGAAAATATCGACATGCACGGGAAGTTTTCTCATCTCTGTATGGAATAAGGAGCAATCTTGACTTCTCCGTGCTTTTTCTCGCATTCTTTTAATTCTCTCGCTTTCATCGAGACTTAAAAAGATTCCATTTTAATTATTTATGATATAATTTTGACTACGTATGGCAGTATATACAGGGGAAAGCTATGGCATAAAATGGAAAGTTTTGGAATCCCAAAAAAACTACTCAAATTAACCAGCTTAAGTAGATATTAAAGGCTCTGAATGTAAGGTTAAAATATAAAATGAATACTCATCTACCTTTGAAATAAAAACTGGAGTTAGGCAGGAAGATATTATACCACCTACACTTCTCAATATAGCTCTTGAGGGAGCACTCAAAGAACTTGAGAAAACAGACTATGGCATAAGAATTAGGAAAGAAGATAATTGTACTTGCTTTTTCTGACGAAGTGGAATTACTAGCAGAGACTAAGGAGGAACTTGAGGAAATGATTAAAATTCTTATTAGAGATACAAAGAGTATTGGATAGAAGATCAATGATAATAAAGCGAAACTTGTTAAATTTGGAAGAGGGAGAATCGAACATAACCAACATAGGATATGACTATGAACAGGTGGATTGTTTCAAATACTTAGGAACCATAGTCAGCTTGCAAAGTGATGAACATATTGAAATTAAGAACAGAATAAACCCTACCAGCATAAGCATGTATGCACTAAACAGCGTATTAAAGTCAAAAATCTTATCTCGCCATCCTAAGCTGAAGATCTACAACACTATAATTAGACCCATCCTCCTTTATGGAGCTGAAACTTGGATTTTTGGTAAAAACACAGAGAAAAAATTAATAACCTTTGAGAACAAAATCCTACGTAATATTTTTGGACCAACTAAAGAAGGCGACACATTGAGGATAAAACACAATAAGGAATTCAGAAGTCTTTTCAAGGAGACAGAGATCGTGGCAAAGCTAAAAGCAGAAGGTTAAGACCACATTATCAAAAGGGAAGAACCAAGCACTCTATACCACACATGGGAAGGAAACCCGACCGCGTGGCAGACCTAAACTGCGGTGGAAAGACTAGGTGAAGAAAGGCATGGCTAAGATAAGAATAACAAATGAGCATGCGAAAGACAGGAGGCAATGGAGGCACCACGTTGGTGAGGTCAACACATGGCCATGGGAGTAAGAGTAAGTAAGTTAATTTTGACCGCCCTTTTCCTTGTCTCGCCATTAGTTTGGCAAGCATTTCTGAGATGACTTCCAATTACTTTAAAATGTCAGATATTTAAATATCAGCTGTGTTCTTGCGGGTGCTACTGGTTTACATTACAATACGTTTTAGCAAAAGAAATAAATACATTAAGACAAATCAATTTTTTGTTTGTCATAGATATTTTTATATTAGTTTTTTAAAATCAAGTGTTTCTCTGGGTTTGACAGGGTTTTCTTAGTTTATTGAATTCAATGTCGTACCTTGTATGTAATTTGTTTCTTAATGAGTTTTGTTCAAATTATTTTGAGTGAATTATGTATATGTGTTAGGGTTTTTTATAAGTGGTGATTCAATGAAGGTATGGAATCGAAGAGATGACTTCAGGGGTGAACATCCACGGGCAATAAGTTATAATTCTGCGATTCTCCGATGAGAAGGAAGAAGATTAGAAGAAGATTCCAGCTGCAGCAGAAGTTATCAGATAGCAGAAGTTATCAGCTGAAGCTCAATAAGAAAACAAAGGTATTAGTTTGCAGCAGGAGAGACGAGGCCAAGACCAATGTTAAACTAGGAAAAGAAAAAAAATTGAAAAGTTGAAGGAGTACTGTTACCTATGAAGCCGAGTAACCAGAGATCGACCAAGCAAGAGAGAAATAATGAATAGAATAGCCAAGCCGAAGAGGGTATTATACCAAAAGAAGAATCTACTTACAGCTGGTACCACAAGCGTGGAAGTAAGGAAACAATTTTTCAGAACTTACATCTGGAGCATGATTCTTTATGGCAGTGAGAAAATGACGATGTCTGCTGAGGATAAAAAAAGGGTGAAAGCATTCGGAATGTGTTGCTGCAGAAGAATGATGAAAATTAAATGTATAGACCGAGTGAGTACTGACTAAGTCCTCAGAAGAGTGGGAGAAAAGAGAAGACGGAACAACTTAATTGGCCACATAATGAGACATGATGACCTGATGAAGACAATTGTCGAGGGACAGGTCAACGGGAAGGATGGCAGAGGAATGACTCATTTGAGCAGGATAGGACAAGTGATGAAAAATATGAAAGAGAAGAATTACGTAAATGTGAAGAGATGAGTTGAGTGGAGGGCTGCGTCAAACCAATCACGTATGTTGACAGATGATGATTGATTAATTTAATCTTTTCTGTAGTTTTTTCACCCGAGACAATATTTTGCAACGAGACATTTGAATGCTTCTATCATCAGCACTCAAAAGTAATTTTATGGTTAGCTTATGTAAAGACATTGCTTTAGTGGCTGAGTACAGCGTGGGTTCTTTGATGTTTTCGTTCTATGCTCTCTAAAATGTTTAAGCACTGAAGAATATTTAAAAATTAATCGAAACTTCAGTGCCAAGGAATGAAATTCAAAAGTATTGATCTAACATCTCAATAATATGCTAACAAGAATAAAACCTAAATTTCTTTAGTTTATCGCTGTTGCAGGAAACTGGTATGAACTAACCTTGGCCGCGGCCATGTGGTTAGCAGCCCGTTTGGTTACCGACGGCCACGAGAAACCGTTAGAGATGCGAGTTCACTTGAAATTGAGGCTAAGACAAGAAGTCTCTGAAGTAAAAGATACGATCGGGGACGAGAGAAAGGAGCCGCGAACGTTTGGAAGTCTTCGATCGTGAAGACCTGAAAATCCCATTTGAAGTGGCACCGCAGTGAGTCCGCTATTTTCCCGGCTGTCAATCTTAGCGTCGAATGAGAAATGGAGTTACCGCCATTCTGTTCTAGATGGCAGGGTGCAAAGGAGCGATTCGTAAGGTGCCGAAACGGCTCCCGCCACCGAAACGACTCCCGCCAACGAAAAGAAGAGACAACGCTCGTGGTTCGGGCGAAAATGGAATCGAGTCATTTTTATTGGATTTATTTTTGGAAAGCCGGCTTCCTTGGAAGCGGTGACGTTTGAGAAAGAATTGCAAGACGTTCCACGCACACGGAAATTTCTAGCGTTCAGAAACCACGGTTACAAATGCTTTTTTCAGGGGCGAATCGCAATGGCGATAACTGAAGTATGTGAAATACGGTCGAGACGATCACGGAAAAAAGACAAAAGAAATAGACCGCAAAAGGTATACACGTACAAAAACGGACATAATAATGTTGCGATAGATCAATTCTATGGAACTCTGGCCTTTGCTAGGTAGAGTAGACTTTGTACTCGTTCTTTAGTGACATGCAATCATAAAATTAACATCCTAACCTGCTTGATATGTCTGACATAATTTCGTCTTTGGGAGGATTTAGTGTCTTGTGGAATTATTTACTTATTTACACCATTTAAATACTAACCAATAGCTAAATCTTCAAGAGTCCTCTGGATTTTAGCGTAGTCGTATACGTAGCACTCTTTTAGATCATGGCTTGACCGGGATTTGTTTTCCTGAATGCTTCTTGGCTTTCGCCCGTTGGCCGGGGTAACGCACGAGGCTCTGATTTGAACTGGGATGATTGCTGCACGCATGGTGCGGAATCACCCAGTGCCACACACCTTAGTAAATATTAATATGGTACCACGTAGTTTTATATCTATATATCAGTCGTACATTTGAATCTGGATGAGTGAGAATTAGATTTGCGAGAAAACTCTCCAAGCGAGACGAATCACCTCGTCCCGTAATTTTCACCCCTGAACACCTCTTAAATAAGTGAGAGTGTGAACAACCTGTATGAGCGATAATCGTTACTTCCCGTTCGAGTCTATAAGAGAGAAAACGCTTTGCCTCACACCTCTTAAGACGAGAGTGTCCCGATGGAAATGTAGCACGATTTTGCATATCTTGACAGGTCAAACAATCACACTGTAGCACAGCACATTAAGAACAAAGACTAGTTAGTCAGTTGGTGTCGATTGCTAGATTGTCATGTTCTCAGGATGTCGAAGCAAAAAATGAAAGTATTTTCGTCCAGTGACAAACTTATAAACGTGAGAGCGTTATATAGCGAGAAGAATGCTTTTATACCGTGGAGATTACACATACAAAATATATGTGGCGCAGCATTAAAGAAACTAGGTTTTGTTAAGCGTGTAATAGGAAGGTCCTCAGATGAAAAAGTCAAAGAGAGCTGCTACTTTGTTCTGGTTAAGCCACACCCCAAATACGCCGCGAGCATTTTGGATCCTGATCATAAAGATTTAATCAAAAATATTAATAAAATACAAAGGAAAGCAGCGCGCTTAGTTAATAACTGCTACGAGCGTATACATAGCGTCTCTTAACATTTAGAGGCATTAAGGTGGGAGCCCCTAGAGACTCGGAGGCTGCACGCTAGTCTTAGGTTACTTGATAAATTCAGAATTGATATTTTTTTAGAGCGACACAGATAATATAATCATGACTCCTCACTACATCTCTAGGTCTGACAGATGCGATAAAATAAGAGAGACACACTACCGAACAGATAGGTACAAAAACTTGTTCTTTCCGCGAATAATAAGCGACCACGATAAAAATTAAGCTCCACTAAATACACTCCTATAATTCCTGTCACAATTTCATCTCCAAAAAAAACTTACACCTTTACACGGCTGGTAATCTAACACCCCGTGCCACACGCCCATGCGGCGGCTCGCGGGGTATTGTGTAGATGTAGATGTAGAAGTAGCAAAGGGAGGTCGTCGGTGGGATTTTTCTGACATTATATGGTTTTGAATAGCATTTGAGGAGCATTCAGTTCATAAATATTTGCTTTTGACTAAATCTTTTATATCCAAGTCTGTATCTTATCCATTAACTATTTCCTTATGTAACGATCACTAATTGATGTCGTGAGAGGTTTATATAAACGCGTCGAATGTAAATATTCTTAGAGCATTCGTTACAAGCAAAAACATTACTTGGTCAAACATCGTGCTCAACGTCATTAGGTCGTTGGATATCACAGCCAAAGGCCGTAGCTGGCAATAGGTTTTAACAAGACTCATAAAGTTTGTAGATTGACATTATATCTGATGCCCTAGCTTCAAAGAATACTATGTACGCCGTTTATTCTGACTGCCTCAGCATGAGTATTTTTCGGACATTTTCCATGTAAAGAATGATGAGTTAATGATGCTGAGATAAAAAATTTCGATTCAAGATTTCAAAAGGATTCAAAATCGTCGTCAGCCAGTTTATTTCACTGCGTAATGCTCTGTGGGGTAAACGTCGAATAACACGTTCGCCAAAAACTTTTTCTTATTACTTCGGGAGCAAAGATTTATTTTCTAATTATTTTTGGAGCAAAGGTAAAGAGCAAAGACCTCTCAATAATTCAAAAGAAAGAGAAAAAGCGGCGGCGCCATGAATGACATAACGCTCCACTGAATTACTTCAACAACCACCATTTTAAGACTCTCCTTTCTCACCTCCGGATAAATCTTAACTGCACCACTGCTTCAAGCCATTAAAATTATAGCGTGTTTAAATTGACAAGAAAACTGTGACCATTGTACAGTGAAAATCATATTAAAGTCCGTCAGCTGATTATGACAGTCTAATATAGAACATGATTTGTGAGCCTACCTCTTCACCTCCAAAAAAGGAATTTCTCCTGCCATTGAATTTTCTACATACAATTAATTTCAGTTTCAGCTGCTCGCACAGCGCATTTGACAACCATGCAGAATAATAAGATGAATTATTTAGAAAAACTTTGAAAAAATGCGGACGAAATAAAACTTGTCGAAGATTGAAAAATTAGATTGGTGCCAATCGCGAACGCAAAAAAGGAGTAGAGTTGCGCTTGATTGCCAATAATTATTATTGGAAAAACAATAACTTACCAAAAAAGCCTCAGCACTTCCTGAGAACAAGAGCGATCAATACCAGGGCTTACCTGAAAAGAAAATGAAGAATATGTTGATTTCTAACTCAATCAAAATATTCACATAAGTAATTCATAGGACTAGACAAGAAACCATCAACGGAGCTCAACATTTAGGTCTTCAGCAATGGAACAATTAATTGAAATAGTTGAAAATAAAGAAAATATTGAATGATAGAATGAAAGACGTCAACAACGCAAAAATAATATCATGGAATCTAAGCCTCGATACAAATGAATTTTGACTGAAATCGTTAGAGCTTTTGCTGCCGGACTGGGATATAAAAAGAAAACAAGGAACATGACTAACGCGTAATTAGTGCGTTGAAAATTTGCCAACAAGGCTTTGGTTGCGGACAATATCACTAAGTCATACTCACGTCAACGAAATAAAATTTGTATTTCCGATCTAGAGCTCAAGAGTACAATATGATGCGATGTCTGAAGCACTGAAGATCACATTTACACTCACATTCAGCGCATTTTTTATCTCAGGATCAGCTCCGCCGTTTCCACGTGAGCGAAATTCCACAGAGAAAAAAACATCCGCCTTGACCGGAACTCGAACCCGGATCCCTCGATTTCCGTTTCCCTTGATTTTTTCTCTGTGGAATTTCGCACAATTGTGCATTGCGGGTGACCCCGTAAAAGTGCAAATCCGTGGCTAGTTCCAGATGGCTTTAAATCTGTCGCATAGAGTGAACGCCTCTCTGCGTTCAAAGTACGATCTTTCCTCGTGGGCTGTGGAACTAATTGCTCAGTAGCGACTGGTTGTTGCATTGTGTGTCCGGCAGTAGAGAACACCTGGTCCCGTAAAGGTCGCTAAAATCCACAGGGAAAGAGGAAGCCTTGGTAGCTTAACTGGCTAAATAACTCGGGCGGAAATCGAGGGATCCGGGTTCGAATCCCGGTCAAAGCGGATGATTTTTTCTCTGTGGAATTTCGCACAATTGTGCATTTCGGGTGACTCCGTAAAAGTGCAACTCCGTGCCTAGTCCCGGATAGCTTAAAATCTGTTTCCACGAGAGGACGCAAACCACTTTTCATCAGGCAGTTCTCTAAATGGAAGTATCAATGGAGTAACTTTGACACAGTTTTACAGTCAGTCGAATAAGACGTTTGAGTTCTTCTCTCCCACCTTTCCCGCATCCAAAGCGCCAATTGTTACACTCATTTTGACCTTCACCTCTCCTGCACAACAATGGTGCTAAGAAGGCGGGAACAGTAGTTATTATCTCTCGATAGATGTGACACACCTTCTTCGGTGGGCTCTCTGTGCCTCGAGTGCAGAATACCCACGTCGTCATTTCTTTTCATCGCGAAAAGTTCGAATAGCGCAGAGAACTAATGGAATCCGAACGATAGCATTCATTGATCGCACTCCATTTTCCGCCATTAGACGTCGTTCGTCGCTGAAGTTCACGCTTCCAGTTCCCCTGAAGACGCGACGGCCCCTATTTCCCATCGCCCTCGTGAGCATCGACCAGGAAACGTTTCTTCCATCCACGTTCCACTCCGTCCGTCTCAAGTTTTGAGACATATCTGTCGCCAAATGTCCATCCGCACGGCCTCCAACAGTAGAACTTGCTGCCTTAATAACATGACTTTAAATTTCATTTCACTGGAGAAATAAAAGGTTGAACTGCACGGGAAGAATGCGGCTCAGGCTCAATCTGAAATTTAATATGAAAAATTCAGAATACTGATATTTTGGGCGCTGTAAAAGTCGGACGAAACCTCTTCCGCAGGTGTCCACACGTATCTATTTTACGACTCTGTTTTTCTACTTAAACCAAAACTACTTGCGCTGGACGCATGGAATAAGGATTATTACATTTAACAATGATACTCAAACGATATCGTACTGTCTACCAAATTTATTTCAAACTCTTACAACACGTGTTTCGACTGCCTAGCTGGTGCGGGTAAGGGAAGGTGGTAGACAGTACGATATCGTTTGAGTATCATTGTTAAATATGCTGTTCTACAATATCTCGCCGGAGAAAGTGGAGTTTATTACATTTAGTTTAAGTGTTGTTCCTTTTCCGAGTTATACCGACCGCGGTCGAAACTTATTTTGTCGAAAATCAAGTGATCGCCATTACGTGTGCGATGTTCATTTCGT
The DNA here is from genome assembly GCA_963169105.1 of Ceriagrion tenellum. Taxonomy (NCBI): domain Eukaryota; kingdom Metazoa; phylum Arthropoda; class Insecta; order Odonata; family Coenagrionidae; genus Ceriagrion; species Ceriagrion tenellum. Next base: position 122,765,741 of record OY720643.1, read on the forward strand.
AAACAATTTTGCATTTGCATACGAATGGAATTCCAACAACTTCTTGCAGTAAAATTTTATTTTTACATTATGCGTATTAATTATTACGCCATTGTGAATACCCTCATGAATCCAGCAATTTATTTACGCATCATTAATGGCGTGAGTGTAAGCAAACTTGCAGCATCTGAGATCGTGCCCCATAATGGATCGACGACAAGGGCGTTCGATATCAATTGCATTCATACTTAGATACACGTCTGGTGAAAGAGTCCGCCACTAATGAGCTGATTTTGGCGAATTCTCCATGCAAAAGCATGACATAGGTTGTTCAACATTTCTGATGATTAAGCCTGAATCACATGATAATTGACCTCGTACAAGTCCGAGGATGCTAGCGAGAACTTGATTTCTAGTACAAAACCTAGCATGCTTGAAACCTTCCTAGGAGCTGTCACACGATACTTGAACTTGCACAATATCTGTTTATATGTGTAAATGATGACGGCATCCGCAATATCTTTTAAGGCCATTGCCCTTACGGCCTTATTATGGTATGTAGGTGATTTGGTATTATGAAGACACCAGTGCCAACCATAATTATCGATTAAAATCTCAATTGCCTCAGGTACCCAAGTCATTGTGTCTTGTTGTGAGGTTTGAGTTGTTTACTTGATCGCGGGAAATTGTAATTGTTACGAGGGAATATGGAGGAGCTGACATAAAAAATTAACGACCGCATTGCAAAGAGCAAAGGTGATTGGTCGGCGGCTACTAGGTCCTACTGGGAGCAAGTATCAAACTAGTACCGCACCAATTACGAAAACAAGGATACCAGCTAGTATGCTAGCGATCATGCAGGATTTCCAGTATGCTTGATCTGTATCACACGATACTTGACCTTACACAAGTCCTAGTATGCTAGCTAGCATCCTCGGAGTTGTACAAGGTCAAGTGTCGTGTGATTCAGGCTTTAGACAATGCGTTTGTATTCGAAATGATGACTTCGCATGTTTGCAGATTTCCATGGTCATGCTCTAGCAGTAAATGCTCAATAAGCAAATTTATCGCAGCACTGCGGTGATAATGGTTGCGAGGGGCCCATATCGATAAAGCTACGGATATATCGAATCGCAGAACGCTGGATCGGCTCAAATAGCGACAGATATCAAGGCATCTTTTACGGCGCGACGCACATCGGCCGGACGTCCACTCGAAAGGGGAAGAACACAGAGGCGCTCTCAACATGCTATCACCTCTTCTACCGGGGATCTCTCTGCTTACCTTTCCATTCCCCTTCTCATCCCCAATCCCAGCCACTTCCAGGGCCGGACACCAAATGGATCGATTGTTGCGGCCGCAGCGGACGCGTGTTCGTCCACCAGGGGCCCTGCCACCCCTCCTACTCTTGCGGTCCACGGCCAAAGCGCCGCGGCAAACCACGCCACACTGTCCGCCCTCCGCAGATCCTCCTTCCCCTATCCCACTCCCCCTCACCCGCTCCCATCCCCTCTTCCTCTTTGGCGGTCAAAATTGACAGACGAACCCAAGCGTCACTCGAATGCTCTCATCTAGTCCACCTTCTCCGTTTCGGTCAAACTCAATTTTCATCCATTCCCCGCAGCGCCTTCACTTGTTCCTCAACGATTCCTGGACGACGATCTAACACTCAACCCCCGCCACATACCCTTGAGGATGTTCGCAGGGCAATACGGCGCGTGGGAATGCGCATCTCGTGAGCAAGGTTTCTTCGAATCATCCTGACTTTTTTAAACTGCCTCCTCATGGACGATAATAGTGGTCGCTTTCCAGGGCAAATCAAAAGTTAAGGTAGTCCGAGCGAGATAGTTCCCTAGTCATAATAGAGACCATATTCGAATTATACGTCTTAATTTCACCAGCTGTAGGACACATCAATTAAATATTGCATTATTAATGGTAAAAAAATATAGTTTTATATGACAGAAATTGTAATTAAGAAAATGAAAATATCTAAATAAGTCTTTAACTTGATTTTTTTTTTGAGCGGTGCGTTTGAAACTCCTTCAAAACGGAAGGTTTTTTGTGATACCCAAGAACCTATTGCGGTGGCAATACGTTTAATTTTCAAATATAGTTGAGAAAACATACAAACCACACGCTGTTAGTTATTTACGACATCCAAGTGTTAGAAATACCTCATTTTGTCAATAATGTCTCTCTGGAGTGCATACACGTACCATTTCCCATGTAAAAGGGATGGTATTTTTTGGCAAATATCTCCGAAGGTAATGTGGTAAAGGGTAGAATTTTTGGTGTCAATGGAAGGGTGAGATATTTTTATTTAAAATGAGACCAAATTCTTTAATTTCTAAGTAAAATGAAATTCCGCTCAAACTACCTTAAGCAGTCGCCTTTTGCATTGTATACGACAGAGGCATCGCACATAATTGAGCGTTTTATGGACTGCTCACAAAATGCAGTACTCTACGAGTTAGGTGGAGAACTAGGACTTCCAAGCCTGGGTCCGACGAGATTTCAGTTGCATTTCGTGGCCGGAGGGTGTGTAGCGTTACGCTATGCCCATTGGGATGCTCGAAGCCCTCCGATCACTAATAACTTGCGAGCGATTATTGCTTCCTGGTTCGCTCCATCTTCCGCCGGTAGAAGAGCAGAAAGGATTGTGCATGTTGAGATTCATATCCTTTTACGTTTTCGCTATTTTCCAACACAAATGCAGTGAACTCACATTGTCGTACCTTCAGATGACTTCCATTTAAGTTTAGTATACGTTAACGACACGTCGGTACATACTCTACCCATTTCGTAGGATCCAACCAATCACATTCGTGCTCATCATATTATCATATCAATTAATCAATTCCCAATCATAGTATGAGTTTCGGTGTAAAACAAAGAATACGATAAATAGCGCATTAAAAGAAACTTTATGAAATCAATTTCATAGGATCGACCAATAAACTTTCCTCATTTACTTGAAGTTCTTCAGACTCAACGAGCTGTATCACGGATTGGAGTTTCAAAGGACCTGAGATAAACCAGCAAAGGCTAAAATGCACCAATAATGACTAAAGACAGTAAGGACATTATCAATGAAACACACCCTATTCAATTCCTCAAAAGCCAAACCCATTCCTTTTCCATTAGGACCAGAAACCCTCATCTTTGCTCCACTGAGTGGATTTTGTCCGATCTAATTCGCAGGTTTACCCAACTAACAATGAGAGCCTTTGCGATTCCGAAATGCTGGACGTTTGGGCAACCACTGGTTTCCCAAACCTAAGGCTCTGAAACAGTTAATCCCATGATAAAACGAGATATTCAAGGGGAAGTTTGCCTTATTCATTATCATATTCATTTTGCGACCAAAATCAACTGTCAGCGCCGAAAAACTATGCGCTCCAGTTAGAAGCTGAGTTTGAAAATAATGATATTAAATTCAGAAAATATACAAATCTCATGTATCTTACTACATCGGTGATTTAAGTGGTGAATACCCTTCCATCTTGAAACAAAGTTTATAGTAAAGGAAACATAATCAGTGTTTCGTCACAACTCTTCAACTTCACCATGTCCGGTAGACCAACAGTAAAAATAACATCACAAATAGTGAAGCAGTTCATGGCCTTCTGCGGGGAGTAAATTGAAAGAAGGAAAGTAGCCGACTAAATCCGTTGCTTCACACTGACATTAGCTGTCACATTTTTTCCCCAAAACAAATTTCCATCAGAACAAACTTTCATCCGATGGAAAATTCCAAGAGGTATTCATCAAGTCTGCGCCAATTACGGATCAAATTGAACTGTAATGGAGAATTATTTTTCTTTAAAATCAGATAAGTAATTGACAAGCAGAAATAGGCCAGGTGATTACAAACTAGTGGACTTTTTTAACAAATCAATTGTTTCTGAAATGAGATATTTTAAAAACCCGCAAAAAAGGCAGGTCGATGGCATCTTCCCAGAGAGTTGTTTAACAAGTCTTGCGATTGTCGGAACACACATCGGAGCATGCTTCAAAAGCCAAAAAACAAAAGTTGAACGGAACGCCTTTTGCGCCGGTGAAATGTTTTATAACCTGCTGGAAGGAGGCAGTCTTGCCGGTGAACGACAGTCACGACAAAGTTTTTAACGTGAATTTGTTGGATTTGCTCATAATAAGCATTTACAATGTAAAGTTTTTATCACAGAGCAATTAAGTTAAAAATATGCATTTTCGATGCCTCTGCTGATAATCAACAAACTTGACCATATTCTCGAATGCCATAATCGACGTTATTTTGGTGTTTAGCGTGCATCAAATTTGCTTCCGATTTGTTTTGAAACACGCATATCTGGTGCGCATTATGGTCCTCAACGAATGGAACTGTTGGAATTGGAACGCAAGTGCGCTCATCCGTTGCGAAGGAAGTGATTGGACCACTCGAGCGAATGGAAGGCACGCCATATGGATCATTGCTAAGTTGTGCATCAAAATAATTTTGCATATAAGTTCACGATTTAAAGGAGATCGCGTAAGATGTGTCTTTAGCCTGCATTGGTTCACATTTACTCTAGGTTCACCTTCTGCTCTTCCAAATGCAACGACCCCGTCATCACTTCCAACTTCTCTTCTGAACTTACGCTCATAGGAGCCTGATGTAATACCCGCGTGCTAGAGCAAAATAAAATAGTCAAAGCCAAGAAAGTTCTCATGATTTAGAAGTGGCCACTGTAAATAAAGATGATTTGATTACAAACGAGGAAGCAGTTTGCGAAAACACTGGTGTGGAGCCTGGTACTCAGTAGACCGGAAGCATGGGCCACTGGAAAATCAGACCAGGAAAAATGAAACGTTTTTGACCCCTGGTGCAGTACGAGAACGCTGATGATAAAATTCACAGACAAAATATGAAATGAAGAAGTTTACAGAAGGGAAGAAGACGATAGGATTATATGGAGTAACGTACATAAAATATGAATTACATGGATTCGGTACACTTGAGGCATAATAGGCTTGTGAATAACATAATTAAAAGAAAACATAAGGTAAAGTTTCAAGAAAAAATATTGGACAAATACAGAAGAAAATACAATAGTAGGAATCCCAGTGATTGAGGGTATAAGCAGTCGATTGGGAACGACGGAGGGCTGAAGTCAACCTAACTCAGGACTTAACGACAAGTGAATGAGTGAATGACACGTGTGAAGAAGCAGGAAGTAGCCAGGTGATAATAAATTAGGGGGTAATATTTGCACAACAATCACAGTTCCAAAAAGACACTAAAAATGATTCGAAAAATAAAAAATCATCAATTAATATGCGATAGTTAGCAAGCTACATTGATTGATACATTAAGCAGGTGATAAAGGATGTAAAGCAGAAGAACTATGTAAGTGTTAAGAGACTAGCTGATAGGAGAATTGAGGGAAGAGCTGCGTCAACTCAATCTTCGGATGACTGACTGATGAATGAATAAGTTAGCCAGCTGTCAAGTGCAGTCTCAAAATCATTTTGTAAATATTTTCATTTCGAGCTCCATGATGAATTAAAACAGAAATATTCCACGGATTTATTTAAAAATTTGCACATGTTATGCCACAGAGAAGTAGAAGGCGTCATGCCATTTCAATAAAATTGTGAAAGATTACCAATTACCATTATTCATCATGGATATCGACAAATTCCGCCTAGTCTAGTCTGAAATAGTTATATTATTTTGCTGATTAATATTCATTTGCATTAATGTTCAATTAAATAGAAATTATCTACGATATGTCAACAAAAATGAGCCTCTCTCGTCTCGTCATCTCCCTCGGCTCACCTTCTGCCCATCCAAACGAAACGACCCCCCACGCCTTCAAGTCCTCAATTCCCACGTAACCCCTCTCAGGTATAGGTGGCACTCCCATGTACACAAATTCATACATATACATACGCCGGGCGCGTCTCGTGCGGCCTTTGTTCTGCCCCCCGGGGCAAGAGATGATGATGGCATAGTTATCGTTCTCCGCCGCCTGATTCAGGGGAGGCGCCACTTTCGTGGCAGTTGGAGATGCGTTCGTATTATTCGGTCCCCAGCCCGCCTTAATTAATGAATGGCCTCTCCCTCACTACCTACTCTTCCTCCCTACCCTCGTCTACCTCCCTCCCTCCCGCCCCACCCCCCCGACAACGCAAAGTTTCACTTTTCGACTTGGGCCGCCTCCACACACCTGCCCCCATCCAACCCCCCTCTCTCCACCGAATCCTTTGAGGGCTCCTTCCGGATCCCTAGGGAGAATTAGAATTAGAAATTAATTTCATCATTCAGAGTTCTCCATCCTCCTCAAACCCTTTTCGCGGTCGTGGCCTCGGATGAGTGCGGATCGTTAAGGGCATCCCTCTTTGCAAGGCAAACCCTTTCTCATCCCCCAACACCCTCACCTCCTCCCAACCCTTTCGACTCTCTCCTATTTCATGTCTTCTGGGCCTTTGCCTATTGCCTCCGGTTCAGATTGCTATCGAACGCCCCAGCATGACCTACAGCTGAGCATTCTCACTTCTCGTAAGAATTTCTGTCACAGGTGAAAAGAAGCCGTTAAAAGTCAGACCCGAGGACTTTACCTCAAACGCGACACAGACGTTTCGCAAGTAATGTACAGAAACCAATCCTGACAATCATAAAACAAAAGAGCCAAGAAGTAGCAGACCAATATCAATGACACAAAACCAAACGATATACTAATTATATAGAAAGACCTCAATCGTTTACAAAATTCAGCCCAGAAGGCGATGAAGCCGAGGTGGAAATCGAAACGTAAGCAATTTTTCCGTCAAATCCTATCCGGAGTAAAGCCCGAATATAATTTTTGCATCTGTTAACGAGTAAGAACGTTGTGTATTTTCCTAGTCCAACTCTAGTATCTCTGCCCACTCATGGAGCGGCCATCTTTGTCTTCATCTCTCCCACCCCATGTCTTCCGGGCTTTTCCAAATGCCTTCCCTTCAGATTGCCATTACATGTACTAGATGGAGTTCTTTCAGTTAATGTCGTTCGAACGAGATTTTTCCCAAGTGATAATGGAGACAGCATATGAATGTATTTATTGTTTATTTCAGCAGCTGCAAGAAGAATAATGATAATATCTTCATATCAGTGGCGGGAAAATAATGCTTTACATGAATGAGAATCCCAATAATTAATTAATTATGCACGTGAAAGTCTTTGAGTAACTTTTATATGCCGCACGAGTAAAAAGCTTCAATCTGAAAATGATTATATTACCAAATCTGTAAAATTCTCTGCGATGAATTGTTGATATATTTTTGAAAATAGTTGGGGAAACATGCATGGAACTCATACTTAACAGAAATAGATGTTAAAATTTCTTCCCTTTTAAATAAAGTCTCCCTGGAGTGCACACCCTTATCATTTCTCACTTAAAATGGCGACCATATTTTAGCAAATATCTCGAAATATGGTGCGTTTGTGGAAATATTTTGGTAGTTTTAAAAAGGTGAGATATTTTACACTATAATGAGACAAAGTTCATTAAAATCGAGTCCGAAAAAAATAAAATCGATACGTCTCTCCAACTCCCGTAATCCATAAAGTAAAAATCATGAAATGAGACACGTTTCCTCAAAAAAATGGAGTAAATAAAAACAGAATATATCACAACATTAATAAACATCGTATTCGGTGGGCTTCGATGTAACTGAATCGACATCGTCAGCTTTGCACGAAGTTTCTTGCTACAATCTTTCCCCTCTCATACAAATTTCCACACTACAAAGCATAGCCACCAGGGCCCAGGGGCGTCCATCCAAACTACGCTGGTCAGCGCCGGTCCGCCTTTTAGCTTGCGGGGGGGAGCGCACACTATTGTTGTTTTCACAGAGTGCATGAAAAACAAATGGGCATGGCATAAATTACACGGATGGGTGCCACGCTGCACCATCCAGCCAATAATTTATTTTTACTGGCACGCGTTACGGCTGCGTACAGTCATTTCAGAGGGCAAAGGGATAGTCGTCGGATCGTGGGCTGCATTCTAAAGCCCTCGGAGAGGCAATAAACGAAATGTGCGGGGGTGTAAGGAAGAGGCAGGGGGGGAGGTGCAAATGGAAGGAAGGGGTGGGGCGGGGGTGTGGGGGTTGACGGCGACACACACCATAGGGGTCGTCGACTGTCTCTCCTTGACGGTGACAGTCGAAGGGAGAAGAGCGGAGAGGGAGTTTATCACATTGCTTTGAAAAGAATTCGTATGGAACGTCAGGCAGGAAATCTAATTTGGAAGAGGAGAGAAGGAAACATAGGTGTGAAGAGAGAAATAATTCAGCGCTCGGCAACCGGGAGGTATAGTAATTATTTTCTTGCTTGCTTCTTTCTTTTCCCTGAACTCACTCTAAACAGGAAGTAGTAACCATATCATTAAAAGGAACGGCGTGCTTTTTCACGGAAAGTTTCTTGTTACGACTCGTTTCACCCAGACACTACATCGATAGGTACAAAGATATGGTGGGGTATCTGTGTAAATTATTGTTTACATGACTAAAAATGTGCAGTTGTATGGTTGCAATACCTTACATGCCTTAGAGTTTTTTGTTCTGTTCAATACCTTAGCCATGAATGCGTAGTTTAATTGAGGCAAAATCTGTCTTTTACGTCGGTTATTCATGGAAGTACTACATTTGGTAATTTTATGCTAGTCACAGATGCTGTCTCAAGCATTCATAAAAGATTTTTCTGTTGCTCTTTTCCGTCCCCATCACTTAATAGTATAATAAGTTAGCACAAATTCTATATGGAACAACTATTTTTCATTCAAAATCATCCTACATCGATGCTGACGGTAAAAGAAGTCCAACATATGACAAAACTAAAAAAATGTGATAAATATTGAAATTTTAATTTGTATTGTGAAATGATGACTAAGGATACTGCTTTTGAAGTTGATAATATTTTAACTACACGAGTAAAGTTCTCCGCAAAACCCACCAGTACCCTCATATTGGACCGCCTAGTGGGGACTAATAGTGGACGTATATCCGTCAGAGAAGACAAATGCAGGATAGGGATTTTGAGCGTGAGATCCTTAGGAGCGAACGGAATGCTGAAGAATGCGAAGATGGAGATTGAGAAACTGGGGATGGATATACTGGGAGTCAGCGATATACAGTGGGCGGGAGCAGACGACTACTGGAGAGACAGATTTCATGAGAAAACATGCAGATTGCAATTGTAGGCATCACACTAAAGAAAAAATGGGGCAGAATAATGAAGTCAGTCTAGCAGTACAGCAAGAGGATCCTAATGGTGAACTGGAAGAAGACCCAACGGATGCCGTGACAGTGAAGGTCTACATGCTAGCGTCAAGCCATAGGGAAGGAGAAATGAAAATATGCGAACATATTGAAGAAGTCCTCCAAGGAGGGAAGGCGAAAGAGAGCCTCATAATAATGGGAAACTGCAACACAGTGGTAGGAGAGGGAGAAGAAGGAAATAGTGTAGGATATTTCGGACTGAACAATAGAAATGCCGAAGGAGAAAGACAGGTTGATTTTTGCAATGAGAAGAATATGGTGGTATCTAACACTCTCCTCGAGCACCACCGGCATAGGAGGTACGCATGGAAGACGTAAAGGGATATTTCCAGATACCACATAGACTACATAGTTGTCAGAGTTAATGACAAGAACCAAGTTAAGCAGTGCAAGATCCATTCCAGTGCAGATATAAACAGTGACCACAACCTACTAGTAACGGAGTACAACTTCGACACAAGAAAATTGAGAAGACAAAATATGAACCAAGATGGGACACAAAAATACGGACTGAAGAGTGAAACAGGGAAAGGTTCGCTTCGGCCGTCGACAAGAAACTAGAAAACATTGGAAAATCGGGCATCGAAGAAAAATGGGATGAGCTGAAGGGGAAAATCGCAGAAGTAGCAGAAAACCAACTAGTTAGCAAGGGGCCGACACGAAGAAGCCATGGATAACGATTGGGATTAGGATAATAATAGAAGAACGAAGAAAATACAAGAACCCCAAAAACGAAGAGAGGCAATCCTCTACAGAATATAAACAGCCACTGTATTATAGAGTATAAACAGCCACTGTATGGGAGGTATACATAGAGACTGGAAAACATAACTTTGAAGTACAAGTATGGAGTGGGACACTCAGACACATAATCATTATTTAAGTATCAATATCTTTCTTGGGCTTCGCACCGGGTAATGTTTTCAAAATCCGCCGACGTTTCGGAAAACAACTTGTTTTCTATTTTCAAGGCACGTATTTTTTCCGCCGTGACCAATTTAACACTAAAATTAAACAAGCTGTTGATGCCCCAACAATGAAGGTTGCGATCCCTATGATTGGCTGACGTGTTCCGCTGGCCGTTGAATATTTTCTCGTCTTTTTAAGACATTTGATCACAGGCCACCAGGTATTACTCAGTTGGAATCCGGTGTCTCTATTAAAATTATGCGGATGCAATCGTATCTCGATGGCCTCTTTGATAATGCGGTCCCATTAACGGTGTGCGCGGCAAAGGATTTTTGCATCGGTCCATTTAATGGCATGGTCTTCGTTGATGCTGTGTTCCGCCGCTGTCGACTTCTCTGGTTGCGCAAATCCCAAGTGCCTACGATGCTCTTTAAGCCTGGTTTCAATTGTTCGACCAGTCTCGCCCACATATATTTTGCCACATTCATTCAATTTGAAAGCATTACCCGGTGCAAAGCCCGAGAAAGATATTTAAACATAATACACCGGGAAAATCTTAAATCATTTATTATTTAAGTAGCTACCGATTAAAGGTAAGCTTTATTAAAATCAGAGAAAACTCTCCAGATTCTCACATATGAAGGGCCTAATCCCCCGCTCGAATTATTTATTCATATCAATGTATAGTATATCCTTTTTCACCTCGTTCCTTAGAACTCCTCTTTCTCCCCTTTCTCGCTTGCCCTTCTTCACGCCCGGTCAATAAGCGCCAAACAATGCATCGTCCGCTCAATCCTACTTGGAGTGGACGCAACGTACTGGAGCGGGTAGAGCGTACCCATGAGACCATCATCAAGGTTATTACGGGTAAAAAGTGAGGAAATTCAAACATTACTGTAGTTCTAAAATTAAATGAATGGGTGTCCATCATCCATCTAGTCGTGTGCTGGGCGAGGGAAGAAATAACTTGCCTTAGCCCACGTTTCGATTAATTCATAAATTCTTAATAGGGCTAGACAAGCTCCAATTACAAAATTACATTTATAAAATTAATAGGTTAGTTTTATAAGCAAAAAACAATTTTTGCGTCATAAAACGTGTTTCGTGACAGAAAATTTGATTTCTATGATTCTGAAAAATTACTGTGGTGAGTTATTGAATTTTATTTTCAATTTTTGAGAAATTATTCGAATTACACATAGTTTAATTTCTGATGGGGTCTCCGAACAACTAATTCCTCATTTCTCAACTTAAATCTCTCTGGAGCTCTCTATATAAATACACTGTCCCGTGTAAATCGACCTTTTTGCTATACTTATCGAAATTTTGCATGGTAAAAAGGCTAATATTTTGTTATCATTAGAAAAATGATATTCTCCCTCATAATGAGATAAAATACATTGAATTTTATGTGAATTGATACGTATATGCCGCAGAAACTATCTTATATTCCTTTGGACTCTTCCCATCTCCTGGCATGTAGCTTCCAAATTACGTGAAGGATTCCACTACTTCTGAGTAGTGAACTGTAACCCACTCCCCCCTCCCCCCCCTCGTAGTGTAATCTCTGCATTCAGCTTCTTGCTTCAACATTATGGAATTTTGCTTTTTTCCGATTATAGCAGGATAAAAATCCTAAACAATGTTGGTGAACACCTTATTCCGTAATTAACTTCACTCGTGTGCTATTCACTCCGTTTTGACGAGGCTTGCACCGCACGTCATCACGCACCTTGAGTAAGACGCAAGAGTTACTCCGGAGTACTTCAGTTTCTCCCGTTGATTCCGGGCTCAAAGTGTCTTAACACGCACGCGGGCAACATCGCTACGAGAGGTCGTCTCTCGTTATTCTGTGGAAAGTGGATGCCACGGATACATCCATAATAATCACTGAAGCAGCTCAAGAGGGAATAACATCTTCTCACTGTAGCCAGGCAACCGAAGTAACAACCACATTGGTTCTCTCCATGCTCTTTCTTTCCTTGCATTCGGATTGCACGGACGTAAAAGGAGAATACCAAGGAAGAATTGCTAGAGACTTCCATTGAAATTTGAGGTTAAGACTTTAAATGTATTTAACTTATTTAGAGCTATTAAGGTAGTCCGAGCGAGATAGTTCCCTAGTCATAATAGAGACCATATTCGAATTACACGTTTTAATTTCACCAGCTGTAGGACACATCAATTAAATATTGCATTATTAATGGTGCAATAATATACTTTCATATGACAGAAATTGTAAGTAATCAAATAAAAATATCTAAATAAGTCTTTAACTTGACTAATTTTTTTCGCGCGGTGCGTTTGAAACTCCTTCAAAACGGAAGGTTTTTTGTGACACCAGAGAACCTACTGCGGTGACAATATGATTCATTTTCAAACATAGCGGAGATAACATACAAACTAATTGCTGTTAGTTTTTTTACGACATCTAAGTGTTAGAAATATGTACCTCATTTTGTAAATAATGTCTCTTTGGTGTGCATGCATGTACCATTTCCCATGTAAAAGGGCTGGTGTTTTTTGGCAAATACCTCCGAAAGTAATGCGGTAAGGGGTTGATTTTTTGGTGTCATTAGAAGGGTGAGATATTATCCTTTAAAATGAGACTAAATTCGTTGATTTCTAAGTAAAATGATATTTCGCTCAAACGACCATAATCCACTTAATTTTATGAAGGATTTTCGCTCGCAACACGACTTATCACAATTTGCCTTGGGATGGTGTGTGTAGTTTTGCGTCCGGTTTCAGCAGTCACAGCGTTCGGCTGAAACCTGGAATAACCTTTCACAGGGTAGAGATGTCACTAGTTCATACCGCTTATTTAAATGATAACGGTCACTTGACTCAATACAAATGGATAAGGAAATGAATAACACACACAAGATTCACCAATTAAAAACGGAAAACTGTGACAGCCGTCACAGTTTTACGACATAACTTTCGTAAAGGAGTGAGCGGAGGGGTCGGAGCGGAGATTGATGGTTCAACGGACGCAATGTTTCTATGAATTCTCATTTCTGCTCCAGGGGTGTTGTGTTTTAAACCAATCGGAATGATTCCAATCACGTCACGAGTCACGTGGCACAGCAACGAAAGGTTGGAGGATGGCACAAGTTTCTGATATATTGTTTATTTTGCTTTGAACCTCTGTATTCAAATTCGTTAACAATATTCTCGCGGAAAAAAATTCGATCGAGAGGGACGCGTGAGATCTTTACGAGTGGTTTAAGTAAATCTCGACCTTTGGGGATTGTATCACATGACTCCTAAGTTAGGTGATCGGAATTATTAGGATTGGTTTCCAACTAAACCTCCCAAGAGTTGGTTGTCTCGCCTCATCACTTAAGCTAACGCATCCTAACTGCAGTGGTTTGTTGCTTAAAACGCATAAACTAAGTCGGGTAAAAGCCTTCATTTCACAAACATTACATTTCCCTAAAATTTTCCTGATTACGCTTGTTTCTCGCTATACACCCATCAACAAATAGCAGAGAAAATATGATTTTCTCATCTTATTGACCAGCTCTTGACTCAAAACTTAAGTATAGCTGAGGAGCGAAGGCTTTCGCAGCTTTTGGTTCTCAGTGCTGAAGTTTTCGAGGCAGGCTGCGTCTCGAGCATTTATAGCTCAACGTTTTACCCACGTTGCAGCGAGCGTCTTCAAGGGTGATGGTGTTGCTGAAAAATGTCAAGTGTACCGTGGAGCTTTCGTTTAAGGGTCAGGATTGGTCACGGCACGTTTTGCTACGTCGGATTGTCAGGCTAGGAGGCATTTCCAAGAAAGGTAAAGTAGGTAGCCATCGTCGCAATTCATAGTTTTTGTCCTTTTATGCGACTTCTATCGTCACACTAATCAAGCGGGGCGGATAAAATTATTTTTATGCAATCACCCTTTCTATACAAAATCATGGAGTGACCGGATTTAGACATTAAGGTTCTGCAATGGCTGATTTTTTTCCATTGCCATTCCTCACATCTTTCCTGTGTCTCTGAATTTTGGACTTGATGGGCGTCAGGTTTGCCCAATTTAACTGCCACCGCAGCTGCACGTATCTCATACGCTTTGCACTCCGATGGCTGATGCCTGTCTTTTGATGATGAAAATATTTATCCGTGTTTTCTCACGGTGCCAAAGAGGGTTGCAATATTTTTTTCTTTTTTAGGATTCTGGCTATATTTTCTATTGTCCCTTGGACGAACGGCAAAGTTACAACAGCAGATGGTTCTTCACTTGATTTTTCTTTATCTGGTCGTTTTTCGTTGGAATTGATGGCTCTTCTCATGAATCCATCGTCAAAATTGTTGTTTTTGAATGAGTTGAACAGGTGTTTTATTTCTGTTGGAAGGGACTCTGCGTCCGACTCTTTCACAGTTCTTAACTTTAAGGTATTAAGAACGGCCACATTTTGTTGTAGATGATGTGATGCCGCATAAAGATAGCGGTCAGTATGTGTAGGCTTTCGATACTCTGAGTGGCCGAGGATTCCTTTGTTTTTCCTCTTAACGAGAACATCTCAGAAAGAGAGGCACCCGTTCTTCTCGATTTATTTCGTGAATCGTATGGCAGGATTCGCTGTTTTCAGCACTCGGTGGAATTATTGGACTTTTTCCTCATCATGTAGCCATATCACAAACGTGTCACCTACGTAACGTAACCAGAATTTGGGAGTCAAATTACAGGCTGAGCCCTCTTCTCGAACTCTTCCATGAATATGTTGGCTACAGCTGGTGAGAGGGGGGACCACATTGTAGCTCCTGTTTACTGATATATTTCCCCATTCCAATGAAGTAACTTTTTTCCAAGCGGATTTCAATAAATTTAGGACAACCTGACGGGAGTCCTTCACCGGTAAATTTCTCGATAATTTTGATCGTTTCCCCCACTGGAACTTGGATGAATTGGGAGACTACGTCGAAGCTTACGAGAATATCTTGTGGTGAGACACGTATTGATTTTAAAATTTAGATAACGTGGACTTTATTCTGAGATATGATGTTGTCTTTTCAGTAAAGGGTTGAATTCTCCCTGCTAAGAGCTGCGCTAGTTTGCAGGTAGTTGAACCAAAGCTGCTTAGCTTTGGTCGTAGTGCAATTCCGTCTTCATGTCGACCATATATCCTTGGATATTTGGGGGCGGATTGGAACGATTTCTTATGCTCATCGGAAGGGTGGATGACTTCTTTATATGCTCTTTCATACGTCGCTTGATTTTTTGAGCTGGGTCGCGTTTTTACTTGCAATAGGTCTTCCATTTTTTGTAGTCCTCTTTCTTGAAGACCACTGTAGTGTTCCCCTTGTCGGCAGGAAGTATCAGAATACTGTCATCCGACCTAACATCTTTCAAGGCAGTTCGCTAGTCTCGGGTAAGGTTGACTGCAGGTGGTTTTACCTTTCGCAAGATGCTGGCAACGCACACTTTTTTCACCGCAACGATGGCTACCTGCTTACCCTCTCTTGGAGGTGCTTCCTATCAGGGCAGACCGTAGCAGCGAACCCTGTCGTGACCAACCGTGACACTTCAACGAAAGCTCCACGACACTTCTCAGCAACAATCACGTCAACTCCGAAGACGCGCTGCAATGCGGGTGAAACGTTGGACTAAAAATACTGTGGACGCAGCCTGCCTCGAAAACTTCAGCACCCCAAGTATACATTTCGAAAAAGTTACGGGCGCTCCTCAGTGGACGATATTGTGACATGGGCTACTGAACTATCAGAGTCCTGCGGAACGGGGAGGGAGTTTGTTCCGAGTTTATCCCTTCTAAATGCTGCCGACACAATAACTTCGTGAATTGGAATGACTCACTCCTACTTGCCGTCCCGTTTCGACTCGTTTTAGAATTATACCTCAATATAGGGTCAGGATAGTCGGTCTCACAGCAACTGGTGTCCTTATCACCCGATAATTCACTCAGTACTACACCTAGAAGACAACAGGCACTTGGAATAGACGATTCATTGGGAGGAAGGAGAGGAGAGTTTGAACGATTGGTGTTTGCAGCAATTTATTTTGAGACGACTTCTAACTTTTTAGCGCCCCGAATTGAAATTTTGAATTCACTCGCTAATTACAGCGTTCGCACCACTTCCGTCACGACCTAATTGTGGTGCATAGGCGATCCTGCGGCATACAAACTCTTCTGCTCACTGAAGATTTCAGTCGAGTAATCTATGGGAGTATGAGACTCATTCTGATGCCGAGGCACTTAAATCTTCAGTCAATGACAAACCGTGGGTATCCCAAAGTCATCGTTAATCTGACGTATTTCATTGCCGGTTGGTTTGCACTGGGGACGAGTAAGAAACAATCGATGAATAAATTATCAAAACATGTAGCTCAGTAAATATGATAGCGCTCGTGCATGCTGGCCACCATGCCGTTTCAGTATCACACGGTACCGGGCTGACTAACTTGCCGGCGACCTTCTTCGAACTTGAGCCGGATCTCACCGTGTGAAATGGGCTTAACTTTTGCAGCCGAATGCGGTGGTAACGCGAGGATGTACTACATCCATATACACACACTAGCACTCGTTAAGGGAGTTCCTTCTTCGTAGGGAGGGTGGCTCATTAGAAGGCACTCACTCTTGCAGCCACCCTTGCTTGGAGTGTGGCGACGCGGGTCACGCCGCTCATTTTAATTATGGAATCGCATTTGCAGCGCCGCCCACGCGGCATAGGCCTGAAACTCGCAAATTTCGATGATTCCAACTTTGCTGGAGGAGTGATGCGCGAGTTTCTCGGCAGAAATGCTTTGAAGTAGTTCTTTGAATATTCTCTCCTTCTCTCTCCCATCTCCCTCTCTTCCCTGTATAGTTCCCCTGAGTCTGGGCATGAATTAATTCGACCGTCCTTTGGAAGTGGAGGAAGGATGCCTTGCGAGTTTGACGGCCCTCTCCCAGCTTAATTTCCAACTTTTTCAAGAAAGATCCGGCCTGGCCATCCAAGTAAAATGTAGGAAGTTTCATATTCGGAAAGAGCTAATGCCAAAGAGGTGTGAATTGCTGCTCTATAATATGCGAGAGTCTCTATTATTCAACCGCAATGTGGTTTTGGCCATACCACAATGGCAAAAAGTCGTGTTCAACATTCCTAAAGCTTGAAGCAACACGGTTTGCAACTTGTTTGTGGCGCAGACTGAACCAAAATACAACTTTTATGAGTGAAATTGCTTTGCAATATACATTTCAAATTCGCAAGTCACAGGATATTATGACATCATAAATTTTTCCTTTAGTTGTTGCATTCGTCATAACTTCTTGTGCTCGGTTTGTTTCACTTGTAAATACTCCGCTATGAAACGGAAACTTGGAGGTAGAAAAGTTCTAAGTTATAGCCGCTATTATTGAAGTTCCTGAATTCCGTTGAAGAGCAGGTAGTAGTTTCAAAGGGGTGAAGGAAAGCATTATAAATAGTTAAAGGATTCTTACTTATGAGTACGCTATACTTAAATAGACGTTTTAGTTAAACTAAGAAATTCAAGCAAGCCATAGGTCAGCTGTTAATTCTGTGTATTTGGCCTCATCCATAGGAAAAAAATCTTATCTCAATTATGTTACTAAAAATTAGCTTTCTAAGAAATACCTTATTGAGGTATTTTCCCAAAATATTCCTGTTTTCCGTGAGATTTAATGCACATCTGCCCTCAAGGGAAAAATAAATGCATTTCAAGCGTAAAATACGCCAGACGAGTTAAGCCTTGTTGTGATTTTTTTAACGAGGCTAAGCCTTTCTTGCAATTTAGCCAGAAGTTCCACGGAGTATAGCTCTAATGTTTTTCAGCTATTTTTAAATCCATTACTCTCCGTTATACGTTCTGTTGACTATCAAGTAAGACTATTAGGCATTAGAGAAGTAAATATATTAGGCAAAGGCATTATTAGCGTACGATGAGAAACAAATAAAATAAATTAAAGTCTTAAATATAAAGTAAATTACTGCGGATTTGACATAAAAACAAAATTTCTGAGTCAGTAGCGTAACTATATTACGTTATCACTGTTTGCCATTACTTAAATGCTGACATAAAAATTGGTAATATGTGTCTCTTTCCATTAGTGAAAAATCTCGCTCTTATTTAATCAAATTTGACTCTCGGCTGACATTGTTTTAACCTCTACGACCTTCACTCAAGAAACACTTCAGAAACAATATATAATCTTTCATTTTCGGGTAAGTTCTGCATAAGTAACTCAACTCATTACCGCCAAGGAGGTCATAGTCTGCCATGTCTGCCATCAACCGATGTAGCTGTAGCTGTGGCACAAGCCCGATGCTAATCGTCCAGTTGTGAGGCGAAGGAGTGTTTTGAAAAAGAGGAGGGAGGTTGTTTAAAGACTCAATAAGTCGTTCTGTGAAGGGAAGAGGAATTTTGAAATCGGAGGGGATGGTTGCGTCACGCCCACCTTCCCCTCCGGATGTTGGCTGCCATGTTGGGAGGAGGTGCATTCCCCTCTTTGACCTGGGGATCGTCCTCAAAAGAGGTGCCCCCCTGAAGAGTGACTTACGATATGTCACTCAATTGATATTTGAACTCTTTACAGAAATCGAATCATCCACCTGCCCGCGACCACAACCGACCAATTTCCGGTAAAATAATACAAAAACTTAGCATTGCCCTTAGCGAAAGAGAACCAAACTGTGGTTCTATGAATGTACAAGGAAAAGGAGGCTATAAGGGCTGTGACAGAATTATTCATATGACGATGTAAAAAGATAAGTTAAATTTTGCATCCTCGGTTAATTTTCCTCGCATATGAATATTGAAGGGCTACATTTAGTTTCCAATAAAAACAATGGATTCCTAGAGCGTCCTAATTAGTGATACAATATTTTATCGTTGACAAAGATTCCTAACGGGCCTTGCAAAATGTTTCCCATTTTTTTCAACGGATATAAATGAAAAGTCACAATAATTTGATGTACAAATATAGCTTAAAAAGCCACGATAGTTGAACTTCATAGGTCTGATTTTCGAATTTAATTACAATTGTCACCACATAATTTGAATTTTAACTATTCCCAAAAATAATCCACATCCGCAAATATTGCCTGAAAACGGTTAACACTTGCTTGGCATGAAATATCATCCTAGGTGCAGCTAAGTATTATTTAATGTTCAAAATAAAAAAGAATATGATTTGTGAGGCAAAAGGAAATTTTTTCATACATTTTTAGCCTGTGTTCAATTCAAAACCATTTCAAGATTTGCAGCAATGCACGTCTGGTTTGAAGAGAAAAAAAAGTTAATTTATACCTCAGAGAAAACAGAGGCTATACCCGCTAGCAGAAAGGTACTAACAGGAGCAAGTACAATAATTTAACCACCGCAATTAGTTGTTTTTCGCAGGAAAATGATTAAGAATGAAAAAAAAATTCGAACAGCGTAAATGGAGTGTAGCGCTGTCTGGTGAAGAAAAGCGGAATCAGGAAAGAGGACGAGAATATTCCGCGGGACTTCGAGGTGTGGCTGAGGAGAAGGGAGATGGCGAACGAAACGGTGGCTGACGGAGAATCAGAGTAAGTGGTAACTGTTTGCAGAGTGAGGCTACACTGCCCGTTGCCGTCTCAGATTTTCCACGTTCCTGCCAAGTGAAATGGTAAGATAGGTATGGAAGGGACAAGATAAAGGAACTGGAGTCGGAGAACAGCCGGAAGTCGGTTATATTTGCGAAGAAATAGTGTTGGTTAGCGAACCATACAAAGAATTGCAATCTTTGGTGGATGCATGAATACATGAACGACGAAAATACAGAAGGTGGGAAATCATAAGGAAAAAATGTAATGAATTTACAGTAGGCTAAATTTTGCGGTTATGGATCATTCACTGTTATGAAGAGCATAATAAAACTACATCGGGGCCATCATTTTAATTTACGCGCTACATGAGATGAACAGATATTTCTGTGCCAACAGTTTTCTTAAAATGACTACCACATGGCTCATTGAGACATATTTTTCAAGCATGGGCTTTTACGATGGAGTTCCTTCTCATTTTCCAAGGAGCAGAGGAAATACTAAATGCGGCTCTCTCAGATACACGACCATTTTCACAGCATTTTGATGGTTCAGTTTAGGGTATTGCCTGAGAAGTTATTTGTGATTATTGCAACTAGTCATATCAAGTAGCCAAAACTGACGGTGGCCAATAAATTATCTGATTAACTTCATTTTAATTTATTGGCCACCCCGACAAACAATTATATTATTCTAGATTTTCAAATTGCGCAAAAATAAATCGCATTTCTCTTCTTTGCTTCTATTTTTCATTTGTTTTGCTTCATTTTCATTTCTAAATTGAGTAAGTACTTATTGTACACCCGGTCAATACCTGTTACTTACCTAAAGCTGCACTGTTCTATAAGTGTAATATTCAACTATTCAGCGCTTAATAGCCTGTAACTTGGCAATGACCGCCCCTTGGCTCTGGATATCGCATAGAAAAGCGTATCAAATTGTATGATTTTGCCTACGGTTTAAATGAAATAAGTCTTGCGGTTCCCCACCTGTTCTCCAAATTTCACAATAAAACACATTGGTTCGGTAAGAATAATTGAAGATTTGTACTGTTTATTACATACATAGAGAGTATATTGCATTTATTTATTATTTCATAGATTTAGGAGCACTTGATTGCGTTCCCAATACATAATCCGCTTAAGGATTGGAGAGGGATGAATGAAAGAAGCAATTCAGCGTTATTTTTCTAAAAAAAGGTACAGTTCCAAGTAAATATTCTCGATGCCCGGCGAAAGAATGAAAAATCCGCTGGACAAAAAAATGGAGGCTGATCTTGAAAAGGGGCGAGGACAAAGAGAAGCGGGCAGAGTAATTTTATAACTCGAGTAGAGGGT
The DNA here is from genome assembly GCA_963169105.1 of Ceriagrion tenellum. Lineage (NCBI taxonomy): Eukaryota > Metazoa > Arthropoda > Insecta > Odonata > Coenagrionidae > Ceriagrion > Ceriagrion tenellum. The sequence continues at coordinate 122,786,773 of OY720643.1, forward strand.
ACCTGCGCTGGAAGAAAATGAGTATTGCCGCAAAGACATAAGAGTACGAATCACGCCAGAAAAAGAAATGTTAGGCATTATGAGGAAGCTTATGGCTTGGATTTTGGGTAAGGAAATAAATAAGAAGAGGGGAGGCAATTGATATGGTGTGTGGCGTTGTATGGTGCAGCAACGGGGATCTGGCGAGAAAAAGACGAGAATACGCAGCATGCGTTCGGAATTTGGTTGCGGAGGAGGGTGGAGAAAGTGTGGTACATGAGAAGAAAGAGGAATGTGGATGTGCCTGGTATGATGAGCGAGGAGGCGAAGTTATTAATGGATGTGAGGGTGAAGTTAGGAAGGGTGGAGATTAGGGAGGCTGAGTGGGTGGAAGGAGAAGGCAATGATATGCAAAGGAATGCTTAAGGTGCTTCTGGCTTCAGGGTCACTTACTCACACAAGAAAATCTGAAAACTTAAAAATAGCACCTTTGAAGCATACTTTATAAACCAAATTAATGAAAAATGAGATTTTCAGCTATGCTTAAGGTAGTTTGAGCGAAATTTCATTTTACTCAGAAATCAAAGAATTTGGTCTCATTTTAAATAAAAATATCTCACCCTTCCATTGACACCAAAAATTCTACCCTTTACCACATTACCTTCGGAGATATTTGCCAAAAAATACCATCCCTTTTACATGGGAAAAGGTACATGTATGCACTCCACAGAGACATTATTTACAAAATGAGGTATTTCTAACACTAAGATGTCATAAATAACTAACAGCGTGTGGTTTGTATGTTTTCTCAACTATATTTGAAAATTAAACGTATTGCCACCGCAGCAGGTTCTTGGGTATCACAAAAACCTTCCGTTTTAAAGGAGTTTCAAACGCACCGCGCGAAAAAAATGAGTCAAGTTAAAGACATATTTATATATTTTCATTTAATTACTTACAATTTCTGTCATATGAAAGTATATTATTGCACCAATAATAATGCAATATTGTATTCATGTGTCCTACAGCTGAAGAAATTAAAACGTATTATTCGAATATGGTCTCTATTATGACTAGAGAACCATCACGCTCGGACTACCTTAAGTGTAACTCTGGCAAAAAAAGAGGAGATTTTAACGAGACTATTGTTGAGATCGCTCAGGTTAGAGCAGAAAAAATTCCAATTTCAACGAGTAAATAATTATAAGTTTTCAATTGGAACTGTTCATAAAAAGTCCCGGGAAATTGAACAAAAATGAATGATCGGTATAATTTCAACTGACACTTAACGTTATCAACGAATTTCGGCTGTAATTGAAATCAAAATGCGGCAGTTGCATATAAATGGCGCTGGAGTCGGCTCACAAGACTGGACAAACGCGGTCATAAATAGTATCTTCGTAGTCCATTCTGCGTTTAGAGTTCCTTTATTTTGGTTTTCAGTAGTCAACACATTTTATTAGCCAAAGCGGGATTTTTCAAACCATAGACAAATGAAAATGCATCATTTCATATATCATTTATATAGTCAGCCAGAGCGGCCTATAGGCCATCGACGGATGTACCGTAAACAGGGGAGGAGAGGAAAGCGGATAAGTTTAATTAACGTAGAGAAGAGAGACAGGACGGGCGCTAAGATGAAAAGCGAAATTTTAGATATAGAAAGTGGTTCACGCGTATAATAAGCAAAGAGGACTTTTCATCTGCCTTAACCGGGAGAATACTCTAATGATGATCCACCTCTAAAGAAACCTCCGGGTGGAGGAAGCAGAAATTGCATCGCATTGATCAGGGAATTCATGCTAAATGAGACCGTTGGTCGTTTGCGTATTATAAATGCAGCGAGTGCTTGAAAATCGGATTACGAACTTGTGCGAACCGCCTGTGGCGGCGCTGCCTGCACTTCCACACTTCTTATTCACTTCGCCCTGACACCCCTCTAGTTTTCAGATTTCTCCTCGTAAACAAAAGAAGGCTCTCGTGTACACTCAGTTTTACAGGGACTCAAGGAGCCACTCTACCCTGGGATGTTGAAGCGTTTCCCGAGAAACCAAAGAGACATACTCTATACTATACTAGTAAAAAATTCCTTCGATTTTTCTTGGTCACTTGATGCTTGCCAGGGAAAATTATAAATTAGGGAAATCAGTGATATTTAAAGCGGAAGAGAAAATAGACAGCACTATAATGAGGTTACACATCAAGATAGTTTAATATTGTTTGTATTCTTCCTTTGACAAAGGTCTTCAAAACGGCTTTGCAAGATGAAGAGTAGCACTATTTAAGACTGAAATCATCGCTGATAAAGAATTTTTATTTAAATAGCCATTTTAAAGACGGAAGCCTGCGAACTGAAAAAATTGCAATTAAGTAGTAGCAATCGAAGGTTTACTTAGAAGTAAATTATTCATTGCAGTTCCCCTTGATACTAAATGTAGAACGAAAATTCTGTAGAAATATTGCATGTATAAAAGTTGCTGTGATATATTTCAAAGTTTGTTAAAATTTAAAGAAAATATTTCAACCTTGCCGTATTAACATTGAAGCGTAAAACTTCAAAGCAATAACCAACAGTTGCACAGTACTCTTCGCTTGGAAGGAGATTGTGAAATGAGTAGCAATTCCACAAAGAATATACTCGATCACTTCGGATTTGGAGAATTGGATCTTCTTTAGAACTCTTCCTCTGATAAATAATGCAGTGGACTAGTTGGATCCGTATGATATCCTTTCGGCAGCCGTTCGTGATACGCTGGTACATTGTCGTCATCAATCATATCCACCAATAAATTCGGAGGAAATTCCATTGCACGAAAATCGGAATCATTTCAAGGTAACTGACGGACTAGTTGAGTATTCAATTCCATTTACTCCGTAAAAGATCGTATCTTTTGATAGTGAACACACGAATATTTAGTAAACAACAGCAGAACTACCGAAATGTAACAATAAAAAACTCAAATTAATTACGGTACAAAGCGTAATTCATGAATCGATTATTCTTAAAACAAATAATTACAGTTTACTTAACTATGAATACTAGAAAAATAAACAATGACTACTTGACAATTGTGAAGACATACTGATCAGGGAAAATTATCATTATAGTAGATTGATTGATCAGAGACTGATGAATCTCTGATTCGAGAATAAAATGAATGATGAACAACTGTTTATTCAACGACTATGAATCTGGAACAATAATTAAGGAGAAATATAATTATAGAATGAAACGAATACGTAATTAATATTGACTGTGAAGACCAGCCTAAGATGCAGATTGGTATAAATACACACGTCACATACTTCAGAACTAATAGCCTTCCATTTGAATGACGAATGTAAAACATGGTAATGCCATTGTGCTCAAAACATTTTTCCTTACGTAATACTTTCAGAAAATTTCCACCATTTTGAAATGTGATGAAAATGTGTGCCGGTTTTATATCTGAAGGTAAAAGTTGTCGGGGATAAAATACATTAAATCATCCATAATCACGTCTAGACATTTGTGTACTTTAGGGTTTCGAACATTTTTCTATATTAATACACATCTCGAAATATAACGTGATTTAAAACACGGCTTTTGAAAAAAATACACATTCACTGGAAAATAACTCAGGCAATTTTTGTTTGAAGGCGGAGAAACATTTGGCGTTGAAACTCTCGTTATACTGAGGAAAACATGTCCCTGAGAAATTGACATCATTCTAGTAAGGAAAGGCAGTTTCAAGAGTGAATCTTGAAATGCATAAAAGTGAGTTCATACAATGGGGTATGGCAGTTTTTATCCAGAATCAAGGAAAATAAAAAATACAGTTTAAAATTATAATGGATGGATGATCCATTTTGGCAAAATTTGTTCCTTAAATGAATGATTTATAGGAATCAGGGACCCCAGTTTTTGTTCACTTTTTATCGTTTTTATACAATCTACGATGCTGTAACAAAGGTTTTTATGGATGTAGATTTTCTCCTTGATTTTCAAAATATACCCTGTATGGGCAACAGGAATTTTGGCTAAATGTTAGATTGCTCTCATTTACTGACATATACCACTTCATTCAGGATTCTGTTGTACCAATACACATTGGTGTCTTCGGAGCATACACAACCCCTGTCTATACCCTACTCTCCACAAGAATGATCTGACCTCGCATTACCTAAGATAAGACTTCATATGCAACATATCGATTAGAGTTCAATACGCCATACTTGTTCTATAACAAACCAATGACGGGGAAGAAACATTAATTGTTGAATTAGTGATCCATCCTAAATGGCTTGGTTGGCCATTATAAAAATAAAATTTAATTGACAGCGTCAAATAAATTCGGAAATGGACTATATAAAGGCTCTTATAATGATTCTCTTCCTGTGTAAATCTCCATTAGGATGAAGGTGTGATGTTGCCAGTGGCAGCAGGAATCGGTAATTAGTTCTATTGCTAATTGTTTTCATCTTTAAGAGTCTTCCAACATCAAAATATGATTACCTAAGGTAATTTTATTAAATATAGCTTAATGTTAGAAACCTATACGTAGACGGCCGGCCGTGGATCGTAAGTTTGGCGACAGCGTTTATCATAATCCCATGCTGTTAACTAAATATGGAACGCTTTTTTGAGGGTAAAACAGGGAGATATTGCCAAAAGCAGCAGGTAACGTAACTTAGCTCAATTACTTAGTCCGTGCACTTTCCTCCACTTTAGAAGCCGTCAAGTCTACAAATATTATTCCCTAAATAATAAAGTGATTTTAATTAAGATATCACGAAGTTGGAATCGCACACCTAGGTGAACGGAAGGCGAGCACACGGAGCATAAGTTTGGCAACAGTGCTTTCCATATAGCCCTAACTATCAACTAACCGTGGAACGCTCTATAATGGGTAAAAAATTCCGCCCGTTCTAGTGTTAAATTCCCGTTTCGCAGTTAAACCTCGAGGCTAACGGAAATGATCCCTACTACGATTCCGCTTTCTACGGATCCCCCCACGCGTTTCTTTTGCTGTATTTTCTCCTGCTTTCCTCCTCCTCCCCCCCCCCCCCAGATGGCCTCCGCAGCCTCCTACCTACCTGCCTTCACCCCCACGCGTCTCCTCCACCACACGGCCCCCTTTTCCGCCCCCTCGCCTCCTCACCTTGAAAAGCCTCGACGAGTGGAGTGGAATGAAGTGGATGAGAGAGAGTGTGGGGGTGGGGAAGGGAAGGAGGAGTAGAAGGACCGGAGGGGAGGAGAGGCCTCGCTCAGAGAGACACACCACGCCAAGAAATAACTTTTTCATCCTCAAAATAAGAAAATAAAATCACCCTTTTCCTCTCTTTTCTTCGCCGCACAGCCTCTCTCCACCACTCGCCACCCCCACACCCCCTGCCGGTCGTCTGAGGAACCCAAATTAACGCGGGGCCGTTCTCAGCCGTCGTGTATGAAGTTGGAAGAGAGAGAGAGAGAGAGAGGGAGGGAGGGAGGAAGAGGAGTGGAATGAGGAGGAAGGAGGAGAAGGAGAGGGGCCATTCGTAAAATTGGACTCGAAAGATATTAAAGTAATAACATCACCAAAGAAAAAGCATTTCCCGGGCGCGGATTTTTCATAATTAAATCTCGGGGAGAAATATATATATATATAAATATGCTTCGAGGAAAAAATTGGGAGGCAAAGCATTCAAGTAGTGTCTAATTTAATTAAACCAGCAATCCATTCACGGCAGGGATTTCCTTTATTTATGGCGATGGGCTGAGTTTCTACAAAATGACAGAGAAAAAACAAATTTCTGATTGAAAAAAAGGGACGGATTATGTTATTTTCTCTAATGAGAAGGAAAAATATTATTCTACTATCGATCATAAAATGCATTAATCAATAAGCAACGCCATCTGAAACAAATTATGAATGGTGGATAACGTTGACGAGCCAGCGAAGTAAATCAGCAAAGATCAGGTGCAAGCAAGTGACCAGCGAAGGACGACTTACCTTGAGTAAGGAGCGTCAGCTAGAGAGAGCTAAGAAAACGAATTGAGAAAGTTACTTGATGCAGAAAATGACTCCCTGGGTTCGTCTCTTTGGATATATTTTTAGGTGAGCCGACAAGGATGAAGAGTATTTGATTTAAGGTAGTCCGAGCGAGATGGTTCCCTAGTCATAATAGAGGCCATATTCGAATTATACGTCTTAATTTCACCAGCTGTAGGACACATAGATTGAATATTGCATTATTGATAGTGCAACAATCTAGTTTTATACGACAGTAATGGTAAGTAATTAAATAAAAATATTTAAATAAGTCTTTAACTTGACTCATTTTTTTGCGCGGTGCGTTTGAAACTCCTTCAAAACGGAACGTTTTTTGTGATACCCAAGAACCGACTGCGGTGACAATATGATTCAATTTCAAATATAGTTGAGAAAACACACAAACTACTCGCTGTTAGTTTTTTCACGACACATAAGTGTTAGAAACACCTCACTTTGTAAATAATGTTCCTCTGGAGTGCATACACGTACCATTTCTCATGCAAAAGAGATGTTGTATTTTTTTGCAAATATCTCCGAAAGTAATGCAGTTAGGGGTTAAATTTTTGGTGTCATTAGAAGAATGAGATATTTTCCTTTAAAATGAGACCAAATTCATTGATTTCTAATTAAAATGATATTTCGCTCAAACTACCATAATTTGATCAAATAGGATCCACATTGGCGGGCACTAGAACACCGCCAGGGTATATCGATAAAGTAAAAGTCACTAGCAAGCACAGATGGAGATTATTTAGGACGGAGTTGACTTTCTCGCAGCGAGTCATCACAATTTCATGACAAAATAGATCGATCGCCTTCCAATACCCTTTCCATCACGCACCTCTCACTCAGTTTTTATACATAAGCAATGAAATAGTTCTCTTCGCTGTAGTTTGTGCCCTCTTGTTTTGTTGATGATACTGGAATAATATATAATAAATTCTCAGGCTTCACTTGGTGGAACAACATTGCGATGGTTTGTAAAGAAATTCACTCAGTAATATTCCATAATGGTTTTTATTATTCCGTTCTAGGTTTCAACTCAAGTTAAGTCATTATCAAGGTGACTTAACTTGAGTCGAAATCTTGGTCTGAGTAATAAAAACCATTGGGGAATATTACTAAGTGAATTTATTTACAATCCATCATATTTGAATCAGTTGCCATAGAAAGCCTCATAATTTCAGTTATCAAGTATCTATGTCTATTCCCAAATTCTTTCAATTAGTTTCAAATACACAGACCAACCAATGGAAGTAAACTTTGGACGAATGACGGTATACCAACAATGTCGGTATACCTCGAAAATGGTCGACTAATCTAGAAGTCAGTGAGCCAAACTTCCACTCTGCTTTGGACCCATCCATCTAAATAGCTCTATCTATGACGTTTACATTCAGAATAAAGTGAAATTCGCTTTACCCATCTTCAGTCAAGTTTCTACCCATGACACTCGATAAAATTTCTTCTGCATACACGTTGGTGAGCAAAGGCGTCAATGAGCAACATTGTGTTACCTTACTGCCAAAATCAGTCCACCATAGTTCCATCTGCTAGCCATATTAACTTTATCCATCCGGGCTCATACACGAGATTCTTAATGGGTTTTATCGCTCAAATACATTGCTGTTTTCATTATAATTATTATGCGCGTTTGGGCTCCGTTGGACCACGCCACTAAGTGCAAATTTAGAGGCGTTTTGATAGCTTTTCCTTTCTGTACGACCACATTTCTTTCATTCTTTCCGAATGGGCATTTTTTATTTCCTCCGTCCATGGGGTTCCGGACCGCTTATGTTTTTCCCGTTCGGCCACCATCCAATCGCTAATCATTTACTGTTTTATTATTATTTTCACTATTCACTAGTTTCCTCCGTCAAACGCCTTATCCAATAAACATACTCAATCAATGATCATTTCCATGAAAATAGAAAAAAAAACGAATTAAAGTAAATGTTTCGGGCAATATTTTGTGGATCTGGTTTATTAAGCTGAAACAAAGATAATATCCGAACTGTCGAACACCGAGGATATATTATTAACATGAACTCTTAAACTTCCGCAGGCCAAGGCACCCAAACGAGTCGTTTCAAATCTCGCTATGAGAAGTAAGTCTTCAAATCTTTCACGTTGATGGAAAAACTAAAGCTGAATGCTCCGAAATTGTGGGAGATTTTCCAATAAAATATTGAAGGCCGACCTCCTAATCTCAAATCTGGACAACGCATCACCTATCAAGTCTTAGGTATATGTGGAAAAGAGTCAAATTATTCTCCTCAATTAACAATAACGTCCTGACTCAGCGATGGTTCCATTTTTATGGCAACCGCGGTTAAATTACACATATGAATATGTCTCCACTTTAAAATATACAAAATAAAAACTCATTTCCACTGAAAAAGAACCCTACAAACCAATAGTGCTCCAATCAGAGAACGTATCACAGCTATTTGAAAGGATAAAATGGTGAAAATATAAACCATATTATATTCTTAAAATCATTTAAGTCAAACCTAATATTTGTCTGATGCGGAGGACATGATTACAAGCAACACCGTAAACCAACGAACGTAATTATCCTGAGCCCATAGAAGAATGAGCCAAGAGACACGAGCAACAGAGATCTATTGATATTGTTTCCTCTGCACCTTTATTTATCTCAAAGAGGATTTCTGAACGAAGACCAATAAGGTTTTCGGAGACCTAAGGACAGAATAGAAGTCGCAAATCCTACGTTGCTAAAAGCTAACATGCTTGTATTTGATTCGCCGACTTGGCGAAAGCATTTGCTTCAATGGAATGGGACAGAGGACTGATATCTCAGCAGAGCGAATATATGTCATTTAATTATGGAAGAATTATATGTCGGCTGATTTGAGAAGAGTTGGCCGTAATTAACCCCTTACATTCCATTTGGGGTATTTTTACCCAAGATGTATTTCATACCCTGACAACATTGTAATACTTGCCATCGATCGAATCATAATTCACGTATGCCTTCCATAAAACTTCATGAGGTTATATATAGATGCCTCATTCTATAGTTACCACTTTCTAGAGTTAATTTGGACATTTGTTCTGTGGAAGTGCGTATAAAACCGCAGGTGGAGAGCGCGAGTCATTGCAAAATATAATTTTAAGTCTGCATTTATAGTTGCATATCTCCCAGAGATAATAAAGGATGTCGGATGTAAGAGCTAAGGGAAAGTAAAAAGGAAGGCGGAGGCACTTGAGGAATGGAGAGTGCTAACCAGTCAAGCTGCTGCCAACCAATCTTCGGATTGACTACCAGAGGAGGAGGGAGGATCTCTCCCTGCTGCATACATTTTGCAACATTTATTTCGTATTCAATAGAAGATTTTTCAAAGAAAGTTTTCACTTCCTCCTAATGTTACCAGTCTCCTCTTCTTCTCAAGCACCTCCCTATTTTCTCCATAAAAACGACACACAAATTAAGACGTGCCTGAGAAATGTCTGTCGACGTTCAAATTTTTAATATTTGTCAAATACACATATCTGGTAGAGAGAGGGGAAGTGACGGAAGGAGAACAGGAATGGCGTCTTCAGTCACCAATGGTTTTCAATATTTGCGTCGACTGAGCAAACAAGGAAATAAAAAATTAAACTGCACGTTCAAAAAGAGACTATTTGTCACTCTGAAGACTCTGCAATTCTTGCAGTCAAGAAAGAAGACCGGATGAGAATGCTGAACTAAGTGAAAATGTTGGTAATTAATAATTCGTACAACTTCTCCATTCAATGAATGATTACAATCTTTTAGAAGGAGGTGATTACAAAGTGGGAAGTTTCACGCAGAGTTAGAGATAAAATATGATTGATGAAAACTAAAAGAACTGGAAGGGACTAACCGATTGAGCACATCATGGAACAGAACAGAATCTTAAAAAAGAGTTGGAACGAGAATAAACGAGAAGAATTGAATAATGAGGCCAAGAATGGTTAGCAAACAGCAATCAAAGTAAAGGATACTTAATGAAAATTATAACATGATTCTGTTTGATGAAAAAAGATGAACGTAGACCTGATGTAAAACAATCATAAGTTTAAAAAAAAATTGATTCTTTCTCGGCGAATGATTTATAAAATGCGAACTAAATATTACCCTGATGGCAATGGAGCGTACATGCTGTATGCAGGTTAAACCCGGTGTATTTCCCGAGTAGAGTTTACACAATCATGAGATTGATTCAGAGTCGTAACAATACGAGTTTGAAATGATTGAAATCAAGACTGGATATTAGGATAGTCTGCCGGTAGACTAAATCTTTAAGCTGTTGTAAAAATAGTGTTTTGCTAGGTCATAATCTGAACTATATTCTCTCATATATGCTTGGCCTACGAAGCTATTTCATCTTCGTGAATTAGTCCAATAAATTAACAAACTTGGTACCTAAAACTTATGCAATATATAATCTACTTATAACCGTGGGAGGCTTCCGCAAGGATAACAGCGGGTTACGCGTATACAAGGGAGCGGCGGTGAGGGCGTTAAGTAATGGAAGAAGGAAAGCACAAAAAAAGGAACAGCAGGGAGATGGAGCATCTCAGACTCTTACTGTGGTTTTGTTGCAATAGTGCTCGGGAATATTTGTATATTTGGGATGGAATTCAAAACACAACGTAAAGGGAAAAATATTTTTGCTACGAAAGAAAATTTAGTGGAATATCAATTTTTAGTATTATCGAGAAAAATTAAATTCTGCTGCAAAAACGATCATAATACAACTAAATTTATTTCGTTGGTATTATTACCGCTATCCCACCAAGGACAGATTTTACAATTTCTGGTTACGCTGGTCGTAGGGTAACGTGGACTCTAAGTTCATGTGTTGTGAACGGGCACCGCCTGCGCGACACGGGACTCGAACACTATTAGAATTGGCGTTGCGGCGACGCGACGGCTGCACAGGCCGGATGGCCCGCGACTTGACTTCTCCTATCGGCTACATGGCTTAACCGAATTAAGACCCAAAAGGATCCAACTGCCCCGCTTGAGCCTAACTGTTCCGATTGGTTCTAACCGTCCTGATTGGTCCTTCTGTTGCCCAGACCATCTCTCCGTGCGTTTATATAGGAAAACCGAATACGGATGTTTTCAACCCGGGGTGACGATTGACGTCAAGGAAAGTGAAAGGTCACACACTTCCGAGACCGCTTCTCTTTGGCAATTCTGTGATCTACCAAATAACTTACAAAAGAGAAATCTAGTATATGCATGCTTAAGAAAATAGGAAACCCAACTGTTACCATATTGAAGAGAAGGAAAGTTGACCATCAATACCCGGGTCACAACACATGTTCACGTTGAAGAGAGGACGGTTATTTAAATCAAATCTGACCTCCGGTTAGTTGACACTAACTCTAACGACTGGAGATAGTACTAACAGTAGTTCTTATACCACGAAAAGTCGAAAAAATGTATAACGTTAATAAAAATATCACAACGGAGGTATTTTAAAGTTGTTAGTGTGTTTGTCAAAATAGAAATCGCGCGAAATGAAGATCGAATTTTAGCTGTGAATTACTAATACCACTCACCGAATTTATTTTGATAGAGCAACGCGTATTTATAGATTAAGAGAGTGAGGCTTTGAGATGCAAGAAAAGTAACGTTCGAATATTATCTGAATTCCATCAAGAATACTTCGTTTCTGATAAAATACATGTTTACGATCGTCGAAAATATATGAGACTATTCAAGCAACCGCCGCGAAAGATCCAATGAAGATTTAAAGGGTGTTTGCGCTTTCCGATGGAAAATCTAATTTACACTGAGGATTGATAAGACGTTCCCCAAGTGCATATAATATATAAAAGAAGCCAAAGCATCAAATTATAGGGTGAAGTGGAAATGGAAGCCAATGTCTATGAACAAAACGAGTTTTAAACTTTCGACTTTTCAACAAAAAACGGCGGTTGGATAAAATTGCTCCTCCTTCACCCTACTTAGAAGGCATGAAGGAGGCAAAATTTTGACTCTTTTTTCTGAGTGAATACGGTTTGGCTTACTAAGTACTAACTAGAAACGATTATTTGATAGAGTTAGTTGATAGTTCAAGTTTACTCAATAAAAAATTTCATAAATAAAGTGAAGGCGAATACAGAAGACCGAAAGACCTCAAAAACTGTGCCGGCTTCATGGAACGAAATATAGTGTACTCCGGTTCACGGAACATAATATGTGTGTAATCAGAGAAACCTATCCACCTAAAATCTGTAGGGTCAAATGTATTTGGAATAGTTATTAATACTTTCAAACGAAATTCTTAGGGAGTTAAGCTTTACAACATGGATCCATTTGAAAGTGAAAATGATCCTTTTATTTTATTCCTTCCCTGAAATACACTGTCATTTTTAGCGGTTGATCTGATGGTAGTCGCCAAGTCTGCCAAGGGCCGAGGTTCCGACTCGAACCGAAAGCAATTGCGCCGTAGCCGTGCGAGCGAAAGAGCGCGAATGGTATAAGCACACAGCAGTACCGACGCACTCGTTCCAGCCGCTACTTACAGCCGGTATTTACTTTAACCGGCCAAGGGCGAGCCCCCGTTTAATCTTCTCCGTCCGAAGCAGCCGGTTGGCCCGTCCCGAAGAATTCCGCTCACACACAGCAAACAGTGTAGCATTTGGAACGGCGGAGGGCCTTATGGGTAGATGTGCGAGGGGTGGTTGGATAGGGGGGGGCGGGCAGGGGCGGGCTGGGTTGGGTCCTTCCTTTCCCATCGTGGGCGATCCCGCATCAGCATTCGACTCATACCGAGTCATCGGAATGAGGAGCGAGAGAGGGAGCTCGAGGAGGGGCTCTGATGATACGAGGGCTGCCGGCCCTGGCCGATCGGCGAACGCAGGGGTGGCATCTATTCGGCTCTGCTGGGGTGAGACGAGGAGGCCACAGCATCGGACGAGACGGGTGGAAGAATGTTCGGGGGGAGGGGGGAGGATGGAAAAGAGAAGATGTGGCAGAAGGCCTCGGCGGAGTTTCCACGGGAGAATGAAGAAAATGTCACACCCTCCGCGTTCGGGGAATCCAAGGAAAATCGTGACCTCCCTATTGGATAACGACGACAAAATTCTTGCCGCCTCATTTGAAACTTTAATTTGCGCGGAACAGAGTCACTCTACAGTGCATTGCATTCCCCTTTCACATCCCTTGGAAAACAATTTCAATTTCTCAATAAATACCGTGAAAAGTCGTGCGCTAAGTGGCAGGTACAGTCCTGGACAAAAAATTCTTACCACCGCCACCATCATCTTAGGAAATAATGGGCTGGTTCACCAACAATTTTTATTGCCGAATCTGATATAGTTCGCCAAAATAAAAATACCTATACTTATCCGTTTTTTGATCCATTTCTTACTTTTCGAGTAATCGGCGAAGAAACATCGATGTTCTCAACCCTTTCTCTGAAAGGGTCTTTGAAAGTAGTTCACGTCACTGGCCGCTCCCGTCCAATGACCCCGGGCGCTACGCAGCATTCTCCTACCCCCTCCATCCAGCGAAGGAATAGGCTAGTGATACAGAGATGTGAGGACATCCCCGACTTTAAAAGAAATGGATCAATAAACGGAAAAATATAGGTATTTGTATTTTAAATTTGGCGAACTATATCACATTCGGCAATGAAAATTGTTGATGAACCAGCCCATTATTTCCTAAATACTTGTGTGTAATTCCATGTGTAGTAAAATACAATTTTATTACACATGCGACCCGGGTTTCAGCAACTTTGTGCCATCATCAGGTAACAAATATCACAGGTTTCCGGGTAAATATATGGTTGAAGGTGGGGAAGGACGAAGTGGAAGGGGGGGGGGGAAGTTGAGGCAAAGTAAAAGGAAGGATCGTGCGTTATTACGGTGAAGGGGAGGTCTATTTTAAGGAGGGGGGAATGATTCGGGAACAAATGGTCATCACATAAAATATGCGGGCTCGCTTGTGTATTTATATGTTCTTAACAAAGAGAGACAGTTACATCATGCAATATCTGCCATTTCGCGTAATTGCTAAGTGTTTATAAACAATTGTCCACTTACTGACTGATGCAGTTAAAACGATAACGAACTACCGGAGCGAAAACTGAAGAAAGTATTTTGTTTTTGCGCCTTTCTAGCAGTCGTAGTATACTACGATTATAGGCTCAACCAACGTTCGAAGAGCTGACTCAAAACACTTTCTCCTTCTCTCTCATCCACCCCTTACGAAAGGAGTCCGAAACCCAGCCTGCACCCCATCCCCTCTTCAAAAAATCCCTTCGCAAGTCAAATCATTCTTCAATGGGTCCCTCCCCTCATCAATGGCGGGTTGAAATGGTCCTCGTCCGGTCTGTACGTTTATTTCTCGCGCGGGGGCGCGGTAGTTAAATCGCCGACCACTCGGTACTTAGAAAATTTTTCGCTCCGCGGTGGTAAGAATTATTTGTCCAGGACTGTACTTAGGTTTAATGAGACACATGAGATATTATTCTTTAAATTGTGACCAAATTCATGGAATTCAAGGTGAAGTGGCAAGCCGTTTAAACTGCCTGGAGATTTTTACGAAGGAATAATAGAGACTCCTGGATTTTTCCAAGCCAAATGATCAAATAAAAATTAAATTAGTGGTGTTTCCTAGTTAGAAAAAATTCCATTTTTTCAGACACCTTTAGGTACCTGAAATGGCAGTTAAGTACGACTATTTTAAAAATGTTATCGATTTCTATCGGCAGCCATATACTTCAAGATGGCGCAAGCAAATTTTTGCTAATACTGATATTTACTCTACCCGTAACACCTCATGATTTAACATCTACTTCGGAGAGAAATTGAAAACATACCACTGCTGACACAAATGTACCATGATTGAGGATCTTGGACGTAATTCCAGCAAAAAGGCTGTTGATAGAAAATTTAAAATTTGGAATCCCAAAGGAAATTGATAGTTAATGAAAAGCCATCAGTTCATTGTATCATTTTAACTATTGACAAAACATTAAAGCAACTGAAGTCCAACTGCTGGAGTTCAACAAAAACGTCACTGTAATTTACAACCCGGGATGACGAAACTATTCGTGGTTCCGCAGCCGCAATTTATTTATTTATTAATTTATTTTACAACATCAAATGCTCGGTGGTAGACCTCCGAAACGAAGCGATCATCATTTTGTAAGACGATGACAGGAAAATAATCATTCTATACATTTTTATTTTCGAGTCAACCAATTTTGGCCGTTATTTATGATACTTTGTAAATTTATGAGTAAATATATGAAAAGGTAAGGTTTATTTCATAACTAAATATAAAATTTCCATTAAATTAAAAAAATATAATATTACGTATAGTGTTCCAAGCTATGCTCGGTTCCCTCGGTTCAAAGTGAATGAAAAAGTGAACTTATTATGAGACAGAGTAATCAAAATTTTACAATATGATTAATAGACGCTCTTACTGAAAATCAACAAAACTGACAACACTTGCAGATGACATTGTCGCCCTCGTTTTGTTGTTTAACGCTCATCACCTTCTCTCTCGGTCTGATTTGTAGTGCGCACGTTGTGTTTCACAAATGGAAGGTGAACGTGCGTCAATGTATTACGAAGTGATCAGCGCATCATTGTTCATCAATGGAAGGCACCCATATTTTTCAACGTTTAAGGCGAGTTATCAGCAGGAGTAAGTATTTTTTATTTTTCCAATTCGCAAAGAGGTGTATTTTCCCATATTTCTGGAAAAGAAAAGACGCGATGGAAAAACACCAGCTAGCTTGTGACCGCATCTAGTCTCTCGATTCAACGACAAGGAAGGTTACATTTGAACCGATCCAGACAATCCCGAGCTCGTAACCAGGGAATCGCGTGACACAATAACGAAAGATTCGAGATTTTTCTGGGTTTTTTAATCCACTCGGATGGATTTTAGAGGGATTAAAGTGGGAGCCCCTAGAGACTCGGAGGCTACACGCTACGCTTAGTTTGCTTGATAAATTCAGAACTGATATTTTTCAGAGCGACATAGAGAATATTATCATGACTCCTCATTACATCTCCAGGTCTGACAGATGCGATAAAATAAGAGAGATACTCTGCCGAACAGATAGGTACAAAAACTCGCTCTTTTAGTGAACAATAAGCGACCACAATAAACATTGAGCTCCACTAAATACACTCCTACGATACATGTCACCATTTCACCTCCAAAGACCGTTCACCTTTACACGGCCGGTGACCTAACACCCCCTGCCACATGCCCAAGCGGCGGCTCGCGGGGTAGCATGTAGATTTATATAACTTAAGTGTTTTATGTGTCATTAATTACGTCTTTAATCGCGATATTCAACTCTGGAAAAAAATTCCGCGAAAAAAACTCCTTCGGGAGGGTCGCGTGAGATTGTTGCGGTTGGTTTAAATAACCTGATACTCGAACCGTTTGCTATTGTAGTACGTGATCGGGGAATCACTCCGAGTTGTATCAAATACGACCCCCCAGTCGACTCGAGTGGCCGAGTGATTGGGAGTGGGGTGACCAGAGGCGAGGCGCCAATGCCTCGTGGCAATCAGACTGTGGCTGCTTGCCGCGAGAGGGAAATGTATTCGAGGTCCTGGTGGACCGAAACAACGAATGAATGCAGTCGTTGAACTATGCCGCACCCTCGGCGGGTCACCTCTCCCGGGTGCCATCGCCCGCGCCACCCAGCCATACACCCCCTGCCGGTACCCCTCGCGGGACATCACGACGCCGCGGCGGAATACAACGCCATGTCCCTCAACCATTTGTGCGCACCAGCGCGACCAGCCTACACGCATTCCCAACGCAGGGCAGAAATAAGGCAGTTTAAACGGCTTGTCACTTCACCTTGAATTCCACGAGTTTGGTCTCAATTTAAAGATTAGTACAAATGAAAAATTTACTTTGTTTTCTCCCACAGATTTATTTTCTTGGTACAACATGTTTCGACACAGTGGTGTCATCTTCAGGTACCCAACACCGCTGTGTCGAAACATGTTGTACCAAGAAAATAAATCTATGGGAGAAAAGAAAGTTACTTGTTCATTTGTGAAATTCAACTTCCACATAGTTGAGCCTCAAACTATGGAACGTATCAAAGAATAATATCTCATGTTACCCAATAAACCCAAGCATCTGCCACTTAGAGCACAAATTTTTACGGTATTCATTAAGAAATAAAAATTGTTTTCCAAGGGATCTGAAAGGGGAATGCAATGGACTGTAGAGTGACTCTATTTAAAAATATGAGGAAAAAGAATATTATGGACATACTGAGCATTGTGCGTTGACCTTAGTCGGAAAGGGAGGAACTTCTATCCCCTGATTCTTGTTAGAAATTTTACAGAGGGTACCTTTTATCTCCTCTCAACTATCATTAAAAATAAATCAATTATTCACCACAATAGGTACGTTTCACAAAAGCTTTTGTTACGAAGGAATTTTCGCTACACGGTGAGGAAATAATTAGTCAAGTTAAGAACTGAAATTGGTATATTTATTTCATTACTAATAATTACAGCTACTTAACTAATATAAGAGCATATTTTGGACCATAAAACTACAATCTTTATTACATGCATCTTAAACCTGCCGGAATAAAAAATAAAACTCTCGACCAAACTGCTTTCTCCAGGAACGGAAAATGGGCGGATATTTTCAAACCACATCACTTTTCCCGCATCTCCGAATAAGTTATTCATTTGATGGAGAGAAGACTGCCGATTGAGACCACTTACATCATAGAGGTGGGAGTAGGTTGGTAATAGATGGTTTTTATGTGGAGAGTGGAAGGAGAAAAACCTGGCGGAGTTTATAGCCATCCCGAAGCAAAAAGCCATAGTTTAACGCAAGGGAGTCATAGTTGATTTTTGTTGTAGTTTTTTAGTGTTGTAGTAGCATATTTTGATGCAGACTATTTTTCCAGACGTTCAAAATATTTTACTACAGCCAAACTAATATGATAGGAACGATCACAGGAATATGATTAAGGAAATAGACTGCAGAACCGATAGATTCAAGATGTCATTTTTTCCACGAACAATAAGGGACCATAATAGTTGTGATAGATCAGTTCTAGGATACTGACTAGGTTAAATAGGTTTTTCAGTAGTGCTCAGTATCTTTATATGAATCGTAGATACTAAGTTCGCATGCAATCTCCGGCATGATATATTCCTGCATGTCTTAGTACCTTGTAGTGCTATTTATTTGTCGCATTAATAATACTAACCATTAGTCATATCTTGAGTAGTGTGCTGCATGGTAGCATGTTCTTCTACGTAACACACTCCTGGTTTGTGGTCTGACTGCGTACCGTTGTCCTGACTGCTTTTGGCCGGCGCCTGGCATTCGGGGGAACGCGCGCGGTTCCGATTTGCACTGGGATGAGTGCTGCGTGCCTGTTGTGGAATCACCCCGTGCCACACATCCTAGTGGTGGCTTGCACGGTATTTCGTAGATGTAGATGTAGTTCAACGCAAGGGAGCCATAGTTTAATGCTCCACATAATGGACGGAGTACTGCACCTGAAATGATCCCCTCAAGTTTCTTAATCAGGGGTCAACAATCCGATGAAAACTCTTTAGATTAGATTCGCTGTCAGGGTTCCAATTTGGAGCATTTCGATCCGGGAATCTAGTAATCGGCCACCACACCAAATCAAATCCTTCTTCACATCCGTGAGATGTTTCATTCATTTGAAACTGATATTTCCACAAAGTGATAGTCCTTTCTCTTCCCGTCGTCATTCAGCCCGTCTCATTTCAGAAGTGACTCTAAACGTTCCGGCTCCCCTTCGCGATGTCATTGCTTGCAACTGCAGGCTGGCATCGTGAGAATTTATCGATTTTTGCGCCCACGGACGCCAGTCATTATATTGGAAGGAGTCGATTTCAAGATAACTTTAGGCGCTTTACTCGGGTAAAACATTATCCACTACATATATTTCACTTAGTTTCCAATCATTTTCTTGAACAAATGCCTTCTTACGCCGGCACGCGCACGGTTGTAAAGATGTAAAAATCGTTCAAATCAATTTAAAAAATTTAAAAAAGTCAATTTTTGACCGAGATCCGAACACGGACTTCCTAATTACCGATCAGGTGCATTAGTATAACTGACAATCACACCTCGCCGGCAATTGGGAGATTCGGATTCAAAAGCGGAGCGAGTCAAATTATTTTTTTTAATGACTATGAATATTTCGTAAAAAGTATATGCATGTAATCGGCAGGAAATCCCACAGGATGGCGTCCTCTTTAACCAAAAATTGACTAAAACTGGTGACTTATAGTGTGTTTAAAACGGGGTGTCGACTTTCTGACGCATCTGCGAGAAGGGCATTTATATTCGGACTAGTTTAGAAGCCTCAGGAAACAAGCTAAAATATTGGCGAAATGACCAAAACGTAATGAATATAGTAAATAATAAAACAGATTTTTACGAGGGAATAAACTCCACTTTCTCAGGCGAGATATCGTAGAACAGCATAATGACTAATGAAACTCAAAAGATTTCGTACTGTCTACTAATTTTTATTTCACCTCTTGCTACACGTGTTTCGTCTGACTAGCAGTCATCTTGCCTGATGATGACTGCTAGTCAGTCAAAACAAGTGTAGCAAGAGGTGAAATAAAAATTAGTAGACAGTACGAAATCTTTTGAGCTTCATTACTTTTTATGAGGGATTTTTTATCAAAACAATACATGTTACTATGGTAAACGCTATACAATATCTATATATTCTATATATGTTTATATAAAATTTCTTTGTAAGGAACAATTTTGGTGAATAAGCGGAGCTCTTACTAAGCATGTTTCCCTTGTGAGACATGTATTTTGAAAAATACATACACTCACGTGTGTCTGTCAGCGGAGAACGAATAAATTGGATCTTACCTGACATCTATTGACTCACATCTGAATCACTACTCCAAGCAAGGGAATAATACGTACGTACGCGTCACCTATTTAAGGTTAAATTTGTAGCTGGGAGTTGAATTAATTGTGTTTATCATCATCATTATCATTGGTCGTCCAGTCCTAATATTACAGCCCTCCATTTTTCCCTACCTAATGCTTGTTCCCTGACTCCCAGGCAGTTCTTCTACTGCATTTTCCTCTGTATTTAGTCAATGCATTCATCCCTTGGCCTTCCGAATGGTACATTTCCCTGCATTATTCTTTCACTTATATTTCTCACAAACCCGTTGTTTCTCAAGGTGTGCCCAATAAATCTGGCTCTATTTCTGTGCATCGTAAAAGTCTTTATAGCACTGTACTATTGCTTCTGTATAGAGTACCGGTTCCCAAATCAAAATGAGAAAGTTGACAAAACCAGGCGGTTGACTTTTATTGCACGACTATACCTTCTAGGCAGCTCCTCTCCATTGTATCCCAAGCTCCAATGACCGCGCGAGAGATATGTGAGTCGGGGGCATGGCAGGGGGTGCCCGGCAGGAGACTAGCCGAGGCGTCTAAGGAATCCATCCATTTGTCGTCGCCGCCGACGCACACCCATCGACTAACTTTTGTGTCCGAGCAAGCAAGGGGAGGGCGAGGGGGAGAGAGACAAGGGAGGGGGTTGAGAACGCGCTTTGGGGCGCATGTGGTCACTCGGCCGGCCAGGGGAGAAGGGGGGATGGAGTACTCACACCCCATCGGGCCGATATGGCAGGAAACCATTAAATATCTCAGGGCGAGGCGTGTATTCTATGCCTCGACACATCAAGATGGAAAGGCTCTTTTCTATTAAGCAGTGGGGGGGGGGCGCAGCTGTTTTATGCTCCTCCCCGCCGCAACCAAAGTAACATTCAGTAAAGCCCAACATATCTTACATCATGAGACAACACTGACGGTCACTTAATGTCAAAAGAAATCGTTGGACCCACTAAAAAGTCTCTCGAAGGAATTAAGACTTGGTTACGCAACGTAGCGGGGGACCATCTCAATGAGCCTGCATTGAATAGAAGACGCTAGGCAGATGGGAACTCAGGTGGGGGAGTTTAAAGTGCATTTGTGGTCCAGGCGTGCCATGGTATACAAATTGGAAACAAATTTTTGTGGGAGACACGGCTCCCATTAATGTACGCAGACGTCGGCGAAATGCCGACCACTACTATGAATGCCAACATTCTTGCAGTAAAAATACATCAAAATATAAGTAACCAGTGTGAAGAAATTTCTTGAGTAAAGTATTAAAACTGTTTCTGTTTATCGCAACAATCAAAAGACGCCTTTTATCAGTTTCGGCGTTCCTCACTTTTGCCGAATTGAAATAATTTTTTATGCCATGGCCTTTTGAACACCAATTATGAATGCGCCTCACCACGTTGACCTAAGAGATGAATATTCGTTGTATTTTGTTAAAAATGCAAGAGGAAAGAGGCAAATCAGTGTTTGTCTTGACTCACGCGGTTGAAACGAGAACTCCGTAATTATTTGTGAGCAGCACTTCTAGAATTCGGATGCTCATGTAACGATTTAGACCTCTGACCCAACAGTCAAAATATTTATGGTCGTTTGAGCGATATTATTCCCTAGCCATGTTAGAGTCCACATTTGAATACCATTTTATGATTTCTGATGCTTCAACAAGCATGAAGTAACTATTTAAAAACTAATGCCGCAAAGATAGTTTTATTCAACTTAAATACTCAGTAACTACGAAAATATACCAATAGCAGTCCTGGAAGCACCTCATATCTTTCTTGCTGAATGGCAAAAGTGCCCTTGCAACAAAAGGACGCAGTTAAAAAATGCTGAGGTGAGTAATTGATTAATTTTCAAAAATAATTTTAAATTGTTATAAAATAGTCACTCTTCAGTTTCCGATGAGATGTAGACGTCAATGATTCTTCATTCGGTCTCTCTTACATGCATACCCGTGACGTTCCCCATTGAAAATGACTTTTATTTTTGGCAATTATCTCGAAAGTTAGGGCGGTAAGACGCTGATATTTTGGTATCCTTGTAAACGAGAGTTATTTTCCTTTAAAATCAAGTCGAAATGCATGTTTCACACGTCATCAGCAATATTCCCGCGGGAATTACTCGACAGGGGATCGGGTTGGTGTGGTGGCTAGAGTACTGACTAACCTCACGGGCGGCCAGGGTTCAAATCCATGCGGAAGAGGATGTTTTCAGAGGAAACCCGGTCCCTACTTGAGTGTCTGGTGGAGGGCACTTCAAGTAGAGTACTCCGACTGTCGGATGAGACGTTGAACCGTGGTCCCCTTGGCGCCTTTCGTTAAGAGCAGGCTAATTCCGACGCCGGGTTTCTATCCACCCTTCCTCTCCTACCTGTACCCTATGGCGCAAATGACCTTAGTTGTCGGTCGCCTCCCCAAAATCCAATCCCAATCCACCGGGAATTACTCGACCGGTAAGGCTGTACCGGTAAGACCGACCGATTTTCGAGTGGGTTTAATACACCAATATCTCGAGCACATGGGGATTTTAGCGCATGGCTCGACAGACACGTATTAGGAAGTATCTCGAACGGATCCAAGACAACACTCAGGGGCGCGGCTCGTCACGAGGCACCGAGTGCGTGGGCGCAGTCCGAGCGAATCCCTTCGTCCCGGGGCGTCGTTCGACGGCGGCGTCCACCTGCCGCATCCGATTCAATCCCGGGCTCCTCATGATTCGTCTTCACTTCACCTCGCCCTGGGGGAACGGGAAAGGACAGACGTCACGCCTCACCCTCCTCCCCATCCTCCACCTCCTGGCGACCACCGAACCCCTTCACAAATAAAAAATCTTTCCGCTCACCGAGAGGCCAACCCGATCCTGCCACGCCCTCCGAGCAGCGTTTGTTTCTATAAGTAGTCGGAGCAGGATTTTTCCCTCTCGCCATGATGAACACCATGTTCGTATTCTGTTTTTGTTTTTCATTTCAGCAGCTGTAAAGGCCGCTCTATATGATACATTTTATTGTACAAACGAATGTATCCTATATTGTACAAGAAACTGAATGTAATTAGAGCAGGTTCTATTTCCCGTCAAGTCATTCAGACAATCATACGATTTGCCGCTCTGCACGGTACAATTTTCCTCATGCAAGAGTTCATAGATTGTTTGTACAGTAAAATGTACCGTGTAAAGTGGCCTTAAAAAGCGAAAAAAATATTGGATATTAGTATTGAATAACCTTGTTTGATAACCCTAACATCCCCAGTAATTAACAAAATATAAATCCTTAAATCATTAATTTTACTCATTTATTCACTCCGTTAAGGGAAAAACCTTCCAAACCGAAGGTTTTTGTGATAAACAATGATAAGGTCTACGGTGAGTAATCGATTAATACTTGAAAATAGTCGATAAAATATAAAAAGAACATTATATTAGGTTTTTTACCAGATCTAGCGGTTACAAGTTCCTCATTAAAAAAAAAATATGTTCTCTCTGAAGTGCATATCCCTACCATTACCCATGTAAATTAGCTGATATTTGTCGGAAAATATGTCAAACAGTATGGATAGTAAGTTGCCAGTATTTGGTATCTTTGAAAATTTGAGGTGATTCTCTTTGAAATGAGATGAAACTCATTTAATTCTAGGTGAAATGATAATTTTTTTCAAACTGTCTAGAATAACTTCGACGCGAATGCGCGCAGAGATGCCTGGTGGGCGGTGGGTGGGTGGGGGGGGGGGAACGGGTGAGTGAATTGGGGCGAGGGGGAGGGAGAAGGTGGGAGAAGGGAGGGGAGAGTGGAAAAGACAAAACCGCAGGTGGCGGTCTCCCCAATTACGCATCGCCCAAATGAATGAAGGGCCTTCGGGAGGGAGGGAGAGAGAAGAGTTTTTATCGCCAAGCGAGGACGACACCGGAACCCCTGGAAATACGCTCTCGTCCCTTGGCGGGCGGTGGACGGGGAGGAGGGGGGAGACGAGGGTGCGTATTCGATGTCCTCTCCACGAAAGCAACGCACCGACGATTGTGCATTATCATTACCTGGTCCTCTGGGAATTTCCATGTCATCTAGCGTTTACATTCACTGGTGACTAATATTTTCAAAAACTTTAGCAGCGAATTTCAAACTTAAGGTGTTTTGATCAAGGTTTTTCCATTTTAATAATGGAGACCACATCATTCGAATTTAAATATTATATTTCAGCTGGCGTAAGATGAACGAGGTAAGTAAATGCCGTAAAAATTGTGCTAAAATGAAGTTTTATCCCATTGTAATTCTCAGAAATAAATACAGAGGTCATTCAATAAGAGAGATGAAAAAAATGGCAATTTCATGTAAATGAGTCAGTGGTATGATAAATAAACCATTTGATCTCGATCGTTGGACGGAAAGGCTCAAACAAAATATGCTGCGAAAGGGGAAGGTGAGGCAGGATTTAAGGATCGTGTTCTCATGGTTGGTTGCTTGGGGGAGTGGATGGGTGGAACTCGACATTCAACCACCTCCGCACGTTGAGACATGGATAGTCCTAATCAACTAGCGAACGGTTACTTAGTAGGTACTAAATGGCGATGGCTATATTTGGCATACTTTGCCGCCCCACTGACGTTCAGGACCTTACGGCTCTGAAAACTGTCTTTTTCGGTTGTATTCTCCCCACCTTAGAATACTGTGCACCTATTTGGTCTACCGCCTGCCCCACTACCTTGGATTTGCTCAACCCTCCAGTCAACTTCTTTCCCGCCATAGTCCGCCATCGAGTCCCCACCTTCAGATGCTCAACCCGTGACCTCATCCTTTCCTCCCTTGGCATTTCTCACATAACTCACCACCGTGTCCTATAAGATATGATGTTCTTACACAAAATCCTCAGCAAATCTCTACGGACCAATTAAATACTCCCTCTCTTTCGTATTCATGTTCCTCCCCGTCCCTTATGCAGTAACTGTCTACTGCATACTCCCCGATTCCGTCTTTCCATCTTCCAGCGCTCTCTCTTTCACCGTTTAACTCCTTCCTTGTTCAACTCCTTGGTCTCGAAATATCCTTCCTTGGACCTTTTCTCCTCTGCCACCATTTTCAAATCCTCCCTGAAACGCCACTTGAATAATTCACCCCTCTCCAATTCCTAAATCCGTTTCTTACGCTTGCCTCAGTATTGCCTTATTAAATGTGTATTATGTTTTTGTTTAAAAAAATTATTTATTTTTTGATTATGTCAGCCAATGTAATAGCCTTTGTGCCGTTTTTGGTAGTGAATTAAATAAATAAATAAAATAACTGAATAAATAAATAAATTACGGCAACAGCAGCAGGGATCAGAAAATATTAAAATTTGGGTGATATTAAGCTTTAAAAGACGTTAAAATATTTTACAGTATGCGTTAATCAAGGAACAGGAACACTTGGAGCACTTAGTCATAATATTTTTTTTATTGGCTGATTTTGGGTTTACCTTCCTCTCCAACGCATTGAGAGTGGCACGAAGCATTTCTATAACTGACAAACTTATTTCAAAAACAGCAAATTTAGGTTTTTTTCATAAAAACTCGTATTTTCAGGAGCTATGCTCAGACTAAATATGCACAAAACATGGATGATTTTTAGATTTGCATTCATATACTAGGTATTCATAGTGTTTTCGTTGGCACCGATATTTCAATTTTTTAACGAGTTTATAAGGAAAATTTTTGAATGGTTGGTTTTTTCGTTGAAATTCAATACTTAAGGCCCAATGAGCAGACTACATATATTAATTCACTAGCAAAATATTCCACGTCATCAATACCACATCAGAAAGATTACACGTGAGACACACCCGGTTTTTATCGGATCGAGTTGGGTTTTTCCGTCCCACCCAAGCGCAGATACAAATGCCTTCATCCGCTTGCCGGGAGTGATTCGCCAAGGAACAAACTCAAAATTCACGTGGGTGGAGGGAGAGATGAGGGGAGCGAATCCGAAAATGTGAGACGAGACACTAAAGGTTGCGTTTTAGCGGACTTATATAATTCAGTGTGCTGAGGAGTGAGGGACTCAAAGTCAAGTGTTTTAAGTGGTTTTAGGAGAAATTCGATGAAACTGAAGCTCAGCGTTCAGCGTAGCGACTTTCACTGCTCCGACCAACAATTGGTCGGTACAAGAAAAACTGAGTGAAATCAGTGTTTCAGATCATAACAGAGAGATTGCAAAGCGAAGCTATTTTCTGACGAGTTTTAATGGACTTAACTGAATTACCTGCCGTATCACAACTCAATGGCACCCTTGCATGAAGATACCAGTTTTACGCAAAAAAATAGTCTCGGAGGAATATCGTCTTGCTTTCGGCCATTTTAAGGGTTACAGAATTATTGGAAAGTTATCAAGCTGTATAGTTACGAAGAATGCTAATTATTTATAAGTAACAACAGAGTTTGCTGAAATAACTTCGATGACCCTACTCTTTGACGCTCTTGAATGAGGATATCAGATTTACGCAGGCAATGACCAACCTTATTTTATCCTTAAAATATTTGTAAAAACATACATTTTCACATATTATGCGAGGAATAGATGTTCGTTGCCACTAAAGAGTTATTAGTATAACCCGCATTGAAGCTCTGCCGTCACCTTTTTGATATTACCGGTCGTGAGTGTGAATACTGACTTCCAGTTGTTCCCCGAGAAAAAGAAAATGTTGATTCCTTCAATCTGAGCTGAAATAGAATCACCAATGAAGTAAGTCACCAAACAGTCGCCGAGATATCCACATTCATTATCACATTGAATTGTTGAGTGTTACTGATAGTAAAACAAAGTTTTTACATAAGTGAAATGGTTGATTTCTTGCTCATTACAACCGGTTAAATATTAAAAAAACTGAAACCGTTGATGATTTTTAAAAAATCTCGCTTATACCACACTAGAGAAATAAAAAAAACAAGAATACGTTTTGTGGAAAGTTTTCTCGCATTAGGACCACACTGCTGCCAACACCAACATGTTTGGGAAGGACTTCGGACGAATACTTAATTGTCCTCAAATTCTAACTGACATAGGAAAAATACCACCTCTCAAATTGCATGCACTGTGGACTCATGCTGTATTGTGAAAGATGAAATAAATTATTGACAGGTCAACTGACGTCCTCCAACAATGTTCCCTTCAAAATAAAACGGGAAAGGGGGAAGATCTTAGAATAGAACCTCCGAATGACGGCCGCTTTACACATTACTTAATCCAGAACTAAAAATCGAAATGAACTAAGCTTACTAAATATTGTACCATGTAAGAGGTTTGATCGCATCCGATCAAGGATTGGATTCGATTTTCATTACTCAAAATAGGAATAAATTCAATGATTATTTTCCCTCCGACTTTAGTACCTAAAGACAGGTAAGAAGGCTATTCGAGTGTTTTGAGAGAATACAGCTGGTGGAGCTGTAGTTTACCTAAATAATATTCGAGGTTAGTTGTGCGAGTTATAATCGAGAAAATATTTTCTTGGGGTCTCTAGAACCGGTTTTATGGAGATTGTTTAGTTGGATTTGTAAACAACACATCAACTAGGCCAAAACAATTTGGTTTCATAGCACTGAGCATAGTGTCGTGTCCCTGGCCGTCCCGATTGTACAGTGCACAGTGTAAGGGGTCACTCTATATTTTTTCATAGTCCAAGTTGATGTCACGACCCTAGCCATTCTCATGGTTTGGTGCATGACCAAACAAGGGGCCAAGGAGTATTTTTCCATTGTCCGAGTCTCCTTCAAATCGGACCACAATATGAACTGGACTGATGAAAAACATGAGGTGACATGCAAAGCCTTTTTATGATAAACGGGAAGCACGTATGACGGTTCTGCGGGAAATGACTCAAGTCTTTTCCCAACTATGCAATTCGCTATCCTATTCACCATGATACCATATTTGGTTACATTTTTATTACCTTTTAAGGATGACCGAGACTCGCTCAAATCACCTCGGCAACTGAACCAGCAGGTCGATTCTGTAAATGTCATAAGCGTCATAAGGGTGATAGCTATGACGGGCAACTTATGACGGCTATGACGATCGAGCGATTCTATAAGCGAGCATCAGAAGGCTTATGATGAAACGTTGTGACAGGGAACCAAACTTAGCTATTAGTAAGTTGGTAACCCTTCATAAACAAGAAGAACCAATGGAAATCACCAACTCATCCCCTCCACCAACCCAAAAAATTGACTAACGGCAACCGTGGAAACTATCGTTTCCCAACTATGAACAAACCACAACAAACAGCCAAGGATTCTTTTAAGTACCTAATCATGTAAACAACAAACAAGTGTGTTTTATGCTTGAAAATAAATGGATACTTTGTGTTGGCAAGTTCCTCATATAAATTAAGTTTACAAGCTAATATTGTGAAATATGGTTAGCGGCTACTATGCAGTACCCGTAATTTGAAACCAATCGCATAATGGGGATACATTTGTCCAAAATTCGTGGTATGCGTTTAAGGATTCCGGAGAAAGGTCTCGAAGTAAATAGTGGATCAATGTTTGGAGTAAAATACGGTATTATTTTGAAGAGGTGTGCAGTTTGGATTTTGGCCCACCGGCTTCAAGTCTACCTAGAGTTTTCATAATCGACCGTATGCAGTACGTGTAGTTGGAAAGTTTTAATTGTATGAATATGCGTGCAACTGAATATTAATGGGAGTAAAGTCCACACGCATTAACAATTTTTTGATAATCGTTCTTGAGCAACATGTGTAATAATAGCAGTGAAGTTAAGTTTCATATTTTTAAACGAAATGAGGAACACGTCGTATAATTCAGAAAACATACCAAAGTAGCATATTAGGTACCTACCTTTGCAATTCATCGTATGAATCAGAATTTTGAATTAAATAGTTACACATTCACAACATAATATTGCTATTACCCCGAGCAAATTCCACAATTATTCTAATGGTAACTTAAAACGTATAGAGATAGATTTCTACAGTCGGTGACTAAATTATGGACACACACACACACACACACAATGTGGTATAATTTCGTAGTTGTCGTGTATGCACATATCTTCTGTGATGTTTAACATAATACTTTACATGTATTTGTGCAAAATTAAGAATCATATTTTAAGTACAATTTTAGAATTCCACATTTGTAAGAGTAAATACGATGGTATTTTACTATTTTTCAATGAACAATTGCCGATACTTGATTTGATATCCTTCGTAGTTGATGTAAATACTCGTATCCTACGACCTTATGACGCCCATGACGGGGGTTTTCAAGCGTCGTACGATATGACGGCTAAGACGGACTTATGACATTTACAGAATCGCTCCTTTTCGCCAGCCGTCATAGCTATGACGCCCCGTCATAAGAACAATAGTTATGACGCCTATGGCATTTACAGAATCGACCCACAGGTTGTCCCAAAGAAGAGACCGTGGACAGTAAGATTTCTCTTTTTTCTGACAAATCAATCGAAGATATTAGTAACAAATGAAGTAATTCAGTTTGTCTGCGTATCACACATCCGATCTTAGGGCGGCGCCTCGACGGGAGCAGTAGGGCGGTGCCTTGAGCACAGTACTATGTAAACCTTGGTTAAAACCACAAACGCTCTCATACACTTAGTCTGCACTCGGTTAAGCTTAAGCGCTCGGTCAGTTGTGTTGTGACCCGGAACAGAGTGGTGCACATTTGGTATTCTTGGAGTTCGTGGAAAGAGAGAGTGTGTGTTTTCTTCCCTTGTTTTTCAGTAAAGATTTTCATCTCTCTTGTTTTGTCGAGGTGCGGTTCACCTCTAATGTAAAGTCATCCCCCCTTCCGGGAATAAGTCATTTTAGAATTGTTATTGCAACAGATGGAACTTCCCCAACAGGACAGAAGTTGGGTATACAAACGGTCGCTTGAGGCCATTAGAGGCATTCAATTCTTGGGAGTTCCAGTCTTGGATCCACTGTCTCCCCGCTTAAGACCCTTTCGCCCTGGTCGGCTTCGAAACCGTCGCAATTGACTCCTTTGGGTAAGACTTTATTTCTTCTCCGGTCCATCTCCCTCTCTTTCGAATAAGAAGACGCTCACGTCACTCCTCTGCTCTGTTTTAGGATAGTATGCTTGTTCGAATTAAACCCCTTTAAAGCCAACTGGCCTTCCCTGAGTGTTCTCACTTCTCATTCATCTCGACGTCAAGGGCAAGAACCCTATTCTTTCGTGTTGCATTTGCCTAGTTTCACTCAAAGGAGGGAAACCTGGTGCGTGGCACAACATTTGCAGAAGCAAGTGCAGGTCGTGTCATCCACTTGTCATCAACTGTCGCCGTTAATTTCGCCGAGACGCTCGTCTCTTTTCTACGCCTGGCAGTCATCGGCCATCGCCGCCGACTACAAGGGTCAGCTCTTCGGACCCCGAGGCCGATGCCACGTCTCAGCACTCGTCGCAACTGTCTCTCATAAGACGCAGACAATGTGCCTACCTTCCTTTAATATATGAAGTATCTAAGTTAAGAGAGTATTATTTGAATTTCCTTGATCCATGTGCAACATGGCGATCTTACCTGAGTTACAAACCCCCGGTGTTCTCCCGGCGGGGCACCAAAATAGCACACCCTATGAAATCTGCGGCTATGCGTGGCAAGACGTCTTTCTAATACGAATACACTGCCGAATAATTAAAAACATTGAGCAACCCTTGCTGCACTCATGGAGAATGCAATAAAATAAGCACAGTAAAGGTAGGCGTTCTTGCGTTGCGAAGACCTGTATCGAAGGAAGAATACAATCGATTTGAACGACCTCACTGAAATGAGCTTGGTGTAAAACAGGCTTCAGGGCATCAAATTCAATGTGAGTACCAACCTTGGTGCCGATTCTACGGCGCAAATTTTAGGATTGAATTCAATGCTGACCTAAGCATCGTGTAAAACTATCTCAAGTCTGCACACCTGGAAATACATGGGCCGGGAACATTTTTCTTGATGACACCGAGAGTAATACTCGAGGAATGCATTTCGCTAGGTCGGTCAGAAGTGAGGGAAAGAACCCGAGAAGAGTATTGAGTGGGGGGGGCGGAGAGGGGAGGGGGAGGGACAGAAGTGTAAGAGGGGTTGTGCAGAGCGTCTGCCTTATCTCCAGCGAGACCTCGAGGCAAGAACGTGCACCAGGCAATTGGAACCCATTCGCCGAAGTTATAACTTGTGAAGTGGGGAGGAAAAATCCGAAGAAAGGAAGAAAGATGTGCGAAAAATTGCTGCGAGAAGGGATAAATGTGAGTGGAAAAGTTTGGAGACGGATTCGGGAAGAAGATGAAGTGGGAGGGGTGTGTGTCTGTGTGTGAGAGTAGGAGGGAGGAGGGGGATGGGGGGCGATGGGTGGGCGGGGAAGTCAGTGGAGAATATCAAAGGTAGAAGGAGGGGGGGGGGGGGCAGAATGGGGCACGGCTCCAGTCGGGGCGAAGTTTGGGACATTCCTTTTATCACGCGGGAAAGCATCACTCACTCGGCAAAAAATTGAACGATATCCACGATGAGATACGTCGGTCAACAGAGAGGCATCCGAGTACTGAGTAAACGGCGGGACTCTTCAATCCTTACTGAAACTAATATGGCCGTCAGTGGCGTGAGAGAGAGAGAGAGAGAGATAATTTATTAATGCGAAGTGTGTTGGGGGGCTTAAAGTGGTTTGAGAGTGATTTTTCCCCAGTCCTGATGGCGACCATATTTGGGAATTATTTTTTCATATTTCACAAGCTATAAGAATCATGGAGCAAATATTTTATATAAACGACGCAAAAAAACAATACTTCATACGACTGAACTTAGCAGAAATCAACTAAATATGCATGCATCAGTCTTTCTTTATTCCACGCTGTAGAAATGGAAAAGCTTCCACATTGGAAGGGTTATATGCAATTTATGCAAAAGTTTCTGCGGCAATTGATTGCAATTATGAAACTGAATAGATATCTTACGAATTACCCGCTGTTAAATTTGTGACAATATATAGGCATCAGAAATTCCTAATTTTTTCTAATAAATACTCTCTTGAGTGCGGTTTTCCATGGAAAATGGATGGTATCTGTAGGTGAAAATATCTGGAAAAGAAGAGCTAAAAATGGCAGATGTATTGGCACCATTAGAAAGATATTTTTCTTTCAAATGAAACCAAATCATTGGATTCCATGCGATATAATATCTCGTTCAAACGGCGTTAAATCTGTGTAACCGATGCCTGACGCTCGGTGAATTCATATTTTTTGTTCTCCACGATTTTTTATTTCCGCCACTTGTTTCAACAGAAGCTACGATAATCAAATTCCATGATGATAAATGTCCTTCAAATTCATGGCCAGAAATGAAACAGTAAGTGAAAATAAACTATTATAAATAAATTTAACACATGTACAATGTATAATAAAATGTAATATATGTAAAATAAAAATGCCTCTATAAAAAATTTTAGTTTATGATTGATGAATCTCTCAGAGGCGTTAGGATTACATTCCCTCGTTTGAAATTCCTTCGCGAAGAACAAACTTACAGACACGTTCAGTGCAAGACTGAGAACCACGCTCAATCTAAAAAATAGCATGAGCGTGGGTACTCAATGAACCACCCTCCAAAAATCTAATATTACAATGAAGCAAGATCTTGTGCAAATGTTATCATGTGTATAGATACCGATCAGCTTAAAATATTTTAAAATATTTAAAATATTTAGCTTATCTTCAACCATTATTTAGGTACATAAATTCGAAATTAAAGTCGTTTAAAGTGAAATAAAATTGTGGAAAGAAATCAATCGTCTCATAGAACAATGTTTTAAGCTAAAGTTTTCCATGACGTCATGCATGAGAATTTCACTGACGTGTATTAGGAGTTATCTACAAATTTAAAACCCTCAATGATAGCTTCTCCGGGAAATATGAAAAAAACCTTGATATAATCACCATGACTAATTTCGCAACTGGAAATATTTACGCTTTGTACGTTTAATTGAAGTAATTTTTGCCATCAGTCAGATAAATGGCCCGATAAAACTTTATTGGTAAAGATCAAAATAACACCATATACTGAGGTAAATTTATCAATTCTTTCTTTTAGTGCCTTCAAAGAGAAATTGTGAGGCAACTTTCATTAGCTTCAAAGTAACTTTAGAATAGCTAAGCGACCCGGAACAAAATTGGGGGTTGTAAAAAGTGGTGATATTGGCAGACGAAAAATAAAAATTCAAGGACATATTGACACAGTGGCAAATGAAGCGGGAACAAAAAAATCTCGAAAGAAATTGTATCTCCATCTTGTGAAACAGTACCTGCCTAAAACGTATATTTGTAACACATTGCTAAATTTCATAGGCGTTGAATTAAAAAAAGGAAGCCCTACGTAACTAACCACTATAAATACCACTAAAACAACGGCAACAAAAAACTAGCAGTATAGATGGTTATGAATCGTAAAAAAGGCATAATATGATTAGCAGATAGAAGCTATTGATCATAAGCTGCTTAACGCATTATGGCTACAAATAGGTCATCAAGTATATAAAAAACTATGGTAACATAGTATTAAAGGCTCACCTTCCATATTTTTTCACAATAGAAATGATACAAGAAGATACAAGGGAAGTTCCGTGGGTATTGAGTTGAAAAAGGGGTAAAGTTAATCCATGGTTACTCTGTTGAACAAGTGAAAACGAAAAATACTAGCAAAATGAGAGCGATAAAATATCAATGCAAAAATTGCATAGATCTGAAGAATTTAAACTATTAAAAAGATAACTTATTTATAAATAACAAAACTGAAATCGGATACGTATGTAAATTTAGTATTTAGGGTAATTTCCAAAGTGTTCACAGAGGCCAGAGGATCATTAGGTCATTTGGTACTAAAAAATAAGAACATAAATTTAGGCATAGTTTAAAAACATATTAAAAGTAATTTTTCAAGTTTCGATCAAAAACTGATTATAGTATTATTTTGCGAACAGTCCTGCCTTATTAGGAACATTTCAATTTTCGCTGAAATGCACAATTGAAATTCACCCTCGGTAAAAGGTGGGAAGCATGGTGATGTGTGACGTCAAAGGATATGGCAGGAGAGGCAGTTGAAACAGTCCACTGACGACTAAGTCTGAAATATACTCGCGAGGTCACCATGACGGATATGAGGATGAAAATTTAAATAGGATACTTATGAAGTCATGAATAGTTTTTTGTTCCTTTACACCGAGCATTATCTAAATGAAAGTGTCAAGTGCACAAATTTCGTCAGATGAACCTTTCTTTATTTATTATTTGCTACCAGATAACTTAACTTCGCTCAGCAAATAAATGTGCATTTAAAAAAATAAGCCATCATAAATGTTGAGTTACGAACGGAAAATATAAATAGAGATAAAATATTCTGGAAGAATTTAATATGAAAACCTACTGAGTTAGTTGTAAAATCAACAATTTTGATGTCTTCGTCATCGTCGTTATATACTTTTGTAGCATTACCATTACGATTGAAATTATCGATGAAGTTTTCTTGTGCTACGTTTTTTGTACAACGAGACTTTTCTATTGGTAAAAGAACTTTTAAGCCGCTTCGCCTATTTTCCCTGGAAAAAACTACATGCCGCGCAGGAGCACTGCTATTGGTGAGTAAACTCTAACCAAATCAAATGTTTAGCCCTGAGCCTAATGAATGTTCACAGCAAAAGAAGCTCTAACAGGAAAGTGATGCCTCATCATAATATTTCCGAGCTGAATTTTGCTTGAATCTAGTGTAATTCTAGGAAAAAAAACGTAGCGTAGAATTAGCTGCTTCTTCTCATAACATAAAACGGACGTTTTCTTTCAGCCTGTACCTGAGATATCCTGGTAAAGTTTAAATTCCGTTTTGTCGGAGGATGACGAGAAAACATTTTAAAATAGCCCCATCAAAATTTTACGGTAAATTATTCAGTTTGAATTTACAATTTCTAATCAACCACTAGTGTTTATCCTATGCATTCTGTTGCATATCCTTATTCTTCACTCTCATTATGTGATGCGTTTTAATCTCACGCAACTCAAAAGGCCGATGAGCAGTATTTGACTTTTTCAAGTCGTTTTAAAAATAATGTACGTATGAGACCTTTTTCGATCTCAATCTCTCGTCCAAAGTTACTTATATTTCACCAAAACCTTTAAAGTCGTTTTTGAGAAAAAAACCAAGCAGAAGTTAAGAAATAGCTCGTATAATACTCTAAGGTCTGTAAGGCTTCCTTCACTGTCTCTGTCGTTAGTAGCGTTACATACGCCTGATAGTATCAGTTTGCAAGCAAAGATATACCAGCTTCAAGAGTGGCCTATTTGATACTAAATACATCTTCTCTTGGCATGAGTACTAGCAAGAGTGAAGCGCCACAACGATAATAATGGGTTCTGTGCATTCAGGGACGCAATTCGACACGCGAAAAAACTGACTTGAGGAAAAAATTCGAACTGCGCAATCAAACATTAGTACAATACACTGGCGCATGTATCACTGCATAAGCTTTGTGTTTTTATGTGACGTACAATTAATACTTTGCTTAGTCAAAGAATAACTTCTAATCACATTTCGTCATTTAAAACTGTGATTTACATATTTCAGCGTCCTAATCTTTTTTCATGAGTTAATTTTCGCGCATCTTTTAGCAATACTAGCTCTTTAGACAACTTTTTCAAGGATTCCATGTCATTAAATTATGTCTATCTTTGATAACAAAGATTATTATAGCTACTTTTATAATAGAAAATGTTTTCGGTGCACCATTCTTTTGCGTTGCTCATGAGTACAGTACCAGTAGCGAAAAGTTGAGTTAGAAATGAGTAATAAGCAGACAAACCTGAGGACTTCTTTTTTTCACGTGTATAATTCCTTCGCGTGCACATTGCATCGACTTGTTAATAGATATCTGAATAACCATAATCATGGAAATAAAATGGTTGATTGATTTATAAGTATTAATGATTATTTTCACAATATTTTGTATTTTGTGCGAGTATTGTTTTGAACTTGTAATATGTATAGCTCATCAAAAATTTTATGCACATAGATATGAACGTAAGTTTACGTACTTAAGGTAGTCCTAGCGAGATAGTTCCCAAGACATAATTGAGACCAGATTAGAATTATTATTTTATTTCACCAGCTGTAGGACACATCAATTAAATATTGCATTATTAATGGTAAAATAATATAGTTTTATATGACAGAAATGATAAGTAATTAAATAAAAATATCAGCATAAGTCTTCAATTTGATTCATTTTTTCGCTCGGTGCGTTTGAAACTCCTTCAAAACGGAAGGTTTTTGAAGATACCCAAGAACCTACTGCGGTGACAATATGACTAATTTTCAAAAATAGTTTGTGAAAATATACAAACTACACACTTATTTTTTTCGACATATAGGTGTTAAAAACTCCTCATTTTGTTAATAATGTCTCTCTAGAGTGGATACACGTACCATTTCCCATGTAAAATGGCTGGTATTTATTGGCAAATATCTCGGAAAGTAATGTGGTAAGGGGTTGAATATTTGGTGCCACTAGAAGGGTGAGATATTTTTCTTTAAAATGAGACCAAATTCATTGATTTATAAGTAAAATGATATTTCGCTCGAACGAGCACAATCCACTCACTACCTTAAGGACGGAATATGCTAGTTTGAAATGCAATATATAATTACCGTTGCCAAGGTGTTCTATTTGTAGACAGCTCATTGGAATAAGGACAATGATTATTTCGAAAGAAAGTAATTTTCTTACAAATGCGTACTGAATGTTAATGTATCGAAGTTATTTTCCTTTGAACAGCCCGCAGTCCGGATACGTATATCAGTAGATATTTATAGCCAATATTATGTCATATTTTATAAGATATGTTTCTTAAGAGCTTTGAAAATGACCTATCTTATTTATAAGGTAAAATTTTTCCATAAGAAATACATTTAAAGTTCATTTGTCGGCCCCGGTGGCGGCGGGGTAAAGTCCTCGCCTGCTAACCCAAGGGTCGTGGGTTCGAGTCCCGCCTGGGTAGAATATTTTCTGCTCAGGACATGGGTGTCTGTGTCTCGTTCGTTGTTACTGTTGTTCACCCGGCGTAAAATGGCCTAATGTGCTGTAGTCGGGGCAGAGAAAATAAATAAATAAATAAATTTTTATTGCCTACGGAACTTTTTTTCCTTTGCATATTTCAATAAGGAATAATAATAGCTTCAAGTCGCGAAAAAGACCAATGGAAAGATGATTTTTTTAAATTCTTATTTTTACGAGTTATTTTTTATTTCCAACTGAGGTACAGTAAATTGTGAAAAAAAAATTAATAAAATTTCTACAAATTCAGCGTTTTTGGTAGCCTGTTCCGTCGACGACCGAAAATATTGTTGAAGCCGACCTACATAAAGATATATAATGAAAAAAAACATACATTTTCAGTGAAATAACTTAATGATGCGTATCATTAAATGACCAAATGGGCTATATAGAGTACTTAAAATAAAACACAGAAAGAAATTGAAAGTCAGACTCGCTTCTGTATGAGCAGAACTAATGTATTATTTCTTCTATAATCCCTTCTGTAGAGAATCAATGAGGATTTCCGCTAGACTTGATGACAAAATAATGATTTTTAGCAAATTGGACCACAAAAATATTCCTGGAACACGAGCCAATCACAAGTAGCCGTGTCAGCGCATCAGCTTCTACGCATAGAAAATATGCTTTCAACTGGAGAAGACACAAGCTGACGCGAGTTCTCACAAGTTGATGCAAGGCGATGTGCGAGTTGCTTGATTAAAAATCACCCAATTGAAGCCATTGAAATGCATCGCTAAGCCAGCGTTAGTCTACTAAGTATGGTAGAACCTCGCTCATCCGAAATAAAGGGAGCGGAACCGTTTCCTCTAGCCAGTTTTTCAGGTTACTGAACAGTAAAAATAATCTATTTCTTCAAATAATACTAAATATGCTTATTTTTTCCTCACAGTGATAGCGGATATCTGTCTCTGTCCCTGTCTCTGTATTTATTGATTAAGAGTAGATCAGCTGGCGACCAGGCCAATTGCTCATCTAATCTGAGGACAATCGAACAGAAAACCCTCAATCTACCCATTGCAAGCAAAATTTTCTAATTCGCTCGGCTCTTCTGCAATGGGCGGCCTGCATACTTATTGATAATGCAGTGTTTGTTGATAGTTTTCTTTAACCCGGGTCTTTGTTTAGTGGTAATCCGTTAAGGAAGTTTAAGTGAGACATTATTTTATCTATAATTTGATTGATTTAGTGCCATTTTAAAGAAAACTATTTCACCTCCCCAAAAGATCACCCTTAAAAACACCCAGGTCCAAGTGGAATAGTTGTACCGGAGGCGCTGCAGTTCGACCGTCCCGGTGAGAGGAACTCACCACAACCGGTTAAATGACAAAATGCTGCATGGCGGGGGATTTTTATTTGGAGTGTGATGTGTGGTTTGTGTGAAATTTGATAAGTAAACGCTATTTTTGTCATATTGAATAAACAAAACTAACCTAAGGGGGGACATACAAATGGGGGCAATGATGATACAATTTTATGTACAAAGCATTAATGTATATATTTTATTATTGTTATTATTTTTTGTTCATTTATAGTATGGAGTATTTATATATATGTATGTATATGTATGTATGTATGTGTATATATATATATATATATAAATTATTTTCTCCTCCATTTATATATATATTTTGTTTTTATATTTTCTCTTTTTTTGTTATTATTAATTTTTTTCATTCTTTATGAAAATGTATTTCATATATACATTTTATTTTTTTTATTGTTTATTATTATTATTATTATTATTTAATTTATTTTCAGAAAATGATTGACACACACATGAGATTGACACTCTTAACCTACAAGAAACGTAAGACATAGGAAAGACTCATAGGAGAGTGATATGTTGAGGCAGTGTATGTGTTGGGGTTAATGGGTTAATTTCAAATGTTTGAGAGAAGGGGATTGTTAGTTTTCTTAGGACGGTATTTAAATTATTGACTGTTGATTGGATATATTATTTGATGGTTGGCAGGGAGTAGTAGCGACGTACCTCTTTCATATTTACCAGTTTACTTAATTTCAGTAGGCCGCGGATGCTTTTATTTTGAAAAATTTCGAGTTTGTCAATGATGGTTCTGCGGCAGGCAATAACCTCACAGCCGTACAGAAGTATTGGTCTCACTATGGAGGAGTAGAGTCGCAAGCGCGCTTTGTGGTAGAGTGGAGAATTGCGTTGACAGAGCGATGTTAAAGCTGCTCGAGCGGAAAGAGCCTTCCGTTTGCACTTTTTTATTGAAGATTGGGAGGTTTTGTTAAAAAAACACCCATTTGACGTAGTACTTTTCAATATTTTTTGCCAACAAGTACCATCCATTTTACTCAGAAATGGTATGGGCATGCACTCCAAAACGATAGCCTAAAAAATAAGGAAATGCTAGCATCTTGATCTCGACAAAAACTTAACAGTAAGTAGCTCGCATATTTCCTCAAATCGAAAAAAAAGTTGCTTACCGCAAGAATATTTAGTAAAACCCAAAAAAACTTTTTGCAAAGCTGTTTATTTAAATCGTATGACGAAAAAATTACTGAAGTCAAAGATTAAAACAAATATGTTTGCTTGATTACCGTAAGTTTTAGAGGTTTAATGAAATATTTTAGTTACAATATTTACGTAATTCCTACTAGTGCTCCAGTAAGGAAATAATATTCGAACCGAGATTCTTTTATAACTAGGAAAAAAATCTCACTCAGACAATACTCCTTAAAATGGGGCTGTATAGCTTTTTTTTAACTTCAGTAAGAGATGGCGAAAATTAGGGGTTGAGGTCGACGTTTATATGTGAGCACGTCTCGGTGTCCTCGAGCGTGGCGAACAGGGGCTGGTGCTAGTTCGGAGAATATGAAGAAGACGTGCGAGGAGGGCAAGAACGAAGAGATCCCGCGGGCCGACGGCTGGCTCTTCGCCGGCGAGACTGCGGCAGAGATCCGCTTCCACTCTCGCGCGGTCGCGACCATGTCCCCGCTTTGCATGCGTCCCCGGAGATAGAGAGAGAGAGCGGACGAGGGTTTATAAGAGCGAGGCGAATCCATGGAAGGGAGGTGAGGGGAGGGATTTCTCGGCTGCTGGCTTCAGCATCCATCCCTTCCCTCTGCATGCAGAATTACTTAAAGGGAGAGAGAGTGCGGCGGAGGGACAAAGGAGGGAAGAGTGGCTGGCTCTAAGAGAGAGTGAGTGAGTGTATTTGCGGGGTCGTCGCGTAGTAACGGTGCGTGTGAGGGGGGGGAGTGGATAGGAGGGGGAGAGGACATCGGGAGGGCGAGGTAAAGGGGTGCTTAGGAGGAAGGGAAGTCTAGCGGGAGGGTTTGGGAAAAAAGAGATCATAAATCCCATTTTGCGGTGGTGGAAGAAAAGCCGAGAAAACATTAAGTCCATTCCACGGAGGAGGAGGAGGAGAGGAGAAGGAGATTGTGGGGGTTGGGGCCACGTGGTACTCGGGGGTGGAAAGGGGATTTGGTGGGGGGAGGGGCAAGGGAGGGGGGGTAGCAGAATGGGTAGAGGGGATAGCAAGTGAATTCCTAACGTGTTGAAGAAGAATGGTGATGCTGGAAGGTTGGAAGGATGTGATATGGTTTTAGAGAAACATTAAGAGGCTTTGGTTTCACGCACATCCTTCTTCTTTGCCCATTAGGTACATCTCTGGGGCCCCCGTGTTCCCCCGGGGGCGGAGAGGGGCAGGGGGGCGGGGGCCACGGGATGAGGGCGGGAAGGAGGCAGTTACCCTCTCCCGCTAACCTCCGCCCCACCCACCCCCCCCCCCCCCAGCCCCCATTCGACTCCACTCGCAGGCGCGAGGAGGAATGGGGGGGGGGGGTGCCGAGGGTCGTACATCACACCCGAAAATGCCCAGCCAGCGGCGAGACCCCAAGACGACGCGAAAGGCCTTCGTCCTCTTCCCACACGGATATTAGATATTCTTCCGATCCCTCCTCCACCTCCTCCCCCAGCCTCCTCCTCAGTCTCTCTCTCTAAGGCAGGAAATAGTTTCCTCACATTTAAATGGTGACAAGACATTTTAGCAAAATGGGACGGAAATAATGTCACCGCGGATTGTCTCCAAAGCAGAGAAAGAAAGGAAGACCGGAGGGTTTAACTTCAAATATATATTCAATTACGGCGATTGAGCACGAGAGCTTAATATAATATAAAATGGGGTAATTTTTTAAAAGAAAAATGTTCTAAAAAATTTAAAAAAAAACTTAAATGACAATCTCAACGAAAGAAAAGTTTCCAAGTCATATTTTCCAGCAGGGCGAAACGAACCTCGAGTCCAAGAAATATGGGATGGGCCGGGAAAGTAGCTGATTTCTCTATAAATTCAGCCTTCTTTCTCCCTTTCTCGGCGAGAACTCGGGTTCATAGACGACTTGCGCTGAATGGATTATTTTCCTGGAAGCCACTAACCACAGCCTCTCTCCGCTTTCTCCGCCCTCCGGTGGGGAGAAATTGAATTATCGTGAGGTGCCTGCACTTGTGGATAAGCATATTTTATGGATTGAAATAAATCAACTCATTTCATGGCACAGACGGGTCTCTTACACACATCATCAAAATATTTGAATCTAGCTAGTTGTAAAAAGTTATTCCGCAACGAATGACGCTAAATGACTAATGGGAACTATTTTTCACACTAATGAACAAAATATTGGCCAAATAACGTCCAGCTTGCCATTTTTTGCCACAACAAAACGAATAAATCGTCTAATAATTGTCCATCTAATTTGAATGATCTGGTCTTTCTCGAATGATATCTCTTAGGCTGAGTTTATCACGCTTTGAACAGTTAAGATAAATAAGTAATTCCACTGAGTGACCCCTTCTTTCTGGTGATTTTATTGTTTCACTGGATATGATCTCATCCCCTGCTATTTGCAAAAATTTTTCCTTCTCCAATCACTGAAGTTTTCCCTATTTTCTCAACTTCAAGAATTTCACTGTCTTTAATTCATGGACGGATATATATTTAACAACCGTTCCACCTACTTTAATGTCTCTTTCTTCAGATCCAGAATTTAGTGATGCGATTTAGCACCAGATTCCACACTTATATCTCGCATGAAGTTTCAATGACTCAGCCTAAGACACATTGCCAGGCATGCTCCTTGCAACCAATTCTATTCCACAAATAATCTTCATGGCTCGAACGAGACAGCGTTGTAAGTTGATGGCGTGAAGATGGAAGTAGAATTTTTAATAGTACCGGACTATTCGCAAACGGATTTCGTTATTATTGGACGAAGTGCTCATGACCGGGAAGGTATTCGAGTTGAGAAGGAAAATGTGAAACTCAGCATAACAAGAGGTGTCACTGACGAAGAGAAAGAACAGGAGTCGAGAGTTTTGAAAGTGGAAAAGGAGGTACTGATAGGTAGGAATGAGAATAACGTCAATGAAGACTTGACAGAGAATGAAAGAGACGCTGTCTGCGACCTGGTAAATGAGTACAGAAAATGTTTTGCTCAAGATTTGAGTGTGATAGATACAGTGAATTTAACTAGTTTCGATATTGAGCTGCAAGACAATCAGCCTGTGAATTTACGTCCATATCGTCAGCCATATGCGCTCAGAGCAAAGATGCAGAAAACGGTGAACGAACTGAGGAAGTTGGGCATTGTGGAAGAATCGACGTCAGGGGACGCCAGTCCCGCGTTGTTTGTGAAGGCGATCAAATGGTGAACGTAGACTTTGGGTGGGCTACAGGGCACTTAACCTGAAAACGAAGAAAACAAAATTTCCAATGCCTGCTATTGATGAACAGTTAGATAGCCTTGCTGGAAACAGGCATTTCTCGGTGTTAGACTTCGCTTCAGGTTATTACCAAATTCCTGTGGTAGCCAGTTCGAGACCGCTTACCGCCTTCGTAGCAAGAGAGGAATTGTATCAGTTTACCAAGATTCTATTTGGACTGGGAAATGCTCCCGCCGAATGCAATTGAATGATGAAGCGAGTAATCCAAATGACTAAGCCCGGAGATGTTCTTTTGTACATGGACGACGTCCTGATTCCAAGCAAGACGGTTAAGGAGGGATTTGAGAAGATGGCTAGATTCTTCCAAATTCTGGGAAATGTCGGTTTGACACTAAAGTTGTCCAAGTGCTAGTTCTTCAAAACCAGAGTGGGCTACTTATAAGGTGGGAGATAAGTATCGACGGAATCAAGCCGAGTGAGAGGAAGATCAAGACAGTGAAAGATTTCCGTAGGCCAACAAATGTACATGAGATCAGGCAATTTGTCGGATTGACCAGTTTCTTTAGGAGATTCGTGCCGGGGTTTTCCGCCATTAGTAGACCTTTTACAGCATTAACCAAGAAAGATGTAATGTTCTAGTGGGAAGAGGAACAAGAGAAAGCATTCCCAGAGTTGAAGGGAAGATTAGTTGAATGCCCGACATTAGCGCTATTCGACGTGAAAGCTAGGCATGAGGTTCACACGGATGCCAGTAAAAATGGGCTGGCCGGAATTCTCTTCCAGTGCCAAGAAGAAGAACCATTGAAATCGGTGGCATACTATTATCAGACAAACGACGGATGCAGAGAAGTCCTACCATAGTTATGAACTCGATGCATTAGCATTAGTCTAAGCGGTCGACATTGTTCCGGATGTATTTGCTGAACGGAGAATTCAAGGTAGTAACAGACTGAAACGCACTGAAGACAGCGATGTTCAAGAGAGAACTTCTCCCTCGAATCGCTAGATGGTGGTTGCGATTCGCTAGATGGTGGTTGCGATTACAAGAGTACGATTTCACGATTGAGTACGGGTCAGGAAAAAGGATTGACCACGTTGAAGCCCTCAGCCGGAATCCAATGGAGGATGCCAATGAACCAGATACCGCGGACCTGAAAATATTCACAATGAGAATCAACCAGGAAGATTGGCTTCTGATAATGCAGTTACAAGATCCAGAGCTGAATAAAGTATACGAGATGTTGCAGAAACCAGTGAGTACCAACGAGGAAAGACATGTTCATGCGGACTACATTTTAAGAGACAATCGGGTAT
This sequence comes from Ceriagrion tenellum, assembly GCA_963169105.1. Taxonomy (NCBI): domain Eukaryota; kingdom Metazoa; phylum Arthropoda; class Insecta; order Odonata; family Coenagrionidae; genus Ceriagrion; species Ceriagrion tenellum. The sequence goes on from OY720643.1 coordinate 122,830,768, forward strand.
GCAGAAAGGTAAATGGAGGAAGCCGGTGGGTTGTTCCAAAAAATCGCAATTTGGCGCATCGTGAAAAGAAGCCACGACGACATGGGACGCTACGAAGAAGAAAAAACACTAGAACATTTGAGGAGATATTTTTAGTTTCTCAAGATGAGAAGAAGAGCGAAGAAATACATAACCTCTTGTATAGAATGTGCCTACCATAAGAGACCGGGAGGCAAGAGAGAAGGAACGCTGCATAACATGGAATGAGTGGCTACTCCATTTCATATCGCCCACAAGAGACCATTTGGGACCATTCCCCAGAAGTAAGCGAGGGAATCAGTATGCCCTGGCTTATCAGGATAATTGTACAAAATTCATCACACTGAGAGCCGTGAAAAACACGAAGTCAGTTTGTGAAATCCTCAAAGACACCGTCAGCCTATTTGAGTGTCCAGGACGTTTGATATCTGATCGACGAACCACTTTCATAGCGAAGGAATTTGAAGAATTTTGCGATAGAAATCAGATAAAACACATCAAAAATGCTACGGCAACGCCCAGGGCAAATGGACAAGTTGAAAGGTCGAACTCTGTAGTCACTAGAGCCATCACCATGAAGTGTGTTTCGGAGTATGAGGGTGACTGGGATGCAGGTTTGCCACAAATACAGTTTTAGATGAATTCCATGATTAACAAGACGACTGGTAGAAGCGCGCCTGAGCAGCTATTATCATATCATGGGATATCGAAACGTAAGTTTCCATATTGATTCCAAAATTGAAACCATAAGGTTTCTTTAAAAAGAGAATAAGGAACAAAAGTCGTTCGACTTTTATTTATTCCCACTTAATTGGAAATATAAAATCGGTAATAAGTGTTTGATGCCAGCGATGGAGTTGCGTGGAGTGAGAGCACATTTAGGTAGGGCAGCCGAAGCGGAAATGGCGAATCATTGAGTGAAATTTTTAATATTTTTTCAAGTAAGTCGGAAACAACTCTTGGACCGTACTTCACGGGAATCCATCAGTCAATTTGGAGAAAATAACCGATCAGTGATATAAATGATGTAACTGTTTGAATATATTTCGAAATATTTGTCTAAATTAAATTAGTTAGGTGATTGGTATTTACGGCGCAGGATTCAAAATGAAATCAACATCGCATCTAAATATCTGTGTTTTTACTCGGCACATACTCCAATATTTATTATCAATCATTATAATAATATAAAACATATCATTTCACGTTTAAATGTCTATCTATATGTACATATCTAATCAAATTATTTTGAAATATATCTATATTTCAAGTACCATGAGGCTACGTATTCAAATACCATGAAATTGCCAAGAAACCAAATCGTTAACGTGCAAATTTATCACTTTTATCCGCGCATATTTCTAAAAACTGCAATCATACAAAGTTTCAAGCTAAATAGTACACAGAGGATAATCACTCAAACCACTTTAATAAAATATCGAATGATTCGATTCGATAGAAGAGCACGATTTTGGACGTATCGAGAATCTAATTGTAGAGGTTTAGACGTCGAGTAGGACATGGCTCATGAAACGTAAGGAGACCCGTATGACACATCCCCATTATGCAAAACCCTAAGCTCCCGGGTCATGGTATTATTCTTGCGGAGCAACGGCAAGGTCACCGACAATCTCAGCGAGAGACGAGGATCCCTTCGCTGCACCTTTGCTAGGCCTTGCTACATCAACGTGAACAACCTCTGCTAAATGGGGAAGAGACATTTGCTCTTAATTTTAATGCTGCCTCGTGATATCCTCGTTCTTCCGACGGGAGAATCACAGGTGGGTGCAAAGAAAAAGAGGCCGTATACTGCTTTCTCACACGACCTGCGAATTTCACACACCGTCGACTAGAGTGCCGGGATGTGGTGATATAGATATTTCACACCAACCCCCGCACACCAGAGCACCGCGCGGGGCGGCGTCCTCGCTATGACCTGACGATGAGTTGTGGCGAAAAATTATTACCTCGATACACGTAGTGCGGAAGCATAGAGGAAGATAACTCGCAAGATAAACGGGCTAAGCACGTTCTCAGGACTTAAACCTAGTAAGAGGGCGGGCGGTGGGTGGGAAATGTAGGGCAAGCGGAGCCTACGTCGGATGGCAAACGAAACATATGATTAGACAATCCAGGGATGGTGTATCCACTCTCAAGGAAGTAGAAAATATGGCTGCTTCCACGAAAAAAAAAACAATTTTATCCCTCAGAACGAAAACACGTGATATTAGAACGAATAAATAGCTTCACTTTTTGCTACAGGAAAAAGTACAGGCATGGAAGGCCCTTTTCATGGGAAGCACGGACAGATTAAATGGATAGAATAGCGACTGAGCCTGGATACATTGCGGCGATGTTGAAGTTATTCCGTTATACTTTGAAACAGATATTAGAACTGTAACTAAAGATTATTGGCTGCGGTGTTCTTTAACGTCCACTAACACACATTTGATCGGCTTCATGTCTTTGAAAATGACAAAGAGAACGTTCGGCAGAAATTCTGAAATAACAATGGAAAACAAATCCACTCTTCTTATTTTATCAGCCATGGGATTCAGATGCAATCACGGTCAATACGACACGATTGAAATTAAATCAAATGAAAATATAGGTAAAACTTAGTTTTGTTATTATTTCTTCCGTAAATGTATTGTATGAACGACCGCCATCCCTATCAACTATGATTATCGAAACGCAATGCTTTGAACAATATCTAATGCAGTTTTTCAAAGAAACCAATCACAAATAATAGCCGCAAAGATAATTAAGAGAAAATATTCCTAAATACGAGTAAAACTGGAAAGATACAAACTTCAAGAACAAAAGCTGTTAGGTGATATCACGGGAATATGGAGATTTTCGACTGAGCCAACCACTGATAGGTTGTGAGCGATAGAAAACCAAGAGATGCATATAGGCGTCGAAGAATTTGGAGAATTTTAAGAGCATGGCTTGAGTTCGGGTAATAAGACATCATTCCTGAAATATTGACAAAAATGACGGAAAAAGATTTAATCCTTAGATTGGAGGTCGTAGGTTGACTTAGAAACCACATAAACTGTCTCAAGATTAATGCCATTTGTGTCCCTAGGCCACTATCTGTCTAATTATTCATAATTGAATTTATTAATTCTATCATTACCACCCCAATTACAGCGCATTTTTCAATCTTATGTCAGGTGAATAACAACAATAACAGACGAACTCCAACATCCATGCCCTGAGTGGTGATAATTCCGCCCAGGCGAGATTCGAACCCGCGATCCTCGGTTTAACAGGCGAGAACTTCACCCCGTCGCCGCCGGGGCCGGCAAAACAGCAGAAGTACAATTTTACTCTAAGAAGTTAGTTCTACAGGTTACTGAGCAAACCCGTCGTTGGTCAGATTAATGACTATGGTAACAACCTATTAAAAATTACATAATTTTTGGAAGCTGTTTTCACCTCTTAAGAATTCGACGAAACAATTGAAGGCAATAAGTAGAGGCAGGGAGGAGAAAAGGTTTTCTAAGTGTTCTCCATTAAGTTGATTAATACTCTTCGAGTACAATCAAAATTATTCTATTTCAGCAAACTAACCAGGTTTCGACAATTAGTGTCGTCTTCAAGGTAACAATCGCCGTGGTCGTGAACCTTATGTATGAACATGCAGTCGTGAAACAGTCGTCATGAACATTAATGGTTGTCATTTTGAAAATAGCACAAGTTGCCGAAACCACGGACGGTTTTAAAAATATAATAGTGTGGATTGTACGCAAAGACTTTTACTCTTCCAAGTGGAGCTCAAATTATTGCACAAAATGATGCATTCAGTTTCAGCAGATATATATTAACAGCTTGTAAGGAATAAGTCGCCGTAAAGAGTCACTGTGTTTTCATCAAAAGATCGAAAATCTCAGGGTGGGAATGAACACGGAGAGAAAAACTTTAAAGAAGGATTACAATGGAACTCCATTTTACAGTTAATTTAGACGCACAATGTTAACGCGCGCACAAGCCGGTTCTTTTTGAAATATGTTATGAGTTCTTCTGAAAGGGAAAGCCTGGTTGATTACGACGAAGTGAGCATGGGTGTGGAAAAATAGTAAAAAAAAAGGCAGCTCGCAGGCGTCAGAATGAGGAAAGCGAGAAGAAAGGAAAGGAGAGACAGACACACACACGGACAGATACTACACATTCCGATGCCATATGTGAAGCGGAAGGCTGTTTCCATTTGCGTTCAATATTCGATATCATTGCCCGGCATCTCTCTCTCCGAATCACTTCACTTTGCCTCTTGCCGGAATTCACTCCTGGAAAAAGTCGTTCTTTTCAGTCGCTGCCGTCAATACGAGGAAAATCGCTCTCCTCAATTCACTTCCGTCAAATAACGTCCGCGAGACGCCTTTCGCTGCGAACTTTTCATATACCGCCTCGGATACAGAACGCTTAACAACAATTGTCCCCCAATAACTTTGCACGTGGCGAATGTAAAAAAAAGACCCTGTTGCTACGAAAACGTGCCATGGTATGAATAGGCACGTTTAAATGGGGTTCTTAAAGAAAAAAAATGACCCGTTACATGTGTACATTCGGCAACCAAACTGTTTGCATATACATATTATCTTTTAAGGAAGTCCGAACGAGATAGTACTCTAGTCATAATAGAGACCATATTCGAATTATACATTTTAATTACACCAGCTGTAGGACACATCAATTAAATATGGCATTATTAATGATGCAATTATATAGCTTTTATGACAGAAATTGCAAGTACTTTTCATGAAAATATCTAAATAAGTCTTTAACTTGGCTCATTTTTTTCGCGCGGTGTGTTGGAAATTCCTTCAAAACGGAAGGTTTTCTGTGATACCCAAGAACCTATTGCGGTGAAAATATGATAAATTTTCAAATATAGTTGAGAGAACATACAAACTACACACTGTTAGTTGTTTTACGACATCTAAGGGTTAGAAATACCTCATTTTGTAAATAATGTCTCTCTGGAGTGCATACACGTACCATTTTCCATGTAAAAAGGCTGGCATGTTTTGGCAAACATCTCCGAAAGTAATATGGTAGGGAGTTGAATTTTCGGTGTCATTAGAAGGGTGAGATATTTTTCTTTAAAATGAGACCAAATTCATTGATTTCTAAGTAAAATGATATTTCGCTCGGACTACATTAACTTTTAATGAACTCCTCAAGACGGTACATAATTACAACTTCAAGATCTCTACCGATAAAACCAAAATAATGGCATTCAAATCAGATAAAGTAGCAACAGTAATATCTGATAACTTTCTAGGAATCAATTAATAATGTTATAATAAAAACATTCATCCACAAGGAAATTACCCGCTCCAACTACATCAACGGTCCAAAACGAACTTTAATAAAAATGAAGTTAGGAAAGACACCCAATTGTGTTCTTTTGAAACAATAGCAAATCCTTGTGATAAATGTGACAGCGGGAACGGTACCATTACAAAAACAAATGGATAAATATTACACATATCTGAAATGAAATTCTGAAAAGAACACGAAGAGATATACACGAAGAGATGGAAAAATAAATACGAATCAAAGGCGATAACTGGGCATGATGAGCATAAACAAAACAGGTGGAGAGAACATACAAAAAGAATGGATGGTGGCAAAACAGCAAAACTAATTTGGAAATATAGAGCTGGATACAGAATAGTTGAGGGATGCCCACGCAAATGAAGTACAGACCAGGACTAGAGAAGGTTGTGAAAGGCTAAATGCTCAAGACTTGAAGTAGGAAGAGGAAGAGAATATTACAATTCAAAGAGGTTCTCTTTGAACATTTGAAATACAGTTATCTGGGAAAACAGTCGGAATACTCTAGCAAATCATTCCATGGTACATTCGTTTTTGATACAGTATAGTTTCCGCTGCTTTCTCCCGCGTCGGTTGTCTATCAATGAGTTGTTACTCGCTCAAGTTACTATCTTCAGGTATAGGTCAGCAGTCAATGTGACCCAAATTTATTCCTTTGAAAGGATTAGACATAGTAGTCATAAACGATCACACATTGCGGAAAGGTACCGGAAATTGTATGGCATCTAGTGTTAGGACAGTCTCCCCATTAGAGCTGGTATTTCGTTTTGACGCAGCCAAACTCAGATCATTCCGTTAAACAGTTTTTGTCTTTTCATGCACACAGCTGCTATTACTGAATCAGTAATCAGTACCCGATTTTATGAAGATAATTTGTAATAGGAACTGCAGAGACAAGGGTTACCATGTCAAACAGATATCAATCCGTGTATTGAAATACTTATAGTTAACCGCTTCATACCTACATAACTATTCAGTTTGATGTCCTACATAATTTGCAGAATGTATAGCATCGAAGATCTTTCTCAATAAACACTACCATTCATTTCTCCTTTCATTATAATTTTCCATGGATTTCTTGCTAGTAGAATGTATTCTCTTACGCTCATCGAGATGAGAAACTTCACTTCTTCCTGACGATTTTTTATGTTAATGCTTCCTTCTACAATATTTTAATGGACTTCTCAACCGGCGAGTCTCACTGTTTATTTGATTTCACTCTCATAACTCATCTATCGCCACACATTTCCACAGCTTCCAATCCTTTTTTGCTCTGAAGAAGTTTATGTCCTCGTTTCATTGGGCTTAATTATATATTTTTGTATCCCCCGGTGGCACCGAGGTTAAGTTCTCGCCGACTAATTCAAAATTCGCGGCTTTGAGTGGATTTATAGATACATACCAGTCACGCCGTTCCCTTCCAGGGTAGGCAGAGTCACTAAGTTTCACTCATAAATACATATTTGTACACCTAACTCTGCTTCAATAAATTCCTCCATACTGACCTATCCTTGCAAACCTCACGTCCAAGAAAACACGCCCTCCTGTTTTTAAGACTCCAAATATTCCTCCTCCTGAGAATTTCCTCAACCACATTCAACCACAACTCTCTCGGCCTACCTCTACCTCTCGCACCATTCATTTCACTCTTATATATCTGTTTTGTTATTCGACTCTCATCCATTCTCTCAACACGGCCAAACCAACGAAGCACACTCCTTTCGTATATGTCCATTACTGGAGCATCTAACCCACATTCATTTATTACCCACTCATTCCTGACCCTATCCATCCTAATTTTTCAGCAAACACTCCTCAGAAAACTCAGCCCACAGCGCTTAGTTTACTCTTATGTTTATCCTGACACGCCCATGTTTTACTCGAAAGAATTTATAGCAATTTAGAACATTGAGATCAGATCAGATCGATTGTTGTGACCAGTTGAATCACCCGCTGAAAAGACCATTAAAGTAGTTTTTGGTATTTGGTCAATCCAAATAAAAATACATTCAACCTTTCAAAATTCTGTTGCTTACCGTTTTGCGTTTTCCGAACATTTCGCCATTTGGATTTCCAATATTTTAAGAGCTCAAGATGAGGTGTGAAAATTTCCACCCCCCTTATGATGTTCATGACAGCCATTTTAAAATAGCGGTCGTGAATGTATTCAGCTAAATTAACGATTTGGAGTGATCCTAATCAAAATATCACCTTGATTTTCGAACAAGGCAAAATAATTCAATTACCAGTTCATTTAAGTTAAGCTCTATTTATTTTTTGTAATTGGTATGTTTCACCCAACTATTGAAATATTTCCTTAAAATCACTATTAAAACGAAGCTTAAGTTCATAAAAACCATATTTTTAACATGCAAATTTCTATTGAAATAAGTTACCCTGACTTTAAAAATTAATTTTATTAGGCTGTTGTATTTCAGATCAATCCTCTAAAAGTACATATTTAAAACGTGAAAACCGTGAATTTGAGAGAAAATTTTAAAAATATTTCACAGATTGATCCTCTTAAGGCCTCTTCACAAGGTAAATATTAATGAACATTCGAATGCATGAACTAGTTCATGAGGAAAATAGCACCATGCAAAGCGGCAGAATGTATGATTGTCTGGATATCTGAGCGGGAAATAAAACCTGCTTAAATGTCATTAATTTTTTTGTGCATTCTACCATATATTCGTTTGAACAATAAAATGTACTATGTAAAGCGGCCTGCATAAACAAAATATTGGAGTATAAACCTAGTGGTCGTGACTAAAAAGCTTTAAAGGAATAGGGTCTCCAAAGTGGCTCAAAATAGTATCTATTTTTTACAAGCAATGCAGTAAAGTTTACTGTCAACAACAATTAAAATGAGACTTCAAATTTATTAGCTCTTGAAACTGGTCGCAAGAGGAGAGCGTTCATTATAAAAGAGGCGAATAAAATAAGAAATGAAGTTTACTGAAGAAAGGAAAGAGTCATTGGAACACAAGTCACAAAAGAATAATCAGATAGATTAGACTCACCTACAGTGGGTTTGCGAAGAATACAATTGAAGGAAAAATAGATTTAGACGTATACAGACGAAAACCAAGGAATATACGCAGAGATCAAAATAAGAGAAAAGTGTATACAAAGAGGAAACAGGGAGTAGGGAACTAGTATAGGGTAGGAAAGGCCTCTGGGCAACTAATCTTAGGAGTGAACGACCAGTGACGGTGATGATGAAGTAAAATATCATGGAATTACCTTAACTTCAGATATATCGTGGGGAAGACACATACAAAACATATGCGGCACAGTATTAAAGAAACTAGGTTATGTTAAGCGTATAATAGGAAGGTCCTCGGATGAAAAAGTCACAGAGAGAGAGATACTACTTCGCTCTGGTTAGGCCACACCTCGAATGCGCCGCGAGCATTTGGGACCCTGGTCATAAAGATTTAACCCAAAAAATTAACAAAATACAAAGAACAGCAGCGCGCTTCGTTAAAAACTGCTATGAACGAACATATAGTGGTACACAACTGTTGTAGGGATTAAGATGGGGGACCCCTTGAAGACTCGGAGGCTGCACGCTAGGCTTAGGCTGCTTGAGATATTCATAACTGGTGTGTTTCAAAGCGACACATAGAATATTATCATGACTCCTCACTACATCTCTAGACCTGACTGATGCGGTAAAATAAGAGAGATACTCTCTCGAACAGATAGGTACAAAGACTCGCTCTTTCCGCGAATGATAAGCGACCACAATTAAAACTGAGCTCTTCAAACACACCCTCATAGGGAATGTCACCATTTCACCTCGAATCTTTACACGGCTGGTGACCTACCACCCCCTACCACACGCCCAAGCGGCGGCACGCAGGGTAGTATGTAGATGTAGATGATAATGATGGTGAACAAAATATGCATTAACCCTGCTCTGGAAGAAAGTAAGATAAAAGAAATAAATAAAAATATATTAAAACATTACAAAGGGATACCAAACGCATCTATTGCACGCTATTTAAACGATTGAGTTCAATATATCGCGCCCCGCTCGCGATGGACCCGGAAAACGGATCGAAAGTCGAGTGGAGTGGAGCGTTCCGCCATTCCACTCGTCGGCTGCCTCTCTTCCCTTCTCGATCGCCTTTTCCCCCCTTGAGGTATTTCCAAGAGATATTTCGCATTTTCACATTCCCTCCCACGGATGGCGCCGGCGTCACGGGGAGCTAGAATGGCAAAGATGACGCGTGCCTGGATCAGGACGGAGGGCCGCACGCTCCGTTGGAACACGCAGGGGAACTGCTAGTGCGGCCACCGTGGCTGCATACATCCACCTTGGAACCCAAAGCACGCGCCCCGCGACACTCACTCAGGCAAGGGGACCATCCCTCCGCCCCCAGAGCTCCTTAACGCCCCCGCCCCGCCCCACCCAACCTAAATAAGGGCGAGGTGCAGAGCGCCGCGCGTTGAATGCCGAAGCAGCGGCATCGGGCCTGACACGGCACCACGAGGCGCCAATTTAAAGCGCCCCGACACTCATTCGACCGTCCTCATTCCCGCAAACGCCCGCCTTGGCTCTCGGCGATTGCTAGGAAATGCAGGTGACACCACTTAAGTAAGTGCTATGGCCGGATAGCAGGGTGATAATGGAAAGTGTGACTGCATTTGCCTTAAATTGGTGTTTCCCTCGGAAAAAATTGACTGTTACTGCATCAGAAGAGGTCCTTTATGTTTTCAAGGACGTTTCATTAAGAATGCAAAGGTGAATACATACATCTAATTTCAACTTTTAGTTGAATTTCATCCATCCTATAGAAAGTTTTTTTTTATGTTGAAAAGTTTTTTTTTTTACCTGATGCACTACCTTCCTCCATAAAAGGTTTAATGATCAAGCTATGGTATAAGTGATATGATTTTATTTTCTCGAAACCATTTCATCATATTACAATATAATAAAAACTCACAAGACAAAAGCCAACTCGCATTATTTGAATGATAAAACACAACGAACTTAAATAGATAAAGCAAGAAAAGTCACTTACAGGAAATTGTACAAAAAATGGAAGTTTCAAGTGGAATTTACAGAAGCGAGAGCTCACAGCTTGGAAATGAATAAATATTACAATCATCTTCAATCAAATTCTTAAGAACAGCTGGTTGTACACAAACACAGATAAATGACAAGAACTCGGAAGAAAAAAATTATCAACAAAACGATTCGAGACTACATGCATGAATTGAGAGGACACTTAGAAAGAATGGATGAAAGAGAATACCAAAACTAATTTGGCAGAACGAGGGGCAGAATATCTCAGGGAAGTTCACGCAAAAGATGAATAGACAAGAAGACTAAATGAGGTCGTAACAGGCCTGAAGACATAACACTTAAAGTGAGAAGAAATATCAATCAAAAGAGGTTCATGTGAAAATAATTCGAATTTATTTTCCCATCAAAAGGGGCGAAGAGAACGAAGGAGGGCGGGGGATTGAGGAAGATGGAACGAAAGAGCAAGTAATCCTGCCCGGGGCAGTCACTGGCAGCAATCAACAGGGTTGTGATTGGCCGGCCAGCGACCCTAATAGTGGCAATCGGTTAATGCAAGTGTCCTGCCCTGACAGGTTCACATCTGCCCCAAGCCTTCTATTTTCGGAGCTATTACTTGGCTGAATACTTCACAAGGCTAGCAAATAGTGGTACCCAAAATATTTCGTTGAAGACGTTGCTTAAATAAAGGGGGGCGAAATGACTCTAAGTGGACTCCGTTGGAAGCAGGGTTCAACTACATCTACATCTACATACTACCCTGCGTGCCGCCGCTTGGGCGTGTGGTAGGGGGTGGTAGGTCACCAGCCGTGTAAAGATGAAGAAGTTTTCGAGGTGAAATGGTGACATGCCCTATGAGGGTGTGTTTGAAGAGCTCAGTTTTAATTGTGGTCGCTTATCATTCGCGGAAAGAGCGAGTCTTTGTACCTATCTGTTCGAGAGAGTATCTCTCTTATTTTACCGCATCAGTCAGGTCTAGAGATGTAGTGAGGAGTCATGATAATATTCTATGTGTCGCTTTGAAACACACCAGTTATGAATATCTCAAGCAGCCTAAGCCTAGCGTGCAGCCTCCGAGTCTTCAAGGGGTCCCCCATCTTAATCCCTACAACAGTTGTGTACCACTATATGTTCGTTCATAGCAGTTTTTAACGAAGCGCGCTGCTGTTCTTTGTATTTTGTTAATTTTTTGGGTTAAATATTTATGACCAGGGTCCCAAATGCTCGCGGCGTATACGAGGTGTGACCTAACCAGAGCGAAGTAGCACATCTCTTTTACCTTTTCATCCGTGGACATTCGGACGGAATTGCACCTTATATATAGACATAAAAAAGTACACAAAAAGTTGCTGAACGTTTCGACGATCAAGGCGACTTTGTCGATGGAATGTACTGCTTCCAAGAGAAGGGAAAGTTCAGAGGGAATGGAGAATGGGGGAAGTAGTGGGGGAGATGGCTGGCTATTGGACCAATTCTTGTGCCTAGTGGGCAAGGTTTAGCCCGGGCTTTTCAAAAGTTCTCGTCACCCCAATCTAGGTCATCTCAGGAGTATTCTTGTCAGTGTGAGTTGTGGATTCGGGAAGAGCTTCCAAGATGGAAAGGGAGAAACAGGTCGTAGACGTAGCTGAGAAGAGCGGTGTGTTTGGAGATCGGTTCAAGAAAAGAGCGGTTTGGCAGCGTGGCGGTGATTATTCGGTCGAATTTTTTAACGGGTTAATGCATTTTTCAAAGTAACAAGCAGGACAGTAGTTACACGACAGGTGGTAGATAACGTTGCTTGCGGTACAGTCAGCAGTAGAGCACCCTCTGTTTGAAGAGGGGGAATCAGAAGGGCGGAGGAAGCGGCATTTGCATACTGTGAGCTTACAGTGCTGGACAGCTACATTTCAAAAATACTTCACAGTCGTAGCTTCAAATTTGTGGAATGGCCTGCCAAAACATGTAAAAGGCAGTGCAACACTCGCAATATTTAAGAGAAAGCTTATCAAACGTTAACTTGATTGAGACCCATGTACATAGATCACGTTGTTTTGTAATGGATTTTGTTCATCGATATGTCTGTGGTAAATTAATGTGTTGGAATACGTAATTTAATTTTCTTTTTTACTCTGGTTGTTGTACGATTCCATTGTTTATTTTTATATGTACAAATCATTCTTTATTGGGTTCCTCATGGTTTGTTGTATGATGACATAGCTAATTTATATATTAACGAATTATTCCTCATTTGTTTCTTGACGGAGTATATGATTTATTTTCTTATTATTTGCCCTTGCACATCACATTATGTTTATTGTTCTATATGAGTTCACTCCTAGAATAACAAAATGAGTTATTATTATTATTATTTATTATTATTGTTATTACAATTTGAGAAAACTGGTGGACCAGGGGCGGTGGGTTGGATAGAGGGTCTGGTGGATTTCAAAATTTCTCTCAGCTTAGACGGACGTTGGTAAGAAACTTTGGTGCCAGAGGGTAGTTGGTGGGATACAGAATTATAGCATTTGATGATGGAATAAAGGTCTTTAAGCAAGTTTTTGAATTTGAGTGATCCAAGGAAGAATGTTGTGACGAGGTTTGAGGTTGGTGGTTCTTGTTCCGGAGATTGTACTTGGCAAGGGGGGGGGGGAGGGGGAGGTCAGGATTTTATTTAAAAGAAGTTTTCCCGGGTTCCCGCGTTCTCTGAGGGAGGAATGAAGATTATTCGTGTATTCTTTGTGGAATATTGATAACATCCTTGTTCATTGGCCTCGGGAACGTCACTCTCTCTCTTCTTTTATTTCATCTTTTAACCCTTCATTCTCTTTTCTTCACATCGTCCATCTCTGATTCCTCAATCACTTTCCTTGACATTGATATCCAAATTGAAGACAACACACTTATAATGTCGGTCCACAAATAACCTATCAATCACGACCAATATCTCCACTTCAACAGCTGTCACCTGTCCCACACCAAATACTCTATCCCTTACCTATTCGCTCTTTGGCAGAGAATTTTGTACCCTTTCATGAGCTTCGCAGCAGAGCTACGTTGTTTCAATAAAAGATTTTGCACTTTCCCGGCGAATATTATGTGTAAAATTCTCGCGGGATTCACACCGGGTTAAAGTTTTGGCTGCTGCCAACTTTTCGATGAATAACCTATAGCCAGAACTTCTGTTCCATACATTTCTACTGTCGCGGAGAAAATACCAAGAATCTTGAATAAACATAACATCCAAGTTATTCATAAACCACCAAAAAAATTACGAGCTCATCTCTGCCGAGTAAAAGACGATTTGGGACTCACGACACCGGGAGTTTACCAAATTCAATGCCAATGTGGGAAAATATACATTGGGAAAACATGCCGCACAATTGAAACACGCTTAAAAGAACACAGGAGATGCATTAGTTTGTATCATCCTGATAATTCCGTCGCGGCGGGGCATAGCCTAAAGGAGGACCATCTCATCTCCTTTAGTGATGCGAACGTCATATGCAAGGCCAATGGTTATTGGGAAAGGCTATTTAAGGAAGCCATAGAAATACATTTTCAACACAATAACTTAAATCGGGACTCGGGGTACTCGATAAATCAAGGGTGGAAACCGTTCATTTCAAAAATAATAACGGAAAGAAGAAATAACAATGGTCAGTCAAATGTAATTATCAAAGACCCCATAAAAGGGAGAACGCAGTCGGCCCGGGCATCATTACCCTCATGAAAATGGAAGTTCGTTGACGCTACGTTATTTCGTTTGCAAGAGATGCATTAATCGATCGAAAAATGGAATAAACTTTGACTTTGGCCGCAAAGAATCACAATTTTTTTTTAGATCGCCGCAATCTCCTCCCATAAATTCATCCCACCGTGTGAGCGCACCGTAAAAGTTATCGCGCGAGAAATAGTTTTCGATAATTTGTTGCAGAGAGACTAGTGCCGTGAGACGTGGCCACAGAAGGGGGAGGGAGGGAGAAGGGGCGAACGCGGAGGAGAGATGCGGGGGGGGGGAAGGGTCCGGTTAATCTCGCCCAAGCGACGGAGATGGCCATATTTCACGGAATGACCGCCATGGGAGGAGGAGGTGATGGCAAAAGGGAGGGTGGGAGACGGGAAGGGATGGGTGGGCATTTTTTTTTCTCGGGAGAGGTATGGCCGCCTTCGCAGGTGGGGCGAGCAGGGGGTGGGAAGGGGGTGGGAAGCGGGGGATGGGGGGAGCGGCTGAATGAAAATTTCATGCTTTACGAGCGCTCGTTCGGGCGGGAGGAGTAGAGCAAGGGGGAGGGGAGGGGCATTCGGCTGCCTCCCATCATCCCCCCTGAGGAAATTCCACCCCTTCCCCGAAAATGCTTCTCCGATACGTCCCGACTCCCGATTCGAGGGGGGTAGCACTTTCTATCACTCGCCCCAACTCGCACACGATGCGGCCCCTCGCCTCGCCAAGGGGGCCACTTTCTGGTACTCCTCTCCAACGCTACACTCAGTAGCTTCACTTCATTGCATCCCTCAATTCATTCCCACAAACTGTTTGGCGTTGTTGAGATTACTTTTTGTTGTCGTCTTCAGGAGTTGCAATGAGAAAGTGCAAAGCAACCTATTCTGTAGATTTTCGCAGCTCATGATGCATATCTGGTAATCTTTGGGTTCTGCGAGTACCTTTTGTATTATTTTGGCGACAGTTTCACCGTGCTCTACTACCGGCTTCGTTGGGCTTTTTAAACAACAATGATCTTATTTTTTTATAAATTTATAAAAGGATGCAGATTGAAAAAACATGAACGAACAATCCGGAAAAAAGACTGGTATCACTCTGCCGTGGCTGAGCACACTACGTTAGAGGCCATTGACATGGAGGCTTCAAAAGTGTTACACAATGAAAGCAGTTACTTTCTGAGGCTTATAATGGGAAGCAATTGAAATTGAAAAGACACCCCAAAATATAAATAGAGTGGATGGCTTTAAACTCTCTTATTTATGGAAATCACTTCTTTGGAATTTATTTTTATTAATTCTAAATTCATCAACTGCCGAATTAGTTTATTCATAAAAAAGAAGACTATTGTTGATTAAAAAGCCCGACGAAGCCGGCAACGAAGCACGGTGAAACTGTCGCCAAAATAATACAAAAAATACTCGCAGAACCCAAAGATTATACCAGATAAAGCAACCTATTGCTTTCGCTCAAAAATAAATTCACCATAGACTCAGCTGCCGAAGACCTTCGCCATGAATTGAAGCCAATGGCAATAGATTGGTAAATATGTACAGATATTCTTAAGGAGTATAAGACACATTTTTAATATTGTAAATTTGTGAATTCATAGATCATTCAAAGCTATGCCTTGCTCTAAATCTGTGAAATTACTATATAAAAACCAGCATAAGTACAACAGAAAAAAATTAGCACAGTAACAGAACCATTAAGTCAGCATTCCCTGAGATCCCTGAAGACGTAAGTAAACTTGACAAAACATTGGCTATGGTATGGTATAAATATATTCTTAAATGTATAATTCGTGGTTGTAAAAAGAAGAGATTCTTCTATCAGTTAGTTTCCACAAAAACTTCTATTTTTTTCAATCGAAGTTCCGTAATGGTTCAATATCATTAGGTTTTCGTACAATAGCAAAACTTATGTGTTGAAAAATCAAACTTACTGGAATGTGGTTATTATGAATTTCTGAGACGGGTGATGAATTTGAAAATGTTTTAATCCTAAGGTTGGGTTATTTCCTAATTGGGTTTAGCCAGCGGGATATCAGATTTATGTTATCCTACGCAAGTGGTCATTGTGAGACGTCAGTTTCTCCAGCCATTTTGATGGGGTCTTCACGTCAGATTATCCTGAAGGCCTGGGCACTTGCGATTTGAGGACGCCACCAGGATGCCTGGATAAGCTGTTGTTTACAAATGACCTCTCGCGGAGGGAGGCAGTCACATAGGCGTTTGGTAAAGCAGGGTCAACCGTTCAGCGGATGAAGGGGTCTTAGTAGCGTGACAAAGTTTTTCTTTTCTGTACCATTTTACAACAGGAACGTGACATTTCTCGACTTTGAAAACAGTTTTTTAGGAGAAATAAATGGGAAGAATTACAGAGCAAGGTGGAATACAGGAGGCAAATCATGAAGGAAGCTGAAGTAAATAGTTACGACTAGAGCAGTGCGAATGCTTCGAAATCGATTGGAATCGACTCGAATCAGGATTAATTCGATTCGCCTGCAAATAGGGATGTTTTGAAACCAAATGATTCGAAATATTCGAATCTGATAGATTCGTCTTCGTATTGTTGCATGCATTCAAACATGGCGCTCATTCCAAAAATGGTATGCCACCCATTTAGACAATGTTTTCCACACGCGAAACGAAAATTTAAATGAACACATATTATTCTGTGCTATTCTTTGTGCCTTTATAGATATATAAGCTAATGTAAGGCACTGAAATATTGTGAAGATCTTTATTACTTTAATTGCGCCTAAGCTTTTGCATTTTATTTAGATTCGATTTCGATTGGCAAGCAAATTTTTTAGGATGATTCGATTCGCTACCAAAATTTAAAAAAGGTCGATTCGATTCGAATTCACACAGCACTAGTTCCGACGGAATGAAGCGGTGAGCAGTGAGGAAAGCCAAGAGGAGAGAGTTGCTGCAAACTAATCTTTGGATTGGTGACAACTGATGATGACGATGACTTTGCTTACTCGATATTTCCAGTGGCTTCGTATTTTAGCGTCCTTATACACTATTCTTGCCAGTTTCAGACTAAATGTCGCAGAATGAGGAGTAAAGGGCGCCCGAAAGAAAGCTGGTCTTTGTGGACCACGACCGTGACCCGCGCAACCAGAATAACCTTTTCCTGTCAGTGACACTTTCAGTTTGGCTAAAACTTTCGTTTTACATTTACCCACTTTGACATAACAAACATTTCAGGAGAGGTTCTCCTTGTATTTTGATGCACCAAATGCACCCCTCTTCCGCTCGCACCACAGAGGGAGGGAGTTGCAAACGACCCATAATCTGCGACAAAGAAGCCTCCCTTGAACCCCCAACATGAAAATTTACCTTGAACATAACTTGCTCATTAAAATTGCAAATACATACATGCATATACTATCAAAGACGGGCTGTTTCTTAGGAATTTGGTGGCGAGGTAGTGAGAGAGAGAATTATGCTGAGTATTCTGGGACTGAAGACTCTCGAAGATATGAGGAAAAAGATTAGGCCCTGTGGAATGCTCAAAATAGTAAAGATTGAGGAGGCTTGAGTAATTACGCGATAAAATAGGAGAACCAATGGTCTTGGTAAATAATAACCATAGCTAAACAATCAAGCAGAATATACAAAAGATAAATACTTAGAACTATTCATTTCCAAACAGAGCAATTACAGAATGCAATTAGTTATCATGAGAGCTCTATGATCCCTTCTCAACAAGGATGAATAGAGTATACAGGAAGTAATTCTGTTGGATACTGATTCTAACTCTAAGTAATATCATTTTAATTCACTTTTGGTGGAATATAAATTTTAGTGCAATGTAAGATAGTTGATGTGATGCTTGGGGGATATCTACAGTTCTGACACCAGTGCCTGTCTACTTGCACATGGCCCATTGCATGAAGTAAAATGTATTTTGGGATGCCGAATCAGATGAAATGCGGCACTTATCATGGAAGTATGTCTGCCAGACGGTTTCGGCGCCTCACTCAAATCACTCCCTCTATCTTTTTAGCTTCAACAATTGATCTCCACGCCTTAATCTCCCAGCCGACACCCAAAACTGCCCGATCGGAGATTGGCGGCGTAGGAGAGAGCGCGCAGGAAATTAAATTAAGCGAAAATCGTGTCCCTCTCTGCTCGGGCACTCTCAAATTCCCTCTCATTCCTCCGCCGTCAGCACGCATTCCGTCGATTTCCTCAGTCGCTTTCATTTCATTCCCTCTTCGGACAATATCTCCATAATGGCCGTTTTTCCTCGCCTCCCGGATTCCCAGACAGAGGAGGCATTATTCGAATGAAAACACGCATGCGCGTCGCACGACGGCAATTTCCCTCTCGCGGAGAGATAATGAGACGAAAGGCCCCAGTCCCGACGCCTTCTTTTTCTTAAGGATTATTACACTCACTGCGAATCCGAGCGACGCCCAACTTCCCTCGCCCCTTCTTATCCCTACAATCTCAACCCAAAAATCTCCAGTGTCCGTGAAACCTTTAATCTACCTCGACCCTTATCTTCGTTATTCCCACAAATTTCAGGTTTCGACGGCCATATCTTCCGTCTCCAATGAAGGCTCCCGAGTTTTGCCCTCCATTTATGGAATTGCCACCGTTGAGGAGATATGCTTCAGGCAGACCACGGTGCCGGAGGAATGGGGGGGAGGCTCTTTCGGCTCACTCACGTATACAGACGGACAAAAGACGGAGACTGCTGACACGCGAACACACTAAAGGAGTATTCTGCATTAATTCTTCAGCTTCATTTCCGTCCACTCCTCACGAGCCTTAATGAACGCATAGTTTCAACGCGTAAATCAACTGGCCATAAACCCTTTGGCGAGACGTTTTATCACGTCATGGTAACGAGTGTTACACGCATGCATTGGGCTGGAATTCTGTGAGTTAGATAAAAAGAGGCCGCTTTTTAATACATAAAACTGCCTTTTTTAACACATTTTGTGGGTTAGAAATCTTTGCATATGAGTACTCATCTAATAACTTCGAAATTTTTTCTCGGTGAGCTGATGGCTGCTTACAGTTGATCTTTTTCAAAATTTAGTGTTTTTTAATTTGAAATCTCTTGCTGATTTTTAAGGTAATCCTTGATATTTGATTGATAAAATGATTTGAATAATTGATATATATTCCATATAACTTCAGAATTGCCCAACGTTGAAATTTAATTCTTGACGTCAAAGAACTACGGAAATAAATAGATGAAATAAATTCAACTATTAACAAGTAGAGAGAACTTTCACTAGGCCCCTCTAGTGATAGCTGGAACACTCACGGTATCCTTGACGTGATATCACGTCATGCCGCACTCAAAGGGTCAAAAACATGACAATAATATGACAAAACCTAATGCCACCTTTTGACGAGAAAGGATAATTTTAAGGTGATGGGAGCGATTTTTGTTGACGTAGAGATTTGCGTTAATCCTTGCATACGTGGTCTTGCGTATTAATAATATTTATGCAAGAATGAGAAGAAAATTGCAATGTAACAGATTTGGTTTCTCGGCAAATCAATGGCATTAAATATTTCAGATGATTTAATGGTAACATTTACAAAACCACAACTTAAAAAACACACACGACCCGGGTTTCAACGCTTGAGCGTCATCTTCAGGTGCTTTTACGGGTTTTCAAAGTCTTATATGTATGCTTGATAGGAGGGGGGGGGGTGAGTGATTAGGGTGGTGTGGATGCGGGTTGGTCAGGAACAGTGATTGGCGGGGAGTTTAGCGGGCTCCCCGCCCCATTAAGCTTTGAGAAATGGAATACCACAAAGTTAACAAAGAACTTGTAATGGCATTAAACTCATAGCTCTATGGCACTTATTTCGAAAAAGTTCGATCAAATATGGATAGGTTTTTTTAACTTGACGCAGAAGTTTTTATATCATAAAACAGGGTAGTTAACACGTATAAGGTGTCATGCTGAGAAAAAACAGATATTTAGATATGATTTTCGGTTAATATTGAATTCTGCGCCCTGAATCCATGTCAGAACAATGCTATAATTAAGGCCAAAATTTTATAACATAACTTGTGCATCATTTATTTGACCACACATGTGGTTACTTCGACCGAAATAGATAAAATTTACCCAAGGAAAGCTCGGCCCAAGAATTTTTTTCGGTTTGATTGAAAAGTTATCAATATGTGCACTCCATGACTCACGATTCTCAATTTAGATTCACAATGCCTCCAATCACGTTAAGCTGTGAGAAAATAACTTTGGAGGGGTTAACACATGTTATCACTCATCAATCCGAGAGCAGATTAGGCGTTGGAATACGTTCCACTGAAGGGTAAAATTTTTGCACCTCAAAATTTTGATATACAAATTACGTTACGAGTCCATTGCTCTATAGTTATGAATTGAAGTTTTCAATAATCTAGCTAACATCATCAAATTTTAAAAAAATCCTATTTCTGAATAACATATTTTTAAAAGTTATCCGCCAATCAAGTTTACTACATAGGAGCATTAAAACTGACAAATAACACCGTAGCATGACTTGCACCGCATGTTTTCATAAAATCACCCCTGACACTTGCAATGAGTATGTAAGTCACGGTGCTCTTCAGCATTTGATGAGTTCTAAGATGAGATTAAGCTTTTCTAGCCATATATGAAGTAAGGGTGAGCCAGAGACAGGTTTACAGTCTCCTACAGCTTCATTCACGCAATACATCCTACGCGCAACAGTTTGAACTTAAACCAATGAACGGGGCCTTTTTTTAAATGTATTATATTATTTAAATGCTTATTACTTCAGTGTCACCAGCACTTCATAGCTTCGTCAACAAAATAAACACCGCTGACTTCCTAACATTTAAGCATTTCGGAGGACAGTGATATGTTTTTCCTACGAACATTCATTAAAATTCTGTCCCATCAAATCTCCTTCGTGTTTTTTGACTGTATTTCATCAATTTATTTCCATAGTTCTTTGACGACAAGAATTGTTGAAATGTGCTTGCAGGTATGGTTCCTTCCTGATTAAATGCTCCCACTCGATGCCAAAGATTTTATAAAAAGAACTAGCATGTTGATACAGATGATACCCTAAACACTCTAATAATCAGATGTAACTATGTCAACAATAGATGATAAATACATACATACATACCCAACACGCCGTTCCCTTCCGGGGTAGGCACAGTCAAAATGTTTCACTCATTAATACATAATTGTACACCTAAATCTGCTTCAATAAATAAATAAACAATATTAATAAATATTAATAACAACAAATAATAAATGACAAATAATAAAATCTATTAATAACATCTAATAGTGTGAGTAATTGCTTTTTCCAACACTCCTCCTCAATTACTCCGTATTATTGGATTAACTTATCAATTTCCTTTCATTTACAATTCACAATTTCACACATGCCTAACTCTTCTCTGTGACGCTTAAAGGATTCATAGGGCAATTCTTTTGTAAATATGTCAGCAGTTTGGCACTCACAAGGAATGTATTGAACAGATAGTATATTCTGTCTGACTAAATCCCTTACAAAATTATATTTTATATCAACATGCTTAAGACGTTTCTGATCCCAGTTTGTTAATGAAAATATACAAGACTGACTGCCTTCAAATATAATGACAGGTTCATTAATCTCAATGCTCATTTCTTGCAACAATTGGTTCAACCAAAGAAATTCAGCCGCTGCTGATGCAAAGAGCAATGAATTCTGCTTCTGTAGAAGACAGAGCAATAGATTTTTGCTATCTGGATGACCAAATCACTGGGTCTCCATGAATTTTGAAAAGATAGCCAGAAACTGATTTTCTGTCTGCACTATTGGCATGATCTGCATCTGCAAATCCGAGGAAGGTTGTTTTACATCTCCCTTTAAACCAAAGTACCCATTTTTTAGTCCCAAGGAGATATCTTCACACTCTTTTTAGGCATTCCCACATTGTTTTTGTTGGTTAGCTTTGATATTGGCTAAACAAATTAACTGCTGTACAGAGATCCGGTCGAGTAACTAAACAGGCGTACATTAAACAACCAATAAATTCTCGATATGGTTTGTTTCGAACAGTTTCCGCTTGGAAATCTTTCAATGGCCTAGGTGCCAGTGGTGTTAATTTTGGTTTTGACATATCCATTTTAAATCTTTTGATTACCTTATCAATGTAACCTGATTGACTAAGGAACATAGAATCACCCTGTCTTTCCACCTTAATTCCAAGAAAATAATTAAGATCACCAAGATCTCTCATCTGGAATTCATTCATTAAAGCTTCCTTTGTGGAATTGAAATCATTTAAACAATTACTTGCAATTATGAAATTATCAGCATATAACAACAAGTACATAGAAATATCTTTCTCAGTTTTTAAATACAATCACTTATCTGATTGGCACGGTTTGAAACCTAATCCTTTGACAAAATCATCAAATTTTGCATTCCACTCCATGGGAGCCTGCTTTAAACCATACAAAGTTTTGTTAAGTTTACATACCAAACAATCATTAACTTTTAGACCATCAAGAGGAATCATATAGATCTCCTCTCTCAGGGTACCATTAAGAAATGCATTTTTAGCATCAAGTTGATGAATGAACCAGTTTTTATAATTACAAATGCTCAATACAGTTCTAACTGTTGCGACTGGTGCATAAGTTTCTAAATAATCCTGACCAGCTTTTTGTGCACATCCTTTGGCCACTAATCGTGCTTTGTATCTTTCTACTTCTCCTGTGCTATTACTCTACCCACTTACTCTTAATTGCTTTTCTTACTGCTGGTAATTTTGTCAGTTCCCATGTTTTATTGTCATCTAATGCCTTCATCTCCACCTTAACTGCGGCATACCACTCCTCCTAATTTGGTCTTTCCCCTATTTCATCAAAGGTTTCTGGAACTCCTCAGTATGCAACCGCATTCATGACAATCTTGCTAAAATTTTGTCTTTCAGTCATACCTAACTCATTCCTTTGAGGTAACTGAGCAAGGCAGGCAAATTCTATTCTCCCCATTCCTTCCTCCAACAGGAATTCCTTGTATTCAGAGACAGCTGTCATTCCATAGTCTCTCAAATACTTTGATTTCTGTCTTATTCTATTGCTCCTCCTTACACCCTCATTCTGTCTATTATCCTTCTCATCAGAATCCTTCTCAGCAGAATCCTTTTCATCTGAATCTGTAAGCTTATTTCGTGACGTTTCTAAATTATCTATTTAACTGAATTTTCTTCAAGAATATCCTCCCAGTACTCACCTTCACTTTTGTTCTATTCTCATCAAATAATACATTACATGCTGATATTAGCTTGTGCTCATTCAAGCTCCATAGCCTGTACCCATTTGGACAGAAGCTAAGCAGAATACACTTATTTCCTCTAGTATCAAACCTACTTTTTATCTCTGGTCTATTTTTCTTGAAAAAAGCCACGCATCCAAATTTTCTTATCTAACTAAGATTAGGGCGCGTGCCAAACCAAAGTTCTGCAGGAACCTTGTTGCCCTCAAGCGCCTTAGTTGGGCTCCTGTTAATCAAATATACAGCTGTTAATGAAGCCTCGATCCAAAACCTTTTACTTAAACTAGAACTTCTGAGCATGCATCTTGCCTTGTCTTGTATAGACCTATTCATTCTTTCTACTACCCCGTTAACTTCAGGTGTGTGTGGAATTGTTAGCTCCCATTGAATACCTTTCTCTTTGAAGAACATTATAACTTCATCATTGACATATCCACCCCCATTATCACATCTAAATTGACAGATCTTAACAGAAAATTTATCTGTAACCATTGCTTCATAATCTTTCATATATTTGCTGACTTCGTTCTTATGCTTTAAACCAAAAGCAACAGTAAAATGAGTGAAATCATCCACAAATGTCAGGAAGTATCTAGCACCATTATATCCTGTTGGACTGATTGGGCCCAAAATATCACTATGTATTCTTTCTAACGATCTACTTGTCTTTTCCCTGGCATTTCTATGAGGCACTCTCACTAGTTTACTTTCAATGCATACATCACACATCTTATTTTCTATAGTTTGTATATTAATACCATCAAAACAGTTTTGCAACTTTTTCAAACTATCATAACTGATGTGACCCATCCTTTGATGCCTCAATTCATCGGTTTTTACCAAACGACACTGATTTTTCTGGATCATATCTTCTATAGTCTAATTTATACAAACTTCCATCTCTCTTACCTAATCCAACTGTCACATCGTTACAGAAAATACTAAAAATACCATTTTTAATTGACATGTCACAGCCACCATCTTCTAACTTTGCAATTGATATCAGATTATACTTCAAATCATCAACCATTAAGACACTTTTGAATTCAAGGGTTACATTTTTACCTTCAACTTCTGTAAATCCTACTGTATCACCAATTTTCCTAGCCAAGATGAATTCTTCGGTTTTAGCAATATAAATTTTTACCGGACTTGATAACTCCCTTACATTGAATGCTCTTGTATCACACTTAATCAGATGATCTGATGCACCAGAATCTAATAACCATTCAGCACTTTCACTCTCACTATTTTCACTTGATTCTCCTTCTACAAAATTTGATTTTACCCTGATGTGTTTGCTATATACCGGTATCTCACCTACAACTTCGTCATCAACGGCGGTTTGGTGAGCTTGTTCTCGTCCTCTTCCTCTCGCACGTCTTCCTCCAAGAAAAACATAACTTCCTCATCGTTCCCGGTTTGTTGTCGGCTGCTGTTGTGCTTCGTTGCTGCTGCGGCCACCTCGAGGTCCTCCTCGATTTCTCCAACTGCTCGGTCCGCCTCGATGTGCTCCTCCTCCCGGCATGAAACATTCAGCAATGAGATGATTCGTTCTCCCGCAGTTGTGGCAGGTCGGTCGCGGTCGGAATGGTCTACCGACACCATGATGACTTCTCTGGAACCCAGTAAAGGCTGTCGGCACCATTGGAGACCCCTTGCTCTTCTTTGCTCTTTTGTTAGCTTCATACTCTTCAATCTGCTGTCTGACAAAGTCCATGGATAGGTCTTTAGTTGTCATTGTACGTAGGGCTGTTACCACGGTATCATACTCAGCGGGCATGTTTAATAGAAACTGAATTACAGTGCCTTCATAGTCAATGTTATCACCACACTACTTCAGATCCCTTATTGCTCGATCAAATTTTAAACAATACTCTTCAAATATTCCTTGGGATGGCTGATACACCATTCGTTGAAGTTCCTTCGCAAGATTGATGCGGCTAGTGGCTGTCGTCCTTTGAAATCTTTCTTCTAGTGCTTTCCAGACCTCATACGACGATTTCTTGCCCTTAACAATTTCCAAATGGTCATCTGTGATCCTCTGAATAACGTAGTTTTTTCACTTCTTATCATCACGTATAATTTTCTGCACCTTTTTTTCTTTTGTTTTCTTCTGGGATGCGGTATCTCCAGTCTCTGTCGCAACAACCTCAATTACTGTTTTTAAGTCTTTTTCAACATGCTCTAGCACTTCCCTTTCATCTAAAAATACTTTCATGCGGAACTTCCAATAATTATAATTCTTTCCATCCAATAACGGAATCTTATATCTCTCCTCTTCCATATTGCTCCTTTTTCCCGAACTTCGAAATCAGCGGTTGGCACAAGATGGCCGGCATACGCTATTCCAAGACAAGCTCACTGAATATGATTTTATTTTCTTTATCGTTTTACGCTCTCAAAATGTTTAATCTTTTCGTCACTCAGTCTACTGGGCCCATAACCTGTTGAAATGTGCTTGCAGGTATGGTTCTTTCCTGATTAAATACTCACACTCGATGCCAAAGATTTTATTAAACAGAACTTGCATGTTGATACAGATGACACCCTAAACACTCTAATAATCAGATGTAACTATGTCAACAATAGATGATACATAAAAAATATTAATAAATATTAATAACAACCAATAATAAATGACAAATAATAAAATCTATTAATAACATCAAATAATTTGAGTAATAGCTTTTTCCAACAAGAATGACATTTCAACGTTGGGACAATTTTGAAGTATATGGAATATATACATCAATTATTCAAATCATCCTACCAATCAATTATGAAGAATTACCTTCAAGATCAGTAAGAGACTAAAAATTAAAAAAACACTAAATTTTGAAAAAGATGAACTATAAGCAGCCATCAGCTCACCGAGAAAAAAATTCGAAGTTATTAGATGAGTACTGATATGCAAAGATTTCTAACCCACAAAATGTATTAAAAAGTGCAGTTTTATGACAAAAAGAAGCGTCCTCTTTTAATCTAACTCGCAGAATTCCAGCCCAATGCATGCGTGTAACACTTGTTAAGTAATTGAGATTAGACGACGCTAAACATACATTGGGTCAGCCAGCACCCATATTATTTTTAAAAAATCACCGAACTCTTGTCTCCAATTTCCAAATAAAAGACTTGACAAAAAATTACATTCAAGCACTGAAAATAGAAGGTAAAGTACCTTGAATTCAATAAAAGAAACAGCATAGGCTTTAAAAAAATCTTACGTGCTTGATGACAACGACTCTCGATGGACAAAGTGACTCGACCTTAACCTCAGGGTCCACGCTCGCTTTCGTAAGAACCCCACCATTAATTCCAGGAATAGAAGAAAAATCGCCATAAACATTACTAAATATTTCTCGGGCGTTGCACCGGGTAAGAGAGTCCACAGGTTTCGACGCCTCGGAGATCGATTTGATCTCCATCTCCAGGGGTTAGGCCCCAAACCCCTGAAGATGGAGGTTAAACCTCTGAAGATGGAGATCAAGTCGATCTCCGAAACGTTGGGACCTGTGGACCCCCTTACCCGATGCAACACCCGAGAAATATTTATCAAGCAGACACGCAGGTAAAACCTTAGATCTTTCAACATTAGTCAACATTAGCCGTAATAAACTATGTACTTTCATAAACACAAGCACAAAATCAATCGATGTAAATAAAGTGTAAAAGGTATTAAGTGTAAATCGTCTCCTAGGGTTCCGGGAAGGCAATAAGGGTACAGCCGGGAGCTTGGTTTTCCTGCGTTAATTTCAACACGTTTCAACATGTTCAACATTTCAACATACGCGTCCGCCACTGAGCAACTATCACGCGTGACTCCCCGAGTCGTCCGCGTCGTCACACCGTGGCCATCACTCGCGTCCCCTCGTGACCACCACTGTTGAATCCCATTGGTCACCAACGGTCTCCTTATCTTTTCCCTCACCGAGGCAGGTTCCCAGGAGGAGAGGAGAGTGTCACATCTAAATGTGACCCTGCATTCGGTACTTAGGATTACGCTTACAATGGGCCCGACTCGAGTGCTGTCCGTTGCGTCAACGTTTACATTACATTATTCATCGTCAAGGTAAATGTTAAGAAATCCGAAACATATCGTCTGTAACAGTCACAGCCTAACAATATAGTACAAAAAAACACCTTTCTTAGCATATCAGGTTTAATAATGGAACATTAAAAAAAAACAACAGAATGCCACGGCTTCCTCAAGGGCCACATTTTCCCCAATGAGGTCATCCAATGGCTAGTTTAAATTTGTTGACACCGTCAGCAATTTTGCCGAAGAAATTGAAGCTCACTTTGCACAACTCGCAAATTTTACGGACAAATCTTCGGAGCAAAGTAAATTTTAGACTGGACATTGATTCCCAAGTGCTTTAACCTCAAGACCCTTCAAATGTTTAAGGATCGTTGAAGAAAGTCTTTATTGCTAAGAGTAGTCGTGTAATAGAACTGGTCATCAAATGAAACAAAAATCACTAAATCTTTATTGACATTCAAAATTAATAGCCAAGAAAAACACGTGCAATGCCTACTGTACTCGGTTACAAGTATTCACAATGATTCCATGAAATAGTCCGTTGAAATGATATATTAAACCTCTCCCAGGAACTTAGACTACGTAAATCGACTTAATTTGTATGTATCTCAATCCATTTTAACCGAATGGAGTAAATCAGCTTGATTCTACCCAGAAAAAAACAACCAGATAATGTGTCATTTAAAAAACAATATACATTCATTTTTTCCCCAATGCTAATGACTATAAGGAATGAATATGATTTCTTAATGTTTGAAAACACGAACTCATAGAACTCAACAGAACTCAGAGTAGAACATAAATTCTATGAGGAAAGCCAAGTCATTTTTTTGATTCCCACGAGTGAATTCCAAAGAGTGATAACTCAAACTGTTGGAAATTGGTAAATTTTGGACACACTCAGTTTATACCACTGATGTACGGACTTTCAAATGTATATACACGAGAAGGGCGACTCAACGAATAACTATGATGCGCCATTGGCCATCCCACCGGGGAGCAAACACAAAGTTGGGATGTTGGGCGACAAATTCTAGCACAAGTATCATAACCAAAAATTTGCTTCAATTAC
This sequence comes from Ceriagrion tenellum, assembly GCA_963169105.1. Classification (NCBI taxonomy): domain Eukaryota; kingdom Metazoa; phylum Arthropoda; class Insecta; order Odonata; family Coenagrionidae; genus Ceriagrion; species Ceriagrion tenellum. Next base: position 122,859,277 of record OY720643.1, read on the forward strand.
GAACAAATCAAGATAAAATCATTGTCCGAAAGTGTTACAAATCCGGAGGAAAGTCAGAAATCTGAATACGCACGACCCTTCCGAGTGATTATGCACCCATCATGTTATCAGACGATATTTCAAGATGAATTTATTAGTTATTGAAATTATCAGGAATTAATTTTGGATGGCATCTCCTTTCACAAATTTCGCTCGGAATACTTGGAGGGAACGATATTAAAAGCTCTACGCTTGTAAAATTATGGCAATATCCAAAATTTGCCTGTCCAACCTCTAAATCCATTTCTCTTAAAAAAATACTCTTAGCGCACCGAACTTATTCCAGAGCGCGAGCAAATACGCGTCGATTTGGCTGTCGTCCGACTATTTATCGCCCCTTAGGTGTACTTTTCACATTTTTGTCCCCTAAGTGCGCGTGGTACGGGAAGCAAGCGCTAAGTGCTTCCCTAATAAGATTTTTTTATCGCCACGTCGCTATCGCACTGTGAAGCCACGCCACCGTTCAGCGAACAACTGAATTGAATATTGCGGGGTGACAAAATAATTTGGGACTAGTTTGATGATCGAAGCATGTCTACAGCACTCTGGGGATATGAAGGCAAGTTATGTGCGCAGGCAGACAGGAGCGAGGGTAATGGCTATTGGCCAAGTAACCGCCGCCAAATGGCCGCCATCAAACCGATAAAGCGCATTTAAGTCTTGCTTGCTCAGGAAATGCGCGCGAGTCGTATCAACAGAGGCGCAGAGCGCAGGCCTTCTCCATTCACCCCCTACTCATCCCTCCCCCCACCCACCTCCCCTCTCCATTCCACCAACCCCCGCCCCCTCCAGGGAATAGGGGATGAAATGGGGTTGGAGGGACGTGTGGGGTGGAAGTCGGGATCCAGATGGGAAAAAGTGTTTTTTTTTTCATTTCATTTTTTTTCCGAAAATCGGGGCCCTCCTCCTTCCAGGAGGGCTAACCTTCAATCACGTGGACAGGAATTAAGTGCCGCAGGACCCTCACTCTTCCCTTCCAGACGCACCGTTTGCCAAGATATGGGCTCCGTCTCTCAATTACTCCCCCTTTTGCAAGGAGGGAAGAATTAAGTTAGACGGCTTTAAGTCTCATGAATGTGCACATTAAATGAAACTCTCGTTTCCCGACACTGCACGGTTTCCTCGCTTTCAAAGAGAGACCCGAAAAAGCAGAGATCACTTCCCACCCTTACTTTTAAGGACCGAATGAAGAGTCGTATATATAAGACAAACCTTTTAAACGGACGACAGAGATGGTCCATAAAAAATTAAAAGCATAATAGATTCCCAAGGAAGATAGGAGTCCAGTAGTCGAGAGAAATTGCATGTGGAAGTGAAAGAAGTCTCATCCCACCTTCTACAAAAAATGCTTCCTAGTGTGACGTGTAGGAAGTCGATTCCAGTGGTGTCATTAAAAGGAGCAGTGGTTCTCGACATTTTTTATGTCCAACTCGCCCAAAAATACATAATGCGTTCTCGCATTCCTTAAAGTAATATTTCCCACTCCTTAAAATAAAACTTCATTCAACATTTAAGCAAAGGAGAACAAAAAAAGTTGTTCAGCCATTTTTTTCTTATATTTTTTTGAAGACTTTTTCAGCGATATTCCTGATCGCCATTAACCAGTTTTGAGTTTTTCTGTGGCATATAGTATTTTCTTGTTTAAAACTCAACGTCTCGACTTCCTACTCATGAGCTCAGTCATGTTCATGTTCTCTGTCTACTAAACGACTGGCCATCGTTGATCATATTTTTAAAATGTTAATTTGTGTAAAAAATGTTAACGGTTGGTTGTATCCATATATGCGGAAACATATCTTTTCCAGGCACTGCTAAGGCGGCGACCGCTTTCCCCCTATCATCATTTATCGGCAGCCGAAATACCGTCCACCAAATTCAAAGCTCTCTAACGGCTCCCCAATCTTATTTCCTCTTTGCTTATTCTCTCTCGTTCATTACCTTTCGAACAGAGGCCAATCCTTCTGTACATTATTCTCTAGATAGTGCCTCGGGTCCACTGCGGAGAGGTTGAGATAAAAGGGAGTTTTAGTTAAAGGAATTAGAGATATCTCAAAAAGTGACGTTAGGCTTCTCAGATTCTGAACGAATTAGGGTGGCTCCACTGTCAAACGATATGAAACTCTGCGAAATTCCACAGAGAAAAAAATCATCCGCCTTGACCGAGATTCGAACCCAGATCCCTCGATTTTCGGCAGAGTGCTTTAGCCAGTTAAGTTACCGAGGCGTCACTTGGCCGGAAATCGAGGGATCCGGGTTCGAATCCCGGTCGAGGCGGATGATTTTTTTCACTGTGTAATTTCGCACAATTGTGCATTGCGGGTTGCTCCGTAAAAGTGGAACTCCGTGGCTAGTCCCGGATAGCTTTAAATCTGATATGAAACTCGTTTGATTCATATGAAGGTTGCATTATGAAAAATATTGCCTCTATCTGATGTAAATAACAATGTGTTTCCTTAACCCTCTGTTGTTTCCGCAATTCGAACTCAAAATTATTTGGTGGTAAACGCCTAACTTGGAGAAAGCGGAGAAATAAATTTTTCCATTAAAAATAAAGGCCTCATACACGGAAATGTCGTAAAATTGGACGTAATTGGGTATAAATAAAATACACAAATCATATGTCCCCGTTTCTGGAGTCATTTGATGATTACCGCAAAAGTTGAAGCCGAAACGTAGTAAGTACATAGAACTGGCGCTGTCTTCGGCTTTTATGGCTATAATTAAAGAGGGGGGGTCCATTTAAAACATATTCATGGAATTATTTGCGTCTTTGGCGTCTCAGTATTGGTTTTCATCAACTAATGTACATCATCAGTGAAGCAGGACTTTTAAAAAATCGATCAACCAAACGATTAGAATTTAGGGCCTGTTTTGACTGTCACGGTCGCGGTAAAACCATGATAAGTATAGTATGTGACTGGTTGGTTCGGCAATGTTGAGAGAGAGAGGAAAAGGCAGGCGAGCTGAACGTCCCAGACAGACAGGCCCAAAGCGAGCTCGTGCCATGCAAAATGAGTGAGAAGGCGGAAGAGGGGATTCGTAGGCGTAGTGGCGCAGAAGGAAATCTTCAGTGGAGCTGGGTAATTTCGTAATTAGAAGTCCTAGGAGTACGAGAACATTTCTCATGTAAAGTCAAGTGGTATTACTTAACTCTTCGAAGGAATACTTGGGATAAATCATGAAGAAACATTTAACTTCACAAACTGGTCGTCTTATTAGCATAATGAACTATTCCAATAGAAGGTGCTGTGAAGCACATTTGGCGATAACAATACTGTACAATCAATGGTACAGCATTTTCGTCGGTAATAATTCCTGTGACGCTGAGCAACATAAAAAATTATTGCTCCATGCTTACGTTATCTATGGTCACAATATAATGCCTGGGACTTATAAGATCCATCATCACTTAAAGAGCATCAGTCACCTACCAACCAAATCCTCTAAACATATCATTTGAATTCGTTAGTTGGTTAGTTGGAACAACTTTAAGGAAATAAAATTTGTATTCCTCCATTAATTATTTTTTTTCAATTTATGTTTAAGAAGATCAGATAATAGAAGATCAAAGAATCTGCAATCATAAAATAAATGATACTAATTGTGCAACTTTCACGTTTCAAGTTTCAACATCAGTGAAGGAAAAACTGAATTAAAGTATTATACCTTATGATTTGAAATATATCGAGACGACAGACAGTTTATGGAACGAATTGAAATATTCATCTGTATATTTATATATATATATTAATATATATATAACCCGGCGAGGGCATGAGGGATATAGGAATGCAAGAGGAAAACAATGAAAAGGGAGGATTATTCAGATAGCATTAAGGACGACATATCATAGACTTATGTAACAACAACTCTCTCGAATTCAATGAATATGTTCATACAAGTCTTTAAAATTACTACTTTTTTTCTTACCGGGCGGCGAAAATGCCTTCACAACAGAAGATTTTTTGCAATTCTGAAATTATACCGCAGTGAGCAATTCATTTATTTTTAACAATATTTGAGAACACGTAAAAACAACTCACTGTGAAATTTCTCACGAGATAAAGCGGGTAGTATGTTCTCATTTTTTAAAAATAAAGTATATTTAGCAAGCATACGCGTACCATATTCCATAGAAACCTGCTTCAATTTATTGGTATCTCGAAGAGCGCTGCGGCAAGGGTCTGTAAATTTAGAGTCAAATGAAAAGGAGACAATATTTTTTTTGAACTGATTTGATACATGACCTGTTCTCACTATAGCGAATATGGGTTCCGATGGTATTCCGATGGTATTCAGCTATCGTTTCGGATGCTCCATGTCTTTTCCCGTTTATCGTTGACTTCAGTTCCAGAGGTATTGAGTAGGATAAAAATAACACCATCCATGTGGTTCTGAAATTCTCCCGGTCTGAATTTTTTCAGGTAACTTAGCCATAGCGTGCAGCATCCGAGTATCTAAGGACTCCAAATCTTGGTCTTTCATCCACCGACTTACGCTTTCCATTTCACCCAACTGTTTCTAATTAAGAGAGCGGTTTTTCTTTTTACTTTGGTAATTTTAATGTGTTAAGGTTTTTTTGTGCAATTTGTCGCGGTAGACCGAATCTGTGGGCTAACATCTCTATTTCATTTTCCATCCGAGGACTACTATTCAGATTTTTTTCATGTAGTATTCACATTCCACATTTAGACGTCTTACTCACAGTATGATCCTTAAGGAGTACACCGATGCCCAACTAAAGTTCAACTCCCGGCCATCTCGGTTACGTCTTCAAAATCTTCAGTAATTTTTATCAAGTTACTTTCGGAAATAATACTTGCACATTGGAAGACTCCTAGACCTGCAGTCTGTACGCGGCTTAAGTACTAAGTAACGTTTCCTTCTGCCACTTGACAACACTGCAGTTTCAGCCCTATGGAGATTTACTCAGCAAACGAATCTCCAATAGAGCTTGTTCTGCTAACTAAATTCAGAACGGACAATATTTGGTGCTCACTTCCTGCTTTCGGGGCGTACTCTCTGCTCTGACGCTCTTCTACCTTCATCTCGTTTCCCTGCATAGAAAATTTTGGAAAAATGCAATCGTGCGGGAGTGGATGCCGGCAGCCTCTGGGTGCAGAATATCGACTCAAAAGGAGAGAGCGCGGAGCAGAGGTCGTCGGAAGCCCTTTCTTGGAAGTTCGCGTGACGTACGCCAGGGAGGGTTGGGTGGAGGGAAGGAAGGGGAGGGTGTGGAGAGAAGAAGAAGAGGGGAGGGGAGGGAGAAGGAAGACAGGAAGGAGCCCCCTGATGTGGCGTGTTTGCCGACAAATTACTCGTAATGGCCTCCACGAGTTATGCCTCACGTACTGCAGGGGAAAGGGGGAAGGGGGAGAAGGTGTGTTTCACCCCACGGCCGTCCAATCCCCAAGGGGTGCTGCAGTTCGTATGTGCGTGCGTAGCAGGCCAGCGGCTAGGAGGAGAAATAGTTCGCTCCGTCGACGTGAAGAGGGCGGGAAAGGGAAGGAAGGGGTCATCCCCTCTCACCCCCAGCGCCCCCATCTCTACCCATTTACGTGGAGTCTCTTTTATAAATCGGCACTGCTCGGAGGTGTACACACGCCGGACGGAGCTGTGAAAAAAATTGCATACCTATAACAAACATTTTTATATAACTCGGGAAGTATGAAAGGTATCTGAACAGGGTCTTAGGCCATTTAAGGTAGTCCGAGCGAGATAGTTCCCTAGTCATTATAGGGACCATATTCGAATTATACGTTTTAATTACACCAACTGTAGGACACATCAATTAAATACTGCATTATTAATGGTGCAATTATAGATATGTGAGAAATTGTCAGTAATTAAATGAAAATACTTAAATAAGTCTTTAACTTGACTCATTTCTTTCGCGCGGTGCGTTTGAAACTCCTTCAAAATGGAAGGTTTTTTGTGATACCCAAGAACCTACTGCGGTGTCAATATGATTAATTTTCAAAAATAGTTTGAGAAAATATACAAACTACACACTTATTTTTTTACGACATATTGGTGTTAAAAACTCCTCATTTTGTTATTAATGTCTCTCTAGTGTCTAATGTCTAGAGTGCATACACGTACCATTTCCCATGTAAAAGGACTGGTATTTTTTGGCAAATATCTCGGAAAGTAATGTGGTAAGGGGTTGAATTTTTGGTGTCATTAGAAGGGTGAGATATTTTTCTTTAAAATGATACCAAATTCTTTTATTTCTAAGTTACATGATATTTCACTCGAGCTACCTTAAGAGAGGAACAGTTAAAGAGTATAAGATAGATCATAACCGGATTTGATGTCAACACCTCACAAATGAAATGGTCACCAAGTATGTACAAAAAAATCAAGCGTTACTGAAGTCGTAAAATTATCGTATTTCGCCGAAATAACGCTCGAGTAGTTCGCAGGTTGATGCACTTAATAACTTTAAGATATTTCTTAGAAATAAAACCAAGAGAAGAACATCATGAAGATTAAAAGAAGTTGAGTGGTTTCATATTTATGAAACAGTGGGAAATGTTTGGAATGGGAGGAGACAGGCCGAGGGCCCACGAAATAGGGATTTGAAACAATATATCAAATGGACCATGAAAGAGCTTAAATTACAGATAGAATTATATGGATGGCGGCAGATAATCAATTTTAGCATTGAATGTCTTATGAATGAACTCTTCTCGATACGGTGGTGGAGAATCATGGGAGAAATTTTCGATTATAACCTTTTAACCGGAAGTCAATTGTGAGTTGGTGAGTAATATAGTCTCCGCGTTCGACTGCCACAGTTTCAAAGGTAGCAAACTTAAATTGCCAACTTAATTATACCCATTCTGCATATAATATTTATCATAAACGTTAAATATTTAAAATGTATCATAAACATGTAATATACATTATAAACGTTATCATGAAACGCGTCGCTGCCACCTTGACACATTCTCCAGTTTAATCCTGTGATTCTGACAGCGTTCTGTACCAATTTCTTTCCTTTCCAATCTCCTTTCACACGAACCAACTCCTCCTTAAAGTCAGGCAGATCATTGCCACCGCTTTTCGCCACTATTTTTTCTCATTTATGCATGACAAATCCTCAAAAATCCTTGGGGCCATTTAAGCATCACCTAAGACGTTTTTGGGTTGGGGCGTTGGGCTCCTCTTCAATGGTCTTAACTGGACGTTCTTGGGGTCCATGGAAATCTTACATAACGATTAACCCATTGGTATCACATTTTCTTTGTACCACTTGTTTCATTATAGTCAGACGCAAAATTGAGCACTCTGAATCAACCGTGGAAATCCAAAGATCAGAATAAGTTTCGCCGTTCCGAAACGAAAAAAACATTCAACTTCAGCTAAACATTTTCTCTAAATGTTCAGCGATATACACGCAGTAATTGAGGCTGCAGTCCCGATTGCGGTATTAATGCAACAATAATACAATTCCTAAACTAAGTATAAAAACATATTCTAAATAGCCACCATTAATTTCAAGAGCATACCAAGGAACTCAATTCACCAAATAATTGAGACGGATGGCATCGTAAATAAAGAAGATTAGACCTCTACAAGTCAGCTCCTTATATCAAGTTCATGTTACTTGTGAATAGGGAAATATGTAAAGTAACAAGCTCTAAATTTCATCCCATCAAATGGCCACACATAACTTGAGTCGTATTCAACATATACATCTATATACTACCCCGCGAGCCGCCGCATGGGCTTGTGGCAGGGGGTGGTAAGTCACCAGCCGTGTAAAGATGTATACGTTTCGGAGGTGAAATGGTGACATGTCCTATGAGAGTGTATTTGGAAGAGCTCAGTTTTTATTGTGATCGCTTATTGTGTGCGGAAAGAAAGAGATTTTGTACCAATCTGTTCGCCAGAGTATCCTTCTCATTTTATCGCATGTCAGACCTAGAAATGTAGTGAGGCGTCATGATAACATTCTCTGTGTCGCTCTGAAGAATATCAGTTCTGAATTTATCAAGCAGCCTAAGCCTAGCGTACAGCCTCCGAGTCTCTAGGGGCTCCCTCCTTAATCACTCTAACAGTTGGGTAACACTGTATGTTCGTTCGTAGCAGTTTTTAACAAAGCGTGCTGCTTTTCTTTGTATTTTGTTAATTTTTTGGTTAAATCTATTTGACCAGGGTCCCAAATGCTTGCAGCGTATTCGAGTCTAACCAAAGCGAAGTAGCATCTCTCTTTGGCTTTTTCATCCGAGGACCTTCCTATTATACGCTTAACAAAACCTAGTTTCTTTAATGCCATGCTGCATATGTTTTGTATGTGTGTTCCCCACGATATAAGTATCTGAAGTTAAGATAATTCCAAGAGGTAAGGTAAGGTATTGCGGCTAGGATTAAGTTTTACAATGATTTATTTGAGATAGATATTTCATCCGGCTATCAGCCACAGGGATCCAGTGAATACTTTAGATATCTCAAGGTCTGACTCTTCGCGAGCAGAAGATATATGATAACATACACTTTAAAACAGTTGTCGTGAACGCCGATGGACACAGCGTGAAGCATAAATGTCGATATTGACAGATAGGGTCACAAAGTGGGAAAAAATGGGAATAAGGTTTAAGGAAACACATAAACGGTATGAATGGAGCATTTAATCGCTTTTGCTTCGGGAAAAAATTGAAACCACACTAAGTTAACTTCTGCGTCCATGCGTTTTGTGAAAAAATTAAGAGATACTTGATTTTTATATTTCGAGAAACCTCGAGAAACAATGAGTGGCCCAAGTTTGAGCACATCACATTCAATTATGAAACTAGTGGTCTACTTAGTCGAGTAGATTTCTTGTTTTTTTTTTAATATTGCTGTTTATATGTGTTAGTATCATTTTGTGTTAGTGACTAGATCAGCTGAAACCTTTCTGCTCTCAAATTAAAGACCACAAAAAATTCTAATAATTGGAATATTTTCTTGAGCCTAGCAAGCTTCCAGTCCCGACCACTAGATAGCATCTTTTTCGGCTAATTAGCATAATAACTTAATCCAAAATGTCGTCAATCAATCAATCAATAGCCTCGTATTACATGTCTGATGTAAGAATATTTCCCATATAACTAATAAACTCAGGCTTCACTTTGTGGAACCTCTCCATATCGGAAATCAAAAACTTTTAAGTTGTGGTCCACTAATATTTTTATTGTTTACGTCCCGGGTTTCGTCACGTAATGACACCTGAAGATTTCATTACGTGACGAAACCAGGGTCGTAAACAATAAAAATATTAGTGGACCATTTCTTAAAAGTTTTTGATTTCCGAGAATATTTCCCAAATAAGGCAGTCCGAGGGAAATATCATTTAACTTAGAAATCAATGAATTTGGTCTCATTTTAAAGAAATATATCTCACCCTCCTAATGACTCCAAATATTCAACCCCTTACCACATTACTTTTGGAGATATTTATCCAAAAATACCAGCCCTTGTCATGTAAAACTATATTATTCCACCATTCATAATGCAATAATTAACTGATGTGTCCTACAGCTGGTGAAGTTAAAACGTATATTTCATATGGTCTCTATTATGACAAGGGAACTATCTCGCTCGGACAACCTACATTTCAGAATAACGTTGTTTTCAATGCATTGAAGGGGTGTCACCAATAAACTCATCCTCTTCTATCTAACAGCCGACATATGTTTTTGGACGGTCAGGTCAAAAGTTCGTTGTAATCGGGCGATCCACAATTCCGAATTTGTTCCTGAATGAGGCTCCATATGAGTGTACGCGGCGTTATCGAGGCTCAACTTCAAAAGCACGAATCGATGTGCCACCTCGTGCGCCGATGCGGCAAAAGAGAGGGAAGCGTATACGTATACACGCAATCAGGCGACGAGTCATCCGAAAGAACGTGGTGCTTTTGGTGGTGTCCCAGTCCCAGAGTGGCCGGCGCAATATTACGTCACCTATGCACTGCGGGGGTGTAGGGGGGAGGGTAAAGGTGGGGTAGGTGGGAGGAGGGTGAGGTAGACGCGCGCCAAACGCACCGCGACGGGATTATGAGAGGAGTGGCGCGCATTTGTCGACATTTTCCCTTCCCCCGCCACAAGACGCGTTTCCACGACGACGCGGCCCAAAAATGTCCGCCGAGGCAAAGCGAGCGGTCGCTTCACGCTCCGTCGGCTCATTATTGCCAGAGGAGGACGGCGCGGCCGCGAGAGAGAAGAGTTATCGCGAAGCAACAGTATTTCGACTTGCACATCGCCCCTCTGGTGACGCAGGGTGAAGCCGCTAATAAGACTGAGGGCGCCACGTGAGAGTGCAAACAAATCGGCCGAAATCAAATGTCCGGCGCAGACAACCATCGTATGTGCGCAGCGACATAACCTGCCCACATGCATACACACTCATACCATCGTAACTCTCATCTGCCCTTTATAAGGAATCGAATCGAAAAAGTGGAAATCATTCATCAGATGGTGGTTTAACCCAAACATTGATTGATTGCAGGTCTCCATCCTACCCTATGCACTTCTAATTCACTGACTCACTAATAGTTTTTCTATAATTCTTCCTCTTTATGCGTTATTGTTGAGGGTGCGAAGAAAAAATGAGTGGTTTATGGCCAGTTGCAGGGACGGCGCATTTGTATTCCATAAAGTTATGGGACCCATAAGCCATGGCAACCATTCAATAAGCGTTGGGGAAATATTCGATAAATTAATTGGTTTTTATAATTTATGACGTATTACTATGAGTTCCAGAAGTAGCCAAGATGGTGGATGCCCAATCAACCGCTTGGAGATTTATGTTCTAGATAAAAGAGTTGTTTTTCGACAAATGATTAGTTAATTACTATTATCTACCAATTATTATGTGCACTAGCAATTATTTACAGGCTAAAATTTAATAAATTTTCTCCAGCGGTGGAAGATCAGATCGAATATTCAAAGATATAGACTATTGGTAAATATGTTATGTAACTAGTAGATGTGTTCTTGTAACCCGAATATTTTTATGAGACCTATAAATTCATGGATCTCATGGCTATTGAATCCATAAGTAAATGTTCTAGTAACTGGTCATTAGACTGGAGTGAGTATAGAAAGGAAGGCGAGTTGTTCAAGAAGACTTACACTTCAGTTTGAGAAGTCGGTTGCAGACAGAAATAGCTGGAATTATATGAAAGTGATGGGTTGAGGCATAACTTTGTGGAATAACTGCATAGTTATATATTGAAACACTTTGTAACTTTCGCATGGATTTTATTTTGACGACCTAGGTTCCGTCGCTGTTCAACGTCATCAGGTGCTGATGAAGGGTTCAGGGTTTGAATTCATTTCAGGTTCAGGTTAATATAATCACCGTTCAGGTTAATATAATCACAGTTTAGTTATATACATTGTCCAAACTCATTTCAATTTCCCTATGCTAAATGGCAACTGTTACCAAGTGGTGCCTCCTAATAAAGATGTTGATGACACCTGATGATGTCTCACAGCGACGAAACCTAGTTCGTTAAAACAAATTCCATGCGGAAATTACGGTGTTTCAATATATGATCTGGAATTAGATGTGTTAAAACCTTACATTCTGTCGTTAAGTTGTGCATTGCGGGTGACTCCGTAAAAGTGGAACTCCGTGGCTAAGTCCCGGATTGCTTAAAATTTGTCAATAAAACTGTGCAATGAGTTAACTATGGAAATATGTCAGTCGACGGGAAAAGACATTATAACGATTTATGAAGACGTGAACAGAGATGGGAAAAGGGAAGGTTTAAATGGAACGTAATGCTAGGAAAAAGCGTCTTCATTTTATGTAAAAGAAAGAGATCGCTCTCAATGTTGAGGACCGGTCTTTGGGGCAAATTACAGAATTTTTGATAGTTAAATGCCATGAGTTTATCAACGGCCGTTAAGTACTAACATTGCAACCCTCGGTACCTCAAGGTTCCATTACTAATTGGCAGTTCTTTCAATACATTTTCCCCTTCATTTGTGCTATTCTTATCTCTAGGCCTTTCTTTTAAGACATTTTGCCTCCATTTCGCATTCAATGTTGGTCCTCACATACACAATGTGTTTCAGGGTGTATCCAGTCCATCTGATTCTTCTTTTCTCTTCAGTGACAGTCAGCTTTCGCCCTTTCGTCCTTCAATCTTCGGCAAACTTCTTCAGTTTTCATTTTATCCATCCGCTTCATCTTCAGCATTCTCCTCCAACACCCACCGACATATGAAAAGAATGCAATTCCTATGCCAACGCCGAAGTAATCCTCCACAGAAAAGAAGAACGAGGTGGTATTTTAACCGATCACCGGGCCAGATAAAATTGCCGATTGAGCACAATAAAATTGGAGAAACTATGTTTTATGAGAAACATGAGTAGAATAAGAGGAAAACCGATGAAATAATATTGAATATATATGGCGACACAAAAGAGAAATGGAGTATTGATAGTATTATTACTCAATAAAGTTCACTAAGTCGATTTACAAACAGTATTATTGCATTGACTTAGCTTTCAGCACACTTATGCCAATTATCAAGGATAACCCTATTAACGAGTTGAGGCCAAGAAGCTTGGTCGGTGTGATAAAACTGTGTGGAAATTTACTCGGGAAATTTAATTTCGTGATTATGTTATAAAAACTGACAGAACCCTTTTTGTGCCTTATAACAGGCCATATAAAGCAATACTGGAAGAAGAAGTGAATAAAAAGAATGAAGAAGACAAATAATGGAGTACTGAGTGAGACAAATTACGATGGACGTCGAGGTGAAAAGTTATTTCAGATTGAAACGATTGGCTCATCGAAAAGTGGAGTGAAGAACTGCAGCAATCCGATCTTTGCGTTGATGACTGATGGTTACAATGGAAACAAGATTTACTTTAAGTCATCATACTTTTCGACTTTAGTGACTTCCCTCACTTTTTCACCGGAGATGAAAACTACATAGGTTGCTGGCTCAGTATAGCTGTAAGAATGGCATTCAAATTAACGGACTTTCCCCAGTGCCCAATCACGCCGTCCCACGAGTGCGTCTCACAGGCCGATCGCCATCAACGTCCACATCACTCGGCAGAACGCACCACTGGCGGCGGGGTAATTAATGAGATCCGAGCCGATAGGAGTCGCGCGCGGCGCCTGGACACACTTCTCTTGCTACCGTCGAGGTATCGCGGCGCGAAGCGTTGGGTGGCGCCAACGAGCGTGGGACGGGAAACAAGTGAAGAGCGTCATTCGCACAAAGCGAGGCGGATGATGCAGCCTTTCAATGTGGAACGAGTGGATTGAATACAAGGGAAACGATACGATCTGCACGCGGGTCCAGTCCGCAAATGACGATAGCGTTTCATTCGAAGAGTGGACAGTGATACAGTCCCTCTTGCGGAAAAGGGGACGGGGAGAGGACAATGGCTCGAGTTTTCTCCCTAATTACTCACCAAGTTGAAGGCGATCAAGGCAATAAGGGTGGAAAAATCCTCTGATTACAGGTGCATTAAAAGAAAACCCACAGCAATTAGTCAAGATCATATCTTTCTCTTATGAGGAGAGAGTCCAGGTGAAGTTAAAGCAGAAAATATTTACAAGTTTCCCCCGGGGCTAAAATTATTTTATTTATTTCAAAAATTAAGTTCGGGATAACGAGAGGTCTGATGGATCATTATCAAAACCCAATAGTTAAAACAGGAACTAAAAATAACCACGCACACTTATTTTATCGTAAATAATCCACGTGTTTTAATTATGGTTCTAATTTTTTATTTTTAAATACGCTCCCAATTGATGGAAAAGGCCCAAATGACTCTCTTAGTAACTCACCACTCTTCGTTAGCAATACATCAGTTGAGAAAAATCTGCACATGAAAAATTATTCCCTAGCAAATTGCGCAAAGACAAGAATTTCAGCATTAATCAGAGTACTGTAATTGGTTAGTGCTGTTTTTTTTATTTAGAGGTAGTTGCAGTCCTATCATAGGTGTGCCTTTTCCTCTGTGTTCTCTGCGTCCCAAAATATGACCGAGGAATAAGAATGTACGCCGGTATTTTCCAATTCTCCAATACCTTTCAAACGTTATGTGAATGAAAGAAATGCTTCACGAAAGCGCGTGTCGTTTCTTTTGAATCAACCCCTCTCTCTGCTCGTCAACAGCAATATTTAACGTTCACTCGTGACCTTTCAGTCTCACACACATGCGAACGCGCCCAGCGGATTTGCAGTTACTTTTGACAAACTGCAATAACTAGCAATTCCAATGATTTGAGATACAACTCTGATGATTGCTGATCACTACCACACGTGATAATGGTGGACAATTGACAACAGTTTTAAAGTGGACTGTAATTTCATTAACACATAAAAATATTGGACCACGATTAGCCTCACAATATTTGGGCGCATGCCACTCACCAGCTCGTCTTCCCATGCGGTGCAACCCGATGACTAGGGTCTCTAATAAATTGATAGAATTCCCTTATTTTTCCATATTTTTTTTCTAAAGCTAGCCCTATATTCATACAACTAGTTTTTATTTGGTTTCATTGAAGAAAATTTTAAAGGATGCCAATCTCAAGAGGTTAACTCTTTTTTCCACGATCAAACAACAAAATTAGAAGTCATCTTACAGCTATATTACATATTAATTATAGTTATACATTATTTTTCAGTAGTTATAGCATAGAAAAATGTTACCCAAATCATCAGTCATTCCAGCAGGTCTAATTTAGCTGTAAATATTTCTGATTATATCTACTCTGGTTTTCCATAATCACATATTTTCTCAGACTTCGAAAGTAATTTGTGAGTCGAGCATGAGCAGTAGCCTCAATTCTTTTACTCACATTTTGCACCAAACAGCCCTTGAAAACTGTCGCTGGCGAAAAAATGAATGAATATAGTTGCAGATAAAGAGATCTGTGGATTGAATTTATCGAAAAAATTATATTATGAGATGAAAAAGTTATGAGATAACTAATGAAAGAATAAAATGGGTGATTAGTTCAGTGAATAATGGATTGATAAATGCAGCGTTCCAATCCATGTACTGACGACTTCTCTTAAGACGATTTTTTGCACAAAATCAAGGACGGAGAGTTTAGAATAACGACTGTAAAAGCTTTTTGAGGAAATTTAAAACTAGTTGACAACATTTGCCAAGGAAACAAATAGAAAATAATTCTAGACATTGCTTTGGATGCCGGATGTCACATTTTACCGATGAATTTCCGAATGCACTCGCATTTCTATTTCATTTCTATCTGAAGGTCTTGGAATTGAAATCTCGAGCACCTAGAAAATTTATTCCTGTATCAGTTTAGCTAAGCAAGGATTTAAGATACTGATGAAGACCACCTAAAATACTGATGAAAGTTTTTTCGAGCTAATCCTTTTACGTGGAGTTACCGGCAGAAGTGCCTCTCATTCATTGCTATAACGACCTTTAAGAACTTCATCATTTGTTTATTTCTACTGCCTTTTCTGGCTAACTACACAATATTTTGGAATAATTTGGGTCAAACTCCTAGTAGAGCCCCTGTTACATCTAGAAAGATTTATATTTCTTATTGTACGAGGCTGTCGCTTGTTTATAATATAAAATATGGTAATCTGGTCGTTTCCTTTGGTTTTTTACGGAGCCTGATCACCTAATGAACTAATGGGCAACTCAAATTTGTCCTCAAAATTTCGTGAAAAATTGTGTATGATCTACAAGAGTGTAAATTGACCACTTAACATCATTCGTCAGCGGTTACGACATCAGCAATGGTGTGTAAGAATAGAACGAACAGTGGGGAAGTGCGTACACGACTCACATTGCCTTCGGTTATAAAGGGTCTACTCATCCCGCTGGGAAGAGCCCGCGAGTGCGCGATGATAGCCTGTCAATGGATTTAATCAGATACACCGCGCGCAATTTTATGGGATCTAGTACTTAATTCAATGAGCTGGAGCTGTCCTTATGCCAATATGCACGTATTACATGTCTGCTACATGCTAACTCAAGGGATGAGCCCGCGGAGGCGGGCGTGAGAAAAACGAAAATGTTTGAAAAAATAAGGCGTGTTTATGAATTTTCATTGAATTTTATTTCAAAAAAGTTAGTTAAGTGCGTAGAGACTGTGAACAAAGTTTCTGGCCCATTCCGAGATGGAGTATTTGCAAAAAGTTAATTAACAATCTTTTAAACATAACAATTAAACAAAAGTACGGAATTCAATGAAATCAGCTTGAATCGTATCACTATATTTCAGCAAGATCTTAGACCCAAAGGGACAATTATTTTTTGAATTGAGATGGAATCACCCATGCATATATCCACCATGAAAACCTAGGAATTTCGCCCGTTGACCAAACTCAATGAACTAAAGAGTTATTAAATGGTAAACATTCCATTAAATGCATGATTGCGGAAACAAATATAGTGAAAAATTAAGGTTTAAGATTTAGTGCTCCCGAATGCTCGACCACTTGAAAGAGAACTCATAATTATTTGTATCTGAAAATAGAATTATATTTGCTTGTGATGCACGCCAGAGGTAACAATGATTTTTAGGAGATCTAAAATATATTTAGCCAACGATTAGGTATTTACTGTGTGCTAATAAATCTTAACCACATAAGCGTTCATCGATTAACCGTGCATTCCATTTGCATAATCTCAGTCCGCCAACCACAAAAAACTCACCCGCCAATCGCAATGCAAAACACAGGCACCCGGAAAAGCGAGCTTCAGTCAGTCACTCTGGAGCTCTTACCTGCAAAGCAAATGAAATCAATATTACAGGAGGCCCATAAAAATACATTTTCAATAAATGCCAGAATACATAAACGAATATTTGCGCCAGCACAACAATGCTTCCACGTTGTTAGAGGAAATTCGGTTGATAACTTTTGGGGATCCAGGGAATCATGAAAATTCAGTAATAGTCATTTATGCCAATGCGATTCCATTAGCGCGTTTTCGGCCAGAGGCGAACTCTCCCTCGAATGGAATGGGATTTCACATAGTCCTGAATGTGCCTTTTTAGAACACTTTCATATATATATATAATGCTTAACAATCCACGAATATGCATCACAATGTTTAATGTATAATTTTAAATACCTGGATATTACATCATAGTGACCCAAAATACTGAGCTTTGGATCCTTCGGTGAATATTATCAGACTTAAAAAGACAAATGCGTGTTTCTCTACGCAGGAAAAATATACCTTTTGTGAAACCACATATTCCATACCCAATTTATTTCATCATTATCAATGCAGATCTGTCCTAAGACAGGTTCCAGCTGAACTCCTCCAAACTTCTCTATTTTCGCCCACATTTTCACCTCTTGGATAACTCCTGTTCTCCCTCAAATCCGTCAACATATCACCTTTTCTTCTTCCTTTCTTGCCTTTTCCTTTCTCTTTTCCTTCCATTATCTCACTCGGGAGGCAGTCATGCCTCATGACATTCCCCAACCAGTTTGCCTTCCTTCTTCTTATTGCATTCATGATTGATCTTTTCTCGTCAACCCTTTCCAAAACTTAGTCATTCCTCACCTTGTCCGTCCAACTCACTCTCATCATCCTTCTCCATAACCACATTTCAACACATTCAAGGTACTTCACTACCTTTTTCCTATAGGTCCAAGTTTCTGATACATAGAGGACCACGCTCCATACAAAGCATTTAGCAAATCTCTTCCTTAGGGTAATAGGTATTTTATTGGTAGTTAATAGGCAATTGATTTACACCTACGTATTGAACTCCGAGCCGTCGCAGGCGTGTGGCAGGGATGTGAGCACAGGAGCTATACAAAATGGAGGGGAGACGTATTACTGTTTCGGTTTTGTTGATAAAATTACTTCTACCTCAACCGATGGCCCCACTTCGTACGACTTTATGCACTTTCTTTCTCACTTATGTTGCTCAATGAGAAAATTGCTATCCACTGGTTAGATCATCCCTATATTCTCATCAAGGATAAAATAATACATCAACTACAAATTTCAATATTCATTATTCTAATTCACCAATTCTTCCACCAATTAGCGGTCAGATATCCACTCCTTCCACTCCAGGCATCCACTTGGAATGTATTGCCATGTGTTACAATGAGTCCCAATGCCTCAAACTATTAGCATATGTCTTTTAACAGGGAATGTTCGTTTTTAGGAGATATCGAAGACTTTTCGGGTTCTCTTCCGCGTGTTTCCATTGTCGAAGACGACAGTTTCGACAGCGTTGCAGCTGTCTTCTTCAGGTCAGAAGTGACGATGCGTGTGAATGTGACCGATCTATATAGCCGGCCGTTTTCCCGCCATTTCAGTCTGGTGCGCTGTCATTGGCCGCTTCCTTTTTCTTTGCGAAAATTCTTTTCCAGGCGTAGGAGAGAGTGTAGCCATCTTCTCTGTTGATGTTCTCGGGTGTTTTTGCGATTTCGATGGCCTCCCTGATGAGTCTGGGGAAGTAGCGGTTTTCTTTTGCTATTAACTTGGCTTCTTCGAAATTCATATTGTGACAAGGTCCACTCCAGGTGTGTTCGGCCAGAGCTGATTTGCGTAGCTGCCTATTCTTTATGTCTCTTTGGTGCTCTCTCAGGCGGCATTTGAGAGCTCTCGATGTCTGTCCGATGTAGGATTTCCCGCATTCGCACTTCACCTGGTAGACGCCTTCTTTTTTGTTATCTGGTAGGCGGTCCTTGGCCTTGCAGAGGATGTCTGAGGTTTTCTGGACGCAGTTGAAACGGGTGACGACATTGTGTTTCGCCAGTACTCTGGATATCTTCTCACTGGTGCCAGCAACATATGGAATGACGGCGAAGGCTGCAGGTTTTGGCTTATCCTCGGAGGTCCTTTTCAGGTCCACCGCGTCTTCCATTTTTCTCGTTATCTTCCGGATAACTTCAGGCTGGTATCCATTCTTACGGAATGCGTGGCATAGGTGGGATTTTTCTTGGTTGAAGGAAGATATGTCAGAAATTACGCGTGCTCGATGAAATAAAGTTTTCATAACTCCTGCTTTCTGATGAGCGTGGTGGTGCGAGTCCGCATGTAGGTATCGGTCCGTGTGGGTGACCTTCCGGTACACTGAGTGTCCTAGCGTACCGTCTTCTTTTTTGGAGACCAAAACGTCGAGAAAAGGAAGGCAATTATTTTCTTCTATTTCCATTGTAAAGCGGATAGAAGGTCTTTGCTTATTCATGTGCTTTAAGAAGTTGCTCAGCTCCTCCTCCCCGTGCTGCCAAATGATAAATGTGTCATCCACATATCTTACGAAGAGTTTGGGTTTTTTCGGACAGGATGCCAGAGCCTCTCGTTCGAAGTCCTCCATGTATAGATTGGCGACCACAGGCGATAGGGGGGAGCCCATGGCCGTGCCTTCCACTTGTTTGTAGAATTTGTCATTCCATAGAAAATATGAGTTCTGGAGACAGAAACCCACCAACTTAGGGAAGTCCTCGGGCAGTCCTTTGTTCGTCAGCGCCTTGATAGTATCGATGGCTCCATCTATGGGAATGTTGGTGAACAGTGATTCCACGTCCAGGCTCACGAGTATATCACCCTTGTTCACTCTCACGTTTTTAAGTATGTCAATGAAGTGCGCTGAGTTCTTGACGAAGGTGGAAGTTTTCCCAGAATAAGGAAACAATGCGCTTGCTAGGTGTCTTGCTAATTTGTGAGTAGGAGAGTCGATGGCACTGACGATCGGGCGCAGTGGGACTCCAGTTTTGTGCACCTTTGGTAGTCCGTATAGTCGCGGTGGTTTTGGTGCGGGCACTATCAGCCAGCGTCTGTCTTTCTCCGGTATGGAGGAATGGTCAATCAGCCATTTCGTTTCACGTTGGATTCTTCCTGTGGGGTCGGACTTCAGCTCGCTGTATGTATCCACCGTTAGTAGTTTTTTGATCTTTTCATTGCCTTCCTTTTCTCGACGTTTTGGTCTCCAAAAAAGAAGACGGTACGCTAGGACACTCAGTGTACCGGAAGGTCACCCACACGGACCGATACCTACATGCGGACTCGCACCACCACGCTCATCAGAAAGCAGGAGTTATGAAAACTTTATTTCATCGAGCACGCGTAATTTCTGACATATCTTCCTTCAACCAAGAAAAATCCCACCTATGCCACGCATTCCGTAAGAATGGATACCAGCCTGAAGTTATCCGGAAGATAACGAGAAAAATGGAAGACGCGGTGGACCTGAAAAGGACCTCCGAGGATAAGCCAAAACCTGCAGCCTTCGCCGTCATTCCATATGTTGCTGGCACCAGTGAGAAGATATCCAGAGTACTGGCGAAACACAATGTCGTCACCCGTTTCAACTGCGTCCAGAAAACCTCAGACATCCTCTGCAAGGCCAAGGACCGCCTACCAGATAACAAAAAAGAAGGCGTCTACCAGGTGAAGTGCGAATGCGGGAAATCCTACATCGGACAGACATCGAGAGCTCTCAAATGCCGCCTGAGAGAGCACCAAAGAGACATAAAGAATAGGCAGCTACGCAAATCAGCTCTGGCCGAACACACCTGGAGTGGACCTTGTCACAATATGAATTTCGAAGAAGCCAAGTTAATAGCAAAAGAAAACCGCTACTTCCCCAGACTCATCAGGGAGGCCATCGAAATCGCAAAAACACCCGAGAACATCAACAGAGAAGATGGCTACACTCTCTCCTACGCCTGGAAAAGAATTTTCGCAAAGAAAAAGGAAGCGGCCAATGACAGCGCACCAGACTGAAATGGCGGGAAAACGGCCGGCTATATAGATCGGTCACATTCACACGCATCGTCACTTCTGACCTGAAGAAGACAGCTGCAACGCTGTCGAAACTGTCGTCTTCGACAATGGAAACACGCGGAAGAGAACCCGAAAAGTCTTCGATATCTTCTGAACGACTCCGCGGAAGCCTTAGAGTTCAATGTTCGTTTTTATTTTTTCCAAATTGAAAACAGGAAATGATGATGAGTTTTACTAACTAAAAGAACGTATTAAAAGCATTAAATTATAGCGCCCACTTCCGCTAAATCCATTTAAAATGGGTTAAAAAAAACACCACAAAAATTAAAAAAAACATTGACTCTCCAGTTAAATCGAAGGAAAACCCTGATTTTTTATTGCTATGCCTCGGGTGCTAAATTTTTTCGCCAACAATAATGGCGGAGTATGGGAGGGAGTGATGGTCGACGATGGGTGATAAGGGGTGGGAAAAGGAGCGGCCAGGGTACATGTGGCACGGGGATGGATCCTTTAGCGATAGCGGCTGTCTCGACTCACCAAAATGAAAATGTATGAAACGCAAATATCTCCGGACTGCGGGTTTCAAGAGTCGAGTTAGCCCTTCGGGTGGTGAGAAACAAATGAAAACGAATTGCGCGCAGGAGCGCGTCATATGAGCGCGGGCCGATTCCAGCCGCAAACCATTCGATAGCCATGCCTTTCTCTGCCAATCCTTTTCCCTTCCCCCACCCTCTTATCCACCAACCCTACTCCCCCCTACCCACCCCTCCCCCTGGATCTCCCCTCCCCCCAACCGAGCCCAAAAGTGGTCCAGCGGCGGATACACTTGCGCCGAGATATCTCACCACGAGGATTAGGAGAGAGAGAGAGTAAGCAGAAACATGGTCGCTTCATTTCACTACAAAAATATTCATTAACGTCGAACATCCATTCCCACAATGTCCACCATGGCTTTCGGACACATTTTCATACTCTCCCGGACGGGATCATTTCCAGCGATAACTACCAACGATAGCATTTCATAAAGAAATCACGAGGACTAGTCGGGGAGTATGAGAAAAATGCAGATTACAAATAAATCGTAACTAGATCGAAGCAACACCGCATCCTAAGAAGAAAACCAAAAACAGACGTGAGGTAAAAGAAATGTCTGTGCCAGTGAAAATCCAACTGAATGCCCAATGTAATTTATTTATCGTCGGCCTAATCAATGAACAACGTAGTATTTTCAATTTCTTACTTTTTACTGGTGAAGAAAAAAACTTTTATTTTTGACGTGAAAAGGTTTTATGACCACTCCTATCGATTTTTGTCTTTTTCTACGTGAGTAAACAAAACACCGTGGGTATGAGTTTTCTGAGAAGTGTTTGCTTCAAGAAGGATGGATAGGGTCAAGAATGAGTGGGTGTAAATGAATGAGGGTTAGATACTCCAGTAATGGACGTATACGAAAGGAGTGTGCTTCGTTGGTTTGGCCGTGTTGAGAGAATGGATGAGAGACGAATAACGAAACAGCTATATGAGAGTGAAATGAATGGTGCGAGAGGTAGAGGTAGGCCGAGAAAGTTGTGGTTGAATGTGGTTGAGGAAATTCTTAGGAGGGGGAATATCAGGAGCCTTAAAAACAGGAGGACCTGTATGAAGCAGTGTATGAAGCAGTGTATGGGGGTAAATGAAACAAAAGATGTTTGCAAGGATGGGTCAGTATGGAGGAAATTATTGAAGCAGAGTTAGGTGTACAATTATGTATTAATGAGTGAAACTTAGTGACTCTGCCTACCCCGGAAGGGAACGGCGTGATTGGTATTCATGTATGTATGTTCTTTCTAGTATCTCCTTTTCGAAAGGTTTGGCAGAACCGTTCAGAGACCATGAGCCAAAATCACTCACCAATAATTCCAAAAATGTATTTTTTTGAGGTACGCGTTACGTTAATTAGGCTAGCAAAATAGAGCATATTTACTCTTCGATGTCGAGTAGAAATATTTATCTTTCTCAACACATTAAAACTAATTATTTATTTGATTATTTCACTTTATTATTGATTTTATTAAGTTTGGTGGCAAGGTGGTGTTGAGCAAAGTCAGGCCAATACAGTTCCGCTGCTGCCATCAATCAATCAGGGATATACCCATCTCAGAAGAGGGATAGCCTAGAGTGGGGTCCAATCTCCTTGTCTTTCTTAACAACTATGTATTTCTTTGCTTGAGCGCGGAAATAACTTTTACTGAACTTGAACCTGCCTGTCTTAAACATCTCAAAAATAAAACATTGAAGATATTCAACTCTAATGCACTCTGAGCAAGATTTTCCTTTATCAAAATAGAGCCCACTGTCGAATGGACGTACTAAAAATGACTTTGTTAACTCCTCTAGAGGTTGATTGGCACGACCCGGGTTTCGACACTTGGTGTCATCTTCAGGTCTACAGGACACCTGAAGATGACACGAAGTGTCGAAATCCGGGTCGTGCCAATCAAACTATAGCGGAGTTGGCAAAGTCATTTTTATTTGGTCGATTACGGGTTGATTCCACAAAGTAAAGCCTACAACTGTTTTCTTTGTGACCAATGTCGAATTTTATTTTCTTTATTTAAGTAGCTTTTAGAAGTTTGAAGTAAATCTCGTAATATTAACGGCGATAAAATACAGTTTAAAACAGTTGCTGATATTTTCTGTGATTGAATAACCATTACTAATATATAAAAATGTAATGTTGTCCGTCTGTGTGTATGTTGCTCCATAACACTAAAACTACTCCATCGATTGAGCTGAAATTTGGCAAGTAGATAGAAAATATATCTGCTCATAAAGTAAGCTAATTTAAAAAGCCCTTAGGGCGCCAAAAGGCCCTTCTAGAGTCCATGCTAAGCATTGGGTTCGGTGCAGTGGTTTCATTATTTGCTCTTTACAAGTACTTTCAGTCAAGATAGACGGCTGAAATTTTTTTAATCCGATAGTTGAATAAATGCAGTTTTCAATTCTGTCAATTGATTTTCTTTAAAGCTTCGTATTTGTCTGAAAATGATGTCTTTACCTGAAAAATCTCATTTTTTTCTCTGAAATCAAGAATTTATTTCCTTGACAACCAGAGATTGAACTCCCCTGAGATTTAAATATAACGTCTAATTGTTTTGCTTTTATTTTTTTAAACTAGCATATAAATATCCTGCAGGCCCATGATAGCACGTAGAAAAAAGCCCGTAAAAGAAGGGTCCACAGTCCAAATTTTAAATGATAAATTGATGATAAATTTTTTCAGAATATAATCGATAAATTTTATGCATATTTACAACGAGTATAATCTTCAATTTCTACTCTCAAAGTAGCTCTCATAGAGTCACTGTACGTATATGAGAGATCATTACGTAGTAAACGATACATATAAAGTTATTAAATATACTATACACGCAATAAAATGTGCAAGAACGCGCAGCAAATAGTAATGGTAATAATGCCTCTGTTGCTACAACAAACAGTGTTGTTAATTACCGTTTTAACTCAGATGTCTTATACGTCGTGGAACCATCCGCCTCTCGTTACGATTGAAAACTGTTCTTTAGACTAATTACCACATTATAAACTTTACGAGTTATTTATGTGTTTAAAAGTGTTAAAGTGCAGTTAACTTACATTCAGTCAATCATCGAGGTGCCCATTCAAGAACTCAATCGCCGCTGTGTTTCCCCTCCTTACAAAAGAGAAAAAGTGTAACCTTTCGAAAAAATCTTCGAAAGAATGAAGAATGTCTTCTTTGTGGGGAAATGAGCCCTCGCAGGAAAAACGACAAAGATTAGACTTGGATGCTCAAAGACGTGACCACTTGCGATCTAATGAAACTCTTGATGAGTGGCACGCGCGAAGGGAACAGGATTCTGCAAGACTCGCTTCCCAGCGTCATTTCTCCGGTTTCCGAGCTTAACACTTCTGATTGCTATGACAATAATAAGTTACAAGGGCAGACCCTTCAAGTGGCTGGCCTTCAATTGGAGAGTCACTGCTTCACGCAAGGGCAACTTAACGTGGCCTGCTCCCGCGTTTCGACCGGCAACAACCTTTTCATCAACACTCCCGAGGGAAAAGCTGTAAATATAGCGTATAAGTCTATTTTATAAAAAGGTGATACAGCTGCTTTAATGACGATCAGTATTTAGGAAAATTAAACAAAAATAAAAAAACAAAAATACAAAAAAGGATATATCAAGAAAAATGGGACTCTTAAGTCGGTCATCTCCCCGTGGTGTTTCTCGCGCTACGCTAAGAACCACCCAAATTTCATCCTAACCCAACCTTACGGATGGGTAACCAGCTATAAACCTGGTTCAAATATAGACCCATCTGTTTCAAAACTTCAATTTGTTTTATGATGGCGGAAATTATGATGACGTCACTTCATGGCTCATACCCGAAAGAGGAATGGGAAATTCTATTCAATGAACGACATCCGTGCATGACAATTGGCAAACGAACTAATAATCACCACAGATTTTTGATCTATCAACCAAAACCAACGATTATGGCTACCCTTTACGCCGAAGGCGCAGCCTGGGAGACGGTAGATTCACAGGCCAAATAAACATGGCTGCTGCTGCAAAAGCTCCTTTTGACATTATCAACCGCAGGATTGTACCATACTCTCCAAACCTGATTAAGATACTCAACGCACATATTAAAGTTGCATAGAGAAATTCAATTAAGCCATTGAATGCAAATATATGTATTTACACAAGGGAAGCGATGAAGTTGTTAATTCGGGCAGATGACGGCTCAAGAGAACCGGAGGGACGAGGTAACCATTTATCAACCTGGGTGCTATTTAAGTAGTAATGAGTCTGCGTGGTTCATTTTTGGCTTTCCCGTACGTGAAAGAAGACCAACAGTCACTCATCTCTACATGCACCTGGAAAACGGACAGCGTGTCTACTACAACAAACACAACGTACAACATAGGTTAATTACTCCTTAATTGACCACGCTGACAGTATTCTTCAGGCTTTGTGGTTAATTTATAAAATAAAATGAAATTTTTTTTCACACCCGTTGAATTTCAACGGGTACCTTCGGCTAGTTATTTATAAACGAATTTAAGTAACTCATTTTTTACCTCCATACCGTGAAAAATGGGCTCAAACCTGACGTTTAACTCGCAATTGCGTGAAAATTCTTGAGTAGAGGGACTGAATAATTTTTCAAAATAGTAAGGAAATCATACCAACCACACATTGTTGACATAAAGACCAGAAGTAGGAGTAAGGAATTTTTCATTTTTTAAATAGTCTCTCTCTCTCTCTTTCTAATGATATTGCGCGAACCGTATCCTATGAAAAATGCCTCCATTAGTTGGCAAAATCGTCGAAATGTAGTTTATTAAGTGAAAAATATTTCGGTATAAGTAATCCTCTCCGGCTTAACTTTGTGGAAGTGAAGAATATCCATGATAAGAACAACTTCGTTTTAATTTACACAATTTATTATAAATACGACCCGGGTTTCGGTAACTTCGTGCCAGACCTGATGATGGCCTCGAAGTTGCCGAAACCCAGGTCGTATTTATAAGAAATTGTGTGGATTGAAACAAAGTTGTTTTTGTCATGGATATTTCGGTATCTTTATCTCGATGAGATATTTTTATATTTCATTAAACCATTAGACCATTTTTTTTTATTCTACGTAAAATGATATCTCGCTCAAATAATCTTTACATAAGTGATGGACTGATATCGCTGGAATCATCTTTACTCCCTCTACAAGGAAGTTGTGCAGTGGAGATAAGATACGGCACCCCGGGGTCAGCGAGGTCAGTCACCTTCCCCCACGCTCCCCCCCCCCCCGCCACAAACAATCCGCCCCCTTTGGCAATTCTCAAGTGGCCCCCGCACCCCCCTCCCTCCCTCAATCCCGCCGGATTCGCGAAGAGGGCAAGATGGAACCAGCAAATGGGGCATTAACCACCCTTCTCTCGAGCGACCACACCTTCACTTCACCAGAGGGGAGGCCAACGCGCGTCAATCCCTCGCCCGCCAACCGTCCAACCGACCGAAGGGCCGTGGCCCCCCGGAGGACTTTCCTCATCGCCCGCCTCTGCCCGGTAAAGCACCTCTTCCAGGGGTTATCCCCCCCCCCACCTATTTGCTTTCGCACCTCTCCCACCAGGAGGAGGCACTTTCGCACATCACCGCGACCCCAAGGAGTCGCCAATTACAACGCGCGCTCCTCCTCTCCACGCTTAACGCCTCCAATGACGCTTCCATCACCCCCCTCTCCTCCCTAGCTCCAATACCCGACCACCCCCACCACCCACTACCCCATTCTACCCCCCTGCCCACTACCCCAACCCCGATAGCTGCTCATATCCACCACACTCTCTCTCTCTCTCCCTCTCTCGCCATTTCGCCCGTCGCCGCCGAAGACCAACTCCTTTAACTCAAGGTCGGTCTGCCTCCAGACTTCAAACATATTACGGCAGTCCGAGCGAGAGCGAGTTCCCTAATCATAACAGAGGCCATGTTCTAATTATGCGTTTCAATTTCACCAGCTGTAGGACACATCAATTAAATATTAAATTATTAATGGTACAATAACATATTTTTATGTGACAGAAATTGTAAGTAATCAAATGAAAATATCTAAATAAGTCTTTAACTTGACTCTTTTTTTTCGCGCGATGCGTTTGATACTCCTTCAAAACGGAAGGTTTTTTGTGATAACCAAGAACCTACTGCGGTGGCAATATGATTAATTTGAAAATATAATTGAGAAAACTTACAAACTACACATTATTAGTTTTTCTACGACATCTAAGTGTTAGTTATACCTCATTTTGTAAATAATTTCTCTCTAGAATGCATGCACGTACCATTTCCCATGTGAAATGGCTGATATTTTTTGTCAAATATCTCCAAATGAAATGTGGTTAGGAGTAGAATTTTTTGTGTATTTGTATAGGTGAGATAGTTTTATGTATGGTTTTACACTTTCCCGGCGAAAAGTATTTGTGTAATTCTCTCGGGATCGCCACCGGGTAAGACATTTAGAGGCAGCCTATGTTTGAGGTTCCGACTCGTTACCCATTCTCAAGGCTACTAATGCGAGACATTTTTCTTTACAATAAGACCAAATTCATTGATTTCTAAGTAAAATGATTTTTCATTCATACTTCCTTAACCGATGCTACATTTTTATGGCATTTAAAGACAAAATAGAGGGAAAAGTCCCCGGAAGAGGAAGACCCTGGATTAAGTTCATGGAGCAAATAAAGAGTAGAGTACATAGGAAGAGGTCAGGGAACTAGCATTAGATAGGGAAGGGTGGAGGGCTGCAGTCCACCAATATTAGGATTGAACGACCAATGTTGACATTTTTATGATAGCTGGTGGATTTACTCCACAGATTACATATTTTTAACACAAATTAAGTAATATAGGGGGACAGATGACATGGAGGTTGAGTCTTCCATTTTCCGGGGTTTCCGCCACGTTGTTTTATCCTGGGGACTATATTTTGCCGGCTACGCTGTGGACTTCTTCAGGTCCAAGTGAGGACGATATTTCGCCGGCTATCGTGTAGGAAGCCCCTCGGAAACCTTAATCACATGAGTCAACCGGCATTGATGGGTGAAATAGGAGAATGGGAGTAAGTAAATCCGAGCGTCTAACTAGTTTGAACTAAAGATGCAAAGGGGAAATAAGTTTGACGTCCCATCTGACGCATGCAGAGAGTACGGTAATGGAAAAGCTCCCCACAACTTACCCAATACAGCACTATATTAAAATTTTACCACTGCCAGGGACTTGAACCGAGGCATCTAGATAGGAAGCCAGTATTCTGGCCACCGCAGACATGATGTTCCAAATTTGTCAATTTTATCATAGTACACATCATTTCTAACGGTGGATCCGGTCTCGAAAAATTAAATATTGCGTCTTTACGGTTATTTTATTTACTGAACTGTAGTAAAAATAGAGTTTTCAGGCTAATATTTTTGTAAGCATGCGTTGAACGAGGAGATTTTAACATGGGTTTACATGGACATTGTTCAGATTGCAAATGAAAAAAGTAAAATAGAAAGAGAAATAACATTCAATTATTTAATAAAGAGTTTTTATAGGGAGTGAAAAGTACTGGAAAATTAAAATGAAAAAAATAATTCGAATTTTACCACCCGATTCTTTAATTTAATAGTTGTGAGCGATTTTTAGAGTAAATTGATTTACCCACATTCAGGAAGTACTTTTAAGATATGCTCCGAAATGTTCATACTCGTCAGTTTGACTATTGGCAATGGACGAACGTAGTTCAAGGTTATAAAGCGAACAGTGCTAAGTACGGGTTACGGCTTGACGACCCCTGATGAAGAAAATGAAGTGAGGTGTAATAGCTAAAATTAACGTATTCTTCCCCTAAATCCCTTCCACAAACTGAAATGGGTAAACACGAGAAAGATAGGAGAACATTTTTCTGAGGCTCGAAGGAATATGTAATCGCGTGCTGATATATTAAAAACAATAAATGTGAGCTTTATGAGGGGAACGGAAGATTTAATTCACTTTTGAATTGAGATCAATTGAGAAAGGGCAAGGAGAGGAGACATTGGTAAGCGGATGTTAATATTATGCACCTTTGGCAAACATTTGCAAAATATTACGTGATTTATGACAAGATATGAAGGCGTGAGAGCACTAGGAGAGATCCATATGACAGGATGGAGATGGAGAGCGTTGAAGGGTATGAACTAACTCCCTTTCAAGGAAAATATAATGTTAGCATTCGGACGCTCAAGCAAACAATGGTGCCCTATTGAAGGGACACTTCGTGTGTCTTCAAATTCTCAAAACGGACATTCGCATTTTAAGATTAGAGTACCTACATACGTTCAGCAGAGAAGGTACGACGAACATAATTGAAAACCATATCCGCCAAAATGAGAGTTCCAAGAAAACTGTGACTGCTGTGCGAGATCAAGATAAGGAACAATTATTCTACGATGAGCAATTGTTTCCTGCTTTAAGGTGAAATATTTTTACTTTTTTTTAAATTTGGAAGACGACACCTGCGGCATACGCACTCAAGAGCAGGAGATATGTACACCAATACTATCGCATGCCTATTCTTCTTTAACGTACGCAGGAAGTAAGAGATGAAAACATATCTACTTATCAACTTAACCAATATTATCTCAATTTCTTAGTAATTAAACATTTCATGTACAGCAAGCGAGTAGACATATGATAGTACTTATTTTTTGGGTCATAAATCATTCATAAATATAATAATCACAAATAAAAATATATATTTACCTTCAAACAAAGATTACTTTTTTATATTATAATATAATAATAATTTAATTCCTTTTCAGGAATTACAGAGTGGTAGTACCATAGATAGCCCCTAAGGAATAACCTGTGTTGGGGCTACTGACAAATAAATAAACCATGCAAAAAACGATAGCAAAAAACAAAATGGTTTACAATTTTCGATAAAACGTTTACAATACAGTGAATAAACTAATTCAAAATAGAAAAAAGACTCAGAGATATACATAATTTAATAGTGATTACAAAAAAGAGACACAAATACAAGATCGGGCGAACTTACTTCAACAATGATATTAAAATATCACTTAATTCATTACATTTAATTCGATAAATATTTCATGTAAATTACGAAACAAAATCTCGATATTTTTTATAAGTAATAACCAAGTTTTTACTTTCTTAAGAAATTTTCTTACGTTTTTTTCTTCCTTAATGTGGTTTGGAAGGACGTTAAATATTTTTCGGGATATATGCACAAAGCATCTTTGAAACACAGTCAAATTAGGCTTGGGTAGAGAAATCGTATTTCTTTCTCGCAAGGTCAGGACTTGAGTCCTGGGTAACAGATTTGCTTCGTCGCCACTTCTTAGAAAGAAATTCTTTAACACTTTATAAAAATACATATACCTGATAGGCAATAAGTTCAGTTCTAAAAAGAGTGGGAATGCATGAGAGAAACGGTTTTTGTGCATTATCACACGTACTATCCTCTTTTGCAGAAATAGTACGGGGTTTATTGTATTTCTGTAAGCTCCTCCCCAGCAAATTAAACCATAACTTAATTTTGACTGAACCAGTGCCAAGTAGATAACTTTTAGAAAATACAATGGACATTTGTTTCGTACGAAGTATAAATTTAATATACAATGCCGTAGTGTTTTAGTTAGGCAATTTACATGGTGTTTCCATTTTAATTTATTGTCCAGGATAACCCCCAAATATTTAAATTCAGTTACATTTCCAATCGTGATGCAATTTAAACAGTTTCCTACTGAACAGCCCGGAGAATGATATATTACTTCCCAGTCAATTTTATACCTGTTACATAAATCATACACCATGTATTTGGTCTTGGAACTTAAAGAAAGTTTGTTAAAGAGAAACCATTGCCTAAGAACTGTTAAATCTTCTTCCATCTTTCTTTTAACAATGTCCCAGGATGCGTTTGCATAGTTGAGTGCAACGTCATCAGCGTCAGCTGTGACATGTCCATTAAAATTATGATTACAAAGATCGTTTATATAAACCAGAAAAAGTATCGGTCCCAGTAATGAGCCTTGTGGAACGCCAGCCTTTATTTCTATATAATTACTATAACAGCCATTCACTCGAACACACTGTGAGCGCATAGATAGATAGCTATTGAACCACTGAAGGACATTTCCTCTGACTCCGGCTTGATGAAGTTTTTTTAATAAAATGTCGTGGTCAAGGGTGTCAAAAGCCTTATGGATATCGACGAATAAGGTAGCTGTGCGTTTATTATGATTGAGTGCATTACAAACATTTTGCAAATGATGCATTGAGGTAGTAGATATATACCATTGCCAATCGAGCTAAAGGTTAATCACGGTCAATCGATAAAGCGGAAGTGGCTTCACCGTGGACAGGGTCGTTCTATTCGATGTATCTGATACATACCAATATGGATCCTCGCAACCATTTCCACCACACGGCCGCCATTATTGTTCTAACTGTCTGTAGGAAACCCAAGAAAATCTGCGGATACGACGGAGTCAGTCGATATTTCGAACATAAATGCACAAATATCTAATCAACGAAAACGTTGAACAATTTATGCAATGCTTCTGGAGAATAGGACAAAATAAAATCGTCAATGGTGGATTTTTTTACGTGTGTATTGAAGGTTCAGTAAAACTCAATATTGAACGCACACATACACACCTTACAGGCAGCGCCGCCTTTCGTAATTTAATTACTCTATGATTGGCGTTGTGAATTTAAACTGATGCCACGGAAACTTTCCCCAGTACCGGCGCTTGGAGAGTGTGAAAATCCCTCGCACGAACTCGCAACACTGGCTAGTGACGCAACAATGAGGGTAAAAGCGCGTACAGAGATATACATTCATATACAATAGAGGACGCAACAATGGAACGCAACATAACTCTCACCATCTGTCGCAAAAATTTAACCTGCAATCCCGGTCGGAGGCAAGCAAGCGGAATGGAGCGAAAAGAGGTATTTGCAGGAGGACGCTTCGCCCGACGCCTAATCCTCTCACTACGCGTCGCTGCTGTCGTCCCAACCAACCGGCCCGCCTCCCCCACCCGCATTAAGCCCTGAGAATAGAAACCGAAATGTCTGTCATACGAAAAGTCGCTCGTTAATTTTTTTCAAACGTGTCAGTCGGAGAATGCGCCGCTTTTCGGGCTCTTTTTGGAAGAGAAAGAGGAGGGGAATTTGCGCGGGGGGGTGAGGGGAGTGGTGGGGGGTGCATGCCGTGATGGGAGGGAGGGAGGAGGGGAGGGGGGATTAGGGAGATTTTTTAAGAGGTAATGGTGGGTGGCAGGGGGTGGGGGGTGGCGAAAAAGGGAGAGGAGACGATTCCTCTGATTTTTTATGGGTGTTTACACAGCGAAGAGGTGGGGGTAGGGGTTTGGAGAAGCATCGTGGCCCGAAAATCCTGGCCGAAAGGGATGATGGGAAAAACGGAAGGCGTGGGATTTGAAGAGAGAGGGAGGGGGGTATGTGAGTTCGCGGCAGGAGGCGGTCAAACGAAATTTAAAGTGGCTCTGGGGCGGTAATCGTGAGTCATTCAGTGCATATTATTATAATTATGACATTATAAATTTGCAAAAATAATATCAGGTCTACACATCAGTAAGTTGAGTGATAAAAGTATTATATTTAACAAATTTCCCATATTTTAAGCATGATTTACGCATGGTTTTACATGCGCAAAATTCCAAATGTCTATGTAGAACTATAAAAATAATTGTATTTTACTAGGCAAGATACCTTGATATCAATTAGCCACCATTCTAATAACATGAAATGAATAAATTATTTCGTGTCTATGAGGCAATCTGTACATTTATAAGCGAATTATTTCAAAATATATGCCAAACTATAAGACTTGGCGTTAAATAAGTTAAAGTTGCAGAGAAACCAAATCGGTAGCATGCCACTATTTCCAATGACTTACTTACTTACTTCCTCTTACTCCTGCTCCCAGGGCCATTTATATCCATGTTGATATTTATCCGTACCAACATATCCCCTCCATCTCTTTTGGTCCACTGCATCCTCCTCTGCAGCTCCAACCCTCTCCAAATCCAACTTTACTTGCTTCCACCATCTAGTCGCGGTCTTCCCCGAGGTCCTCTGCCTTCTGGGATTCCTCTCATACACTCCTCGATCACACATCCATCCTCTTTTCTTAGCAGATGTCCTGCCCATCTCATTCTTCTGCATTTGATCTCACTTATGATGTCTGCATTCTTGTAAAGGTCCCTTATTTCCTTATTGTACTTTCTTCTCCACCTTCCTTGTTCATTTGAAGGCCCGTAGATATTTCTTAACATCTTGTTTTCAAATGCAATTAATTTTTTTCTCCTCTCTCTTATTAAGTTTCCACGTTTCGGATCCATAGAGCAGTACTGGGCATATTATTGTTTTGTACAGTTTAATTTTGGCTTTATTTGACAGAGATTTCGAAGCTAGAAGTCTGTGGCATTCATGTGAGCATCTATCGGCTAGATTTTATCTGTTTTGTATCTCTAATTCTCCTCTATTGTCATTTGACAGAATGACTCCGAAGTATTTCAAATAGTCTACTTTTTCAAATTCGTGCCCTTCTATGTGTAGGGAACCAATATTTTCCTTTCGGCGCTCTTGAGAAATGCATATACTTTGCTTTCGAGTCATTTATCCATTTTTGTCGTTTCTTCCATAAATATTTTGGTTAGCCTCGTCACTTCTTTCCACTTTCACCCGTAAACATTTCGTACTTATATAAGTACACGTATTCAATGTTTCACTTTAATATGCTGCTCGACCGAACACGGCTGCGACCGCCTTTAAGTGAGTCACGCGACTTCACCGCGCCCGCGTTCGCCGCCATTCGCCGCCTCCGACGCACGGACGCACTTTTTCCCGCGCATGCACGCACTACAAGGAGTGGTGAGAGATGAGCGATCCCGCCGCGAGGGGCGCAGTCGTCGTCCGCCTTGCATTTAATATCAATTCATCAGCCAAGTGGAAACATTTCATTCCCTTCCACGAAAGGGGTGAACGGAGTGGGAGTAGAATGGGTTGGGAGGGGGGTGTTGGGGCGGGGGCGAGGGATGATGATGGGGCGGGGAAATGGGCGGGCAATTGAGAAGCGAGGCGAGGGAAAGCGATAAGTGAGCGCTTTGCGCATTAAGGTTGCCCGCAAGTCCAAGACTCCCAACTGTTAAGTTGGCTTTGGCCTCGGAGTCGATCGCTTCAAAAATTCTGAAAAGTAATATAAAGTATCCTTGATGTACGATTAATTTATTTAGAAGAACAAAACATAGGGTTTTCGGGCTGATCTTACGGCAATGCATCCTAAACGTGATTTATTTGATTTTTTCATGATTTTTTTACGCTGGTGTTGATGACGTTGTATCACGTCATGGGTACCGTGAGTATTCCAGCTATCACTAGGGGGCCTAGTGAAAGTTCCCTAGTGAAAGCTGGAACACTCACGGGACCCTTGACGTAATATCACGTCATGCCGCACTCAAAGTGTTAAAAGTTGGTATTTTAACGTGGGCTCGTACGGATAATAAGCTCAACGTACAGCAGACGGAAGAAAGTGGTAATATTTCGTGGTGATTTCAACGTTCCCTCGATAGACTGGAAGACGTATGGTTTCAAAAATGGCGGAAAAGATAAGGAGCTGTGCGACACTCTTATCTATACTCTTACATCCAACTCTTTGCATCAATTAGTAAGAACACCTACGAGAGGAAAGAACGTTTTACATCTTTTGGCGATAAACATACCTGAAAGCGTTCTTAATGTTAAAACAGTGAACGGAATTAGTGACTGCAAATCAATGAGCGATAAATTTCATTTGAATACTGACAATAGGGTAGCCACAAAAAGAAAAGTGTACTTATATAACAAGGGGATTTCGATTGCTTAAAACAGGAACTGTCGACCTCGTATAATAAGTTTAGTGATCTAAGCCAAACCCATACTGCAAATGACGCATGGAATACTTTTCGTAACATCACGCGACTAGCCATTAATAACGCAGTACCAAGGAAACTGAAAAAAGTCAATGAGGAACCTAAGTGGTATAATGCAGACATCCGGAAATCTCTCAAGTGACAACAGAACTTGCACGCCAAAAGGAAAGAACGCCCATCAGGATCTACCCAACGAGGAACTCTGCCCTCAGAATAACACCGCTATATTGCCTTGCTTACACAAAAATTCAATGCAGTATATAAATATTTTTTGTCGCGGCATAGAAAGTCACCTAAAATCCATTAATCCCAAGTAATCATCTGGTCCCGATAAAATTCCCGCCCGAGTTTACAAAGACTTAGCGTCAGAAATAGCACCGTACTTAAAAATAATATATGAAAAATCTATAGCAAAACATTGTGTCCCTTACGATTGGAAAATCGCTAACGTTACCTCTATCTTTGAGAGTGGCGATAAGGAAGATCCCAGTAGCTATAGACCTATCTCCATCACGTCTATCTCATGCAAAGTATTAGGACATATAATAATCAGCACAATAACGAGGTATTTACATAGTCAGAAATTATTAATTCAAAACCAGCATGGATTCCGAAAAGGCAGGTCCTGTGAAACCCAGATAGCACTTTTTCTTCACGACATTCTTTCCTCAGGAGAAAAGCTCACCCAGGTGGACGCGATAGTTTTAGATTTCAAAAAAACTGTCGATAAAGTTCCGCATTCAAAGTTAATTGTTAAGCTAAAAGCCTATGGAATACATCACGATATAATACGCTGGATTGAAGATTTCTTAAGTAACCGCGAACAGAGGGTAATTCTAGATGGCGTTAGTTCAGATACAGTTAAAGTCACATCCGGTGTACCCCAGGGAAGTGACATTGGTCCCAGATTATTCCTTTTGTATATTAATGATATCACCACCGTAGTTACGAGTAAAATTCGCCTTTTCGCTGACGAAGCACTATTTTACAGGGATATTAATGCAGAGCATGACAGAATTGCATTGAAGAAAGACCTAGAGGCTATAAGCGGATGGTGCGACACTTGGCAGTTAGAATTAAATTTTAATAAGTGCGTTGTTATGAATTTTTGGAGGAAGAGTAGCTTAACCAGCGAGATGTACAAAATTTATCAAGCCGAACTAATAAATGTAGAGACTGTTAAGTACTTAGGAGTGACACTTACTCAGGACTTGTCGTGGGGGAAGCATATACGAGAAATTTGTGGACAGGCAAGTCGTAAATTAGGATTTATTAAAAGAATACTAGGAAAGTGAGTCGATAAAGCAAAGGAGTGATGTTATTTTTCTCTCGTGAGATAAAACTTGGAGTACGCCGCTATTATATGGCACCCTTACGAAGGAGGACTAGTTTCAGATGTAGATCGAATACAGCGGAGGGCAGCTAGATTTGTTAAAAATTGTTATCATAAATATAGTAGTGTAACTGAATTGTTGAGGGAATTAGTGTGGGAACCTCTATCCAATGGAAGAGAGAAATATAGGTTAAATCTTTTACGAAAGTTTGATGTAGACTATTTATTGCCAGACGTTCAAAATATTTTGCAGAAGCCACACTATTATGGTAGGAACGATCACAGGAACAAGATTGAGAAAATAGACTGTAGAAAAGATAAATTTAAGATGTCGTTTTTCCACGTACAATAAGGGACCATAATAGTTGTGTTAGATCAGTTCAGTATACTGACTAGGTTTAGTAGGGTTTTTTATTAGTGCTCAATATCTTAACATGAATTTTAGATACTAGCCTCGCATGCGATCTCCGGAATGATATACTCTTGCATGTATTAGTACCTTGTAGTACTATTTATTTGTCGCATAAATCATATCACCCAGTAATCCTATCTGGAGTAGTGTACTGCATGGTAGCATGTTCTTCTACGTAACACTCTTCTGGTTTCTTGTCTGACTGCGTACCGTTGTCCTGACTGCTTTTGGCTTGCGCCTGGCATTCGAGGGAACGTGCGCGGTTCTGATTTGAACTGGGATGAGTGCTGCATGCCTGGTGTGGAATCATCCCGTTCCACAGACCCTAGTGGTGGCTTACACAGTATTTCTTAGACATAGATGCGCCATACACTACAATTTGCCCCGGTGGCGGCGGGGTAAATTCCTCGCCTGCTAACCCGGGGATCGCGGGTTCGAGTCCCGCCTGGGTAGAATATTATTTGTCCATGACATGGGTATCTGTGTCTCGTCCGTTGTTACTGTTGTTCACCCGACGTAAAATGGCCTAATTGTGCTGTATTCGGGACAGTGAAAATAAATAAATAAAAGTGCAATTCTGCTGTTTTCGTTACGGTACTTTGAGCGAACAATAATTTTACTTAGAAATCAATGAATATGGTCTCATTTTAAAGAGAAATATCTCTATCCAATGACACCAAAAATTTTACCCTTTACGTCATTACTTTCCGGGAAATTTGCCATAAAATACCACTCCTTTTACTTGGGTAATGGTACGTGTATGCACTTCTGAGAGACATTTTTTACAAAATGAGGTATTTCTAACACTTAGATGACGTAAAAAAAACTAACAGCGTGTAGTTTTTTACGTTTTCTCAACTATCTTTGAAAATTAATCACATTGCCACCGCAGCAGGTTCTTGGGTATCACAAAAAACCTTCCGTTTTGAAGGAATTTCAAACGCAAAGCGCGAAAAAATGAGTCAAGTTACAGACTAACTTAGATATCTTCATTTAATTACTTACAATTCTTGTCATATAAAACTATATTTTTTTACCATTAATAACGCAACATTTAATTGATGTGTCCTTCAGTTGGTGTAATTAAAACATATAATTCGAATAAGGTCTCTATTATGACTAGGGAACTATCTCGCTCGGACCACCTTAAGAAGACTTTTCACGTCAAAATCTTGAAGTACTCGCTGGCGTAGGGCAGGCGGAATGAGACGGTGGGGGGAGGGGGCGTCACGATGGGGGGCTGGGGGGAGAAGAATGAGCGGGGGTGCGGCTGGCTATTTCGACCAGAAGAGAGGCACGCGGGCGGAGGCATTTTGGAGGGCGGGGGATGTTGTGACGGAGGGTGGGAGGGGGTGGGAGGGCGTTTTATAGGCGGGCGCACGGGGGAGGAGAGGGAGAAAAAGGGGTTTGAGTTAATGGAGGAACGAACGGGTTAACCTCTTTGTGCGTTAAGGCGAAACAGCGCGGGCGTGCCTGTGTGTCTACGTCAGTGTGAAATTGAGAAAAGGATTGGGAATGTAGGAGATCATGGGAAAAGGGGATGGTGGGGGAGGAGGGCGGGGGTGGTAAAGAGAGGCAGGCAGGCGATGTTTTCCCATTCCTCCCCCGCCCCCGACTCCAGTGGGGCCGCCGCTCAAAAGGGGTTGTTTTGGCGGGTGGAATAATATTATTCCAACCCCCTCCTCCGTCCCCCGGTAACTCTTACGAGCGCTTTTGTTCCCTCTCACTCCACGGCGGGAGAAAAATTCATTAGAGCCGAGCGAAGGTCGGGTGGACTGTTTTTCCGAGCAAGTCGTGGCGTTGGGGAGAGTGGCTAGGGCCATTTCCGCTTCTTCAAGAATTTTACAATTGGTGAAGTGGGAGGTTCGTCGAGGGTGTTTGAGAGAGTGGGGCACACCCCCCCCCCCCCCCCACTGGTGTTGAGTTCAATGATGCCGTGAGGGGGGCGAGGAGTACAAGAAACAAGCGCCAAATGCAATTTGATTCGACCGATGACTGAGCGCTACTATTAGGTTACTATTGATACCTGGTTTAACTTAGCTATTGAATCTATTGTTATAAAGTCTATAATGTTGTTCAACTCATATGAAGTTAGCTAAAGTCTGAACAAACAAAATCCTAACATAATTCGGGCTGCAGGAATCTCCACCCTTGTGCCTCATGTCACTCATCAATCGTTCGGTTTGTACTTTTGCCACTTGATAAAATGCATGGATACCAGATTTCAGGTTTTCCCAGTGAATGGAATGAATAAAGACTACCAGGGATTCCATTCGGGTTGGAAGGGCCCATGACTAACGTTTCAGCTGCTAACAATGCAACCGTCCTCAGATGAGATGCCGATGAGTGGAGTACACCCTGAGGACGGCAGCAGTGTAAGCGGTCGAAACGTTAGTCATGGGCCCTTCCAACCCGAATAGAATCCCGAGAAGTCTTTCTTTAAATGCACTATCTGTACTATGCTATTATTGCACATAAAATATATTTCCACCATTTATTTTTGCACATAAAGCATAATGAACGCGTAATGGTAATGATGAATTTTTACTTCGAGTTTTTTTACGGCAACTGACGCGGTCTGATGGTGCACTTTATCCAGTTTTACAAGGGGCGAGAATTTGCACAGTTTACAACTGTATGTTTTCCTCAATCCGGTGAGTTATACATTTCAAATTAGAGTGACGGCTAATCGTCATCTCGTGTCGATGCATTAGCGCCTGCATTCTTGCATTTCAACGCATCACACGACGAAATTTGAGATGCACGTTTATACATACGTCAGATGGTGAAAGTTCGCGGCCAGTGTAAAACTAGCTTTCTAAGCACCACCCTATGACATCAAACGGTATGGTCATTAAGGAGATACAAGACCTGATGACTTTTAGAAAATCAAAAGGGCATATCTTGAGAAAGACTCTGTCTTAGGACTGCCACAAAACTTTACCATAAACCTCAGATAAATTATATCAGATGCAAAAGAGGGATTTTACAATGGTAGCAATTACACGAGTAACGTGGAACAAAGTCACGTGCAAGGATGTAAAGATATATACCAAGGAGGGTTAGATCTACAACAAAACTATATTCCGACTTAACCCGGATTCGATTCTTTAGGACTTGAATTAAGATGGCTTATTGGTTAACTACTTCGAGCGCAATACCGATGTATGGGAAGAGGGACTTTGGAGCCAGGCGATAGAAGAAGAATGAAAACGAAGAGGTCACTCATTCCGAAAGTTAGGGGCGAAAGAGGTGCGTGGAAAGCAAGGCGGAGAAAGTTACATCAATCGGAAAAGCGACAGCTACTGGGAAAGGACTTGATGAGATGAAGGAATTGGATGAAACTGTTAATAAAGGGAGCACAATTGGATGCCGATGGCACAGACAGAGGAAAGAACGTTATTTGCGATGGAAAGAGAGTGAGGAGGCCCTTTAGATGGATTTTGGATATTGATAGAAGGTACTTAAATGGGGGCGAACTTATGCACCAAAGGAGAAAATTTCGCGCCGGGTATATTCATGCGGATGTATGAGCGCTGGAGAGGATTCATAATACTATGCCTTTTCATTTGGAAAGCTCTTTCAGAGGGAATTCTCTTTCTAATTTTAGAAATATTTCGTCATTTAAGTATTTACCAGTTAAAGGTACGTTTTGTTGTAAACCAGAGTAACTCCTCCCGATTTTATACGATTTCACAACCCTATACGCTTTTAGTATTTCTTTTTTTTCTCCTCAGCATATGATCTACCAAAATTCATCTCGTCGATAAAGCCTCGACTCTTTCTTCCCCTTCCCCACTTGCCCGACATCCTCATATTCCATCAGTCTTGAGCAACCCTTCGCCCCTCATTACATACTTCCCCCAGCCACCTACCCTCCATACCTTCGATATCATTCACAAGTTTTCTTTCTTCGCCTATAATATTCTATACTTCTTCGCTCGTCTTCCTTTCCGTCCACTGTACCTTCTCCATCATTCACCATACCCTTATCTCAAATTCCTGCAGTCAATTCTCATCACCCTTCCTCAGGGTTCGCGGTTCTGCATCATGCAGTTCTACAATTCACATTAAGCACTTCGCCAGCCATTCTTTATATCATAAGCCAAGGTCCACGCCATCAGCTCCATTCTATAATTACTTCGCGAACGGTATTCTCCTCCTTACCTCATCGTTACTATGCCCAGTTCCTCGCAGTGTATTTCTCAACTTAAACGCCAGATTTGCTCCAGTTTTTTTCTTCATATTTTATTGCCAACATACTAATGTTGTTCCAGAGAATCTTAATACATTTGTTTTCTTGCTCTTCAGTCATTTCTCCTTTGTAAACAAATTTTGCGTAATTATATTTCTCAAGTTTTGTAAGCTTTAAAAATAGACTTAACTTATATGCTTCATAATTAATGTGAATTCCAGACCAATTCATTTTCTGACGACATTATTATCATAGTGCCAACTCCGACGAATTACTTTATACCAGACCATGAGTAAAAGAGGGTGAAATAAAGGGAAGACGCCATTTAGTCCTCATGATGACGCAGTAAAAATGACACTTTGAAACTGTTAGTTCCTCAGTCTCTCTTCCTAATACTAAGTGTCATTTTACCCGTGTTCGAAAAAAGGAGACCAATGAGACTTTGAAATAGGTTATTAGACAAGTAGAACAGTTGATTGGTTAATTTGATCCCTAACGATTGTTTCCACGTGGTCCCAGCATCACGTTCTTCATGATCCTAGTATGACTCTTATATCTCGTCCATATAATTGCAATATAGGTACATAAATTCAAAATTTATGTAGCATTACCTACATACCTATAGAGCAATCCATGCTGGTGAAAGTTCTCCTTTGTAAAAGTTTTACTGGCCCTTGCTATGAGACAGACAGAGGAGAGAACGTTATTTTCGATGAAAAGAGAGTGAGGAGGCTCTTTGGATAGTCGTGTTTCGTTTTAATTATAATGGTACATTATACTGTATTTTGGTAATAACTCACCCCCTGCCACCCATCCTTGAGCTGCCTTGCGGGGTAATATGTTGATATAAATGAATACAGTTTGTTTCTCGGTTTCGTTCCTATGAGCGTACCACTGGAGTGTTTTCAGGCAAATTCACAAGCAAACACCTCGCAC
Source organism: Ceriagrion tenellum (assembly GCA_963169105.1). Taxonomy (NCBI): domain Eukaryota; kingdom Metazoa; phylum Arthropoda; class Insecta; order Odonata; family Coenagrionidae; genus Ceriagrion; species Ceriagrion tenellum. The sequence continues at coordinate 122,901,403 of OY720643.1, forward strand.
GATTTTACGCCCAATTTATTTTATATTATAGATTTATTTTGAGCAGCCAACAACACACACATTTCAGCGCATGCTCAGCGGTCATCCTATTCTGTATGATGAAGCTATTGTAGTGTCTCATTTACTTGAACTGTATGTAAGAAGATAATGACCCTGGTAGCTAAGACATGACGAGAAGATCGCTACTGAAAGAAGCGATCAGTAATAGGAGGGTGTTCATGGGAGACTGAAGAAGACTGTGAATGTGGGGCGTGGCACCATATGGTGCTCAAACGTGGTCTCTTACAAAAGATGACGAGAATAGGCTTTCGAGATGGAGGTGTAGAGCAGGATCAATGAGGAGTGGTGCTCTGAAAAGAAGACAAACGATGAAGTGTAGGGTATAGTGGGTGAGGAAAGGAAGCTAGTAGGTGAGATCCGGAGACAGGGTAGATGGCTGGAAGGAATAATGAGAGGCGATGGGTTGATCAGGGCCATGATATGGGGCCTTGGGCAGTCGGAAAATGGGGGAAAAGAGAATAGGTTTTATAGACGGGATAAAAAAGGTTTTTACCTACGCGGATATTAAGGAAGCATTATTAAAGGGAGATAAGGTTTTCACCTGGGAAAATCTAGATTATTTTCTCTGGCTTTCAATGAAACTTACTTTCAATCGACACATTACTCTAGAAAGAATGAACACTATTTATCAAGGGTGGCCGTTCACTTGCCTCTCTAGGCCCATTCCTTATCGACTGCCTCGTAGTCCGTTCGGATACATCTAATATTTCTCAAGTTATCGGATAGGTACAGTTCAAAATTTTGTCACAACATTACTGCTAGTAGGCATAGGTACTCTCACGTGTATTGATTCATAAACGTTTTGCGCTAAAAATACCGGGAGCTCTATAAAAGTCCTCATATTTTCGGTCGAAGGCACTCTACTCTCCTTCGCTGATGCGTAGCTTCGCACTTTGGCGTGGTGCGGGTAGCCGCTCCCCCTTGTATCGACCGCGCTGCGAGGCCGAGGGCAAGCAAGCGCTCGCTCCACACGCCTTACGGCTGGTCCTCGCCCGCAATCTGCTGCCAGAGAGGCGGCCAGACCCCTAGCAAGGGCAGGGACAGCGGGCGGACATTCAATATGTAATCGGAAAAAAATGATAGAATACCGATCTCGCCTTAATAACATAATTTTTTCACGCACTCGTCCATATTTTTTACTGCTAAGTGCAGATTAATGTATTACAAAATGTTAAATTTAGTCGGTTATGTTTTAATCGCAATATACGGGAAATCCAAGGAAACTCGAATGAGGTGAAATCAGGGTTTGGATTCAATTCGGATTCCGTGTGTGATTTGGATTCCGTATATAAGATTCAACAAATAAACAGAGATTCAGATTCGGGATAAGCTGGATTATTCAGTTCTGAAAGGGTCGCAAATAACGGGTTATTAGAGATGATATCATGTGCAATGCCGCTAACCTTTGATTAAGTGCCCTCCAAGAAAGAGAAATTGATCATCTTCTCTTTCTGTTATACTTAAATGACATCAGTTCCTTGTTCAAAAGCAAAATTAAGACTATTTGCTGACTACCCAGTTGTGTAAAGAAAGATTTTGAAATCGGAAGAGAGGGACTTACTAATATCGAATTCGCAGCAATGCAATCATCCTAGGGGGTTTGAATACTTAAAATTTTCGAGATGAATCCGATCAACAACTAAGGAGTCACGTGCTACAACAAAGAATGGTTCGAAATTTTGGTATACATGCTCTACATGTAAACATCTAACGCAGCCTAACCGATCGAGTTTTTCTCGCGGGAATATTGCTGATGGAGTGGAAAATGGCGATTGTATACGGCAATGGACTACATACGACACACTTCAGTTATCCACCTGAGTGTTTTCAATGCGACGAAGTCACGATCCCGTAGTGATTTTACCAAGTGACCCTGAGGTGACGTGATCGGAACGATTTATAACGCTTCAAACACAATCCCCTTTAATAGTTATTAACAGCATTTAAGCAAATTGTTTTTTTAATATCGTTTTCGCGGTTCCAGAAAAACTGCAACTAGAATGACTGTGAACAGCAATACGTCTCTCAAGCAAAAATCGCCGTTTATGTGGTCGAAAGTAAACCTTTCAGCCGCGCAATTTTTTCGATATTCAAACACATTTAAGCTGCAATTAAGCGCTGAAATTATTGGCTTTCAATTCTGTGGAGGGATAAATAATTTTATCTTCTACGCGAATAAAAGATGTAAGAGCGTGAATTCTTTGGTTACACGATTAATTATCAATATATATAAATACCTTGGTAAGTCCTTCAGTACTGCCGTTAGGGCCAATGCGATCGAGTTCCCGTAAGAAGTACACATTAAGTTAATTTGTTCGATACGTTTCAGACATTTTTTTTGCCAACTTCAATAAGAAATAATGATCGTACAAAATTGGGTGAAATATGAAAAGAAAAAATTTATAGAAATTTTTATTTTAATAATCGAGTGTTGTTTTCTAGCAGAATTTGCTAAATATGTAATTAAATGTAACAATATTTCGCAAAATGTCAGTGCTTTCGATAAATGTAATTCAATTTCGAAAAATAAGTTTTTGATTGACCATGCTGATTCCATCTGTCGAGATGACGTATGTTTTCATTAACTATGAAATAAATATGGGGCTTAAATCCGTTTGCTGGGGCCGCACAAAATTTTACCTGTTCTCGAGGCCCCGTGGAAGGGTCGACCCTCATTTAGACGGACCCGCACTCCATATCCGAACCTCGGCGTCGAACCCTCACCGCTGGAGGGTAATGGCACCTACTGACCAGCAGCACTATAGTTTATAACTTTTAAAAGTTAACTACAAATCCGAATATTATGTTATTTTTTGTATTTCACTAGTCACGCTGGCGAAAATGGTCTTTTAACTGCTGTCATACGATAAATATTAACCATTTTACGTGCTCTACCAAAACAAAGACGCATAAACGTACGTAACCACGTAACTTAAGGAGAAGGTCAAATTTGGTGCGGCCCCAGAAAATGGATTTAAGCCAAATATGGGATAAATAAATGAATACTGATGGAAAAGTTTGTATTAATACCTATTAGGTATCTATTATTTTCTTCTCGTTGAAATTCGACGGGAACACCTAGTGCTAAATATCTGCATGCATAACCAAATCACCGTAAGCTTTTGGAGTGGGAACAGTCACAAGTGCTGTATTAACGTTTCCAGGTCTAGGAATCTGGTCCTATTTTAATGATTCCTTCCATAATGTCCAAACCTGCATACCACTCCCCGCACCCCCCTGTCTAAGCGCGTTGGTCCTGTGTGTGGCGACTTCCTCCTTTGCCGAGGAATTTCAGGGACGCCCCGGGGTAAGCAGAGGGACCTCTCCCTGGGGAATTTAATTTCTTTTTGGAGGAATGCGTTCTCGGCCGCCATGGTCATCGCGACGGCCACCCCTTACGGCCACCCCTGGGGGCCCTCGCGTCCAAAGTGCGTCCCTTTCAATGGGCTCGCTCAGTGCCGCACACAAAGGGTTAGGTACGAACGCAGTGTCTGCCTGGGCCGAGCGCAGTGGACTCTCCCAAAAGCAGTCATCGTTTCAGTTGGTTGCATTATAATTACGGCTGAAATCGTCACCCATTGATTCGATCCCGAAGTTCACAAACACAGCCGAGTGATTGATGCGCGGGATAATTGACCATTTTAACTCCATCTATACTCTCTATCACACATTTTTCTCTGGCGCAATATCAGGGTAACTACTGACATCTAATTTTCAAATTCCCTGACCTTTCCCTCACTTTTCCCTGATGGATTTGCTAATTTTCCTGACCGATCGCCAAAAGGTCACCTATTATTGGAATATTTTTCTCTGCTGAATTAAATTTTATACGGCAGCTTTGAATTTTTTAATCATCGTCTCGTATTTTTAGAACTGCAAGCATGCATTTACTAGTGTGCTCCAGCCACTTCTCGACCTGAGTTTCGTAAGTTAAAATAAAAACGCGAGGTAACATTTTCCGAACAATATAGCCTCGAACTCCTTGTGATGAGCGTAATACAATTTGATCATGAATTTTAACACTACTACGCCAATATCGCAATAAGAATACACAAAAGGAATACATTGTACGTCTCATTCACAACTAAATAACAAAGATTCACAACTGATTACTCCACGAATTGATAGTGCTTATTCCATGCACGTCAGCGACGGACGTTTTAGTTGGCGTAATAAAGGGCGGGAAAGATTGGCCGATAAACGCAATAATAGAAAAAGTACGAGGATTCCTAATCCAGTTACTGTTACGAGAATTCCCCGACTTTTCCAGTATTCCAAAATTCCCTGACAATTCCAGGTTTTCCCAGACGATTGCCACCCTGAATAGGTCGACGATGCATCATTAATTTTATCCTTGCTCAGTCAACGTTCCACACATTTATTTATGCTTATTTAGGGTAACCAACATTAACAACTAATTTAGCATATAACTGAGTTATTCAATCCATTCGGGTTTATATTTCAGTAGGTAAAGTTCGATACAAAAGTACATTAAAGAGTATACACGCATACTTTGGTATTCTATATGGGAACGTCCATCCATTTATATTTTTATTACGGGAAAAAAGTAATGTTTAGAAAACAATCTTCACAATGATGGTCTAAACAGGCGATCAGAAGTAGGGAAAGTATGAAATGAAGAAGCTTAGAGAAGAGTAGAAGAGGAAAGGACTCTTTGGAGCACAATTCACAAAAGAAGAGTAACCAGACGGCTTGGGCACACCCTGAGGCACTATTCGTTTAAAAATATAATTGAAGGAAATATTTTAGGAAAAGTCATGAGCGGAAAGCAAAGGGATAAAAACACGTTGGCTAACAAACAAGGAAGTACATAAAATAACTACCAGGGAGTAAGGGAACATGCATTAGATAGGGAAGGATGAAAGGGCTGTGACCAATCAATCAATCAATGAATCAATCAATCAATCACAGGATCCAACGATCAGTGGTTTCAGTGGAAACAGGAATCACTGAATATTTCCAAGTGAAAAAAAATTGAAAGATAAAATTTAAAAATATTTCCGACAGAGAATGCGAAGCAGAGTTCTTCTTGCACGTGGTGAGATACTTCACGGGAGTGGAATGTTCCAGAATAACTGCTGACCATTACTATGGCATTTTCATTTTCGATGCAACGGAATGGGAATGAAACGGTGGCGCCGCCGTCGAGCGGTGGTGCTCGAGCGCGGTGTTATCGGTGGCGGCGCGAGCGGCGACCGTTTGCCGTGCCGTGATGCCGTACGGTGCCGTCGTGGAGAGGCAAAAGGTGTGATGCAGCAACGAGTTTGCACGAAGGGACTCTGGGTGCGGCGGCCGAAATACTCGGGGACGCCGTTAGGCCGAATAATTGCTGGGCGCTAATGGCGCCACTAAGGGCAAGGGCGGTGGAGGGGGGAATTGCAAGGGGGCACGCGAAATTTCAATTCCGCGTTCTTCTCTTGTGGTAGCGTCGACGTCATTTCCGGTTCAATGTTCTCCCCTTCTCCCGAGACTAGCCCATTTCGCGAGCGGGGCTCTCACCTGGCAGAGTGGTGGAGGGGTCTCCACTTGGAGTCTCGGCGGTTTGAAGGGACCTGCGCCCTCCCCTGACCCCCCCCCCCACGTGACCTCCCGCCTATGTCCGCCTTTTGAGGACACCTCCCCTCGTTTCATAAGCCGAGGACGTTGAACAACCTCTCTCCTGCAGCCATTAAAGCGAGCACGTACGCAAAAGTGTCTTCCCCGTGGCATTCCTCGACGACCGGAGGACATTTCCTTCGCTTCTGACACTCCGGTGACCGTAATAATCCCCAACACCAACTGTTGACTCCAAACACGATATGCACTCCGCGAAAAAATGTCACTCAATGGCAGACGATCTTCGCAAATGCCACTTTCCGTACTGAAAATGACCCTCATCTCAATCCTGGCCTCATTCCCAGAGCTTCTGGAATGGACGTTTCAAAACTAAAATCACGAATGAATAAAATTAACATCTCTTAAAGTCATTATCTAGTCATCACTCATAGGAAAATTAGCATCCTTTGAAAAATTTAGACGAAGTGAAAAATCATATACAAATATTTATGGAAAGTTTATCGAAAATAAAAGGTCGAAGGACATTTCATCGGAGTGTAAGGCTTCAGAGACCAAATGGCATTAGGAGAAACGATCAAAATTTTAAAAAATAGACCTTTTAATCAACGAAAGGATGCAGCAAAGAACTCTTTCTTGAGCACGGCAGTGGGGAAGTGGAATTCTCTTCCAGAAGAACCATGCAAATGCTTTAATGTTATGTTCAGTGAAAATGAACACTATTATGGGTAACGTTAACAAGTTTAACATTCGAATATTTCTTTGTGATTTCCAGAATACTATCTTCCTATCTGAAGGCCTCGGTTCAAATCTCGTGGTGGTAAAACTTTATTAATATAATGCGGTTATGGGTAAATAGTGGAGAGTTATTCTAGTGCCTTACTCTCTACGTCCGTCGGATGGGACGTCAAATTGTTGTTCCCATTGCGTCTTTATTTCTAAGAAGGAAGATGCCCGGATTCACTAAGCCCATTCCACGCGCAATCCTTCCCCTTACAAACATATCTGTTCATTCATTCTCAATGGAGCATACGACCCAACATATCGGTTGCCTCTCTGAATCATGGGATACGAGTAAAATCAAGAAATTTATAGCTAAATTACTCAAACTAAAATGAAACTATTGATTAAATGCAGAACATTAAGGACCAAATGATTTTATTATACTATAAAAACCTCACAAACTGTAAATAGACATGTGAAAACTGCTTCGTATTATCAACATAACATTTAAACGGTGATTGGCTATAGAAAACATTCATAGGATGAACATATTACCTAAGTACAATTACAACGTATAAATATACAACGGACAGATTTATATTGTTTGCAACTTTCGTTAATTAGCTATTCGTTTGAAATACCTACTGTATTTATACCTTACTCCCCACAATTATCATAAAATGTGCTTTATAGAATATACTTTACACGTAATATAAAACATATTCTAGTACCTACATATCACATTACAAGTAATGCTAATATGAATTGAAATTGGCTTTCTACCTATTGCCTCTTTGTGATAAAACGAGCGTAAAAAAAGGTATAATCTTGCCGAAAAAGTGTAACATTTCCCTGAGAGCATTTTCAAAGCACCATTTCAAATTCTTAATCACTGAAACCAAGCCTTATCTAGGTGGCCTCTTAAACCTAAGCCGGACAGTTTGTACTCATCAATTAGGTATTGGACGCCGTCTTTCCAGGAGGTTCCAGGGTCCATTCAATCAGCATTCACGTACTCAGGATGTCTCACGCCCTCAATCCATGCATTGCAGTCACGGTAATCCACATCCTCGTTTCCCTTGCTGATATTCCTTCGGCGATCATCACGAGGTTGAATTTCTCTCCCTTCTCCGCACCCGTCCTGCCCGCACCATCGCTTGCATCGCGCGAGATTGGTCTTCCAAAAGTTCTTCAAATGCTTTTTTCGAACGCATCTTTCATTAACCATCTTTATTTATGGGTTCAAAGGAGTATTTTAATTGTAAACACTATCATGTACGTCAAATCTGTTTTCTGGGGTTTTTTCTCTCAATCTCATCAGAGAAGCAGTGGAAATAGCCAAAAAACCCAAAAACTTCAACAGAGATGACGGCCACCCACTTTCCGCTGCTTGGAAAACACTCTTCCTAGAAGAACCGATGCGGACCAATCAGAGAAGGGGACCGCAAAAAATGTGCGAAAACCATCCTACATTGTACGGCGCCTCCCGAACCGGATTGTCACTGGACCTGAGGAAGCCTGCAGGATAGCCGGCGAAATATCGTCCTCATCATAAAACGACGAGGTGGAAACCCCGGAAAACGGATTCGACTTACATCCAAGCCCCGCGGAAGCCTTCATCCGAACTACACACTATTTTCTTCATTTCTGATAGCTTAGTATATAAAGGCCAAATTTGTACGATGAGACAGTTTGTTTGGATGATCTCGCGCTATTTTAATTTAATCATCAACATAATAATTTTAGTCTTTTTCCGCAAAAGACCTTAACTCCCCCACTTGAGTAGTGGTTTCGTCTCGGGCGGATAATCCTATCTTGTAAATATGTCGTTCAAAAAAATGTTAAAAACAAGCCACGGACCCCATTAGTAAAATTGGCACAATGTTCTCCAAGCAACGGAAAACGGAATTATATTCCCGAATTTTTCCATCCGTAAAATTATATATTTTTTCACGGGGGTATAAACATGTTTGAGGACAGCCAGCAACGTCAAGGGGTAATTAGTAGGAAGAGGCTAATGGCATTGAACGAGAAGGAACACGCTCGAATAGTTTACTCCTAACGACCCGCATCACTCAAGTACCCGGAGGTATTTCACTCAATATGTGCGCGAAGTCGGAAGTGCAGCTGAATGGAGCCCTAAATACACCTTCCACCACACAATTGTAACATTCAATACATTAGCCGTCATTTAATTAATACTACCATTAGTATGAGAAATAAGCCTCCGGTGTTTGTTGCAAAATTGTTAATCCAACCTTTTAATGCTCAGTTTGCATTCTATAAATGTGGGAGTGGGGAAAAATGGGAAAATAGCATAGCTCGATCTGATATAAATGCCATTTTCATTTTGAAATAATAATAAGAAAGGAATTCTCAAAAGGAATTCAATGCTGATAAAATGTAAGAACTTGCCAGTCAAGTTTTATTTGAAAAATTTGGCGATTTACTGCGATGGCTAAAGTAGAAACACGTTATTAAATATAATTATCGCGGCATTCAACTGGTATCAACCTATAAAACACCAATGCTTGAAGTTGAGGAATGGTGTACTTCGCTTCAATGATTGAAGACGGCGCTTGAAGAATGGCTTAGGCGCTACGGTAATCGTGAAGTCCACCTCAGAATGAGAACACAGGATGGAATACTGTTAAAGTCGACTCCCGAAGTTTAAATCAACTGTATAGTAGCAATTAAGATGGCCGCGGCGGTAATAGCGAGTCATTGGTTGCACACCGTAACTTTTAGAGCGAGTCGAAAATTATCTCTTGAACCCCACATCACTCAGATACATCTGTTTATTCGTTGGAAATCACATTATGCATGTGGTAATGGAAATGATGGGAGATTAATATCGTAAAATTTTTACCTTTGTTAAAGCATTTATGTGACTGAAGCTAAAGGTGCGGAATTCGAAATTAATAAAGAATCGTGTATAAATATCTGCTTATAATTGGCATAACACTTCACTATTCGTAAACCATGATTATAAAAATATAAAACGGTTTATTTTGCGTTGAGGTGAAAACCTGTGGATAAAAAATCGAATTATTTCGGAACGTACTTCTATTTCAAAATAGCTACGCATTAAATAAGCATTAAAATGTCAAAACTTCAAATCGGTACCATGCAATTTTTTCACTTTTTAGATTTATATACCTAAGAAGTAAACGAATAAAAAATCTCAAGAAAATCAATACATGAGCAAAAATAGCTCTATTCACCTTAAGAATGGCTTAAGAACCTCAAGAGTAGTGCCATGGTAATCGTGAATCTCGCCTTAGAATGATGAATGTTCGGCGGAATGAAGTTGAAATCGACGCTCGAATCTTGAAACAATCGTGCAGTAGGCATTAATGCATCCGAGAGGAGGAGAAGGAGGAGGAGTAGAGAGATGCAGTAGCAGCCCACCGTTAACGCCCAAAGACCCGTCGTGAGCAGAAGACAGCCCGTCCCATGAAGAGCAACTCCCGACCTCACGTTCCACTTCCCACTCTCGAGTCGAGTCCCCGCCTCCATTCCCACTACCCAAACGAGAGCAAATACTCACCTCTCTCTTCCTCCCCTCTCTCTTCCTCCCCTCCTCCTCCTCCTCTCTCTCCTTTTGCCGAGAGCATCTTAACGCCCGGCGATGACAAAACGGATGCTAATTTGCATGAAGGAGGAGAGGAGGTGCCGGGAGAGAGGGGGCGTAATTTTCACCTCGACTGCTTAAGTGCCTCCTCCTCACACGAATGGACGCGTGGATGGGACGTAGTACGAGGGCGGGGGGCAGGGGCCATCGTCGCCCCCCCCCCCCCAAAAGCCCCACCCCGCCCCCAGCCCCCGACCCCTTCGAGAAGAGCAGTATCGACTGGGAGAGTAGGTGAGGAAGATGCTGGAGGCAGGAGAGGTAAGACGAGACTCCAGTTTGGCGCTCCCAGCGAGCAGAGCACACCCACTCACCCAATGGGCCAATGTTCAACAACACTGTGTCCCTCTCACGTCATCGGGAGAAAAAAAATAATTTTGAGTGTCGCACACGGCGTGACCCATAGTCGACGAGGAGCTATGAATCATAAATGAAATACGATTCGGGGATATCCATGGTTTCCGGGTTTCGCTGCGTGTCGTTATCTAGACGATGACGTTTCGTGGCCAATGCTGGCCACATCTTCAGAACCTGAACGTCTTCAGACCACATCTTCAGCCACGTGGCTCGAAACCGGTGTCGGTGGAATCGAAACCGGTGGTGAAACCGAAGTTGGTGGCATTGCAATGGTTGGTGTCACCATGTGATATAGCGCCTCTGCTTCACACGCATAAAAACTAGGAAGGTCAAATCAAACAAGCTCATTTTTTCCATAAAGGAAGTAAAGAGATTGATTTCGTTCAATTAGAATGACAGGCTAATTTACCATGATGATGTTGTGTCAAAATCCTGGAAACAACATGGTGCTCCGTGATGCTGCTCGTCGGATCCCAAATGGTAGGGTGTTTTTACTCCGTAGAACGGGCGAGAAATATTTTCATTAAAACACTGTTCTTTATCCTACGTATTGAGAATTCGAAATACACGTATAATTTGTTCTTAATTACGATCCATGGTGCCCGTGGGTGGGGCGCAGAGGTTATAAGGGTATGATAAAAGAATTAGAGCGTGTGCAAAGGAGATCTGCTAGGTTTGTTAAAGGTCGTTATGATAATTGTATAAGTGTTACGAGCTTAATAGAAGAACTAGGATGGGAATTACTATCAGAATGCAGGTTAAAATTTAGGTGAAACCTTTTAAGTAAATTCGAAACAGAGTTGTTCACAGATGACGTTAGATATATATTGAGAACCCCTGCGTATTATGCTAGGTTTGATCATATTAACAAGAGTAGAGAGATAGATTGTCGTACCGATAGATTTAAAATGTCTTTTTTTCCCTCGTACTATAAGAGAGTACAATAGGCAGCGTAGCAAAGTGATAGGTAGTTGAAATATAGTTAGAGTAGTCTGTAGTGCATGATGCATGTAATAACAACCAATAATCCCTTCCTTATTATGTAGATACTAACCATCTAGCTCCATGTGGCCCTATTATCCAGCATATCTCCCTTAAATATCCTACTTGCATGTCAATAGTGCATGTTTGGTGATCTTCACCCTCTGCCACACACCCTCGTGGTGGCTCGCAGGGTATCACGTAGATTTAGATGTAGATTACTGGAAAGAATCAAACACAGACCCAAGCAGTGGCTCGCAGGGTATTATGAGGGCATACAGGTGAAAGTATACTATCTAAGAAGTAGACTTCAATCCCTCATTCAGACAGGATTCTAAAAACTCACCAACGGACAATGGATATGATGGTGCTCCTCAATCTTAGTAAAAAACGTCATTTTCACCCAAATTAAGGCCACGTCTCGAATGATCGCGAGCATTTGGAACACTGGTCAAATAGATTCAACCAAAAAAAATAATAAAATTCAAAGGAGAGCAGCGCCCTTCGTTAAAAACTGCTACGAGCGAACATATAGTGTCTCACAACTTTTAGTTGGGTTAAGGTGGGAGCCCCTGAGACTCGGAGGCTAAACGCTAGGCTTAGATTGCTTGATAAATTTAGAACTGATATTTTTCAGAGCGACATAGAGAATATTATCATAACTCCTCACTACATGTCTAGGTCTGACATGCGATAAAATAAGAGAGATACTCCGTCGAACAGAAAGGTGCAAAAACTCGTTATTTCCGCGAACAATAAGCGACCACAATAAAAATTGAGCTCCACTAAATACACTCCCATAATACACGTCACGATTCCATCTCCAAAAACTTACACCTTTACACGGCTGGTGACCTAACACCCCCTGCCACACGCCCATGTGGCGGCTCGTAGGGTATTATGTAGATCTAAAAAAACAAATTTTACGATCATTTCTCATTTAATGACTTTTGCGGATTCTACAGGCTCGTTTTCCATTTCGATGACTTCTTCACCTCTTCCAGGTCTTTAGTAAGCCTGATAAACTCACTGCAGGAAGGCGTCGAATGGAGATCGTTTCTGCAGCGATGTTTCAGACAGTCGTGGGCGCCCAGGACTCGACGAAGTCGAATGTGCTTCCGCCGCTGTGGGAGTATTTGCCCCCAGAGGAGCTAAAAGGAGGAGGCCTTCACTGCTTCGTCGAATTGGTTGGATGTGGGAGCGGTAGGGAGCGGGGGGAGCTGAGGCCACTGCTCCGTGCGTGCCAAGAGAAGAGTGTCTGTCTGTGCGTGTGAGTATATGTAAAACGCGGATGAGGGGCTGGTTTTGGGCCGGGAGGGTGTGTTGGGTGGTGCCGGAGGAATTTGAAACGAGGGAAAGGGGTTGGCGTGAAAGTGGAGAGTGGGGGGGGGACATCTCCACGCCCCCCGCCCCCACGGAATTTGAATCGCAAATGACACACGAAAGGGAAGGGAAGTGGGGCGGTTTGGCTGTGGGGGTGTGGCGTGCGGGAGGGGCGGAGAGATTGTTCGCTTTTTTGGGGCGGTGGCCCCCGAGGCGAAGGGCTAAGAGGAATTGGCGGGGGCGCGATGCCTCCACTACAACCTGGTAGCGTCGATTCGGATGCTTCCCACAGCGTGGCGAGGTGTTGTGGGGTTTGAATGCAACACACACACATGTCACAGAGGACTACGTTGAAAGACGCCAGGGACTCGGAGCCATCACGATAAGATTAGGTTACATGAAACATTCACAGTCAAGCTCTCGCACAAGTCTCTAGCGTTGCGCAGAGGACTACATATTTTGTAGCATGCGGTACTGTCTAAGTCCAGCGATAAGGAGGTGAGGTATGTAGGTGCAGAGTGGAGATTTTCTAACCTCTGGCAACATGACTAAAGATGTTGCACGGGTAATACGGAAAACTAAGAGATACTAATAGTAAGGTTTTGGATCAGTAAGGTAGCTACAGTAAGAGGCTACTCATCTTGAGGGTCCCAATTCGATATCCGGGAGTTTAGGAGGCTTTTTAGAGGACTCCTAATAAGTGTCATCTGCAGAGCACTTGGAAAGCAAGGTGATTCGATATCGATTGTATTCATCCTTCGATAAAGGTCTTCGCAACCATTTCCACCAAATGTCCACCATTAATGTGCTATCTTAGCGTTTACTGCAATGGCGCACCCGATGAAATCGACAAAAATGCGATGCAAGTTGTCGTTTAGAATACAAATGCATTGCCAAATTCACAAAAAGTTTAAAAACATATGGCACATTTGTAAATAATACACTGAAACAAGCACATTAATGGCGGACTTGTTTACGTGGCGAAGAACTATATAGAACGAAGAACACAGTAGATACTGAAAGACCTAGTTGGAGAGTATAGTTCAGGGTCCCATGGAGGAGGTGTCAATTTGTCGAACTTTTAGTACCATAGTCGAGTTCCTCTCCTCCCATTTCTCGATTTCTCTTATTATTTTCTTCAAATGTCTTTTCTCTTTCTCCCATTGACAAAATGACCTTGCTTGACGGTCACCCACTTCTATAGGCGGTAGAAGGTAGCCTTTAGCTGAAAGGGTTGTGTTACATCAGCTAGGAAAGAATTGTCCATTCGGTAAGAGGAATGAGGAAGAACGAAAAGTGAAATTTTGCTATCATGGTTCCTAAGCCTCATTCTCGTTTGTTGAGTAGTGCCGGGTCCTCGTGGGCGTGTTTTGTTTTCTCCCACGGAAACGTGGGCATTTAACTCGCAAGCAAGTGCAATTGAATGATTACCTCACTAAAATAGATATTGACCATCAGTTCAATAAGGGTAGTGATATCTGGGTATAACTACCCATGCCTGCTTTGTGAATCATTCACATTAGAAATAGTGAAACACATTAAGCAGCTCGTGGCTATTGCGCCTTCCTATTCACAATAATCAATCACAATCATTTTTAGAATTTTACAAACAAAGGGAAAATAGGTTTTATGAGATTCGGCTGGGAGCCGCAAGAGACTTGAAGGCTGTACGCTTGGTTTCGTTCGGTTTATAAATTGTGAACAGGTGTGCTTCACGGTGACATAGAATATAACTTTAACGCCACAATACGTTTCTGGGTCTCATAGGAGCGATAACATAAGATAGATAAATAACTAAACAGATTGGCACAAAACTTCATTCTTTCCAAGTGCAAACCCTTTGCAAGTGACCATAGTAAAAACCGAGCTATTTTCTAAACACTCCCATAATACATACATAATACACATAATACATAAAAGAGAAGATAATGGAGAGAGGAGAGGAGATGGTGAACATTTCTCCTCTCTATTATCTTCTCTTTTATGCGGATGTTGTCCTAACATCCCCACCACTATACATTTTTACGCAGCGGTTCGCTCACCCATACGTAGGCTCGCAGAGTTGTATATAGAAGCTGTACATTGTACAAGCACAGATTAGCCTGATAGCCGAAGAAGTAACGGGTGGCACACCGGCCGTATTCTTACTCGAGTAACAAAAAAAATCGACGATGTCCTGAGGGAGAAACATGAAGATCAAAACTGATATCCTAAGGCAAATATTTAATAATTTTGAGGGTAGAATTTCCGTAAGCTGGAGTGAAGTCGTTACAGTTTTTCAGTTTTTTTTCGTTCTCCTGCATGCGCCTTGCCTGCATTCGCATTCACATTGATTGATAGAATTTTTACCAAGAAAACTTATATAATTAAAAAAAGTTCTAATTTGAGTTTTAGCAACTCGACCACTATAGGCGCAGAAAAATAGTGTTAAAATGGCACCACTCTCACATAAGTGAACATGATAGACAAACTTTTTATCTTTCGGTTATAGTTGAAAAATCATAGACAATGGCTTCTATTTCAACTTCCCTCTATTAGCTTCTTCAAGATAATGTAAATAACTGGAATTGAAACCCAAAATCACTGGTCAAGCTCTGTCTGGAGACACCAAGTAACGTCCAGTACTTAGACCAACCGACACCGCCTCTCACTGTCAACCGTTAGTCCATCAATTCTTTCCAAATTAAAAATTTTCGTGTCTCTGTGATCATCATCACTCCAATAACTGACTTCACCCCGGATAAATAATAATAATAATAAGGGTATGAAAGCGGACCACCAGCCTCCTCGTGGCGTACCTGGTAACGGCTCTGCCGGCCAATGGTGGACGTCTATGTGTGGGGCTAACCACCCCACATGCAGTTTCATCTGGTTCCCAGGAAGATAACCAGAAGTGCCACCCACAACCGGCCCCTCTCGGATGGGGGCCCTAGTGGAGTTGGGTGTGGCAACAATAATAACACCAACAAGAAGGGAGCTCGTATGGAGTGGACGGAAACCCTAAGGGGCGACCATGCCATGCTGCTAGCGAACCCAATCGCATGGGGTATATGGCAAGGATGCACTCTTTGTGGTGTGAGAAGCATCCTGAACATAACCATCTGTCGCAGCAAAATTTGCGCGACTATGCCAACCACCTGCGAAAAAAGGAAACTCCCCAACAACCGCGTGTTCAGAGGAATACACCACCGACCAGACCACCCTCCCCAACACAAGCAGTCTCTCCACAGTCTGTTTGGACAGCCACTGCACCGTCGGTACCGCCGACAAGTAGGGAGGAAGTAGATCAGGCCGACTCTGAACTCCGAACGCGGTTGTTAAACGAAATCACTTATGATGTAGGACAAACCAGGCAGAGAGATATCCATGGGAAGATCTCTCTTCGGACTAACGTCCTGACCAGGTTGAATCGCTTTGTCGACGAAATCCTAACGGAGACTTCGGACCTCTGGACGGTCAACTGCGTGGTCTACGCTGCTGCCAAAATAATGGCCAACTCCCAAATGCCCACCTCTTGGGAGGAGAAAACAGCTGGAACTATTGGAGGCCAAGATCACGCTGGCGAGACGGCAAACTTCGAGGATTCAGTGTGTGATGGAGTACATCACATCTGAGCGGGCTTTCACACCTAATATCCGGCGCATAGCACGCAGCCTAAGATTTCACCGCCACACACTGAACAAGAACGTGCAGCTCACCGTGAAGCAGCATGCGGTTGATAGAGTTCGGGCACTCACCACGGCCCGGAAAAAGCTCCTGAAGAGGAGTAAGGCCGTGAGGGAGAACTCAACCTTCCTCCTTCACCCGTCCCGTTTCTTTCGACCACCTCAGTCCGTCGTCAAATATCCGCCACCCGTCCAAGGGGTAGAACGTTTCTGGAAGGATATCTATGAAACGTCGAAGCCATTCAATGGAGACACTCCGGCCATAGGCCTCTTTAAAAAGTTTTGCGACTGCCACCTACATGAAGTGGATGGACCTCTTTCAGTCACAGAGAGTGACGTGAAGAAGACCTTCTCTGGCAAGAAGAATTTCTCGGCTCCTGGAATGGATGCCGTGAATAACTTCTGGTGGAAGAAGTTTACTTCCACCCACCGACATCTCGCCAAAATCTTCACGTCCTTTCTCTAGGGTAGAGAAGAAATTCCACCGTGGCTGACTGAGGGATGCACGGTTCTAATACCTAAGGAGGGAGACTTGTCCAATCCTAAGAACTACCGCCCTATAACCTGCCTAAACACTGTATACAAGGCGTTCACCTCCACTTTGAGCGACCTTATCCTCCACCAGGTCCAGCCGGTGTCGGAGGAGGTGTACGAGCAGAGGGGCTCAAAGCGTGGAATCGCGGGATGTAAGGACAACCTGCTCATTGATAGACGAATATGCCAGGATGCCATCCAGAGTAAGCGCAACCTATCAATGGCCTGGGTAGACTACAGAAAGGCGTTTGACACCACTTCACATGAGCTAATTGTAGCCATCTTGAAGTTGATGAAAGTCCACCCAGAGGTAGTGTCCTGCATCCAACTCCTAATACCACTCTGGAGAACGCGCTTTGTCCGCAGGCAAGCGGTGTATCTCGACAGAGTTGGTATAATACCACAGTGGCGTTTTCCAAGGCGATAGCTTGAGCCCCTTGCTGTTCCGCATTTCCCTCCTACCTCTCTCGCTAAGGCTGCGACAAGGGAAAGGATTGATGTGCGGTGTGTCAGGTGACAGGAAGTACAAGGTCACACCTTTATTTTATATGGATGATCTGAAGCTCTACGCTTCCAACGCAAAAGACCTTCGCGTGGCCCTGGACACCGTACTGGAGTACAATGAGGCTATAGGGATGAAGTTCGGATTGGACAAATGTGCATCCATCCACCTGACGAGAGGAAGATTTTCGGAGAACAAGGAACACGTGCACCTCGTTGACGGGAGCGTCATTCGCAACCTCGAGTGCGATGACAGCTATGAATATCTCGGCGTCCCCCAAAGCCGAATGCAGGAGGTTACAGCAGTGAAGGAGAGACTCACCGCCAAGTACAGACAGACTCTCAGGAAAATCTGGAGTTCTGAGCTGTCCGGCAAGAACAAGGTTCTTGCCACGAACATGTTCGCGCTTCCCACACTGTTGTACACCTTTGAATGCATGAAATGGTACGTCAACGAGTTGCAGAACCTCGACAGGGGGACGAGGAAGATGATGACCATCAATAGAAGTCTTCATCCGAAATCTTCCGTCGACAGACAGCATCTCCCTCGCAGTGTAGATGATAGAGGTCTGTTGAGCCTGGATTGTCTCCACAACAGAGTTTTCCTTGGAACAGCATGCTGAGTGCTCAAAAGCCGAGACCCCCTGCTCAGTCTCGTAAGAGACCACGAAGGTGCAGGAGTAGGGGCGTCTCTCTTCCAGGCGGCCAAGAGGGCAGCGGACGAAGCCAGTATGAACTTTGACCCGAAATCAGACGGCAACGACGGCAAGTCCCTCTTGTCGTTGAAGGCAGACGTCCTTAACCTCGAAATTAAAAAGGCCGAGAAGAACGCCTTGCTCAAGGCACATACCGAGGGTTTCGTCCTCGCATGCCAGGATGATGTCATAAACACACTCGTGTACCGCCGCATTATATTCAAGACGGAGGTTGCGGACACGAGATGCAGGGCGTGCCGAGCCTATCTGGAGACTTTGAGCCACCTTCTCTCCGGCTGTAGCTATTACGCAAAGTCAGCGTACATTGCTAGGCACAATGCGGCCCTTCGGGTGTTATATTTCCATCTTCGACACCATTTTGGCATCGACGATACTCCTGTGCTGCCGTATGCCCCTGGAGATATTGAGTCCGTCGTGGAGAACGACAAATGCATCATCTGGAGGAATTACTCCCTTTCTACACCAGGCAGTTGGAGGCGACCAAGCCTGATATCGTTCTCCTAGACCACCTCTCACGCTCCATGTTCGTGATAGAGTTTTCGGCCCCGGCTGAAACCAACATGGATGCAAAGGAGGTAGAGAAACGGACGAAATATCAAGACCTGCTTTTTAAACTTCGGCAAATGTACCCAGGACACACTGTTAAACTGGTAGTCCTTATCATAGGTGTGCTCGGTGGAGTTAAGGGCTCGCTGCTGGAGAGGAACAAGTGTATTCCATCCTGCGTGGCACAGGCGGAGTCACTTGCAGCTCGCATGCAGAAGGCCGTTATACCTGTGTCCCTCCGTCTACTCCGTACGCACGACCCAACCGCAGCGTAGCCACCAATCCGATGGGCGTCGGACGTGGCTGCGATAACTGCCAAATCCCTCCCGAGTCCTCGGCCATTATGACGGCAATGAAACCCGATGCTTGCCGAGGACTCGGAGGGGAATGTTACGAAAGTAACTTTAATAATAATAATATTTAATTTCACAAAATAAGATATTTGAACATACAACTAATTAATACAAAAATTTTGTGAAATTAGGCACCCCAAAAGAATCCTTGTGTTGGGGTTGCCATCAAATGAATAGATTGTGCTCGGCAGAATCATATTTATGATACAAAAAGTTTAAGTATAATTAACACATTCACAAATTTAGTGTTTAGTGTAACAAATCAAGGCAATAAAAAACAAGTAAAGAATATATAAAATTTGATATTTAAATATAAAAAAGCCAGAAGAAACTCATAATTGGGTGGATGGCACATAATTGTACAAGATATTTTCTATATGCTTTTGAGCAAACAACCATTTCCTTAACAAAGCTAGAAATTTAACTTCACTCCTAACAGAATACATTTCTCTAGGTAACTGGACAAAAACTTTGGGTGCAATATAAAGATATGAATTTTTAAATGCTTCAACATAAGGCCTTGGAATTCTAATATTAGTGCTATTTCTGAGAATTGATTTGTACTCTCACGGTTTATTACATTGATCTCCTCGATTATAAAAGACACGGAGAACCTTATAGACAAACAAGTGTCTTAGTGGCGAAATTTTTAATTGTAAATATAGCGTAAAGGAGGAAGCCGTGCTCGCTGCACTGAGAATAGAGCGTATAATTAATTTTGAATTACACGTAAAGACCGAATATTGGAATCATATGTGCCACCCCAACAAGCAATACCATATTGTAATCTTGAGTTGACAAAAGAAAAATAAACAGTTCTAAAACAGATAGTGGGCACTTAAACCTTAATAAATAAGTTTTTCTTAAAACAGGAATTAATTCAGATTTTAGTTTGGAAAAATGCACTTTACAGTTTAAGTTTTTATCTAATATTAGTCCCAAATATTTAATTTGATTAACACGTTAAATTTTCATACAATTTTTACATTTTTTACCAATTATAGATAGACAACTTGAACACCTGTAAAAGATATTGATATCTGGAACTGGTACATTTTTTAGAGAGAAAATAACGAGTTTCGTTTTAGAACTTAGAGAAACATAACTAGCTAAAAACCAATATTTAAGTTTATCCATGTCACTTTGAATTTGCAGCATAAGATCACAGAGATTTGGAGTTGAATATAACAAAGCTGTGTCCTCAGTGAATTAACTTAATTCACCATGGAATGAACCAGTACATAAATTGTTAACATAAATTCAAAATAAAGTTGGTCCCAGAACCGAATCCTGAGGTACCCCACAAGTAATGAGTTCCTCTTGACTAATACAATCATTAATTTGTACACACTGAGTCCTGCCACTGAAATAACTTCTAAACCAGTTGAGAGAAACACCTCTGATACCAGCTTCATCTAGTCTACGTAATAATATTGCATGGTCTACCAAGTCAAAAGCTTTAGTAATGTCGATAAAGAGGCCAGCATTTTTATAATTGGCATTAAAACCCTCATAAAGACCTGAACAAAATTTTAGGAGAGCATCTTCAGTACTTTTACCCTTACGAAAACCAAATTGTTTGTCACTAAAGAATTTTATATTATTTAGAAAACTACAAAGCTCGGTTTTAACTATTTTCTCAAGAATTTTTGAAAAAATCGGCAGAAGAGAAATAGGTCGGTAATTGTTATTGTCAGTTCTATTCCCTTTTTTTAAATTGGAATAGTCAATGCCGATTTTAACTGTTCCGGGAATATACCTGATGCCATGCTTAAATTTGCAATAAATGCAAAAACAGGAAAATATTATTGTTCATTGCTTTAACAACCGTTGATGAAATTTCATCAACTCCTTTAGAAGAATTTGGATTCAGGTGACATATGATTTCCTTAACTTCCTTAGGAGATGTTTGGAATGAGAAAATGATTTTTGGGATTAAAACGAAGGAAAGCTATGTGTATAGCTTTCGTTGAGTCTAATGGCATCAATAATTGTGTCGTATTTTACTCTTTTAATGACACCAGCAAAGAATCTACTAAATTCATTAGCTATGTCTTGCGAACTAGTTAATACAGTATCGCTCTCAATTGAACCGATTTTATCTATGTCGCGTTTCGGGGTCCTCATACCTATGATCTCATCTATAATTTTCCATTGCTTAGCGGTGCTACTTCTGTTAATTTGAAAAGTATTCAAATAGAAATTTTCCTTTAAATTGGCAATGTCCCTCTCAAGTCTCAATTTATACGAGATATAACATCGTGCCAAGGCATCATTATATGGTTGGCTTCTCAGTTTTCTATACAAAGAGTTTTTTTTAGCAACGCGTCCACAAATTTCTACATTTATCCATTGTTTCAGGATCCAAACTTAAATTTTCTATCAGAAACATAGGTAGAGGAATCGTTGATATTATTAATTATGTCATTAAAATTTTGTAGGCCATTGATACATTGTTTTCGAGGTATACGGCATTCCAATTGGTTTTATACAGGAAATCATTGAGAAGATAATAGTTAATTCTTGCCGGAGGATCATTTACCATAGTAGTGCTGTGCCGAATCGGGGTTGACCGATTCGACACATTCGAAGAACGCGCCGGAGCTGAAGGCCAGGTTCGGCGCGTTAGAGTACCCACCAAGGCGAGAAGGGGAGAAAGTGACGAGGCTCGAAAGGAGAAGGATCTCCTTTGTACTGTACATTTGTGAAATTATAAATCTGTTTACTGAAAGAAACCTTGGTGCTTCTTAATTTCCCGTCCTCACGTCACAAGCTGGTAGCAGAGATACCGTGACTGGCGTTAAGAAACGTGAGACCTGGAATGGGCCAACCCATCTATCCATTAATTTCGCTGCCTGTTTGTTTGAGGCTTTACTAATAGGGTTACTGCGCACAACGACCAAATCTCCAATACGGAACGGATTGTTTAATCGCCCCTTATTATACTTCGCTGCCCTCTGTTCATAAGAACTGATCAACCTTTTTTGAGCTTCCAACCAATTTTTCTTTAGGTTCACCTTGCTTATGTTTGAGGGTAATATCTCGTCTATTTTCCAACTCAGCGACATCGGGGAATTAGGTTTCAAGGAAAACATCATTTCAAAAGGTGTCAATCCGTGAGCTTCGTGATGAGCCGTATTGTAAGCTAGTTGGAGCCACCTTACACTCTCATCCCATGTAGTTTGCGAGCGGGAATGATAGGCAATCAGAGCTGATCTTAAGTTACGGTTAACACGCTCCGCCAAAGATGGCTGAGTATAATAAGGCGTGGTAGTAACGCGTTCGATCCCGTGAGAGAAACACAATCTTTTGAATTCTTTTGACCTAAACTGGGGTCCATTATCAGAAATAAACCTCACTGGTGGGCCAAATATCTTTATGATATAATCCTGAAGTGCTTTAATCAGAGTGACCTTGGTGGCCTCTCGCAACGGTATTATCCAACAGAATTTCGAAAATCCGTCGACCGCTACCAAAATCATAGAATTTTCAGCTTTACTCCTAGGCAATTTCCCCACAACGTCCAGAAAAATATTCTGCATGGGTTTCGTTGCTACAGTTGAAGATAGTTTTCCGAATTTACTTCTGTTTGCCGGCTTACTCATAACACACCTTTCGCATTCTTTGACCTTTTCCGCGATGTAACGTTCCAATCCTTCCCACCAATAAGTTTCTTTTACTTTTTGTATCGTTTTATAAATTCCCAAATGCCCTCCCAGAGTAGATACATGGTAATAAGAAAACAACATTGCTCTCAGGTTTTCAGGAACCACTACCTTTAAATCGTTTCTCCGATTACAGTAACATAAAACACCTTTTGATAATTGGTAGCCCGAAATAATTTTCCCTTCTAGTAACCTGTCTATCATTTTTCCCAACTTGGGGTCGGCCCGCTGGTGAGTCAATATATTTTGAAAAGCAAGGGGGAAGTCTATTATTAGAGCTTCCATATTACAATTTTCGCTTTCCCGTTTTTCTTCCTCCGTCTCAAACATTCGTGATAGTGCATCTGCCACCACGTTCTGCGTGCCCCGAATATGCTGAACTTTGAATTTTAAAGACGATATTTGTATAATCCAACGGCCTATCTTACCTAATTGCCGCGGGTGAGCGAGTAACCAAGATAAGGCTTGATTATCTGTTTCCAGAACGAACTCCACATGTTCCAAATAGTGCCGGAATTTTTCTATTCCAAATAAAATGCCCAAGCACTCCAACTCATACGTGCTGTACTTTTTTTCTTGGGGCGTCAAGGATCGACTCGCGTACGCAATGGGAGCTCGCCCTTCGTCTACTTACTGACACAGTACTGCCCCCACCGCTGAAGAACTGGCGTCGGTTTGTAAAATAAAAGGTTTTGTGAAATCAGCCATTCTGAGCACCGGAGGAGAGGTAATGCATTCTTTTAGAAAATCAAAGGCCTCTTGTTGCTCCTTTCCCCATATAAACTTAACACTCTTACCTCGCAACGCATTCAGAGGGGCAGCCTTATTCGCAAGGTTTGGGATGAACTTCCCGAAGTAATTTATCATTCCAATGAACCTAGCAACCCCTCGGGCATTTTTTGGGGGCTTGAATTCCCTTATAGCTCTAGTTCTTGCCGGATCTACTGCTATCCCTTGGCTGGATATTAAGAATCCGAGAAACGAAATCTCTTTTAACAGCAAATTTAGCCTTGTCTGGATTTACCGTTAACCCCGCTTCCCGCAACCGAGTAAGCACTTCCCTCAAATGCCGGAGATGTTCATTAAAGGACTCAGAATAGATCACGACATCATCGAGGTAGTTAAACACAAAATCGAACTTGATGTCATGGAATACCTTATCAAGTAGCCTCGTTAAGACTTGAGCCCCTGTGGCGAGTCCAAAAGGCACCCGTTTAAATTGGTAAAGATTCCACCCCGTACTGAAACTCGTCAAATGTTTAGAGGCGGAGGAGAGAGGTATTTGGTAATATGCCGAGTTTAGATCGAGGGTGGTGAAGACTGAGAGAGAAGAAGAGAAGTGGTGGGACGAGTCAATCTTTCCAGGTGCAGGCGGCCTTGGCATGGAATGAACATAACAGAAACTGGAAGAAGAACTCACGCAAGGATCGGCTGAGCAGAGGAGGAGGTACGGAAGGGACTCCTTTGGCGGGCAAGGCGGAGTATGTGCCGAATCGGGGTTGAGCGATTCGACACATTCGAAGAACGCGCCGGAGCTGAAGGCCAGGTTCGGCGCGTTAGAGTACCCACCAAGGCGAGAAGGGGAGAAAGTGACGAGGCTCGAAAGGAGAAGGATCTCCTTTGTACTGTACATTTGTGAAATTATAAATCTGTTTACTGAAAGAAACCTTGGTGCTTCTTAATTTCCCGTCCTCACGTCACAGTGCAGTGGAGATTGGTTTCTAAAGAACACCAATCCCCAGTAGAACATTGCGTAGCAACTACGTGGATATTACGTAGTTTTTAGAGTTCAGTTACGAATACCGCCTACGTAACGGTGAGCAGAAAACGGTCCCTCAGATTAATAATAATAATAACAATAAATTTATTATTCTAGGACCTTGTCCTATGGAGCATGAATGATTTGTACAATGAGACTCCGCAGTGAAAATAAAAACAAAAATAGGAACTTGCCAACCAAGAATACAGTGTACAATCAGAAATGAGAAAAAAGATATTAGACTTTCAAAACAGATTAATTGAACATTTCAGAAATCAACACACCAGAGTGGATAAAGTAACTTCAAAAAATACAATGAGCCAGTCATGTAATAATACAGTTTTACAGACTTAAAGATTACGTCGAAATAAAATTGTACGATTACGTATTTTGACATCAATAATACACGAGGATAACCTTGATTTGAATGAAAATTATACCATAGTAGAAAACATTTATATGTTACAATAATTTTTACAATTATTTGGTATAACAAAAAGCATTAATTACAATTCTATTTTTCAAATAAATGTGTAAAAATTTTAATTTTGAATTGATTTACAGTACAACAGTTAATTATTTCATCCGGTATATCATTCCATATTTTTAGGGCAGAATTTAGGGTTGACAGTTGGTAAGTCGTAGTTCGGCATTTGGGAATTTTAAATCGCCTTCTAGCACTTAATAGCCTACAGACTTCGCTCTGGTAACGCATTAACATTTGCGCTAACATTAAGGATTAGGTAGCAGATACGTAACCCTGCTACGTAGCAGCTACGAAACTCTGCTAAGAATCAGGTACTTAACTCAGCTACGTATTAAGTACGTAACTCTGTTTAATTGCTGTTATCTCCACTGCATAATATGAATGCAGTGATGTTATGTAGTAAATGAAACGTGTTACTACATCACATTGAATTGCTAGTTATGAATGCAATGCTAACAGGCAAATGTAAAATTATAAATGTTTTAGATGTAAAGAATAATTTAACATACGTAGCTCTCCCATAACGTAGAAATGATGCATCATTCAGCCTTTAAAACTCGTTTATCAAGTAATTGGACATATTTAATTCAAATTCAGCTCTTAAAATGAGACACATAGACTTCGCATGTAACCCAGCTACGTAACATCGATGAATACGCTATGAATACGGGCGACGCTGCTCACCACCGCGTTCCCTAGGCCTAGACTATCTAATTTCTACGTAACGTTACGTAACTGTTCTGTTGGGGATATTTGTCAGGAGGAATACAACGAAGAAGGATGGGAGGAAGATGACAGTTTGAAAATTATGCAAGCATTGGAAATCAAAACGAGCCTAGAGGCTGGGGGATGAGGGTTGGGTCGGTCGGGGGATGGAGGGAGCTTAAACCCGAGGCAGCAGGTGACTCGAGGGCGATGACGGTCGACCGACCATGAGAGGTTTTGATGGGCCTTTTCAACTTTCAAATGTGTCTCTCCACACGCCATTTCTCTCTCTCCATCCTCAACCATCTCTCCCTCGACCACCGTCAGTCGCCTCATTCAGAATCGTCTCTTCTCGCCCCCTCCTCCATTCCGCCCCTCTTCGCCTAGCTCAGCGTCTCCTAATTACTTGTTCCATCCACCTGCTCTGCTTCCTCCTAATTTCCTCCAGCAACTTTCTTACCCTCCATCGTGCCGCGAACTTCTTCGTGTACTTTTCTTTCTCTTTAATCATTTCCCGAACATCTCAAAACTCGATTATTTTTTTACCACGGATATAAAAATTATTCGGCACCTCGGAGTAAAAAAATGAGAAACTTTTACATTCACCCTTGTCAAATTTCACAAAACTTCATATGCCTTTCCCATCCATCAAAGGCTTCTTTCTTCCAACATCCTCTTCCTCATTCACACTCACCCAAAGCCCCAGAATCTATATCCTCCTGAGACGTGAAAACATTTTGACAGTACTTACATCGCCACTTACAAGACATGATTACCCTCCAAGCGCACCGCATGCTGTCAATTATTCGAAGTTGTACCCTGGGACGAACATCCTTAGTATCAGCACTATGCTGTCCTCTAAAATAGCTACCGGGATTTTGTGCGATTGTGGTTGTTCCCAAATATAGCCACGAGGAACATGCACGTCCAATACATTGGATTCGGAAGGAAAAGGTCTCAGAAGCTCCTCCTCTTCCAAAAATTAAGGCGTCTCAAAATTTTGCAAGAGTATAGATCTCATTCTCTTTAGCCAAAGCCCTAAAGCACTTTGAAATGCATAGCAATGAGATAACACAAGCACTCTGAAAAAGATGGGAATTCCGCTTGAAATTTCCATAATAAATCGCTTGGGCTGGGATTCAAACACAAGAACCCGATATCGTGCTGAGAGCTAATTTGTCCTTTACGAGCGTTTCATTCTCAAAGGGACGTCATACACCGAAGGTGACTTTCATTTCAGACCGAACGAGTGATGTTTTTCAGCGTGAGCTTGGGGCATACGATTGGTAGAAATTTTCAAAGCATGCATAATTTCCTTATAGGCTTCGATCGCAAAAGGAAAGAGCACGAGGGGTGGACTGTGCAGAACACATAGGGTAAGGAGAAGACATCGAGTGCGGAGCAATGTCGAGGACAAGAGAATACGCCTGCGATGTCGCGTCATTTTAACGTGATTAGAGTGACTTTTCTTCATGTACAGGCTTTTCACGCGTGTACCTTTAAATGGTATGTTTTGATAAGAGTAGAGAAATTGCATTTCACCAATTTGGACCCTTGATAATTAAAAGCGAAGCCTTATCACACAAAGCCTTGTTGTATTTAACATAAATTTCTAAATAAATCGATTATATTGGCACAGATTACCTCGTGAAAGAGAAATAGTACTTTTATATCATTACTGAAGGAACCTCCCCGTGAAGCATGACAGAATTGACGGAGAGACACCTATTATTTCTTCATGGAAGTAATCTACAATATGCAAAATTTGTAAGTCTCGTAATTTGTTTTTCTTGGACTAGAATGTTTAAGTTTGGAAAAATGTATAATTCCCTGGAATATAAACAGTATTTATAACGCGTAATGTTGAGCTATTTTAAGCACGTATTTTCCAAAATAATACGAAATCGAAAGGTAAACGGGATGCACAAGAAAGAGTGAGAACATTTATAGTAAACCCTCAAGTTTTGCGTTCGTTTTAACTTTCTAAGATTAGAATTTGTTATACGAATGTGCAAGAGAAAAAGACAAAGCAAGCGAATAAAATAAACTCCATACGTGTATATTCTAATGGAAAGAGATTGCGTTGATCACCAAACCAACCAATACAAAGAAAGAGGCAGGGAAACTTTGATTTTTATATTAATAATAACGACAATCTTCAATTTATTATACCGATTATGCGACTTTTGCTTAATTTATGAGTTCCATGCCGTAAGCTCGAGTCATAATAATGCTTTAATTAAAACCAATATTCTGAAATATAATTCTTGCACCATTTATATAGCTATATTTATGGCGAACATCGAAGTGTAAACGGGTGTGCTTATTTAAAATGCAGTCCAAGAAATTATTTTTGGACTCACTTTAAAAGTAATTTAAATGTGCCCTACACTACACACGGTTACCTATCCAGCCATCTTAATAGGTACCTAATCGTGCACGTAGGTATGCTGTCCATGCATTAAAAAATGCCCTTATACGTGCGAATGATCCGCCCACCTGGCCTTAAGGTTTGATTGAAATATCATTTTACTTAGAAATAAATGAATTTGGTCTCATTTTAAAGAAAAATATCTCACCCTTTTAATGACACCAAAATTTCTACCCCTTATCACATTACTTTCGGAGATATTTGCCAAAAAATACCAGCCCTTTTACATGGGCAACGGTACGTGCATGCACTCCAGAGAGACATTATTTACAAAATGAGGAATTTCTAACACTTAAATATCGTAAAAAAACTAACAGTGTAGTTTGTATGTTTCCTCAATTATTTTTTAAATTAATCATATTGTCACCGCAGTGGGTTCTTTGGTATGACAAAAAACCTTCCGTTTTGAAGGAGTTTCAAACGCACCGCGCGAAAAAAATGAGTCAAGTTATAGACTTATTTAGATATTTTCATTTAATTACCAACAATTTCTGTCATATGAAACTATATAATTGCACCATTAATAATGCAATATTTTATTGTTTTATCCTACAGCTGGCGAAAATAAAACGCATAAATCGAATATGGTCTCACCTATGACTAGGGAACCATCTCGCTCGGAGTACCTTAAGTTCCGTCGCTTGGAGCACAAGGCTCTCCAGTTACCTCTTCGTCCTTCGACCTCACCCTGCACATGAGCGGAACGAAAGCAGGGTCATGCTCCCGATCAAGTGAGATGGTAATCAATCGAATTGCGGCGTTAGTCACGACGTTGTATCGTCGGAATGGATCGCCCGTCGAATGTCACATCGACGCTTCTGTCCTCCGATGTCCGATCGACGCGAAACAAACTCATATGAGACGAAGTCTCCGCGTCGAATGAAGGAGTTTTCCACTCTTCACTAAAGCGGTCGAAGAAGAGGAAACGACGCGACGTGCTCGTTCATCATTCTCCCGAAACTATGCGGCGGAATGTGTCTCCGAATGTGAATATGGTGGCGGCGGCGACAGGGCGTTTATTAACCAGGGAAATGGTTGGCATCCGTGCGGAGTCGTCGCCTGAGAGATATTCGGGAGAGCCGCGACGACGAAAATGGGTTTCGGTTTCCAGGTGGAGAAGAGAGGGGGGGAGGAGGGGGGGGGAAGGAAAAGACGTGGAGATAGAGGGGGAGGGAGAGAGCAAAGGAGTGGGAGGTGGGAAGTGAAAGAGGGTTTTGGCGCAGCAGCGGTTTAAGTTCCTGCTGAATATATGCAAGGAGGAAGAAGATGGAGGATGGGGGGGATGGGAGGAGGGTCGTCCACATCCACTCTCACACAGTCTCCTCCTCCTCTCCACTTCCACCCCCAGAGCCTCCCCTCCTCACCCCCGTCCCCCGCTGAAAGTGGAGAGAGAGAGAGAGAGAGGGAGAGAAGTGTGCTCTGACGTGGAAATAACAAGTGTTCTGGTAAGACAGGCGATGCCAATTTCTTGATGGAAGAGAGGAGGTGGTGGGTTGGGTTGGGGGGATGAAACGTGGGGGTGGGAGGTGCCCTTGGGTGTGGCGGAAGGAGTGAGGTGGGGGGGCGGGAAAGGAGGCGTTTCGCGGCTGGGAATTCAGCTCGTCCCCTCTCGGAATGCTCAGTGTTTTACCGAAAGCGGCTCGCGAGGATGGTAATGAAAGAGGGAGGGGCCGGGAGGTTTGTGAGGGAAATGGAAAAAGCGGGAAGGTGGAGTCTCGGAGAGAGAGTGAGAGAGAGAGGTCTCGTGGAGGGCGGTGCAAGGTTAAGGGGGGGGGGATGAAAGGGGTGGGTGGCGGACGGGGAGGGAGAAGGGAGACTAGCTTTCCCGGGGACGGCGAGAGAGAGGGAGAGGTTGAGGGAATGTTGATGTGAGGCCGTACTCCCCAATTCCTTCCACCCGCATTCAACTTGAAACCAATGACTCACTCACTCACTCACTCCACGCACACAAACCACTGTTTTGCGTGAAGTAATCGGATTACTCAGGGGCGGAGAGGGGATTTCGCTGCCGTTCGCCGGCCCTGAAAGTGGGAGGGGCCGATCTCTTTCTCGAGGGTTGAGGCCCTGCCGCTCGTGGTAATGGGCCGGGGGGTGAGGGAGGTGTCCTTCTAACGCACGCACATCCTCACCCTTTGGGGGTTCGGGAGCGGGCTCGGGCCGCAGCCGCCGCACCCCGCGGGGCCCCGGATGACGGAGAGAGCCGCCTGCTGCTCTGTATAGGGATTGCAGATTTTGAAGGACTGATAATTTTGCGGGAAAAACCGATAGTGCGAAGAGCCTCTCATCTAAGCACGGTGAGAATTTTAAGACCTTCACGAGGATCGAATGCAGAGAGATTTAAATCGCGATAGTCGAAAAATATCCAGGCAAAACTTTTGCGCTTCATGTTGATATAATAAGGAGTAACCTTGAGGATTGATACAGAGTATTACCTCGTGGTAATACACTGTATCAATCATTTTTGATGAACTACTTAGTACGAATCCACACTCTAGTTATGAGCCGATAGATTTCAACGTCTTTAATGTCATTCAATCGGTTATAGCATTCGATTGAGTCATGATTATAGAGTGAAATTGTATGAATATTTCATTAATAGGTTAAGGATCGGGTAATCTGCACTGACGCACTCATATCTCTTTACATCAGAGAAAGTACCACCCAAATGTGAGGAATGCGAATCAGCCCTCAGTATTAAACATCTCCTGACGGAGTGCAACAAGTACCGGTCAATTAGAGAAAAACTACTCATTCAAGGTGAAATCAATAAATTTTTGGTAACAACCATGAAAACATCAATAAAATAATGATATATCTCCGAACTACCGATTTGCACACAAAAATATAAGTTAAGATAACATGCAGTATTTTGATATTATAGTTCTCATTATAATTGAGTAAGTGATGCGAAATGACCGCTGCTGTCGAAGCACCCTTTATAAAAACACTACTACTACATATTTAATTAATAATGTATAATCAAGCGCTTTGTTGCGCCATTCCAAGAAAGATTTGAGAAAAAACTACAGAGAAATCAGTAAGAAAATCGACGATTGCATTTAAGTCTTGGACGACAAAATAAAGTAAAAAGAGACTTACTCAGCGGTAGCTATTTCGAAAAAAATCATTTATTGATAATATCCATTGCATTTTATTTACCCTCATTTTATAATCAATTTGATTCAAATGATGTATACATCAAAGAAACTAAATGCTCTCACCAGCGATTCATGAGTTTTGAAACTTTAGATCGAACGTCACAGAAAAAGACTTAAGGTATTTTTGACAACAAAGCCTACACCAATTACCAGGGCATAACTTAGGCAGACACCGGAGTGTACAGAGACTCCTACAACCATAGCACACTTATAAAATTCATCTGGTTAGGTGTAAAAGAGCAGGTCAACGCAGTTATATTCATTTGTCTAATACCTTTCGGGAGGGCTAACAAATATTGTTTGGCAAATTCGCATAGCCCACATGAAATTTTACCAGAATTAGCTGCCTAATCAAATAATTTTAACAGGAAATAATATTATAGATGATTTTAGTACTTGCTCTTTGATATCACCACATAAATGTGAGTTAAATAACTGATATAAAACTTCCCTCTATTCTTTTCGGCAGTTATCATATAAAATTGTGAAAGGCACTCAACCTAGTGGGGCACCATTCCGATAAAAATGTCTCGTCCCTCTCACTGCCATAGAAATATGTCCAACATTTCTCATCCGCCATCAAATATACGGTTTAGTAAAGCCTGATGTCGTTTCAACACTCGATATCCACGAATAGCACACCATCAGAAAAATCCGAGCGAGTAAAGCGAAGCCAACATATTCCGAACGGTACAGAGCGAACCAAACGAGCGGTGGCGTCTCATTGGATAGGCGAGATATTTTTCTTTAAAATGAGACCTAATTCATTGATTTATAAGTAAAATATTATTTCGCTCGGACTACCTTAATAGTCAAAATCATTTTCAGTAAAATGTAAAATCCCAGTTGAGATCCTCGGCGTACACAGTTTCTAACACTTTCTTTAATTTTGGCAAGGACATTTCTCTCGTCCGTTTGCGCGTCCGCACCAGTGAAATGAACGGACAGGGCGGAAAGTGAATTGAACTAGCGAACCTCCGACTCCCTCTGGATCGACGTCAACGATGCACGCATTTGTCTCCATTTTCCCCACGGCGGTGGTGGGTCGGGAAAGGGAAGAGAAAAGGCTTGCATTTTCTTTTTTAGCGACTCCTCCGGGGATTTGGACCCTATCCCTCCTCCCAACTGTAATCTCTACTACAACAATACCACATTCCAACGTCAGCTCCGGGGTGACCAATTATCATGCGTTACCCTTTCCAAATTCTTCATCATTGGTTCCGAGATGGATTTATTTATTGAAGATGGCAGGAATTCATATTCCGCTAGGAGGAGCATTTTTTGTTACCGCACTTAAGAGTGAAAAACTTTGCAACCGTGTAACCATAAATTATATCATCATCATCTCCTAAAGGCTAAGCCTTGTCTCTGCAGCCAAGAGTCCCTGTGTACTGCAGCTCTCTTCAAATCAGCATATGCTTTTAATCCCAACATACGTCGTACATCATCTAGGAACTTCTTTCTTGGCCTCCCTCTGCTTCTATTGCCGAGCACCTTTTACTCCATTATATTTTCTAAAACATTATTACGTCGAAGAACATGACCAATGAATTTAACCTTCCTTTGCTCCATCTCTTTTATCAGTCTTCTTTCTTCTTTTATTTCCCTCTGCACCTCTTCATTGCTCTTTCTGTCAGTCCATCTTGTTTCTGTCATCCTCCTCCATATCCACATTATCATAGCTTCCAACCACGACTTTTCCATCTTTCTCAATGTCCAGCTTTCAAAGCCATATAACAGTGTGCTCCATCCATTTCTTTGTTTCTACTTTAATGTAGCTATTTCCTAGAATATAAATTTATTTTCATATATATAATAATAAGTTTAAATATGAAAAAAATCACATGCCACCAATTTAATTTGATTACTATTCAACTTGACATGTATTTCAAAATAATTCAATTCTACAAAAGCAAATTTGTTCTCCTAAACGCGAAATAATTATTTTCATAGAATTGAAATGGTAGTCAAGAAATATCTAGGTATCAAGCCTCGTAAAAATATTAATTTTTACATAACTTTCCTTCAATTTTGGATTCCTTTCCGTGAATCCAAGTCAAAGCACTACTTTAATTATGGTGAAATATTTAACTCTGAGACTATTTTGAGTAAGGATTAATAGAGTATGCAAGGTTACCAGCCTTTGCAGTATCCGCACCACGTGCAGCTTTCCCTGCTAACGGTTACGGCGCTCTACCGGTCAGTTTTGGCACATTTTCGCCAGTATGCCACAAGAGAAACCAAAGCATAGTAATACCCTAGGCCCGCTTTCACTATTCTACTCGAGCTAGGATCCCTTCTGAAAGGACTCCCCTGAGAGCCAGTATACCGTTGCCCCCGCGACCCACCACTAGGAGATATATGCGGTGTACTGACACACCGGGATCACTGGGATCATCTTAGGAGGAGGAATATTAGGAGTCTTAAAAATAGGAGGGCGTTTATGAAGCAGTGTATGGGGATTAACAAAGCAAAAGAGGTTTGCAAGGATAGGTCAGTATGGAGGTCAGTATTGAAGCTGAGTTAGGTGTACAAATGTGTGTTTGTGAGTGAAACTCTGAGACTGTGCCAACCCCGGAAGGAAACAGCGTGATTGGTATATATGTATATATTTCAAATGCAACTAATACGTCATATTTATGACTGTATGTACGGTGATTTTCATTTAATATAAAAAGATGCATTCTAGTGAAATGTGATTAATGATTTTTTTCGCCTTTCTTGGAAATTTATTAAAATGTGCAATCAGCGACTAATGTATCAACCACCTTTAGGAAAGTGGAGATGATGGAGATGAAGTGACCTCCACTAGAACCCTCTCTGATAACCGCAGGACCCTAATTACCCGCGTGGTTTCCTTCCTCAGTTCGGCTTAGATATGACCGTGGTCTTCTCGTCCCATCCATAGATCCAATTCTCTTTCTTTCCCGTCCTCTCCAACCCAGCTCCCTCCATCCGGGCCCCACATTACCCGTTGACCACTCAATAACCATTCCAACCACCAATTCTGCCTCCAACCTAATCTTCTCCAGCTATTTCCTCTCCTCCTCATCATACCAAGAACTTCTTCGTCTTTCCACTTTCCGTCTAATGGCACCTTCTTCATTCTTAATTACGCACATATCTAAATATCCAGCATCCTGTTTTCATACTTTTCCCTCAGTCATTGCATCAAACAATAGTACCCTCATTGTAAGAATAAACAAGTCATGCTTGATGCAGTCGATAATATGACCGATTCCCTCAATGATGTAATGCAAGATCCCACTTCACCTGCACCAGATGCTAAAAAAAAGCCTTCACAACAATGCTTTTTAATGTTGATTCTGTAAAAATTAATTCGGTGAGTGATCGTTTTTCTTAAAATTGTTGAAAAAAGACATGCACAACACACTGCTCAATTTATGGCCAGATGTATACTTTAGAAATTCCTCATTTTTTTAAATAAAGGGTCTCTGATGAGCAAACGCGTATCATATCTAATAGAAAATGGCTTTTAATTGTTGGAAAATATCCCGAAAAGTGGTGCGAGAAGTGGTTAAAATGTTTGAGTCTTTAGAAACGTGAGATATATTTATTTTAAGGTAGTCCGAGGGAAAAATCATTTAACTTAGAAATAAATGAATTTGGTCTCATTTTAAAGAGAAATATCTCACCCATCCAATGAAACAAAAAATTCTACCCCTTACCACATTACTTTCGGAGATATTTGTCAAAAAATACCCGCCCTTTTACATGGGCAACGGTACGTGCATGCACTCCAGAGAGACATTATTTACAAAATGAGGAATTTCTAACACTTAAATATCGTAAAAAAACTAACAGTGTAGTTTGTATGTTTCCTCAATTATTTTTTAAATTAATCATATTGTCACCGCAGTGGGTTCTTGGGTATCACAGAAAACCTTCCGTTTTGAAGGAGTTTCAAACGCACTGCGCGAAAAAAATGAGCCAAGTTATAGACTTACTTAGATATTTTCATTTAATTACCAACAATTCCTGTCATATGAAAATATATAATTGCACCATTAATAATGTAATATTTTATTGTTTAATCCTACAGCTGGCGAAAATAAAACGTATAAATCGAATATGGTCTCAACTATGACTAGGGAACCATCTCACTCGGACTACCTTCAACGAGGCCCAATTCATTGAATACTAAGTTAAATAATTTGTTCCTCAAACCATCTTAACTAGTTTACGCTTACTTTTACTTAACTTACTTACGTTTACTTAACTAGTTACGCATTCCAAGTATGCGAGGCGGCTGTTGCAAATATAAATCTGACAAATGGAATGGCAGTGGGAGACGGGGAGCGGGGCGGGGGGCAAGAGGGCTGTTTAGATGAACGCCGGAGAGGTGGCGTTTGGTGGATGGGTCTCTGTTCGCTGGGATGAGAGCAAAGCTCTTGGCGCCAATCATCGCGACCGGTGAAAGGGAATAGGAAACCTCGGGAGGTGAATTCGGGGGGGAGCGGGACGAGTGGAGCGAGAAGAGCGGCACCCGGAGGACACCAATACACTCGAGGCGAGAGGAACCCCGAATGCCCTCCTCCCCCATCCCTCCTCCGCAATCACCCCCACAAAACCCCGACACCAACTCGTCATCGCGCACCCTGGGGAACAATTCGGCAAGCGAAGGGAAAGTGAGATAAAAAAAACACAAAACTAGTAACTTTCCCGGAAGCTGACACACCACTCACCTATTCTATACTCTTCTCTCCACTTTTTCGCCTTATCTACTCCGATACACTATCATGTAAATAGCCACAAGGGTGTCGGGCAGGGGGTGTTAATCCATGAAGAGGGAAGGGAAGAAAAATCCATGTGAACGGTATGTGTCTTACACCCTCACTCTATTTCTGCTTTAATCGCTGATAGTGCGTGGAAATAAGGAATTATGTACCCATTAGTTTGGCAAAGTATCTCTGATACTTCGAATTAGAGGAAATAACTTCTACGAAAGGAGAACCATTCATAACGCTTAATGTCAATAAATAAGGCCTTTTTGCAGGCAAAATTTTAACTTAAGGCTACAGTTCCAGATTAGCAGCAGTATGAAATAAATGAATCATTCTGAAAGATCACGTCACATCTCTAAGAAATAGCTCATTAATTTCTCTTATGTATTTCTATTCATAAGACTGTACTGTTGATATAAAGCCGCTGGTGTTTGGTCGCTAACGTCAGTTGTAGAAATATAGTGCGGAGTCCAACTGAGTTACAGCTCGGAAACTCGCGGGGCGAAAAGTTTTCAAGTTATCTCACACCATCGAGTAGCCAACGAGTTCATACAGGAGAATTCCTGATTGAGTCATCAAGAATTCGGGTACCCCAAGCATTCTTCACACCTAAAAGGACGACATTGATGATTTCACCAAGGTTGGTTTTTAATATTTGCATTCCTCATCCTAAACTAAGGAAAATACTTTATAATCGTTAGCTCGAAAAATCCTTCATGAATAGCATTGATCTTAAACAAAAACTGCCGTGCGAAGTAAATGAGTTAGATCCTCGAAAGAACTACAAAACTGAAGAAACCTGGAAAACAAAATCGATTGGATATAATTTTCCTCACAGTCATCTTGATAAACCAATTATCAGAACGCGTATGTAAAGCTTCGCTCAAATTTGTACAAAATTAAATATCTCTCCAACCATCTTAATATATTAAAAACCTTTAGTATGAGCATTGACGCATTGAATTTTATTAAACAATTGCAATAGCATAACAGAACTGCGAAATTCTGAAAAATGAGCGATATCAGCATTGATAATTTGGCAATCAAAGGAACCCTCTTCCTCACCTGAACCTAATGTAACTAGTTTGGCTTCCTTTTTCACGGCTTGGATTTTGACCGCATGAAGCAGGAGTAAGAGGCATAGAAGATTAGTGGGTCCGCCACGATAATGAAGATAAGAGAGGTCAAATATTATCCTATATATATATGACCCCTTATTTCTTAGATAGTATGCTATCCACTGAATTTAGATATGGCGGCTACCTAAAATTTCCGTCACACTCAATTTATAGGATAACTACCCGGATTCTATCTGTGTTTGTGGAATAAGATTGAAATGGACAAGTAGCCGATAGTATTTAACAATAGCAATTTGATATAGATTAACATGATCGAAGATATTATAACTGATCACAAAGCAGAAGTAAATTAGTTATCCCGCCACCATATCGAATACACTAGCACAAATCTCTTGAAAAGTAATGCAAAGTGATAGAGGCGATAGAATATATGTGGGACGTTTCACGCCAAAGATATTCATGAAAATAGATAGTTTGCCAATGTCAATCTTTTTAAAGGCAAAGTACAAGATACCTAATTTTTTCGTTTAAACTAAATTGTTTTTGTTCCTAATTTCCATATTTACATTTATTTGTAGAAGAACAAGTCATCTGATGCATTTATTTTACTTTATGAAAATACTTATAGTAGTACACGAGCGCAATGGATTTTAAGTACAAACCTGAAACAAATTATGGGCGCAATTCAGAATTCCAAGTCATTCCAAATCTTCATATGAAAAATTAAAGATTTTAAGGAAGGTGAGAACTAACAGTACTTTTTTGATTGCGTGTAGCACATCCCTGGACCAGTCTTGGTAGCTTCTCGACGTTTGGAAGGGAAGGGAGATAGGGGTCCGGGTGACAGCCTCCCCCACTCCATCGTCTCCTCATCATGGGATGCATCATATTACGAGGTCCAATCCGGCTGAAAGGCGATATTTCCACCTTTCCCATCGCGACCTTTGCCTTTTCTATGCAGGGCCGCTAGGTGGCACTCCTGACGTCATCTGATCCATGCTCCGTCGATTCGATACGTCCGCAACTCTATCGATATTGGTCTTCACAGCCATTTCCACTAAACAGCCACCATTTACAACTCCACTGACAGATCAACATAAAAAGGTCGAACAACTTATGCTATAGGTACCTCAGGATAATAAAGTACCACAACAGGAAAAATCAATGGCGGACTTGTTGACGTTGCAAAGATATGTTTCGAAGAAAGAATACAATTGATATTTATCAACTTCGCATCTGAGAAACGACCTCTACATACTCAGCTGAAAATTCAATTCGTCTCATAAACTTCCACTGTGAGGACACAGGCATTTGGGCGAAAATCTCCTGATGCTTTCAAGTGCTAAAAGGGTGGATCCGTGCTTGTTATAATAATTACTAAATTCAATGGCGGTGCCTAATTTGCCTCATTCCGAAGTGATGATAACGTTTATTCTCCTCGATATTGACAAGAGTTTTCATTCAATTGTGTTAATATATATGGAAGAAAGACACATTTTACCATTAAATTTTATAGGTATTTACATATGCAACCTAGTTCTCAAAACACCACAGCTCCGACAACAAGATTATTTGAGATTTCGGCCGACGTTTTCAGAAAATGGCTGAATTAGACGACTCGACCGTGCAGTTAATTTGGCGCTGTTTGAGGACTCTGCGTATGAGAAGAATAATCTACATCCACATACTACCCTGCGGGCCATCGTATGACCGTGTGGCAGGGGGTGTTAGTTTACAGAACCTAACACACAGACGGAGAGAGAAAATTTCGATTCAGTAAGAAGGGAATTCTTTCAATGAAAAACATTAAAGATAGAAATACTAGAAAATTCAGCACATGAGCGTATTCAATCGAGCAAAACTCCCATTCGTCTTACATAACGTCCACAGCGATTGCAATGCAGTAAATTTTTATAACCAGCCATCACATGCCAAAGAGTTGACACTAACGAAGAAACACGCCTTAAGCACCTTGAGATAAATTCCGATTCTGTTTATAGCAGTTTTGACAAAACATCATTCCTCAAAGACATCAAAATATTTGGCCTATTTTAGAGAAAAATATCTTACCTTTTCAAAGACGCCAAAATATCAACCAATTACCGCACTCCTTAAAAAAAACAGCCGCTTTCCACGGGGAAAGAATCGCGCATGCGCCACAAAGAGGCGATAGTTGAAACATTAAAAAATTTATAACGCCTATATCTACTCAGAAATGTCAAAATGCATCTCTTTAATGCTCTCCGAACTGTTTTCGAAAACAAATCAATTACTTACCGCAGTATTAACGCAAAGTCGTAAATAAACACTGTGTGAAAGCACTTTCACCGTGTGGCGAGAGAACGAGTAGAGTTAAAGACTTTTACAAATATATTGATTAAATTACTGCGAATTGCTGTTAAATAAAACAAAAATTTTACGCCATTAAATTACACTATTTACTAAACGCTTGATACAGCTGCTAGGGTCAAAAAGTAAATTTCAATTTAATGTCTCCATTAGTAGGGAAAAGTTCACTCCAACTACCCTAATACGCATGACTGGCCGATATTCGGAATCTTCGAAGCGACAACGATAATCAGGCCAAAATATTTGGTTTTCCACTGTTTGCCGAGTACAAAGTTGTGACCCATTTTCCATAAGAAGCAAAATGCATGAAATTACATTTCCTACATCACCTACAGAAGCAGCGCATGTTAGATGGAGGATCCCATCTCCTTCATCGTCAAATGGTGGTCAAGTTGGTCTAGAGGCGTGGACTGGAGGAGTTACCTGAGAGGTGCCGTCAAATGAAGATATGGCGCCAACACCTTCTGTATATATAAGCGATGTCACTAAGACTCACGAGAGTTAGTGATGAGCAGTTCGCGTGTGGACACGTGCCTCCGCGCTAATAAAAGCACCATTTGTTAAGCTGAAATCAGAGATTACCATCATTTCTAACACGCAGACTCCTCACACGGTGTATCTTCGCTTATCCGAATAAAAGGGACCAGAACCGCTTCGTAAAATCCGTTTTTTTGGGCATTCGATGGTTGTAAATTAAAGGTTAACTCGATAAAAATACAGTAAACGGTTAATGTCGATTTGGTGGGGAGAACAGACGGTCAGGTGGGGCTCCATCCTTGTGTCCATCTTGATTCGACCCTTCCCTCGACTCTCGCTCGAGTTCGAAGCTCACGGACGACTCAGCAGGGAAGGGTAGGGGGAACTTGACCACCGCCACTATATTTTACACTTTCCAAACTATCATTGCATCAAAAAATGAACTTAATCATTATCCTTGTAAAACTACGATGAAAATCGTCTTTCGATCGACGTTCTACGATGATTTTTAAGGAATCACTAGATTTTGCCAAAACTTCGGCGCAGAGGTTTGAAAACGCTGTGGTTGAGGTATAAATATTCCCAGAAGAGTAGAAGGAAGTAAGACAGCGAGCCTCAGGCTTGTGTAATGAATAATGTTCATTGATTCTTATCCAACTTGCTTGGCTCGCAGTGATTTAACGGAAAAATTAGGCTGTAGATTTCGTATTCAAGTCAGTGAATGAATGTTAATGGCCAGCCAAACATCATGCATTAAACGAATAATTTGCAGATTTACCTGACGCATGAAATAGGTGGCATTTTTGCTTTCAAGGCAGTAGCTTATGAGTTCGTCAACACGTTTGTAGAAACTGGAGCTTAGAGACTTCTTCCAAGGCTTGCACATCGGAATTGAATTATTGATAATTAACAGACTACTGTAGCGGAAGATTTAGGTCGCAGATTACACTGAATACTTTGGGATCGAACCCATGGTTCCGTAATTATACCATCACATAGTGAGGTGTTTTTACTTAGGTATATCGTGTACATTCCTTAAAAAGGAATATTTAAGGGTACGCCTTTTAGTAGTCTTCGTCTATTCTTCGATCTTTCGCAAATATTTGGCTAAGTTTCAGCACTTATGCAATTACTTCAGACTTAACTATAATCACACAATCATTTTACTCAATCTCTCTATCAATAATTCATAATAGAGCTACAAAAAAAGCTACCTCTTGCCACCATAAACAGTATTGGAGGCTTACGTTTCACACGGGAAATAGGCAGACATCTACATGCTGTCTAGTAATGTCTATGGATATAAGTGATTCCAATAGATACTTATTAGATGCCTATAATTGTTTGGAGTTCATGGATTGAACGCTCTTTGCTTTTTCGCATAATCGGAGAGAAATGGTGCATGTTTTTGCTTTATGACCTCCGGGAAGTTAATAGCGTTATCTATTCTAGAAATGTCGAATTAACTTCACAAGTCGTATCTAGATCCACGAGAGGAAGAAAGGTAATTAGTTAAGTAGTATGTTGTATTATCTTGCTCCAAAAGCGAAACGCTTGTGTATCGTACGCACGCACACTTCCGCTGGGAACCTGCGTACGATATGACACCCGCAATATTGGACAGTTTTAGTGAGAGAGAGGTTCGCTCGTTCCATAGTGGATAAAAGTTCGACGACAACGGAATCGCCTCCTGCCCACACGTCTCTCTCTCCACCCCCAACTCACCAACCATCCCACACCCCCCCCTTCCCTTTTGTCCCTTCCCGAGAAAACTTTCGATAAAAGAAGAAGAGGGAATTGGTGGTGGTAATAGTGCGGTCGAGAACAGCACGCACGAAGCAGCCCCCCCCCCCCCCTACACCCACCCCACTTTGATTGCTCCGCTCGACGTCAAATGAAAAATAGTTTTGGTGGATGTAAGGAGAAGGAGAGGGAAAGGGGGGCGTGTCCGCCCAACCCCTTCCTCCCTTCCCGGAGAAAAGGGGTGGGGTGGGCGATGGGCAAAACTTGGATCTTCCACGATCGAAGAGGAAACTTGGGCTATTTGGAAGCGATTCTTTGGCTTTACCGGATTGCTTCTTTCGGCGACGGTGGGGTATGGGGGGGCGACTTGGGGTGGGGTGGGGGTGAGTTGGAGGGGTCGGGGGGTGGATAGGAGGCTGGAGTGGGGAGGGGCGTTCGGCAGAAGGGACAGAGCTTGAGAGAGAGAGAGAGAGAGAGTTAGGGGTTTTGTCTGGGTGACATAGAACTTGGGGGAGGGGGTATCGGATGATACCGTCACGGAAACTTTTACGGAGATAGGGACAATTTACTTATGTTTCCCGGTGCAATCTTCTTATTTTTTCCCCTTTCCTTCCCACTCATCCCCCCATTCCCCGAGTTTTTAACTGCAACACTTCGGATTAAGACTTGGGAAAACTGTCCGAATAATCTATTTAGGCTGTAGCGCCGGTCTTTGGAAATAATTGGAATTACCGCTCCCAGAAAGAACGCCGGCAGTAGGAAATATGTGCCCAGAAGAAGAAGAAGAAATACTTGACCTCTTTCAGTCGCTCCGGACTCCGACTAATCTTGACGGCACATACTTCGCACCTTCTGCTG
Organism: Ceriagrion tenellum; assembly: GCA_963169105.1. Taxonomy (NCBI): domain Eukaryota; kingdom Metazoa; phylum Arthropoda; class Insecta; order Odonata; family Coenagrionidae; genus Ceriagrion; species Ceriagrion tenellum. The sequence continues at coordinate 122,943,823 of OY720643.1, forward strand.
ACTGTGAACTGTGCTAATTTTTATTACCCTAATGGTAGGCGTTTTGCATTGAGCGTCAAATGTTCAAGACAAATTATAGCTTAGAACAACAAGTTTATAAATTGACAAGTTAATATAGGTCTCAAAAACTAAATTACTTTCAGGCTTTTAAAAACTAGTAATTTTAGATAGCAAGAGGCAGAATGCAAACGTTTGAGATGTCGGTGTGGGGAAGGAGCAGTGGACGAAAGAGTTGAAAAACAATTAAGTGCTTAGTGTGGTGTACGAGGAAAGGAAACTTCTGGATGAAATCCAGAAGTAGGGAGAGTAGGTGGCTGAAGGAAGTGATGAGGGGCGACGTGCTACACCAGACTGTGATAGAGTGAAAGACATTGGGAAAGCGGTAAGGGGAAGAAAGAGTTTTATGGATGAGATTAAGAAAGGTAGATAGTGAGCTGAAGCGGAATAGAAAATACAAGACGTAGATAGTATGCTGAGGCAAAAAAGGAGATACAAGAGTTAGACATGACCCTAAAATTATAGAAAATCGGGAAGAGTTTCTCCGACTTTCAAAAAAACCTACCCCTAACCAGTGGAATGCTTTTAAAACATACACGAATGAGGAATGATTAAGAAAAATAATGGTTGAAATCAGGCAAGTAATCTTTGGAGCAGGCTTCCGCATTTGGGGACGTACGAGGGGGGAACCCAAAAATAATAGGAAACCATTTTTTTTAAATACAGAATTGATTTTTTCGAGAAACAAACGTCGGTCACCTAAGAATTACTCCCCATTAACGCTAATGCATTGGATCAGACATTTTTTTCATTACGCTAAACACCTTTTGTACTCGTCCTTCCCGATACCTCGCAGCGCCGCCTTCGATTGTCTATTCACCTCTGGAATGTCTGCAAAACGTTTCACTTTCAGCTCTTTTCACTTAGAAGAACAAAAAGAAAAGAAAAGGTGCGAGATCCGGTGATCAGGGCGGGTGAGGAAGCGGTGTCATGCTGTTTCCCGCCAAAAAAATCACACAAAGAAATGGCTTTGTGAGCTGGAGCACTGTCATGCGGTGGAAGAACTAGTCCCAACTCCGCCACAAATCGGGCCGTTTCAAGTGAACAGTATCGCGCAACCGATTCAAATCACTCAGGTAGAGGACTTGATTCACCCTTTGATGCTCAGGAACGTACTCTGAGTGACCAACACTAAGCGATGAGCAATGTAATGAGCGTTTTCATCAGTTAGGGAGGAGGAAGCCCGGCCCTGGCGTTGAATGTCTTCGATTGACATGTCGCCGCGTTTGAATCACAAATACTACTCGTAAACTTTATTTATTTTCAAGACTTGTTCTTTATAAGCCTTAAACAAACGTATCAACAGCGTCTGATGCACGCATACCGAGCAGAATACAAAATTTCAACGCCGCAAGCTGTTCTCGAAAATCAGCCATTTCAAAAAGTCGAATAGGTTGAAAAACTATTCTCACAAAAATTGTCTCAGGGACTCGCCACAGCAGATTCAAGCGACGATGCATGGAATACTGACTTAGAAAGGATTATTTATCACCCATCTAGTGAGAGAAGCCCGAATGACAAAACCGACGCGCACAGCAAATTCCGTCCGGTTACTTTTGGGTACGCACAACTCCTATTGCATCTCTCGTTCCAATTCCGTTTCTAAACCCGAACTGTTCTTCCGCTGTATTCTCTTCCATGGTTTTGTTCAACCTTTTGTTCAAAATTTTTAGCAAGATTTTTGATGTGCGTGCAATCAGGCTAACTGTGCAGTGCTCTTCACATTTCCGAGTTCACTTCTTCTACTTTTGGAGAGAGATATTTGGAAAAAGGAAAAGGATTATATGTGTGTTTCGTTGATCTGAAAAAGGTGTTTGATTGTGTGACTTGGGACAAACTTATGAAAATTTTGCAGGAGAAAGGTGTAACCCGGAGAGAACGTACGTTGATTGGAAACTTGAATATGAGGCAGAAAGTGAGTATGAGAATAGGAGACAAAATAAGAACAGAATGGTTTGATATTGGAAGGGGAGTGAGGCAGGGATGTTGTCTATCCCCCACCCTTTTTAATATATACGTCGAAGATGTGGTACGGATATATTGTATGAATGATAAAGGGATTGCAATCGGAGGAAGGAAGATTGTGTGCATCAGGTGTACGGACGAAATGATATTGTTTGCGGAAAGTGAGGAAGAACTGAGGATCATGTTACAACACCTCAATGACATGAAAGAAGAATATGGACAAACGGTAAATAAAAACAAGACTAAAGTGATGAAAGTAGATAGAAGAGTTAATATGGGAGGGGAAAGACTGGGACAAGTGACAAGATATAAGTATCTAGGGATGGAAAATACACAGGACTGGAAATGTGACAAGGAGATTAAAGGCAGAATTGCAATGGCCAGAGACGCTTTTATCAAAAAGAAAAAGTTGTTGTGTAGCAAAATGGATATTGGGCTTAGGAAAAGGTTAGCAAAGTGTTATGTTTGGAGCGTCTTACTGTATGGTTGTGAGACATGAACGGCTTTGAAAAAGGATAGAAAAAAGATTGGGGCATTGGAGATTAGGATACGGAGAAGAATGTTGAATATTAGTTGGGCACACAGAGTGAGAAATGAAGAGGTATTGACCAGAGTGGGGGAAGATAGAGGACTGATAAAGACAATAAAAACAAGGATGCAAAAGTGGCTGGGACATATACTAAGGAGAGATTGTTTGACGAAGGAGGTATTAGAAGGGATGGTGGAAGGAAAGAGTGAACGTGGAAGAAGAAGAAGAAGAAAAGGACGAATGATTTAGAAGAGGAGATAGGCTACGAGGGGATGAAGAGGAAGGCACAAGACAGACTTATCTGGAGGAGAGACCACTGCGGACCTACTAAACAGCAGACTACCAATGACGATGATGACTTTTGGGTTCCCCCACGCATACTGATGTGACTCTCGAATTACAGTGGAGCATTTTAAGACCAATACTTCACTCACGTTGCAGAAAGATCCTCAGGGGTAAGCTGATTGTTACATCGTCCTCCAAACACATCGGAAGGTTGCAAAAGTTACATCTCCTTCATCATCAGTAGAGTTGACAAGTTTTGCGTGTCATTACTTTCATGCTTCTAAATTACTTAAGAAGTAATCGTGACAATTGGTCTCAGTAGAGTTTGCCCCATCAAATTAACCGACTAGGTGGCGTTACCAGGAGAGGGAAAGATGGTTGCCACGTCACACGTCTTATGCTCCTGCGTCCCTGAGATAAAGCCAATGGCAGCAATCAGCCGTTACAGAGCACTTCACCCCGATATCTGGGCACTTCATACGGATCGAGAAAGCAAAGGCTGTTGGCAAGAAAATAATTTTACCTGCCCTACTTAAATCGCGTGAATACTGAGATAAAAAACGGCTAAGACTTTAAATTTTGACGATGGTTATCAACTTTCCCACTGAACTCATCCCACAGGACTACATGGAACACCAAAGCAAAAAGAAGAGTCAGATGGATTGAGCTCACCGTGCAGCACGATGAATTTGTGAATATAGTGAATGAAAAATAGAGAAAAGGGCCCAAAGGGATGGCCAAGGGGTAAATACATCAGAAAGACTGGGAAGAAAGCACGAAATAAGAGTTACCAGGGCGTATGGGATCTAGAATGGAGTAGGGAACGATTAACTGCAGCTAACTAATCTTAGGACTGACCCATCAATGAATGAGCGAAACACTAGCATTAGACACATCGTTCTCATACAATTAATCTATGTTTCCTTCCCTCCGCTTTCTCTTGTAACTCAGTTTTCATGGTTGGCGTACTAGAACCACTAGCTAAGGGGCCTACTCACCACAAGCTTAAATGGGCAGTTTATTACCTGTGACGTCATGTTTGAACGATTATCGAGCAAACTGCCCAGTTAACATAGTATTTTTTACGCAGATCACAAGCCTGTGCTCTGAAGTTGTCTTTAACATCGAGAACTGAAAAGTGCACTCTGGTATTTGTTTAGTTGGTTCAGTGTATGCGGTGAATTCGTGGAGTTATGAGCAGTAAAAAGGTCTTACTACTTGGATTTCCACTGAATCATACCAAAGTTTTCCTAAACTTTGAGAGTGAGCGGCTTACAGTAACAAGACGATGAAATCTGTTGCCCATGCTATGTTGGCCAGCCCATAAAATAAGCAAAAATCAAACAAGACATCTGCAGCTTTGGACTTATCTCCCAGACTTGCAAGAATGAATAGAAAAAAAGCAAACAAAAAAATGGGAATGCGAGCAGCTAATTGATCACACAAAAGCTACAACTCCGCTCTCTGAAATACAGAGTAGAACTGACGAAAAAGCTGAACGATAATCGGAGAGGCTCTCAGTTAAGACTACGCACGTAATTTCGAGGGGCGCGCGGCGCATATGTACCTCTATGGCGGCGGCTCGTAAGGAAGTATGTCATTAAAGAAACTAGGTTTTGCTTAACGTATAATAGGAAGGTCTTCGGATGAAAACGTCAAAGAGAGATACTACTTCGCTCTGGTTAGGCCACACCTCGAATATGCCGTGAGTATTCGGAACCCTGGTCATAAAGATTTAACCAAAAAAATTAATAAAATACAAAGGAGAGCAGCGCGCTTCGTTAGAAACGAAGCGCGCTACGTCTGCTACGAGCGTACATATAGTTCCTCACAACTTTTTGAGCGATTAAGTTGGGAGCCCCTAGAGACTCGGAGGCTACACGATAGGCTTAGGTTGCTTGATAAATTCAGAACTGATATTTTTCAGAGCTACACAGAGAATGTTATCATGACTCTTCATTGCATCTCTAGGTCTGACAGATGCGATCAAATAAGAGAGATACACTGCCGAACAGATAGGTACAAGAACTCGTTCTTACCGCAAACAATAAGCGACCATAATAAAATTTGAGCTCCACTAGATACACTCCTAAATACATGTCACCATTCCATTTCCAAAAATGTACTCCTTTGCAAGGCTGGTGACCTAACACCCCCTACCACACGCCGATGCGGCGGCTCGCAGGGTATTATGCAGATGCAGATGTCAGTGTATACCTATGGCAATATTTCTGGAATGTTCAAGAGAGAGAGTTTCAGCCCACACCAATTCTTGTGGCAATCTGCATACGATATCCCTCTTCGGATGTGTTGGTGCACGCGTGCACAATTGAAACTCGAATGAGTGAGGGCGATTCCGGTGTGTGTTTTGAATTCCGGAGTCATTCGGGAGGGTGCGGAACAGACTCGTCTTCTCGGCCGTCGCCGCTGCAAGGTGACGGTGGTGCTCTCGGTGATAAATAATGGATGCCAAGGGGCCAAGGGTGCGGTGGTACACATCAACTCTTGGCACACACACGGACCGACTCACACACAATAGAACCACAAATGAACTCGGTCCCCACTTTACTTCCATTCAAGCACGTCTTCCCTCCCTGCCGCCCCCGCCCCAATTCCACCATCCTGCCCCCAGCGTCGTCCCCCGCCCCCTCTGCCCCCACGAGCCTACCCTCTTCGGCCTCCACCCACGTGCGCCTGCCTCTCCAGTCACTGTAGCGAAGGGAAGGACCATCTTTCTCTCTCTCTCCCTCTCTCTTTCTCCCTCTCCCTCTCTCTCACCTGAAACGCAAGGACGTCGGAAATCCTGACTCTCAAGGAGCCACCCGATGCACCAAGGGCCAGGGGAATACATTCAACAAAATCAAAGGGTATACTCACAATGAATACGTCGAGGTTAAGCCTGAATCACACGATACTTGACCTTGTAGAAGTCAGAGGATGCTAGCGAGTACTGGATTTCTAGTACGAAACCTAGCATGCTTGAAACCTTCCTAGGAGCTATCACACGATGCTTGAACTTGCACAAGGTCTATTTAGTAGATCTTTGATCTAGTACAGTCGCGGAAGAAGTTTGACGAGCAAAATGGATGATTTCGAACGAAGGGGACGGCTTTTAGCCGCTGCAGCTGCCGTAATTGAAGGTCTTACCTTCTCCGAATCACCGCTGGTGTAGTTCCCGGTCGATAAATGATGACGGCATCTGCAATACCTTTTAAAGCCTTTGCTCTAACGGCATTATTATGGTATGCAGGTGATTTGGTATTATAAAGGCACGAATGCCTACCATAATTATCGATTAAAACCTCAATTGCCTTAGGTACCCAAGCCATTGTGTATTTTTTTGAGGTTTGAGTTTTTTACTTGATCGCGGAAAATTTTAATTGTCACGAGGGACTATGGAGGCGCTGACATAAAAAATTGACGACCGCATTGCAAAGAGCAAAGGTGATTGGTCGGCGACTACTAGGTCCTACTTGGAGCAAGTATCTAACTAGTACCGCACCAATTACGAAAACAAGGATACCAGCTAGTATGCTAGCGATCATGCAGGATTTCCAGTATGCTTGGTCTGTATCACACGATACTTGACCTTGTACAAGTCCTAGTATGCTAGCTAGCATCCTCGGACTTGTACAAGGTCTACTATCGTGTGATTCAGGCTTTAGATTGGCGTGTCTGGCCCAGTACAAACTCATGGGCTCCGGAACCGTTTGGGCCAAGTAACCCTGGCATTTTTCTGTATAATAAACATTACACATTTCAATCATCAAAGCATTTCTCCGTAAGGCCTGGAGTGGATGCATCATGTATAAAAAATAGTATACACAGTATACAAAATTTTAATAATGACTTTTGTTAAGAGCGTGGGATATCACGTCCCCTAGGTTCAAATTAACAGAACAAATGATAAATACAAACTATAACTTATGATCTGCAAATCAGAAATTACAAACATTCGGCCTTGAGTGGAACAATCATCAGATACTTATTAATTTAGATCACGATAAATACACAGATTTGGATTAGCGATACGTTACGTGATACCCATATAAATGTTTATAGCTTACATGTAATCATTATAGGTTTATATATGTATTTTACAATCATAGACTCATTTTTAACCAGATATTATCGGTTTAAGCATACGAAGCAGACCAAAGAACAGAAAATCAAAGAGTAGGTACTCTTAAATATCGTATCAATTTGTTTTCCCTTGTTATTTTAGCTGAACAGTGAGCGTCCTTATATAAATCCTTGAGCATGAATGTTGGTCAAGGACAAAGGCTGAAGACGAGTTACATCAACGGGCTCATTTAATGCATGAAAAGTATTAGTGTGAGTCAACTCGTCAGAGGTTATTTATATGTATCTAAATACCTACTTCAGGGGAATCGTGTCGAGTTGCCAGAGGCCTTATTATTCGTATTCTTTTGTATTTGTGCATTGCTAGTTAAATACAATTCTACATTGTATGCCTTTAGGTAATGTGCTACTTAGCAAAAAGGGATATCGCGAAAAATGAATTAAGACCTAAGACCGAGTGTTAACTGTATTCACTTACGGAAGATAGATGGACAAATCTCGATATCTTATATCTCCAGTTTCTTAAAACTCATCCTCAACTATCCGTCCACATGACTTATCAACGATTTGAAATAACTCTCACCTGTGGAAGTTTATGATGATTTCAATTATCGTAAGTTGTACACGTACCACAGATATAACCCAGTTATGTGATCACCGACGAACATGGTCGTTTTGCGAAGTTAGTCCAGTCAGAGCCTACATATTTCTTACTTTTTATTAAACTGTCCTCTGATAAATAACATTCAAACGTAACGGCTAATCAGATCATAAGGAACTTTCAAGATACTGCATGTTTCTATAACTACCAGGGCACTGGAAGGGCATACTTGATTCATTATCAAAATACCACCAGCCCAACGTGATTGTAAATCATCAGATAGGCGATAATCCTACGTACTTTTTCATGTGAAACATAAATAAAACATCAAAACACACTCTATTCATCGGTTGATGATTACTTTTTTTGGTGAGCAACTCAAAGTATGATATTGGTCAGGTCAGACTTGAAATAGCTATCGCAATGAGGGCAATATCGTTATCAGGCGGCGATGGGAGATCAATATCTCTGAAAAAATAGGTCCTCAAGATACTTAAATTTCAAACAAAAAATACAAACTTATATAGATACAGTAAATATACAAGAGCCGACCTGCATCAATTGAACATAAGAATTACTTTCGAATTTACTCTGAAACGAATTACTTTCGAAAAAAATCACGTTGAAGTCAGTTTTGATATTCAACTTTAGTAATTTTAATGGCTAAGCTGGTATTTAAGCTGGTATTAAGGTTTCCACGGCATTTCAGCATTTGGAGATGAGCTTTTTGGTTTCCTTCCACATGTTGTATTTTTGTGACGATAATTTCTCCAGCCATCCTGCTGGCATACTCAGGTCGAAGTAATCAGATCGCAAATTGCACTTCGACCTGAAGAAGCCAGCAGGATGGCTGGAGAAATTGTCATCGCAAAAAGACAACCCGAGGAAGGAAACCCGAAAGCTCACCTCTTAATTTAAGCTGTATAACGACAAGAAGACCAAATTACTCTCTGCAGTGTGCATACCGACTACAGTGAATCCTACACGAGATACATGACGATCGCCATTCCTTTTTATACAGTTCATTGGCGAACAAGATGATTATAAAAGGTTCAACAGGTTTTTCATTCATAATACTAAAAATAATTAAAGTTCTCCCATTTCTAATAATTGCGAATCGGAAGGTCACATCTCAAGTCGAGTTTACATCACGCGCTTTGAACCATCTCTGGTGACTCCGCTCCACTTATAACTCCCCAGGTGGCAGGACGGCATCAGGTCGCAAAACGGCGACTGTTCAAAAGAAAGTGTTTTATATTTTAGAGAGTGAGAAGTGCAAATTAAAATGTAAATGTACTGGTGTTGACTTGTCACTCCTTAGATGCCCCGGTCGGTCTTCAGATCTTCTTCCATTGAGAATACCTCAAAGACACGGTTCTAGAGCAGCCTTTGTTAGCAATACTGGGTGAGTGTCGGGACTTCATTAACCGCCATTCAAATGAACGTGGACGAACACATGCCAATGAAAATTTGAGTCGAAGTGGTTCACCGCAAAAATGTGTGTCGTGTGACAAGAGAAGGATGCATAGAGCATTTGAAAACTATATGCACTATGCTTGGAGAGTTTATGCTCGTTATCATGTTTAATGTTTATTGTGCGCAAAAGATTTTTAATACACCTCTTGGAAATTGGATGAATCTTTTACAATCAGCCTGAATCGTTGGACTAAATTGTATCAGGCGAGATATGCTGGAACAACACCTGGATATGACTAAAGAATGACTTTGCAGGGCAGAAGACGATGGAGGAATTGGCCATCGAAACGTCGGCAATGATGGAGTGTCTTACCCGGTGGACTTCCCGAGTAGATCTGCTAAACATCACACGCCAGGAATGCCCCAGCACTCTCGCACATTCCACTTCACTTAAACTTCGTACAACACGCTTCGTAAACTATCGAGTAGCCAGTCATCAACAGGTACGATAGCTATTGTTACAATGAAAAGAAAAGGACAAAATCATTCTTTAGTCATTTCACCCTGAGTTATTATTGTCATCCTTAGTCGTCCGCGAGAGGGCGGGGAAGCGAAGAAAAAAGTAAGTTTACCGAAGGAATTCATTCGCCCACGTGAGCATCTCGGGAGGAAAGAAGTAAGCAAGGGAAGCACCTTTCCACGAGGAAGTGGAGACGACGAAAGAAAAAACAAAAATGAATATGCAAAACAAGAGAGCAAAGATGAACGAGAGGAGATTCCTTCGTCTGGGGCAAGGACGGGTTGGGGGGGGGGGGGGGGGGAGGGACGACGCAGAGTGATTTAATTTAGGATGCCCCAAAGGAGAGACAGAGAGAGTGAGAGGCAAGGAGAGGGTGGGGGCAAGGATGGCAAGAAACGGACGTGACCGGTTTGACCAATCACCGCGCTGAGGACGCGGCTCACCCCTTTCACCACTTCCGAGAGAGAGAGGAAACTTTTTAATTGAATCGCAAAGTGGAACGAAACAGTTAATTACTGCGTGCGAGCGAGCATCGGGAGAACGATAGTAGTGGTGGTGCAGAGAGGAGGAAGCAAAAAAAATGTCCTCATCGGCTGCACCGCCGAATGCGCAGTGAGGAGTGCAGTAAGAGGGAGAGTGCACTCGTAGACCCAATTCCAGAGGTACCCAGCTTTTCCCCTTTTTCTGTTTAGTTGTGACCTGAGTAGATATGTCAATTGGCGTTAATTTGTTGTCCTCATATTACGTTGTTAACTAAGCATTATTTATCAAATAGCACGATTCCACACACATGTTGTTTAGCCGATCGATTTCAAAGTTTTTGCTCCACTATCGAGGTACATAGTGGTCAAAAGACACAAATTGTGGTATTGTACTAGATATTTAAAAATGATGCTAATTATTATTAATTTCCACAATATGACGCCCTACTCCATCAATATAATATCGTGTCGAGCGATTAAATTAAACTATTTCACTATTTCATAACACTTCGCACTGAATTTCAGTTCAATACTTTTTCCTTTTAATTACAATTGGAGAGACTGAGAAAATTCTCGTCCAGTCTCTCGTACAGTGATCAGATTCCTCTCCTAAAACCACACAACAACTCCTTTATATTATGTACATGGCAACCGTTATGTGTATTATATTCCATTTAAACGATATTACGTCAATATTACATTATTAAAGATTGCGTCAGTCGTTGGAACAGCAGTAGCGTTAATTAATAAAATATGGGGAACGAAAATTCAACACTTTCTGTATGAAGTTAAGAATGATCTCCGAATTATGTGGTAAGAATTACCAAGAATGAACTTGTATGACACGAGTAGAAATTGAATGAAAAGAATTGCAAGGAAATAGAGTTTGATAAGTTTGCTACCGATGCAAACTATGACGTCCACTAAAGAAAGATTTTTATTTTTATAATTGGGAGTGACGCTAGGATTTATTCGCTTGTAAATGTGAATTTGTAACGCGAATAGCCTCGAGTGTACAACGGAAGGACAACCGTCTACAGAATTATCTCCGAAAGTGACTGCTTCGCCCGTGGCGACTCGTGTCACGAATTGATTGGCCACGATAAACTTTGTTCAAAGTTTATCGTGGCCAATGGGTGCGGGAACTCGCGATTCCGCACCCGAGCACTAATGAGGCTCTATCGCACCCGAATGTGTCCACGCTTAATCCATAGATATGGGGGGGATAGTAAAAATTAAATAGAAGGAGTAACATACTTTGTAATCATCATGATTTTGGATATATCTTCCAGAAGATACACAAGGAATATTTACTCTGCTGTATTTCAATTTTAAGGCACCATAAGGGAGATATTACTTAATACAAATTCAATACATTTAACCTCATCATAAAGAACAATATGTCATATTTCGGTTGATAACTAATTATAAAGCTTACTTTTCTTACTTAAATCTTAATTTTCGAAATATTTGCAACGAAATGTTCATTGCCTATGCAAAGTGTAATGTGTATAATGGATATTTATTGAATTGTGTAACTTTTACACACTACAGTAAGTTCAAACTCCGCGACCCGCGTTTTGATGGCTTAGAGTCGTCATCATTTTCTGTGATCTGCAAAATTTATGCAAGTTAATAAATATTGCGATGGAGTTCCACAAAGTTAGTGAAGGTCGAGTTTTATTCTTGCATTCGAATGAGACTTTAATAAATTAAATATATCTAACGCAGAGATATCGTCAAAAATTCAATTTTGTTTACGTTTTCAGCGTTTTAGTCTATTTTTAAAAAATATAAAAATGATTCCCGCAATAATTTTAACGGAATCGTAAACATATCTCCAGTTATTAAGGCGTTTTCAGCGTTCAGCTTGAACAAAGAATAAGTCGAGTTAACACCTTACACAAGTGTACACAGTTAATTACTTAGAATTTCCGTAAGTGAAAACTCAGGTTTTTCATGAACAATTTTACAATAATCATTTCATGTTTCTTAGAGTTCCTAAAATTTGCAAATAAAACTTAAATACTGTCTTTATCATAACCGAGAAAATACCTGGCTCAAACAGCCTAATTAGACTAGAATCCACCAAGCATATGGTAGAGAGGTCCTCGATTGAAAAAAAAAGAATACAACTTATCCTATTACCTGTAGTCTGGCCACATGTCAAAAGGGAGTCCTATGATACTCGAAGACTGAATACACAGGCGTAGATTACTTGAAATAGTTTCACAAAATATTAAATAGAACATGAGTTTAAGAATTACGTATAGGTATTTATAATTAAACTCTGCATCACATATCTAATAGAAGCGACAATTTAAGACTGATTCACTGTCGAACGAAGTACTAAAATTTATTCTTTCCAGACACCATTAATGACGGGCTACAGGGTCGAGCAACCCTCGGTACGTGTGCCAAACGTGGCACGCGACAGGAGTCCTTGCCAAATTATTTTCAAATTTCAGGGGAATCCTTTCACTGTGGTCCCGGAGAGTGAAAGGCAGCCTTCCAAAAAAACAAAGTCAAATCCACATTAAGTAATTGAAAGCAGATGCGCACACAGGGAGGCAGTCAGCCTACTTTGAGCTTCACATGTTTTTAAGGGTGGCGAAGGTTTTGGGTTGACTAAATGGAGGCTTAAAGGTATGAAAATATATTTTCTCTACTATATCATTTAAACGGAATTTGAAATCAACAAAAGACTATCTGTAACAACCGTTTCCTTTGTGTTCATGTCATATAACTACATGTGAAGCAGTGAAAAAATATTTGGTTTACCAAATCTAAAAAATTAATATCGCTCACTTTTGTCCATCACTCACACTATCACACACATGACTTCCAATCCCAGGATCTCAGTAATAGTATCCTTCGAATTTGTTTAAAACCTCGTATGTTTTAGTAGAGCCATTAGTTACAAAGAAGATGGGCCCTGTTTCATGAAATATTATCAAAGGCAATATAATGGAGCCTTTCCGCCTAGTGTTCCACTTCTATTCCTTGTGTGTATCATAGATACTGGTGAAGAAGTAGACAATACGCTGTAAGTATTTGTAAACGATACTGTAGTGTACAGACAGGGAAAACCATAGCAATGATGATAATGAAGCGCTAACGAAGGACCTCAAGGCTATTCAAACACGGTGCGATGCATAGCGAGCTAGAATTAAATTTAAAAAAAATTACTGTACTGAACTTCTGGAAAAGAAATTAACTTCCCTCAATACTGCTATTACATACTCCATACCCAGTTAGATACTGTGGGATCTGTAAAATACCTCGGAGTTGAACTAACTAATGATCTCTCGCGTAGCGGACATATTTGGGAAATAACTGGTCATACTAATCGTTAATTGGGATTTGCTAAAAGAGTATTTGGAAAGTGCGACGATATAGTCAGAGGAATCAGCAACTTTCCCCTGGTGAGACCCCACTGGGAATACGCTGCCAGTTTTGGGACACTCATGAGATACGCTGAAAAACTGAGTTAAAAGTAGAACGCGTGAAGAGAAGATTACATGTGGAAAGCCGTTATAATTGGCTTATTAGAGTTACTGACCAATTGCAACCACTTGGATGGGAACCACTTTCAGATCATCGACTGAAAATTATACTCAATCTTTTCTGTTAATTCAAAACCCAATTATTTTTCACGTAAGCTACCTATATCTTACAAACTTCAGCATACTACGGTAGATTATACCATGAGAATAAAATAAGGGAAACAGCTTGTAGAACAGAAAGGTTTAATTTCGTTTTTCCCACGATAGATAAGAGGCCATAACGGCCCTGTAAAGACTATGAAGTAGGTTAGTTGACAAGTAGTGTGGCTGATTAACTCAGATGCCCTCTAATGCATGTTTCTAAATCTGCTAAGTAGTTGCTAGCACTCATTTTTTGCATGTTCCCTGCATCATTTTTAATCACATTTACAAAGTTACATTATAGATTAATTTATTAGTTTCTGTAACATACCCACAGTAAAATGCATGTTAGTGAAGGTTATTTTCTGCACTGTAGTGCATGTTAGTGATAAGTCACCCCCGGCCGTACGTTCCCAAGGTGGCTTGCAGGATATTATGTAGATGTCAACCGAGAGTTCGGGTTTCCTTTAACACATGAAAATGTCAGTTAGTTACTTGTACAAATGCGCTGGGACAGCGTGTCATTTTCTGTTTGAGAATTGAGAATATATTTGACCTGAGGTCATAAAAGTGGGGCATAGTGTCGGAATAAACCACCCTCCGGAGGATTGCTGCGTCGCCATTTCCGTCCGTTGCGTTTAAACCGTTCGAGATAATCCCGATCGCGTAACTAAGAAGTCACATGGTAAAACAACGAAAGGTTCGAGATTTTGATGTGCTGGAGCCAATAGGGAAGAAAACCTGAGTGTGTGATAAGTGGTTTACTGCATCTCCGATAACGAGATTAAACTCCAACAACAACATTCCCACGAGAGCAACTTGACCAAGAAGGCTGAGAGAGATTTTCACGAGTGGTTTAAATACACCAAAATCTCGAACTGTTCACGATCGTACCACGTGAATCCTTTGCTGCGTGTTAAAATCAAATTATCTTAGTAGTATTACGCAAAATCTTTTCATAACATAGTACAACCGGTTTCTCCAACCCTAGAAGCCATTGGTGTGGCAGAGACTGTGCTTCAGCAATGCAAGTGACATAACCAGTGATATCTTCAAAGTTTTTACGGTGTCTCTCTCACAAAATTATTTTATGTCCCATGGCAAATTTTTTTCCAGACGCGAGTTATTGCGATGGGATCTCCGCTTTTGGCAGATCTTTTTATGGTTGAAAATGAAATGTTTAAATGTGACCAACTCTTATTAAAATATGTCTTAGCCTATCATGGCTAAGTGGACGGGAATTTGGAGACGGTTGGACATGTTTTTCCAGTGGATGAATTACAGGAACTCGAATATATTCAATTAATTCATGAAAAAGACGCGTATTCCTCTTTTAATTGATTTTATGTCACTATTTCTAAAAAAATGAGTTTTTGACTCATTCATATTTAGGAAACTCATCTGCACTGCTTACGTCCTCCACTCTTCCTCACAACACCATAATCCCCACAGGTTGGCGGAATTCACTGCATGGTTATAAGACTTTTTATCAGATACCAACTATAATCAGGAGCTACGGACAATAAAGCTCATCGCCACGAAAAATGTCCTACTCAACCCACTTAAGCGATAACATTTTCAAATATAATAGAAAAAGGATGGTGGACGAATGATTTTCAAAATCATTTCCGAAGTGAAGGACAAACGCAAACGGGCAAAAAATCTCATTTTCAGGCCGTCCGTCATTGAAAATCTCTAATTCCTTAACCTCGTATTTTTTTAAAAGAGCGTCGTAGAACAACTTTTGGCTTTCCTAGGCTTCCCCTCCGGAAATTTCTTGAAATAAATTGAATCCCCAACTTTGGCGAAAATAAAAATACATCACCAACTTTAAATAGCAAAGGCGGACCTTTCCCTCTTGAGGGGAAATAAAATAAAAACCACCGAGGAGGAGGAGGAAATCGGCCGACTTGGCGCGTTTTAGCCTGCGCATGTTCGCATCTCGTCACTCGCTCAGAAAGCGACCACCTCCAGCTTTCCAGAAAAGACGTTAACGGGGAATGTGCCGGAAAAAAAATCCCTTCGACCGACAACGAAGCTTTATTCAATCATCGCCGACTTTGGGAGCAGCGAATCCACTTTCAAACTTCATCGATTAAGTAATTATATAAACCTCCCAGGCATTCAATCATTATGTCCTTAGGGAATTATTCAATTTTTCAATCCAAGGCGGTGTAAAAGAGGAGAGGGGGAGGTGTTGGGGTAGGGGGGGGAGCGGGGAAGCAGGAGACGACGGGAAAGTGAGTCACGGAGTAATGGGACATTAGGTAAAGGGGAAATGGGTCTCCCCCATCCTCCAGGAGCAAGGGATGCGGTGGCGGTGGAAAAACTTCCCCATCCTCCGAGAAACTCCATCCCGTTTTCCCCCGAAAAAACCTACGAGAGGAGAGCACACCCTCAGTCGAGAGGGAGAGAGAAGAACGCGGATGCGAAGAAAAAACTCTACGAGCGATCGAGAGGAGAGGAGGAGAAGGAAGAGGGAAGAAGGAGTGGAAGGAGGAGGAGACGAAGAAGAAGAGGGAATTAATTGGCTCATTTGGAAAACCGCAGAAAACTTACATCATTAAGAAGAGGTGGGAGATGCCTTCTTTTTCCCATAAGTTCGTTCTCACCATTCAATTACAACTCGGCAGCGGGTGGGCAATTAAGGGAGCGGCAAACACAGGAGGGGTTGGGGGGTAGGAGAGGGGGGTTACGCAGCACACGGGATGGATAATAATGAAGAAGGGATGGGTGGCTCAGTTGGGTCCGTGAGGAAAGCGCCGCCCTTGAATGCAAACAATCCATGACGTATGCCCCTCATGAAGAAGATGCCGGGACATTGTGCTCCCGC
Organism: Ceriagrion tenellum; assembly: GCA_963169105.1. NCBI lineage: Eukaryota > Metazoa > Arthropoda > Insecta > Odonata > Coenagrionidae > Ceriagrion > Ceriagrion tenellum. The sequence continues at coordinate 122,960,241 of OY720643.1, forward strand.
TATGGCGAGCGGCACGCAGTCGGAGGTCCGCATCACTTCGAAGGAAATTGTTAGTCCTTAGGCTGCGGAAATTTTGAACGAGGATTCGGAACGGATGAGGCATACCTATAGCTGGCAGAGGTATACTGGCAAACATTGTGAACACTATATTTCTTAAGACAATGGTTCCCAAAGTTCCGTCCCTTTGGGAGTCGTTTCTTTATATTGAAGGCGAGAAACAACAAGGGGGCGGCGTCCAAACCGAATGGTACCCCATATAAACATGTCTGAATTACTATTTATGTATCGGATTTGAAGCCAAAATCAATTCAAATAAAAACTTTTTTCGCTTTATTTTTTTAATCTTCCTGGTTTGAACATCGGTCTCGATAGGAAAGCTTCCGATTAGTGGGCGTTAGGAGTAGGTTCGTGGAGCCAAGGAGGCGGTGGCTAGGAAAATCTGAGAAACACTGGAAACTATACGAGACATCCGCGCCAGCCATGAGCAATTTGAAAGAAGAAAGTTATTAAAGCAAAATCAAATACCATATTGGAATTTATTGTTAAGTCATTGGACAGAAAACGGCCAAACCAATGGGTATACAATTGCATCTTGCCAGCTAAATCCAAGTTGTAGCCAGACGTAAGACTTTATGAGGAGCTCTATAAAAGGTCCATTCGAGAGTTTTTACACTGATCATGGGGATGAAACCACGATTAAAATATAGATTAATAATGAATGATAAAATTGAGAAGGGTATGGATAAATATTAAAAATTTAAGGCACTTCAGGGAAACGCCAAAAATACTTAACAAAAATAAATATAAATATTCCTTCATCAACAGACCTAAGTACGGAAGAGCAATGGGTTCTGCAAATAAGAGGCTAGCGCTGTCACACACGTTAAGTTCCACAATATATCGCGAGGTACCGAAACACAAAAGGAGCGGCTGAGTCAGGGCAAAAAGTGGATCCATTCGATTTACATATGATTTATGTATTTATTCTCAATTTACTCATGGCGATACCTGGCCACTCAAGGCAGCCATTGGCGATTGCCTCAGTAAACCAACCGAAGTGATACAGCTCTAAGTGGCTCTTCACGCGTGCACGAACCGTCTCGCTAATAGATCACCGTAATAGCAGAGAGCAGCAAAGCAGTCGCATATTGTTCTTCATTTGTCTGGATCGTCTCGGAGAGCGGAGCCACAGACAGGTAGCGATGGTTGCTTATTCCTCTGAATGAAATGCTCCTTGTCATGGTGATTACCGTTTACCTGGCAAAGAAGTACTTCATGAAAGCAAACAATGGGGACTAACACCCTCACAACTTCATACCCTACACAATGATGCGCTTCAACCAAACGAGCACAATTGGTGATGCAGCGGACACTATCACTTATTTGTAAGCATTCCCCTTTCCGTAACCCATGCCCCACGTTTTACCTCATTCCCATCTTTGGACACCACTAGATTTCTTTCCGCTACTGAAATGCGCAAGGAGTTTTAGCTCCTTTTTGCACACGGAATAACACTTTGTAATATTCCAACCTTGCGTTCCAACAGCTACTCGAGCTTAAATTGAGAGAATGCTTATCAAGAAGAACGTAATCCATCATGACTCAGGAAAAATTTCGCTCATACTTCTATGGTATACATGCATAAAAGTCTGTGCCATATTTAATGATTCCCCATCGGATAGGTATAGGGACAGGTAAGACTTCTGATTCCCAGACCGAGAAAGATATTCATCAAACTTATTGATAATAGTAAGGGAATTTCCGTGGTAGATATTTTCAGTACTGATAACGTAAGTTTTTCCGGTGAAAATATGAAAAGTTGAAAATGAATATCAGAATATGTCAGAGAATTTACATCAGGAAATGTGATATTGAGGATGGCATGGGAGATTAAAGAAGTAAGAAATAAAATTTCAGAAGTTTACTACAGAAAGAGATGATAATAAAGAGCATTTGAAAGACCGTTGATGAAGAGCTTCTAAAATTGAGGAAATAATATTAAAAAGGGCATTAACCTTTACCTTCCTGAGTTTTTCTGTAGTCGTAAGCCTTGCTGGCCGGGGTTTTTTAAATGACCAGTGTTTTTTAAATGTCCATCAATGTGCCAAATGAACACGCTCGGCAGTCTAGGGACACAATTTTTGTGCCGGAGAGACACGCTCGGAAGATAAAGGTTAAGGAAATAAATAAAAATATTCTTAAGCAAAACTTAAAATTTCCGGACAATTTTTAGCAAATTTAAAAACGGACAAAGTGATGTCACCAATCAATAAACTGATTAAAATATAAGAATAGAATTTGGTAGAGATGGCAGGTATGAGTTTATAGCACGTATGCATAAAGAAAATTCTGGTCGGGGTTGTGAGAGACGACCATTGCAATGACATTACAGTTCCATTATCGCACGGCTCGCATGAAGGGGAAACATTTTTTATTTGGACTAAAATGGAGAAATAGCGGCCAAGCACGAGAAAGAACTTGAAATTCATTGTATTCGATTAATATTTGTGATTATATTTAATTAATATTTTTAATTTAAATATGGAATTGAAAATGAAATGGAAAATGAAATTGGATCTATAAAATCCAATTTAGGTCCTAGACACACAAAAGAAGGAGTGCATCAAAAGGAAGGAATGGGACTAAGGGTGGATTTGCCGAATTTGAACACTGCAGAACCAACACTCACTCATTTAGATTAGAAAAGACGCAATAGTTAATTAAGAATTGGTGGATACTTGACGCGGTAACATCTAAAAAACTAGTTTCACTTTTGGGTTGGACACAGGAATTATTTCGTAAGTACCGTAAGGATATTTATCAGGGACAATGTTGAGATCTTCATCACGGTCAATTGAAAAACAAGTGCGAACGAAGTTTTTTCCTAATTTTCTACCAATTTATTTTTCGTTGTTTCCACTCAAGAATCGGAAATTGAAACATTAAATCAGAGTCAATGACTCGGTTAGTGTCCAAAAAGTTACAAAATAATCCCAATAACAGAAACTACGATATAATATTGGCTGATTAATCCAATCCGACACTCTAAAATCGATTTTTTAGGTGACTGAAATAAATATTGTTTCTTTCGATTAATAGCATACGTCACAACTCTGATATTTCCTCTCAGTACATTTCGTCACTCCAGCTCTCTGCAGCGCTTATTTTGATATCGAAGGAAAGAGGTCCCCCAGATTTCTAGAGAGAAGTTAGCAAACTAATTCTGCAAAATATTTATCGATGATAAATGGAAAACAAAAATTGGTCTTTACAGTAAAACTTCGATTGGATTGTATACTTGGGAAGGCGACCGACTGCTAAGGTATTTTGCGCCATAGGGGACATGTAAGGGAGGAAGGGTGGATAAGAAACCCGGCGTCGGCATTAGCCTGCTCTTAACGAAAGGCGCCAAGGGGTACACGGTTTAACGTCTCATCCGACAGACGGAGTACTCTACTTGACGTGCCCTCCACAAAACACTCAAGTAGAGATCGGGTTTCCTCTGAAAAACATCCTCCCCTGCAGGAATTTGAACTCTGGCCGTCCGTACGGTTAGCTGGTACTCTAGCCACCACACCAACCCGATCCCCGTAAATCTTCGAATATCAGGCCCTCATTCACCGAAAAGCAGAGTGAAACAAAATGAATTCACCTCATTTAGTAATGCGTCTCATTAAGTATCGATATGAGCCATCATCTACGAAAGGATAAATATTTAGGTCACTTCAGGGACTTCAAAAAGTCAACGCGGCGCGTTCATGTATCTCTGTGTTCATTTATAACAATCCCGCAAAGTCAGACGCATTGATTTAAAAGAAAAGACGTGGCTTTTTCCAATGACAAAGGCGTTCCAGATTTCTTCTTGTCTAGATCTCGTTCTTTTTTACTCAAATGTGATAGTGGTCCTATGAGAGAGCGGCAAAAACATTATCAGGTCCATGGTGAGGATGTTTCTTTGCTTTCCTGTCACATTTCAGGAGTGGAATCCTCGCGACGGGCAGAGGGCAGTGGCAACGCTGACCGACTGCAGGAGAGCGAAACGCGTTCTGGAACGGACGCCCATTTCAAAACTTCACGGCTCATATAACGCACTCAAAAGAGATGGCAGCCAACCCGTACACAATATTGACTGTAGTTGCCATACTTGAGTTCACAAAAGTACAGTCAAAACTTATGATGAGTAACAGGCGTCACACGATTCTGAACTTGAACTTGCAGGTATAGATAAATCAATAAAAACTCTATTCCTTTAAGTTACCTCTCGAAGAGTAAAAAACAATTTCAACAATAACTAATATAAAAATTTCTCATTGATCAATCATTTAAATTGATATTATAAGAAATTAATGTGCAAAATTTTTACTTAGTTTTGTGACGGATGTCATAGAGACTATTTATGTGATGTCCAAAATGATTCTTTACTACAAAAAGTACTATTAAGTGCAAAATTAAATCATCCATTTTGTTTTATTTCTGTGCTAATTAACATTTTAATGGCACTAAATGTCATTACATGCATGCTGTTGATTAAAAAAATATGCCAAATATTTTTTCTGTTTTATAGTTTTCCATAATTCATTCCAACTACAAAGCGTCTTATAGTGAGATTTGCTATGTAGGGTGGTTTATAAAATCACTGTTAAGTCACGTATGGTAAATATTTCATTCATTCCATTAAGGTTTCAATAAGTGACTGCCTTCAAACGTGATCTCAATTATATTATAATGTTTATGGATATTAATTGTTTCACCTAAATTCCTTTTTTACAGGGATGGGCTGCGCTCTGGAATCGGTGAACGGTTTAAAGGACTTACTTGTTTGTAGAAAGCTTGTTTGGACGATAAACTAGTACTGCAGGGAGGAATATTGACCTACCTGGAATGAAAAAAGAAATGTATTAAAAAAATAATAAAGTTACATTAATTTTTATTTAAACGATTTTCATGGCTTAGAAATGATTATTGGTAGTTTCTTTTTGACCCAAAGTCAGCTTTAACACAAATTGGATGACGAGCGATGGTTTTTCATGCGATCAATCTAGGACGAGTCTTCCCGGGAAACCACCACAAGAAATATGACTGTTGGCCCATTGCACGAACAACACATACCAACGTATTCCATCAAGTTATGTGACCTACAAGCCAAGGAAATTATTCGTTAAGTGTTGTAGAAACATTTTGTTAATTGTATGGTTTCTTAAATAATCTCATAACTTATGCATGCCTTTATGCGTTGCATAAGTATCAAGATGGTGGACAAACAAGGAACCGATTGGAGATTCAATTACAGGATAAAAAAACTATTAATTGACGAATAACGAGTCTGTTTACACAAACTATCCTATTATAAAGTGCATTAGCAATTAAACTTAGGATTAATCTTTACATGGGTTAGATGCTCCAGTAATGGACATGTATGAAAGGAGTGTGCTTCATTGGTTTGGCCATGTTGAGAGAATGGATGAGAGTCGAATAACGAAACAGATACATAAGAGTGAAATGAATGGTGCGAGAGGTCGAAGCCGAGAAAGTGGTGGTTGAATGTGGTTGAGGAAATTCTTAGGAGGAGGAATATTAGGATTCTTAAAAACGTGGTGTGATTGGTATGTATGCATGTGTTATATCCTCAGGAAGAAGAGTAAAACAAACTTTCAAAGCACTTAACTCTTGAAAGGTAAGTTATGAAACTCGTGGCTATGTTCCTACAATCCGAATTTAATCATGAGAATTACAGCTTCATACATCTTACAACTGATGACTGACTCCGTTACCTAAATGTTCTCGCAAGCGGCGGCCGAAAGGGGAGAAAAAAGTGAGATGCTTTCCACGGATATGGAGAGCGACGACGCAGGAGAGAGAAGTCGGAAGGCGAGCAGCGGTTGGATGAGAAGTTCTCGACGGAGGGCAGAATGGATGGAAGCGAAAGCAGCAACAACACACTGCACACTCAAACGCACACACACAAACACTCTCCGGGGCAACCGCTAACAGACGAACATAAACCAAGCCGGAGATGGCGATCGCCTTCGATCGACAGACAGGCCGTCCAAATCGATATATCGGCAGTGGATCGCTTGGATGGGATGGGAGGGGTGAGGGTAGGGGGTTGGGATGAGGGTAGATTGGGAATGAGGGAGGGAGGGGTAATAAATGGGAGGGGGAGGAGGCATGAGGAGAAGCTTCACTTTGATTGAAAGCCGTAGATGTGGGTGGGGGTCGCTCGTGCCGGCGGCGATACTGCCCTGCCCCCTGGCGGACATCAGGGAAACAATCAGTGGGAGGAAGGCCGAGTGGTTGCGGGGGAGGAGGGTGAGGAGGAGCTGACGGCGTCCGATACGTCCGATATCGAAACGAATATCAGCTGCCCGAGAATGGAATCGCTGCGTGGATTGGAGTGATTTTCGGTCATGCGCAGATTTGTTTAAAAACTTTACATACGCCTACGTATTAGTAATACGTGCAGGTAAAAGTGAATAAAACACCAAATTACCAATTTGGTTTCTTGGCAATGGAACGCTAATCAAGCACGTAGCCTAACACAGATTTTGCAGAAATTCAATTGAATCAGGACAGATTTTCTTCTAAATAAGAAATAAAATGTTTTAAATTATTATAATGATAAATAAAAAAAAAATCATGGTATCGTGCGAGAAAAAACATATTTACAAATGATCTTCGCTTAAATTTTCAATACCCCAAGTTATAAAAATTCTTAAATCAAGTTTAACTTTCCAAAGTTTTACTCTTGTATTATTTATATCACTACATTCATGACGACTTCCACCAAATATACAGATATACTTATGGGTATTGTGGTCCAAAACATTTTTTTCGACTTACTTGAAAATGTGACTCACGGTTATGGCTCAAATCACGTAAAAGGAGTCAATCCCAAACAGTGCAACGAAAGATAGATTCTCATGGTTCCATTGGCGATGAATTATTAAAACACAAACTATACGATATTCACTTGTGATAGTTAATCTTTACATAATCAACAAACACTTAGTGAAGATATTTTCTGACGCCTTCTTTAAATTACGCCTCTGAGAAAAGAAAATATCGCAAAATTTGATTTGATTGCGACGTTACTTATAAATTTCACCAGCTCTCTGTAGGTAACAATGTGAACAAACATACCGAAGCAATACTGCCTAATAACCCTTTTATGTGGCGTAGATTGCTTGGAATATTATGGGTATTTGGTATGGCAATCGTCTCGTGCTTTCAAATTTCCCACAAGTCTAAGATCGATTTAGGCATAATTTGTATATTTGTTCTCAATTTACTCATGACGGTATCAGGCCACTCAAGGCAGTCCTTCGCGATTGCCTCAGGAAACCATTCGAAGGTGATACAGCTCTAAGTAAGCTCTTCACGCATGCAGAAACCGTCCAGAAGACTAAATATCAGTTTATAGCCATAACTTTCAGAAAATTAATTACTAGTGCATAGCCCAATTGCATCATGATTGGAACTGATTCTATGCCACTGTACTCAACGGCAAAACGAGCATTCGCAGCTTAGTTATGAAAACTGTGTCAAAGTATGCATCATCGTCCCACTCTTAGCATAAATAATAAGTGCCTCGACGATGCACTTCGGTGTGATCCTAGATTACATAGATTAACATGAATTTTGTGTTATAAATTCAAAACAGGAAATGATAAAATAATGCTGGTGAAATACTTGATAACATTATACTTCAATAAAAAATACGTTTCAACGATGGAATTCTCTTACCTCGGCTGAGCTGCTTATAATTTTCACTCAATATACTCAGGATATTGGTTGAATTAAATTCACAGATCATTAAGAGGAGATGAGTCGAAGAGAAAGTTAATGATGATTAACATCTGCTAAGTTAAAAAAATAGGAATGCCGATGAGGCAAACAGTCCATTAATATTTGCGTAGAATACTGTGCTACATGATCCAAAAGCAAGGGCAATGGAAAAGTTGCTATAAAAGAGAAAAGACGATCTTTCCTACTGCTGTCGAAGGCGAGTGCTGAAGATTATACGGAGGAGATCAAAAACGTAGAGGCGTTTGGTAGCATAGGAAGGAGGAAAGTCCGCGTGGATCATTGTCAGGAACACAGTGCCCCAAAGATTAGGCCACTCATTGATCCGAAGCATAGTTGTAAGGAACACGAGTAGACTAGAGGAGGGAAAGTTCCACGCCAAATGGAAAGAGCAGCGTTAGCTAAAGAAGCGTATAGTGATAGAAGGGAGCTGATGACGAAGGACTTTGTTAAGGTTATAAGGGTGAGGCTGTTGAAAAGTTTGCTATGGAGTGAAGAGTCGTATGGGGCAGAAACGTGGACTGTGAGAAAGGAGGACGAGAATGTGCTTCAGGCTTAAGAGATGTGGGTGTAGAGGGGGATGGTGAATGTTGTATGGTGGACGGAAAGAAATACGAACAAGGAAGTGTTTGAAGTGACGGAGGAGTAAAGGCAGCTTTTGGGCGAGATCAGGCGGAGGTGATCAGTTGCGGTGGATTGAAGAGGTGTGAGGTGTGACGGTCAGCTCAAGATTATGATAATGGGAGGGACATGGGTGTAGCGGGAAAGCGAAAGAAAGAGAATAGGTTGTGTGGATGGGATGAAGGGGGACCGTATATCGAGGCGAAAAAGCAAATCATAAAGGGAGATAAGACCATAAGGTTTAGAAAATAGGGAGATATTTCTCTGATTTTCAATAATACCTACCTTTAACCGGAAGAATACAAAACAAAAGGTGAGAAAGAGCGACAGCAGTCAAACAACTCTAGGATCAAATGACTATTGATCATGATAAAGGTTAATAGCTCCTGCGGACAATAGAGAGAAAGGGAATCTGCGAATAAATGCCTCGGAAAAGATTAGGAGAGACAAGGAAGGTTCAAAAGGAAAAGAGTATGATAGATGCCATACTGAAGACAGTAAATGGAATGTAGAAGTCGGAGAAGATTGGCAAAAGAGAAAAAAAAGTTCTGATGAGTTTGGAGGGATGTTGATTGAGAGACCCATTAAAAAGAAAGAGATGCAACAAATAAAAAAGCGCAGTAGAAATTAAACATCAACACAAATCCTGAGGGACGACAGAACACACGAAAAAAACAGCTCCGCAAACATCTGCTCGGTAAATAATCTCTTAACGGCATTAGCCGACGTGACGAGAAGAAATTAACGAAGACTCTTCCTGATCTCGTTAACTACGAACCAGCAGCGGAAATAAGCCACGGCAAATCACCAACTCAACCCAGATAACAAATGGAAAGTGAAATTCCATTGTTTTTTAACCCTTTCATTCCGAATCGACTGTATTTGACTGCAGTACGAATGGAAACGCTAAACTGATTCCCCAAATTTGTCTTTTTTAAATCGCATTCTCTTTTTCCAGAGCCCCCAGCAGCCGATCCCCGAATGACACGAACGCGAAATAAAGACCTTCGGCTCCACGGAGCTCTGACATTAGACCGCTTTAGCAATCCAAAAGAAACATCCAAATATGTAAACGATAAAACATAGAGCAGACCAGTGCTGTCTCAATGGGGGTGGATTGAAGTGGCAGGAGCGGTAATCGCGGGCCATTGAGAGTAAATTATAATCATTTTTTTAAAGTAGGCAGAAAAATATTCTTGGACCACCAATCACGTAAGCGCACGCAACGTTAATGCGCTGTAAATTTACATTTGGAAAAATTATGGAAATTGATATCTCCTGCGTTTTTATGGTATTTGGTCAATGATTTGATCTTGATTTGACATGGTTGCATACGTCGATTGACTTTAATATTGTGGATTCTGTGTTTTTTCAAGTTTTACGAAAGTTGGTGGAATACTCTGCATGATTTTGTAATCAGAATCATAACTGCCTGACGAAGAATAATAATTCATTCGAAACATTGGTGAAAATAAGTCAGTTATTAATTGACCAAATATTTCACTCAATACAAGCAATATTAATTGCTACAGTGGTCGAGAAACAGAATAGAATATTGAAAATAATGAAAGAATTTTATTTTGATTTTTTTCATAATTAAAGCATATTTTGACTAGAGTATTTGGCGCATTATTCAAAATTGCGGATAAATTACACTGATCAGTGTTTTTTCCGAATAAGAAACTCGGTGCAACACCTTGAAATTTGTCAGCAACAATTATTATGATAAGGTCTATATTTTTTTAGCGTTTAGAAGAAAATCCGTACTCATGTATTCGAAATATTACGAAGTATACCTCATGTGCCATTATGCTACAAACTGGAATTGCACTGGATTGCTAAAATAACAAACAGCAACACGCAAATAGTTACTTTTTATCATATACTTGCTACTAATAAGTACACGCATGCGAATTTTCACGCAATTCTGTGCATAAACAAAGACGCTCAAAGCACCGCAACGGAGCGCCGAGCTTCTTCAGGCGGACACACACTGTTCAGAATGGTGGAGTGATGTTGATGGTCAGAGTGTGGCCTTCGTACGCCTCTCGCCAAGGGCGCTCGTTATCAGTTATATTCTTCCTTCGATAAAGGTCCTCCTCAAGTATAGAAGTGCGCCATTAATTTAGCTAATTTTTGTCTTTTCTCCAGAAGTATAGCACAGGTTGTCCAGTGTTTCCGTTGATTTGGCAGTGCATTCGCATTCGAAATGATGACTTGTGCGGCTTATGCGAAGATTTTATTGCGTGTCCAATGGCAGTAAATTCTCAGTAAGCACATTAATGGGGGACATGAGGTGGAGATTGTTACCAAGACCCATATCGATTGAGCTAAGGATATATTAAATTGAACGAATTTGTGAATCTGTGAGTCCGCTTGCCATCTATCTGCACATATCTAAATCACCACATCGAGCAACTATGACATACTGAGTTACGCGTAGATTTTTGTATGTGTAATAGATAGGCCGCTGAACATTTGCTTTACCTATCCAAAGGTAACACCCCAATAGGAAAAATATTCTCAATGTCTGCTCGACCAATTAAATAAGTGATGAGACACGTCACTAATGTCAAAGAGTAAATCATTCCTTCTCTGCTCAGTTTCCGCATTGATGCAGACTCCAGTTAGAATGGAGGACCAAAGGGGAAGGAAGGAAGGACATTGGGCACGAAAGGCCTCTCCCCGCCTCTAAGTGCCCACGACTTCAATCGGCCGCTACCGCAGATGGGCCGTGGCGAGGCGCTACTCTCAATTTTCGTCTGAGACCGATTGGTTCACGAAGGCAAGTGGGGTCTTCGCTGGAGCCCTGCTGATTCGTGGACTGTGCGCGGTTTTGCGAGTTAATAGAATTAACATCCAAATTAGCCACGACCAACAAAACATATCAAAAGGTATTATATCTTCTTAAATGCTAAGTTAAAGATGATAAGGAAAAGTACACAGAAAGATATTTGGTGCAAAAACGGAAGGCGGGCAGTGAAAAATATGAAGGAACTCAACAATCATCCTTATATATTCTCAAGCATAAATAGGAATAGGTTACGGTGACCAGGACATGAAGAGAATGCCTGAAGATAGGAAAAACTCCAAAAGAAATTCCTAGGATGACATCCAGGTGGTAGACGGTTTGAGGGGAAGACCGTGAGAAAGATAGTTGGATGATGCAGAGGATAATGTGAGCTAGAGGAGCACCAGGAGATGGATAACGCTTTGAAAAGGGCCGTGAAGACCGGGATTACACTGTCAGAGAAGCCGAGGCCCTAAAAGAGCTGTAGCGCACAGAGAGGTAAGCATTAATAATTATAATGTCATTTTCTCTTAAATGCATTTGATCTGAATCATTAAGATTCCGAGGGTTTAGGGGTTTGAAAGTATACTACTTCATGGTTTTTATATTTATAGGCATCGTTTAGTTTCGGTTATTAAATATTGGCCACTCTAATCGGTAATTTAGATATATGCATATTTTTTTACACAAATGCATTTCCTATGAGCCATATCGGAATATCACGAGGATTTTCAGATCGAAGGAAATCCAAATTAAAAACAGTTAAAATAGTGCTGGTGTGAGAACATGATACGAATACTGAAGGATGAAATCAAAGTAAAGTAGACGCTGAAGGAAAACTTACAACACACTGAAGTGAACGCGGATCCATTCCCTTAAAGCTTTGGCATCGACGCCTGTCCCTTGGTAAGCGACAAAGAACTTCGCCACAAATGCGCTTGTCTCTCGAGACGGAGGATAAAGCTCCCTTGACGCTTGCTGATCGCCCCCGTGGAATTCACCGCGACGGAATAAGGACCGCCGACTGCGGAAAAGTGGCAACGATGGGAGAGGAACGAGGGATTTAAAAAGGTTCTGCTCGCGAACGAGAGAAGCGGTGGTAAGGATCTTTGAAGTGCCAACTGTGATGAGAGAAGAGGGCCGCATTATTGGAGACATGAAAAAGTAATTGTCACCCATAGGGATTATTTTTAGAGTGAGAAATCTCGATACCGTCAATGCATGTACCAGCATAAAAAATAATTCACTACCACGCCGAATCAAAGAGGAAATGCAGCTTACAGGACCTCGGACAAATTCCTTCCAAACCCGATGTCTAGTCGTGAAATGTCACTACCGTCGCTATGCACAATATTGGCCTCACAACACAGAGCGTTCCCAACGAATGATGAAAAGAGAAGGCAACAGGACTTTCATCTGATTTACTGGATACTTCGTTGCCTGCTAGCGAATTACGAACCTAACGAGCCGCTTATTTATGTCAGTTCAATTCTGTTTTCTTATTTTGAGGATGAGAGAGTTTCAAACAAGGTTATCTCGACTATTTATTTGGTTCAAGAGAGTAGGCCGAGCAGGTTTTGAGATTCGGCCACGGCTGTTGTCTCGCTCAATAAAACAAGTGTTGTGATTCGCAGCAATCTCGGATTTGACTACGAATGTGATATATATATTACAATATCCAAGCAGAAGCCAATCACTTAAGCGATCAAGTAACCAGAGCATAGCAAAATAATCCCTGTACCTTAGGGAAATGTGTAACGAAGGAAATCCAATCACAAATTCTTCATTCCATCATACAGAACACCTATTAACAGAGTTGAGCTAATTCTGCAGAATATTAGGAAGCATACAAAAAATAAATTTCCTTTGAAAAGGTAGGCTAGAAAAAACTAAAAGCTTTCGAAATCTAGTATTGTAGGATGATGCTAAATATCAGATGGACGGATAAAATAAGAAATGAAGAATTTACAAAAGAGGAGAGGAAGAAATGACCCTAAAGAACACTATAGAGTATAAAGAACCGAATTGATTGGGAACACCATGAGGCACGATGGGTTTGCAAGAAAGTAATTGAAGGAAGAATCGAGGGAAAAGACTCGAGAGGAATGAGGAGGAATGATTCATGAACCAAATAATGAAGAATGTGCAAAAGAATACCGACCAGAGAGTGAGGAAACTAGGTTTATTCCAGGGGAAGAAGGGCTGCAGGCAACCTATCTCAGCATTAAACGACCAATGATGATCGCGCAATTTCTCTCCAAGTCACGTGAGATGACCCCGAATGTCAGAGCTTAGAGTGCCAACCAGTGTAGACCACCAGAGTAGTTTGCCCCTATACTTGATGAAGTCATTGTACTTTCTGACTTTAAAAGGCGCAATTCGCGAATTAATATTCTCCTTCGAGGATGAACTACGGTGAAATGTCGTTAGGAAAGAAGAATTTACGACCTAAAGTACCGGGAGGACATTTGTCTCTCTCGGTTTCTTTTCTAGTAATCCGTTCTTTCCCTTCAACTCTTGCTTCTTCAGTTGGGCAGGCGTCATGCCCAGAGTGTGTTCTTTTTTCATTATTTGTGAGTTAAAATGCTTTTTTAGGGTCATAAAATATTCAGCGCAATGCATGAAGAGTAGCCCGTTTTACCCCCCAACTCCCTCCTCCGACGCAAAAGCACACACCCCCTGCCAAGCGCCGATGACCCCGCCCCCCCATTGTTTGCGAACTCGGCGCGCCGGCGAGCGCCGCTCCGAGTCGCCACTGTCGCATCCTTTTGTCCCCTCTCGACTTTCCGTGATGTAACCAGAGCCGCTCGGATTGCTCCGACTCCACCGCCCTCTATCTTTTCTCCACCCCCCCCCCCCCTTTGCCCCTCCCCGTAAACCATTTAAATGCGCGCGAAATTTCAGTCCGGGAAGAGATACGCAGGGGCGGGCAGAGAGGCCCCGAACCCACCCACCCCTTCTGCCCCGCTATATTATTATTATTTCCCTCCCCCACCGGCACTGCACAGTGTGTGCCCTTTTTATGCCCCCGCCCCGCCCGCTAGGAGGCGGGCAGGAGGCAGAACGGCCTCCGAGTTTGTTGAAAAGGGCCCCTCATCCCGGAATAAGATAAAAGGTTGAGTGTGGATCCGACGGGGAGCGTAGAGAGGGAGTAAAATATACTGGAGGGATGGAAGAGGGGATGGGATCGTGAAAGTTGAAATTGATGGCAATAGAGGCGTGTGCAAAAGGGCGACACACGACGGATTGCTTTCATTGTCATCATTGCCATCCCTATTCTAGATCGCTTCTTTTTTTACGTGTCTTTCTCATCGAACACATTCCACCCCCTTCTTCTTTCACCCACTCCTACCACCTCCCACTCCTTCAATGGTTTACCACTCGTCATTTTTTTCCTATATCCAATTTCTCCACTCCAGGATAATTGCGCCGTTTAGCTCCGCTCTCCGAATGTTTTTTTTTTCTTCCCCCCACCCCTCCCCCTCGAGAGATGCAGCCCTTGGGTGACGGCGCACAGTGGCCCGGATCCGGAAAAAATAAACCGGACAAGAGTCATTTTTTCAACTTTCTTGAAAAAATTATTTATAAGACTCCTATTGCAGAAGATTGTCTAAGAATTCTGTAATGCATTTAATTTTTCTTAGATTTGATGTTCAAGGTAGTTCGAGCGAAATATCATTTTACTTAGAAATCAATCAATTTGGTCTCATTTTAAACAAAAATATCTCACCCTTCTAATGACACCAAAAATTTAACCCCTAACCACATTACTATCGGAGATATTCGCCAAAAAATACAACAGCCCTTTTACATGGGAAATGGTACGTGCATGCACTCGAGAGAGACATTATTTGCAAATGAGGCATTTCTAACTCTCAAATGTCGTAAAAAAACTAACAGCGTGTAGTTTGTATGTTCTTTCAACTATATTTGAAAATAAATCATATTGTCACCGCAGTAAATCCAAGTATCACAAAAAAAACCTTCCGTTTTGAAGGAGTTTCAAACGCACCGCGCGAAAAAAGTGAGTCAAGTAAAAGACTTATTTAGATATTTTAATTTAATTACTTACAATTTCTGTAATATAAAACTATATGATGTCACCATTAATGATGCAATGTTTAACTCATGTGTCTCACTGCTGGAGAAATTAATAAGTATATATCGAATATGGTCTCCATTATGATTGGGGAACAATCTCGCTCGGACTATCTTAAGTTCACTATATTGCTTCAAAGCAGAATTAAATTTTTTAACATGCGTTTTTTCACAATTTCTGTACACTGGCTTTATTTTAGCATTATTATTTTAACCCTATCGAGTAAAGAAAATCGGGAGAAAGAACACGTGCAATATTTATGCGGACAATAATAAATTAAAATATGTGGGTTATATTCTTTGTGAGATTTTGGGTTTTAATGGCGAGGCTCTTTAAGAGCAGTCATTATTTATTGACATAATATCTTGTTTTTGCTATGGGTTCCAATAAAAGGCGAAACTGATTGACATGGAGATTTCTATTGGGGGAAGAGTGGTCTGAGTTAGAAAAATGTTGTGTAAAAATCATTTACCTATAATTGCGTGACAAAATGCGTGATAAAAGTAACAAAGACTTATGTAATTCTCGGTCACGTGATGGTGCCACCAAGGACCATGTTTGTGAGCGTCGGCACCGAAGGGCCATCATGGAAATATGTCTTTGAATATCTTTTGTTTCCAATGTTTCGTTCATTGTGATTTAAAAACGAAGAATCATACTCAGCTATTTCTGTGTTTTTCATCCTCCAGACTAATCTAAATGGCTTCCTTAACCAGGCGATTCCAGCATCCATTGGAGACCAACATCCATCCCAGGATCCACGGAAGAAAGAAAACAATGGAAGCCCATCACGAGGAAGCTGAACAATGTAACGATGCATTTACACTCGGCCAGTTTCAATACTCGACACTTAATCCTTTGCCCCAATGAAGACATTGAGGGCGAGTGACTTATCGAAACGTCGGTCATGGGTAGCCTAATCTGGTGCCATATCCATGATGTCTTCATAACACATTTTCATATCTTTAGAAGTCAGTCAAAAAAAGATTTGGGATAACATTTTACACAATTTAATCCGTTTTTTCGGTGGGAATCAGCATGCATGTACTAATATAATCTATAATAGAGTTTTATAATAAAGTTTTGCTTTAATTAAAGTATTGTTATGGCTTTGTTTTACATGGAAAAATTCGAATTGAAAAAAAATTATGTTTAGATACGTAGATTTTACTCGGTATAATACCTTGAAATCCGTTAGTCGCCATTATGATTATATGAGACGTATCCTTTCGTATATATGGCAAATATATGAACGTAAAGAGCCAAATAATTACGAAATACACGTCAATTATCATGAGACTTTGAGATGAAATAGGATAACATTTCCAAGAAACCAAATCGGCAACGTGTGTTCTTCAGTTTCATAAATACAATTACTAATATGCACACGTATGCAAATATTCACGAGAGTATCTCCATAAAACTCGCCCCAACCAGATTAGAGTAGAATAAGCAAGATATATTTTCACGTAACACTAAATGTTGGAAATTGGTATCATTTAAAGATTTATCAAAGAAATCTTTCCATTTCAAAGGTAAAAAATATCCGCCACAATTCGCACAACTTTTCGAGATGTTTGCCAAAAAACGCAAGCTATTTCATTACTTGATTTCATTTTAAATGATTTGGAAATACTATCGCTAAGACCTCTCCAGAAATTTTACAATGAGTATCTTGTATATGTTTTTGACTATTTTAAAAAGTAATTCAATTGTGTGAAATTCATTCATTCAATTGTGGAAAATTCACTCACCGGGACTTGGAATCGAACCCAGTTCCCTCGATTTTGCGCCGAGTGCTCTAACCAATTAGGTGACTTCTTCCACTGTGAATCTCATGGGGGATTTAAGGAACAAGTTGTCCTCACAGGTACCGTGCTTACGATGCCAGAGATGAGGACCTGTGAGGACGGCTTGCTCCTTAAAGCCCCCCCAATGAGATTCACAGTGGAAGAGTATGCCTGAGGAGCTTAATTGGTTCGAGCACTCGGCGCAAAATCGAGGGAACTGGGTTCGATTCCAAGTCCAGGTGAGTGAATTTTCCACTACAAATTTCACACAATTGTGTGATCACTAGTGGGTGACTCCTTTGAAGTAACAGCGCGGCAAGTTCCGTAGTTCTTTGAAAATAAAAGTAATTCAATTTCTCACCGCAGAAAAATTTAGTAAATCGCGATAAAAATCGTCCGATGTGAACTTTTTTCCCCAGTGCAGCTTGAAATAATGAGGCAAATTTAAAACTCCTGCATGCATATTTAGCTAATTAATGGGAATTTAAGTGTTAGAATGTAATATTTTCGCGCCATCAACATGCAAATATTAACTTTGTGATTCTCACGGCAGCTGAAATATAATAAATGAAATTCGAATATGATCTGCAGATTGACTAGGAAAAAATCTCGCTAAAGCTACCTAAAGGCTAGTGCTGTGCGAATCAGTGATTTTCATTTCGAATCGAATCGAAACAAATTTTTTTACATATTTGTTGGCAAATGAAATCACCTTAAAAAAATTCGCTTGCGAATCGAATTTGAATCCTAAATAAAATGCCGAAGTTTATGCAGAGTTAAATTAATATAGATTTTTATTATATTTCAGGGCCTTGCGATAGCTTATACATCTATATAGTGGCACAAAGAATAGTAAAGAATAACGAGTGGCCATATACATTTTCGTTTCGCGTGAGGAAAACATCGTCTAAACGGACGGCGCAACATTTTTGTAACGAGTGCCATGTTTGAATGCATGCAACGATTCGAAGACGAATCTATCTAGGGCCTTATTCAGTAAGGAATCGACGTGGTCGAACCTCGGTAAATCCGAGGATGTGACATCAAATTCCCCGGCAAATCTCAACTTTCGAGTGCTCCCCTTGGAATTTTACGTGGCTCGGACGTCAACATTTCGTCACTGTCGAGACTCGGAAAGTCCGAGGATATGCAGAATAGACCCCCTGATTCGAATATTAAGAATAATTCGCTTTCGAAGCATCCCGATTTGCAGGCGAATCGAATCGATTTAAGCCTGATTCGAGTCGATTCGATTCGGTTTCGAAGAATTCGCACAGCTCTACTAAAGGCCCACAGACGGAATTAGTACGGGGTGAGGGAGGAGGAATGAGGGTTAAGCGGGGGCGAAGCCAAGGTCCTCCCCACGTTCTATTTCCCCTCTCTCTCCCGCATGCACCCTCCCGCCCGCCTGCCCGAGTCACCACATCGCTTTCAATTCCTCTCGGCCTGCGAGTGACTGCTGCCCGCATTCCCCGGATCGCTCGGGCATCAGTCCCCCCACCTCCCCCTCCAATCACTCCCCTCGCTTCCGCGCGAGACAAGAAAGAAGGCAACGCGTGCCTTTCTCTTGCTGATCAACATTCTGGAGCGCACGCGTGTGATTATTCCCCATACGCGCCTCACTCTCTTACGTCGTAAATAGACGCACCACAGTCTCTCCTCTCAACCGTCTCATTATAGTCTTTTTCTGGATGCACCCGACATTGTCGCATAAATAAAAATACGTCGCCGCTAAATCGACAAATCTCAACTTTCGAATGACATTTTCGAAAAATTTAAATTATTGAATTAACATAACACCATGGAAATGAAAAGGAGGGGATTTAATGGACTCCCCAAAAATTAAAATATTTAATTCTGCAATGAAGATGTTCATTGATCAATCGGTCAGCACAGTTAGTCAGCCGTGGATAAGGGAGAGAATCGGAAGTGAAAGTAAGGCAGATTTCACATGGGCCACCATTCCATTTGTCTCCCTTATTTATTGAAAGAACTGCGGAACTGACCTCGTAGTAACATCAACAAAGTCACTTGCCCATGATCACTCTCGCACACTTGTGTTAAGGTAGTCCGAGCGAGATAGTTCCCTAGTCATAGTTGAGACCAATTCGATTTATACGTTTTAATTTCGCCAGCTGTAGGATACATTGATAAAATATTGCATCATTAATGGTGCAATAATATAGTTTCATATGACAGGAATTGTAAGTAATTAAATAAAAATATCTAAATAAGTCTATAACTTGACTCATTTTTTTCGCGCGGTTCGTTTTAAACACCTTTTCTGGCAAATATCTCGGAAAGTAATGAGGTAAGGGGTAGAACTTTTGGTGTTATTGGATTGGTGAGATATTTCTCTTTAAAATGAGACGAAATTCATTCATTTCTAAGTAAAATGATTTTTCGCATAAACTACCATGAACTGAAAGAAATTACTCGCTTAACTGGGATGCGAACCAAGGCCCCTACGCATTGCTCTGAGTGCTTGAACAAACTGAACTATCCAGGCGTCCTCTTTGACTGTGAATCTCATGAAACCTTGTAGAAGCAAGTTGTTCTCACATGCACTGACCGCCTAAAGCCAATGGAGGACCTTTGTGCGTGCGCTGAGTGCTACAGTCCACGAGGTGAGGCAAAACGTAAACCTCTACAGTGCCTGATGAGACAATTTAATAGGACTACTTTCCGCACAGTAATTTTAACAGATTCACGCACTAACAGCCACATACAACAACGTATGCAAAGCGAAAAATATCTTTCGACTGTATTGAGAACACGGTCTTTGCCTCGAGATAATTTTTTAAATTGTGAATTCCATCCAAGAGTTCAAATGGCAACTATTTTTCATTTTCGGGATTTCGACAGGAGAATTAATTCTATCACCATCCAGGCTCGGGTTTCCCATGGACTTTTTGTTTAAAAGATCGGTTCACATCCCTCTCCCTCACTCTGCGAGATAATTCCGATCACGCATCTAAGTAGTCACAAGGTACAAACACGAAGGGTTCGAGATTAAGGAGTATTTACACCACTCGTGAAATGAGGTGGATTACAGGAGACGCTTCAAATCTTGTTATTTATGAAGCAGCAGATTGGTAGTTAATCTGGAGTCGGCGACCGACAAAATACAACGACAATCTTCACCACAATTTGAGAATGGAAGGACAGGTTGAATAGGGAAGTAATTAATACGTGGGGGAAGTCAAAGGCCGACGTGTACCCCGAAGTGGTGTTAGGCAACTCATAAACAAAAGTGTGTCAAGAAGTCTAAAAGTTAACGTCCCATCGCGACGAAATGATCACTCTTGCCCAACGTATTTCCAAAACAGTACCCAAGCAGGGATCAGAATTACTCTGAAAACTTTCCGTCCCTCGGCGAGAGCTCCTCCTAGATTCGATCCCGAGCCCTCAATGATGGGCAAGTGTCGGCTCACCACATACACCGAACCCCTTGATCCTTGAGAGTCGAGCAAACCAGCAGAGTCCTTCGCCGCGAGGGGCAAACAAAGGAAAAAGGCGCATTTTACTCCATCCTTTAGTTCAGGAAAATGGAACATAAGCACATTACGAATAATTGGCTAAGCTGCTGACGACTGTAAAGCACGGTATGCACGGCATGAATAAGGGGGGAGGGGGGCAGAATAAACATCATTACTATTCAGGAGTTAAGCCATTATTTAAACGCCGCATTTGTGAGGCCTTCAAGAGGCAAGAAATTTGCATTAATTTACATTTGATTATTCCCGAGCCACTCGTCGAGAGGTGCATGCATAAATTCCTGGTTTGCCATTCCGCCGGCAGAGGGGGGGTCGTACTCGTGGGGGCGGCGCAGGAACCACACATCCGAGCTCCCGCCGCTATCCTTTGCACCAGAGTGAGTGCATGCAATGCCGTTTACTCCGCTTCAAAATAAATCCTTTGCACTCACTAAGCAAAGATTTTCCGTTCAAGGAAATAGAAGAGGAGACGGAGCATTCCTTCCTTTGATATCAACTGGGGGAAGCGATCTCGAAAACCCTTTCATTTTACAGTTCACTACTTGCTAATTCTCTGACAAGACTTGAAGTGCAATTAACGGCTTGTGGCTTGGCTCAAGTGGATGACATGGACGAGTAATAATAGAATGCGTATGTTCTAGCGTATACTATAGGTAGAGAATGAGAGACCTGAAGACAGCGTGACGATCTAGGATGGGGAAATAGAAAAGGAAAGAAAGCCTTCGCAGATTGTAGGAGGGACAATTATCTGCTTTGCGCGAGTCATTCCTTGCGAAGAAAACCTAGGAATAACGAAGAAAAATAAAAACGTCTTACTTGTAATATGGAATAATTTAATTAGGCAAATGGTGAATGCATGGAATCCAAGCATGACAGCTAAAAGTTATAGCAATTTAAATTGTATATTAGAGTATTCAAGCCGTTGTACGATCAATAAAAAGCTGCTTCCGTCAAATTTATTTCTGACGCAAATTGGCAAATGTAATTCAATTGCGCTACCATATTCGACGGATTCTAGATAACTCTAAGGACCTAAGGAGGAGCTGTATAAAAGCTACAGTGCAACGCCTTCTATGAATTAATAGCTATCGCGATAAATCGGTGAATGACATATTCTAGCCCTTGATACACCTGGATAATTTACGAAAACAGGAAACAACTTTCGTTCAAAACGAGACATCATGTTCTCGAACATCATCCGATTTCTTTTAATTCTTCCAGGCCTTCATTTTCGGCATGAGTAAATATATTTATTTTATTTTATGTTTTTGTACAAAATTTATAACTTGGTAAATACATTCCAACAATTATATAGTAACTAACACAAGCACCCGTATAATACCCATCAAATGATTCAGTTAACCTGAGGATGCGTCTTGATAATGGTGAAGGGTGCTGGTGCATGGGGAAGGGGACAGCATATCTGTTCCCCATTTACCACTTCTTCCCGTCGCGCCCCTCTATGATCGTGCACCCCCACCCCCCAACGGCCATTCCTCGTGAGTGGTGCGTACAAATTGCGCAGGTAGGAAGTGAGAAGGCGAGAGGGGGGACTCTCAGCGCATGTCAACCCAGCATCACATTAAATGTCCCGCGGAGAGAAAAAAAAATTAATTCCCAGGCATTAGCGGGCCCGCTCCCTCCTCGCACGAATGGCGAACCAACGAGCGACACAAAACACAAACAAAAGTAAGTTCTCAGCACTCTGGTCAACCGAAGAGCATGATGGGGAATGGCTGGCTTCGGTCGTAAGGTGGGGGAAGCAGGGCCATTAAATGATGGGCAGGGGAGGGCTCGGTCTGAGCACTCCAAGCTATTGACATTTGCAAGTGAAAACGAAGTCGCGGCAGTACCAAGGAATTGGAGGCTAACATGTTGCTTCCGTTGTTGGTGCTGTTCCCTTGCGGAAAGAATACCATACGTCGGGTGCATGAATGTTGAAATCATTGCAGATGAATGGGGTTCCATGGGTGACGTCAAGCGGAGTGATACCTATCTTATCGTCAACTTCTGTGCTCGTCCACCTTGGCAGACTAATTGAGAAGGACTATTTGATGCTGCTTCGAGTATACGCACTATTACTTTCAAAAATATGCATCAACCCACCAACCCGATGACGAGGAAGGGCGAGGAACAACAGGTCTAGCGAAACATGAGTCAAATGTACTCCGGAGTCAAATATACCCCAGCGCATGGAAGGCCTTCAAGAAACTCACTTCCACGCATCGGAGCCGATCGCTGGGTTTTCTATCGGGCTTCACCTTGATTTTCAGATCGCTGTATTTTCATTTTAGAAACTACCGTTTTGAGCGATCGGCTCCGATGCGTGGACGTATTTTTTGAAGGTATTCCTTCCGCTGGGGCGTTTAATCCAGAGTTTATTTGACTCCAGTTTCGCTAGCCCTGTTATTTCTCGCCCTTCCTCGTCGTCTCTCGGCGACGTGAAGCTTTCCAAGCAGAGACCGCAGCCAGCCCCGTGTGCCAACTACGAAATTTTTCCAACGCGATCCCGTTCAACCAAGCCGTAAAATGGGGTGGGTAAGCAGATGTTTGTAAGTAATAATACATCACTCTGCACGCAAAACAGCCACAGCCCAAGTCCCGCATTTGCACGGAGAACGGGTGATCAGACAATTTCGCGATTACCTTTTCAGTACATAAGTTGTATCTTCATTTATGTCGAGGCTTCGGTAACACCCTAACAATGAAATGCGTGACAGAAATACTTGCGAGGAATGCAAGTGCTGGGTGTCAACTCTATTACGGATTGCCGTCTCGAAGACGACATTTTTACCAAATCATATACTACAAATAATGATCCGAATCTTTAAACGAAAAAAATAGCGGCCATGCCGCGGGAACAGCAGTGGGTTTTGGTTGAATACATCTGCATTAGCAATTGGTATTTGGAGACCATCAAGGTGCAAGGTCATTTATGAAGATTCTTAAAACGAACATTGTAGTATTAGGCGATCCTCATTGGAGGCTCTTTTCAATGAAAGGCGTTCATTCGTATTCCGTTCGGGCTTCTCCGTAAAAGCCGAAGTCAAATATTCAATTAGGAATGTCATCACTTCTTTTTGAACGGCTATAAAAACATTTAAGGTAGTCCGAGCAAGATAGTTCCCTAGTCATAATAGAGATCATATTCGAATTACACTTTTTAATTTCACCAGATGTAGGACACATAAATTAAATATAGCATTATTTATTAATGGTGCAATACTATAGTTTTATATGACAGAAATAGTAATTGTAAACCAGGTGCCAGGAATAAAAAACGATTCCTTACAATCAGGGGATAAGAGGAGTGAAGTAGATTGTTGTAATATAAATGCGGATTCGCCAAGTGAACCGAGGGAATAGATTCCAACTCGTACTCGCGGAAGCGATGATCCCCTTCCGCATCGCATCCCCAACACACGGCCAACGATAGCGATCAACTCAAGAGGACGACCGAACGAATCGATGTCGCATTCGAATTCGCAACGAATCGCACATGGAACGAGAAATCAAATAACAAAAATGGCCAAAGAGGCACACGAGAATGGAGGCAAGGTTATTGATTTTTTGAAAATATCGGCAATCGAGATGATGTGACACGATTTCGGGAGTGAATCGAATCGGAATGGGCCATCGGTGTGCGCGCGAGTCGGGAATATGGTTTGCGAAGATCCGGGGAGTGGGGTGGGGGCGGAGGGGTTGGGGAGGAAGTGGGGGAGGGTGGGGGTGTGAGGGGCAGGGGGGTTGGGCACCATCCGTCGGTTGGATCGTATCTGAAACCGATCGACGAAACCAATGATCCAAAAACGATACTATATGGCGGCGCTATACATGGCGACGGAGTGGGGGAGAGAATGGAGGATATTTGCTTTTGAGGGGGGAGTGGTCGGGCGGGGGAGGGGGGAGGGTAGGGCGGAAAGGGGAAGTATGGGGGAGGCGTCAACGTTGCAATGGCCGGGGACCGAAACGTGTTTTGAAAATCTCTCGATGGGTCGCTGGATATTTCTCTCTGCCGATGGAGCAGCATCGAGCGAAGAATAGCTCAGGCCAAGAAAGCATTCATGATGAAAAAAACAACAGATGCGCTCAAAGAAAATGGGATTACCGACGTGGAAGCTGTACGTGGACACATCTGCCCAACGCGTGGCATTTTATGGCTCGGATACGTGGACCATTGGGGGCCTAGAGCAGAATAGAGGACTTTGGAAGTTGGTACAGGAGGCGTATGCTGAGGATTTAAGGTAGTTTGAGCAAAATTTCATTTTACTAAAACATCAATGAATTTGGTCTCATTTTAATGAAAAATACCTCTCCCTTCTAATGACACCAAAAATTCAACCCCTTATCACATTACAATCGGAGTTATTTGCCAAAAAATACAACAGCCCTTTTACATGGAAAATGGTATGCGCATGCACTCCAGAAAGACATTATTTACAAAAATGATGTATTTCTAATACTTAGATGTCGTATAAAAACCAACAGCGTGTAGTTTGTATGTTTTCTCAGCTATATTTGAAAATTAATCATGTTGCCACCGCAGTAGTTTCTTAGGTATCACAAAAAAATGTCCGTTTTGAAGGCGTTTCAAACGCACCGCGCTAAAGAAATGAGTCAAGGTAAAGACTTATATATTTTCATTTAATTACTTACCATTTCTCACATATAAAACTATATTATTGCACCAATAATAATTCAATATTTAATTGATGTGTTCTACAGCTGGTGAAATTAAAACGTATAATTCGAATGTGGTCTCTATTATGACTATGGAACTATCTCGCTCGGACTACCTTAATGGACGGAAAGCTCAAGGAAAAAGGAAGTGTGTAGAAAACTAAGGAGTCGTAAGGGGTATTCTTAAATACGTAAACAAATCCCAATGAGAAGCCCACACTTGGAGGTAAAAGACTTTTCCGTGGGAAATACAACGGATGGGAGAAAAAATCTGAGTGACACCAAGGAACTAATGCAATGGCCAAGTGGAAAAAGGTATGAAAGAGGATTTGCATGGGAATAGAGAAATCCGAGGAAACTGGTAAAAATGAAGGGCTGCAGTCAACTATTCTAACGGCAATGGAATGTTTTTGTTCAATTCATTTTATAATAATATTGTAAAAAACGTATTCCAACTGTCAAGAATTCATTATTAGGTGCCCTCATCACCACCTCCCTCATTTTTCCCTCGGGTCAATGTACGTATCTTCCTTCCCTCGGGATTGGAATTAAAACGCAAGTACTTGAAACAGAAAAGGTTGGGTTTTTGGTATTGACGATGCTCGTTTGACAGTTGAAACGCGTCTTGTACGAAGTAACAATAGTGTGGGCAGAATAAAATTATACTTATGTCGTTTTAAGGTGCTGTTCCACCATATCGGAGTTGGGAGCCCCTAGAGACTCGGAGGCTCCACGCTACGCTTAGTTTTCTTGACTATTTCAGAACTGATATTTTTCAGAGCGACATAGAGAATATTATCATGACTCCTCACTACATCTCTAGGTCTGACAGATGCGATAAAATAAGAGAGATACACAGCCGAACAGATAGGTACAAAAACTTTCATCGTTCATCGTTCATTCCACGAACAATAAGCGACCACAATACAAATTAAGCTCCACTAAATACACTCCTACAATTCATGTCACAATTCCATCTCCAAAAACTTACACCTTTACACGGCTGGTGACTTAACACCCCCTGACACACGACCATGTGGTGGCTTGCAGGGTGTTATGTGTATGTAGATATATCCCCTGACAGTGAAATATTACTTTCGCTGCATACATTAGAATACAGGGAGTCAAAAAATATGTATTCAACATGGTAGATTAAGTTTCACTTTTTACATTCCGAACTATTTCTACTGACCATGGATTCTGTATACAATGTCATTATTAAGGTACAAATCAATTTAGCAGTCCGATGAATCTTAAACCGGGGGACTAATGTGGAGGTGAGGGAGAGAGATTGGGAAAATAATACGGGTGTGGTTTGGAGGAGGGGAGAAAAATTTTATTCAACAAACTGAACAACTAGAGGGGGGGGGTGAATATCACACTTAATGACCGGACCGGAAGCTGTGACGTCACAAAATGGGCCTTTAAAAGGTTATAGCCAACGATGGTGTATGCAAGTCAAGATTCAGATGATTAACACAATTAGAGGAGTTCTTCACATCTTCCTTAACAACTTCGCTGAATAAACACGCAGTGTTGAATGCTTTAAAAGGATTTACGCTGCGGGCTGCTATAGACCAGAAGGTTGCAGGAATAGGAGGCTTAAATTACTTGAGAAATTCAGTGTGTTTCAGAGCAACAGAGAAAATATCACGTTCACTACCCTACACACACACATGGTGACTGATCTAAAATACTGATTTCTACTGAAAACATTCCCGGAGCAACCCAACATTTCACCTCCCTACACCTTGTCCTGAACAAATTTACACGGCGGGCATTCCCCGCCTCACGCCCCTGCGGCAGCTCGCAGGGTATTATGTAGATGGATATATCCCTGATGGTCACACACATGTAAAGTTTCACGCATATATGTACATAACAATTGCTCCAACCGCCATAAATCGTAAGCAATAACACATTGTGCGTGTGGAGCGTGTACAAACAGATGATTCCTAGTATTTACGACGTGCGTTGTGTATGGGACCTTTAAAAAGTAGGACTGGTTCCTATAGATCAAATACAGCGGAGGGCAGCTAGATTCGTTAAAAATTGTTACGATAATCATAACAACGTAACTAAAGTGTTGAGAGAATAAGGGTGGAGACCTCTATCCGATTGAAGGAAAAAATAAAGATGAAATCTTTTACGAAAGTTTGATGTAGACTTTTTTTCCGGTAGTTCAACATTTTTTCTACAGCTACACTATTGGGGTAGACAATATGACAGGCCAAAGATTAAGGAAATAAGACAGCAAAACTGATAAATTTAAAGTGTCATTTTCCACCCACAACAAGGCACCATAATAGATTCGATAGATCATTTCTAGGATACTTTGATCCTCACTACGTAAAGTAGGTTTTGCAGTTGTGCTAAATATCTGAACATCATTATTACCTACTCATCCCGCAAGAAACTTCAGGCATAATATTACTCTTGCATGATTTAGTACCTCGTAGAACTATTTATCTTTCGCAATAATTGTTACCAGTACCTAGTTTTATTTTAAAAATTGTGCTCCATGGTAGCATGTTCGTCTATGTAGCACTCTCCTAGTTTCTGGTCTAACCGCGCATTGTCATCTTGACTGCAATCATGCGGAGTTAATAGAAAAGTAGTGAATTGGATAAGTGACTTTCCCTATCCAAAATAAAAAGTAGTTATTGATGGTTTTAACGCTGAAATAGCCGAAGTCACATCCTGTGTTCCTAAGGGAAGTGTGATTGGCCCTCTTTTATTCATTATTTATATTAATGACCTAAGCTCTGGAATTAGCAGTAAATTACGATTATTTGCAGACGATACAGATATCTACCGTGAAATGAGCGAAGACGCGGACTTTGAAGCTCTGTCATCGGACCTAAACAACGTTCATTCATGGTGCCAGCAGTGTGGGGTAGAATTAAATATCAGCATATGCACCACAGTCCACTTCCTGCGAAAGTCATCACAAAAACGCCATACCTAGGCTGTGAGTGGAGTAAACATAATATCTACAGAGACAGTAAAATATCTTGGAATCACCTTAACAACTGATATGTCGTGGTAATTACACATACAGAACATATGTGGCGCAGCATTGAGGAAACTAGGTTTTGTTAAACGCATAATAGGAAGGTCCTCGGATGAAAAAGTCTAAAGTCAAAGAGAGATGTTAATTCACTCTGGTTAGGCCACACCTCGAATACGCCGCGAAAATTTGGGACACTGGTCGAATAGTTTTAACCGAAAAAATTAATAAAATACAAAGGAAAGCAGCGCGCTTCGTTAAAAACCGCTACGAGCGTACATATAGTGTCTCACAACTTTTAGAGGGATTAAGATGGGAGCCCCTAGAGACTCGGAGGCTACACGCTAGGCTTAGTTTGCTTGATAAATTCAGAACTGATATTTTTCAGAGCGACATAGAGAATATCATCATGACTCCTCACTACATCTCGAGGTCTGACAGAAGCGATAAAATAAGAGAGATACACTGGCGAACAAATATAATAATATTGCGAAATAAAACGAATAAGTACAAAACCTCGTTCTTTCCGCGAACAATAAGCGATCACAATAAAAACTGAGCTCCACTAAATACACTCCTTTCATACATGTCACCACTTCATCTCCGAAAAAACTTACACCTTTACACGGCTGGTGACCTAACACCTCCTGCCACACGCCTATGCGGCGGCCCGCGGGGTATTATGTAAATGTAGATATAGACTATGTAGATTGCATTTGGACCGCGCATCCAGGCGAACGGGAGTGCTTCCGATTTCAGCTTGGATGAGGACTGTATGCCCACTGCGGACTCATCCCGTGCCACACACCCTAGAGGTGGCTTGCGCAGTATTTCGTAAATGTGGATGCATGGGGGGGAGTCGTCCTTGGTGATTGCAGAGGAGGTGGAGGCACAGCGGTCCGGTCGACCCTCTGAAGACGTGAATAATGCGCACAGGAAAGGAGGGGAAAGAGGAGAGAGACTTCGGTGCAGTGAACGAATTCTAAAAGGCCAAGAAGGCATTTCAATCGTGGCGAGAATTTGTGTTTAAGTAGTTTGAGCGAAATATCATTTTACCTAGAAATCAGTGAATTTGGTTTCATTGCAAAGAAAAATATCTCACCCTTCCATTGACATAAAAAATTCAATCCCTTACCGCATTACTTTCCGAGATATATTCCAGTAAATACCAGCTCTTTTACACGGGAAATGGTACGTGTATGTACTCCAGAGAGACCTTATATTAAAAGTGAGGAATTTCCTACACTTAGATCTCGTCAAAAAATCAGCACTGTGTAGTTGTGTGTTTTCCCGACTATTTTTTATAATTATTCCTATTGACACCGCAGTAAATTCTTCGGGATCACAATAAACCATCCGTTTTGAAGGAGTTTCAAACTCACCGCGTGAAAAAAATGAGTGAAGTAAAAGGCTTATTTAGATATTTTCGTTTGATTACTTGCAATTTCTGTCATGTACAACTATTTTATTGCACCATTGGTAATACAAAATTTAATTCTCGTGTCTCACAGTTGGTGAAATTAAAACGAACATATCGAATATGGTTTCTATCATGATTAGGGAACTATGTATCTCGCTCTCACTACCATAACTGACAGCTCCCGCTTACGTTCCTTGAGTAGACCTTCGCGGTGAGGAGGGGAGGGAGAAGTGAAGATGGGGGTGGGTGAAGGGAATAGGCGGACGGGAAGAGAGGTTGGCGGGGGGAACCAAGCTTCTTCTCGAAAAAGAAACTAGGGAGACACGCACTAGTATGGCAGTCATTTGAAAATCGCCCATCGCTCCTTTTCACGGAGTCCTTATCTCGAGTCCTCGTTGGGTGGACGAGTGTGTGCGAGTGGATGGATACCTGTTAGTATTGAATCATTCCCTCTTCTCTATTGCCTTCATTTGGCAGCAAATACAAAGGTTCCCAACTCCACGCTGAACAACCCCCCAACCCCGCTTCGCAGAATTTCGGAAGTTGAGTGGCCCATGTCCCAAAATCATGCAATTGGAGGCCCCAGTAACTTTGGCGAGAAGTATATTATGCCGTAAGAAAGCGAAGAGACAGCAATCACACTTAATTCAAAGGCATTCATCAAATCTGTTACCAAATGCACAAACCTTGCAAAATCTAAAGTCAAACACATGAAAAAAGGTGAATAGATTATAAAATGGCAATATTATAGTCTGAGCATTGGTTAAATATAATGCATTGAACAATTAATTCGTAGATAACAATCTGACTCATTGGACCAAACTTATGTAGGATATAGATACGATAAAACAATTTCCAAAGTACAACGTGAATTGGGGCAGCGTGACTACTTGTTAAGCCATCACAAGCAATAATAGATCTAAATTAATAGACACAATGTTATATACTTAATGGTTGAAGGCGTAACTTTGTGGAATGTTACCGTAGACATGAAAAATAAGAAAAATCTCTTAGTATATTCCACACTTAAAACTTTTATTCCTGACCTACATTTCGATTGCTTTGCAATCATTTTCAAAGGTTGCAATCATTTCCAAAGGAAAGGAACCTTTGAAAATGATTGCAAGGCAATCGAAACCTAGGTCAGGAATAAAAGTTTTAAGTGTGGAATATACTAAGAGATTTTTCTTGTTTTTCATGTCTAAGACACAATGTTACCTTTAATATTCCTCGAACATAAATGTCAAAATGCATTTTTACCTGTAATGTCCGTCCGTTCCTGCCTAGTCTCATTGCCGTCGGTGTGTTTCCTCCGGAGAAGAGGCCGGCGGCTGGCGGGGTAACACAAGGCATACGTTCGAACACTACCCTCGGGTCTCACATAAACACCGGAAATGTGGTTTGCCTCGAGTTCACGAAGCAACTGACTGATTGTCGCTGGCGATTCTTAGGCCCAATACATTTTTGCATTCACCCAGTCAAATAGTAATGAGACGCCGGCCTCTTCCAATCCCCGATTCCAATGCTGGTCTCTGGCAATCTACTCGAAGCGCCAGGTTCAAATTATGTTTACGAAACAAAATCAATCGACGCCTCTCATTGAAACAACAGTCTACATGGGCGTAAAGTAAACTTGAATGTAAGGCACATTTTAATTTTAGAACATACAACCGTATTTCAAACTCACCAATCGGTAGAAGGCATTCTCGCCCGTCACATACACGGCGGAGAAATGCAGTGTTAGTTCCGTTGTATGCTCCAGATGCCGATTTTTTTTCTCGTGACAAAATCCGCAAATGGTCGTCTCATTTTTATTAACGCAATTTGAACGACACTCATTCCCTACCCATCCATATTAGAGGCAATTTACCGAACTTTATTCATTACATTTCAGCAGGTGTAGTCAGCATGGAGGAAATACTTTTACATTAATGGTTCAAAAATATTGTTCTCTATGAATAGAAATTTCCAGAACATGAATAAATACGCATGCATAAGTTTTTAATCTGACTTACATTCTCCTGCCCCACGGGGAATGGCTTTCGAATCGCAAATAAGTTTTGCGACTCAATGAAAATTTCTGCGATGAGTGGTTCATTTATTGTTAAAAACAGTTGATAAAAATTAAAAGGCTCCTGCAGTTAAATGTATGGCAAGATCTAAGCGTGATAAGTTGCTTATTTTCAAAATAATCTCTCTTGTGTGTACTCCAGCACCATTTCTCATGTAAAATGGTTGGTATTCGCTGGTAAATATCTCGAAAAGTGGAGCGTCCAGTGCAAGATATTTTGAAGTTTTCGAAAGGAAAATTTAAAAAATTCACATTAATTCACTGGGCAAAACGATATCCGACCCAAACTCTCCGAAATGAAATATTTCCGTCTCCTCAATAAAGGGTGCAGGGGCAGCTAATCCTGTCTCGAATAAAATTCGATTGTCTCCAAGAATTTATTTGGTGCCTCTGAGGCGAGCAAGAGTACGTACTTAGTTGATTCCACAATTGCCAGAAGCATGAGACTGGCAATTGCCTCCCGGGTCCCATACCCGTCTTCTGTTTATCTTTCGACACTGGAGGTGTTGAAGGTTAAATAAACAAGTATTTAACGCAAAAATCTATATCAATAGCTCTTGCAGCAAAACGCGAGGATTTGGATGGAGGCAGCGAAGCTTGGATCTGAGACCTCCTGCCCCATCGAGGTATTTTGTGACTTTTGCACCGGTCGTTTCTAGTGGGGAGATAAACAAACTGAGAAAAATTACAACATACGTATAACCATTGAAAAATGTGACGATAAAGTAAAAGAGCGATGTTATTTTTCTCTCCTGAGAACTCATTCGGAGTACGCTACTAGTATATGGGACTCTTACGAAGTAGAACTACTTCTACATCTACACCTACGAAATACCGTGCAAGCCACCAATAGGGTTTAAGGCTCGGGGTGATTCCACACCAGGCATGCAGCACTCAACCCAGTTCAAATCAGAACCGCGCACGTTCCCCCGAATGCAAAGCGCAGGCCAAAATCAGTCAGGGCAACGGTACGCAGTCAGACCCCAAACCAGAAGAGTGATACATAGAAGAACATTCTACCATGCAGTACACTACTCAAGATACTACTACTCATTAGTATTATTAATGCGACAAATAAATAGCATTACAAGGTACTAATGCTTGTTTCCAAATCTGCTGCGTAGTGCTAACACTATATTTTGCTTATTCCCTGCATAACTGTTGTAACACGTTATGTAGCTGCATTATAGATTATTTTATAGTGTATGTACAATTTGTAGCATACCTAGGGTGCAGTGCATGTCACTTTCCACACTAGTGCATGTTGGTGATAAGTTTAAGATACTTTCAGATATAGATCAAATACAGCGGAGAGCAGCAAGATTCGTTGAAAATTGTTACGATAAACATAACAATGTCACTGAATTGTTGAGGAAATAAGGGTGGAACCTTATCTAGGCAGAGAATAGACTCCAGAACGGATAGATTGGAAATGTTATTTTTTTCCAGGTACAATAAGGGACCATAATAGAAGCGATAGATCAGTTCTAGGATACTTTGATCCTCACTACGTAAAGTAGATTTTGCACTTGTGCTAAATATCTTAACATCGTTATTACCTACTCATCCCGTACGAAACTTCGGGCATGATGTGAGCGAGGCGTATTTCAAGACATTTTTCATCTCCCTTTCATCAGATTTCAAGGAAGTTTCACCACAACCACATTCTACCGTCTTTGGAAAAAGAATGGCCAACACAGTTCAAGGCCGTTTAAAGATTGAATAAAGCATAGGATAACTGTTCCAACGCTAGTCCAAGAGATATTCCGCACAAATCCTAACACGTGGGCTTTACAGGTACAGTCACTTCAAAAAGTATCGTGACACAATACGCTGGCGGTAGGTATAGGTCGGCTGTCAAAGCTTGAAGTACGATGGCTACCCTGGGTCATCTCTGGGGATTATGAGAATTCTCGGGTACACTAAGATATGTATTGAAAATCAAGTAGGACATAACTCGGACCATGCTCTTGACTTAGTGCACTTGCTTATTCTCATAGACACCAGAGATGTCATGGGATAGCCAACGTAATTCGAGCTTCGACAGCCGACCTATAGGAACAGCTAGCAAGGTGTGTCGCGATACTTTATGAAGTGACAGTACGTATGTTCTGCACGACTTTCACCCTCTCTTTTGGCCACATCGCTTGATGGACCAGTGGCTGAGACAAGTGCTTCCTCCCTCCCATCCAAAACTAAGGATACCACGGATGTTGAAAGGAGAGGGTGCCGATATATATACCCTGACTGCCCCCCCCTCCCCTTCCCATTCCTCCGCTCTCCTTTCGCCCCCTCTCCAAAGAGAGAGACGAGGCACGCGTTGTCCGTTTGTTCCTTATCCTTCCCCCCTGTGCCTCGCCCCCGGCCAAACCCTTTGGCCGGGGGCCTCTCGCAAGGGTTTGGCGTGACTGGGGGCAGTTTCCGCGGGATTCCCCTCCAACTTTATTTTCTCCTGCCTATTCTTTAGACGAGGGGGGATTGCTGGGTAAGGGAGGGCCGGAGAGGAGCATCAGCAAGAGGCAGAGGGGCGGATATCGTCGCGTGCACCAGTTCAAGCCACCCCTCGTTCATCCTCCCCCCTCTTGCCTCCATTCCTATATTCCACTCTCTGCCTCCAACCCCCCCACTCCCAACCTCAAAGCGAAGCTCTTAAGCCACGTCCGAATTCGTTTAAGCATTAGGATTTTTAGACACGTTCCATTAGCCACTGAAGTTACCTCAGATCCTCGGTGAATCACGTCCACATGCAGAGAAAGTTCTTTTTTTATTTTTCCATCCACTCTTCCCAAAACATTTCCCAATCCACACCCTTTACATCTAAGAATACAAACAAGGATAAAGTATGAGAAAACATTCGTGTGGAGTGTGGCACTCCAAGGAACGTAATCAAGCACCGTCGGAAAATCAGACCATGAAAGACTCGATGCTTTCGAAACCTGGTGCTGGATGAGGACGCTGAAGATCAAATGAACAGTTAACATAAAAAATTATGAAGTTTACAGAAAAGGAAAGGACCCTGCGGAACACTTTACAGAAAAGAAGATCCAGACGTATTGGACACACCCTGAGCCACAATGGATGAAGAATATAACTAAAGGAAAAATACATGGAAATTTCCCGAGAAAAAGTCAAAGGGACAAATCTATTAGCCAAATCAAGAGGAGAGTATATAAGTCTATTCTAAACACCAGTGAGTTAAGGAATGAGTATTAGTTAGGGAAGAAAGGTGGGTTGTAGTCAATCAATCTAATGGATGAACAACAATTGATGACGATGGTTCTTAACGCTTATCCCTCCAAGCAGCTGCTTTCCAGTAATACACCTCTTTATTTCCTAACGGGCTAAAACGAGAGTGAGGCCTCATCAATACCAAAAGTGCTCCTCAAGGGAATAGTCCATGTCTGGCGGAACTGGTTAACGTGTTGTGCAAGTGCGGAAATCACATGGTTTTTACCCATTGTCTACATTGAAAATAGGAAAGTTTAGTAAAAATGGATGGCGACTACTACTTTAATATGATACCTACCATCTTTGATATATTTTCCCTTCTCTCTTACGCGTCATAGTTCAAATATTCCATTACACAAATGAGTAGGATAATATCGCAAGAAGCTGTGAAAACTCGGTACATTACAAAGGAATTTTAATCCAGTGTAACTTTGAGTATGGCGAAACTCTAAGAATCAAAATGTCTGGAATACGACTTTTTATACGCTAATAAGTTATGCATAAGTACGAAAAGCCAAAAATCTAAGTTTATTAATTTTTTATCTCACCAAACTACAAATATTTTAGAGCACGGCTATAAATTAAGAGGGGAATAAGGCAAATCCATAAATTTATCAGAAAATTTTTAAAGTGATGCACTTAGTGTAGGGATATTATTGCATATTTAAAATGTCAGAATTTTGAACAAAGCTTCACTGAAGTGCTTAAATCTCACGAAAGCTGGAAGAGTTAAACTAAAAAAACCGATCTGGCGTTTGTGATACAGCTATAGCAATTTAGATCAATGCGAATTGTTTTAGGCCACGTTTACCGTGGATATAATTAAGGTTCCCATTCGTTCAATATCATGTTTTATCAAACAGCTGGCTGAATTAGGCACGCTAGGGGAGACGCAATGCAAGAGAGTGTAGGAAAAAATGAAACCAGATGAAAATAGGAAAAAAAACAGGACTTAGCCCTGAGAGCAAGAATAAAGTACCATCCCTCTAATAGATTATTGCTCAATGGCAAAATAATAAACTCATCATTTAGCAAAAATATAACTTTCATAAATGACGCTTTTTCAGTCAAATTTTTTGTTCAGATAAGAAGTAACTGACATCATAGAGAAATGTTTATTTCTTTATCTAATCTGCTGTAATAATATACCAGCCGCAATAGACCTATTAATGTGCATGGATTCAGAGTTAATCAGATATTTATCTAATATTGGATGAAACTAATCTCTTAGGATAGTAGGACCACCTGAAATAAAAAACAGGAGGGATAATATGAGCAGAAATCTACACTCAACGAAGGCATTCTACCAGTTGATGCATCAAAAATACCTGGTTACAAGCTGAGAAGTCAGGGAGATTTTTCGTTAAAATTGAGGTAAGAACTTTGCAATCAAGATATCTTAGGGAAGCTTGAATAATAAAATCTTTGGAGAAATGCGGATCGATGAAAGCAATGGACATGTGCTGTTTTAACAAATGACGAAGAGCGTAGAAAACCATCAATGACGCTTTCCCTAAAATACTTTGGCAGCAAAGATTTCTTGTGGAAACTCCAGCAAATTCGAAAAAATCTTAGCAATTGAACATTACAGGCGAGAGAGCTAAATAAATATGAAAACCATGGCATAAGGAGTACGAAGAATAACCAGGGAACAGGGGATGGATGACATTTGGGAGGCTTTTGTTAAGTGAATGTGCGGTGGGATCGAAAGTAATAATAATAATAATGTCGTCTTTATTTATTTGTGCGATATCAGGACTATCTAGTCCTCTCTTACATTTAACTCATTTGCACAAACACACATATCTGAACAGATAATTTTCTACCCAGGCGGGACTCAAACCCGCGACCCTCGGGTTAGCAGGCGGCGCCTTTACCCCTCCGCCACCGGGGGCGGACATTAGTGCGAAGAAAAAGAGGGAGCGGCAGGTTATCAATCTACGGATTGATAACTGCAGATGACGATATTGCGTACGCATTAAGGCGATCAAAACTTAGGTTTTTTTCAGTATTAAGCTAACCAGCGCTCGTCGTTTGACATATTCATTAAGAATTAAGCTTAGCATGAGCAGGTACGGGAAAAAAGGTTAGCTTTTTTATCTTGGTGCCTTACATCGAGAAGAGAAATCATGCCGTGCTAGAATCGTCCTCTGAAGATAAAATTAATGGAACATTAATGTCTTCAAACAGTTTTGTATCCGAGGGAAGGAATTTAGCAGCTTAATGATTATATTACCTTAAAAATAAAATATGGAATTAATCAAGAAAGCTGATTAGAGCAACGTAATACGAACCCGTTGGCCTTAATGAGATAAAGAAATACAAACTTTGACACTGCGTTGATTTTGACACCATTTCAATCAAATAAGAAAGCGGGTCAGCTTGGAAGGGCGGCGTATAATCGATTCCGTTTGAATAACATTAAGGGACTGAGATAACGGACCTTATTTTAGGGTTTTATGACGAAAATTTATCAAATGGCAGCTAATAATCTGAGGGGCCATAAACAAAACTCGGCCTGAATTAATAAGGGGGGGTCTTATTTGCTCAAGGATATTGCGAGTCAACAACAGCAGAGGACCAACATTAAACTTTTAAAAAGATTCGAAAGTATTTATTTTATTTCGTAAATACGAACAACACAATAATTACTGTAAGAGAGAAGGATCAGGAATCAGGATTCTACTTTCAAGGAGATTCCAATGAGGCTGTGCAAGTAAAATAATCAACTCCATTTTTTCGAGTGATTTTTTGGTTAACGTTTTCACTATTTCACTAAGTAAAATAATCAACTCCATTTTTTCGAGTGATTTTTTGGTTAACGTTTTCACTGGCGACATAAATGAGCTATTCAGAAATAACATTTACATAAAAAGCGGGCAGATTACTTCAGGTGTGCATTTAAAGTGAACTTTTTTACCCTCCAAAGAGGCTCTTTGTGGTGCAAATACTATTAAATTAATGCATTTTGTCTTCAATGCTACAAACGCTAATCACTCAGAAGTATGATGGGTTGGCACATGCTTATTTTTGAGCAATCAGTTACCTTAGAAAATGCATGCATCAGATTAAAACATAAAATGTTGTAATCTTTGCTTCAATCTTTATTGTATTAAAAGAATCATAAGGCGTAGCTCACTTTAAAAACAATACAGTGTTTCAAGTGAACGACTTCTCATGTTCACCACCAGGTCCAACTCTACATTTTTTTCGACGTTTCGACATGCGAGTCACCCATCACCATCAGGGTAGTCTTACCTTGAGGAGGTTCTACCGAGGCTGTTTAATTGAAAATATACTGCTAAAAGGTAAGTTTAGCTTTGCATCCGATGAGATGCCCATGTTTCTTTCTTCTCGTAGCTAACCAATGCAAGCAAAGCGAAAGTATTCTGTGCAGAAATTCGTGATAGCTTCATAACCACGATCGACGAATTTTGAAAACGTGAGAATAATACCTTGACTCTAATTCCCCGACGATGACCGACGGCTCGTAGATCGAAACGCCGCACAGTGGGCGAAAAGTGATTATAGTTGAATAACGGACACTGAAACACACACGAGTAAAAACCGAAGCACTTTGGTTTCAAGGATAGAAGCAGGTACAAGCAAGCAGAACTGTTCCACATCACGCCAGAAATACAACTAAATGTGCACGTGCATTTCGCTGGAGCAAAGAGAATATGCTCCCGAAAATATCCGCAACAAACCGCACGAAGGGCTCCGTAGTGTCATAAAATGACCCTCTTTGGCAGGCCTTGACGTAGTTATAAAGGGTTGGGGAGTTGATACCACGTGACACCAGCTGACGCCTGGTGCTTTCGAAAGGGAGTTGGTCTGTCAAACAGAGATCCACATATCCTTCCGTAGGCGAAGTTTAGGATATATGTGAAAACCCCGTGATTGTGTCCTGAGTGCATTCAAAGAAAGAAGTTTCGTGATACCTCTTGCGGTGTCCCGCGACATGATTATGAGTATCATTTGTAGCATGGTCTATTAAAAAATTCTCTATGGTTGCTCGTTGCAATCTCTAATTATCGATGATCACTATAGGAAGGTGAATGTGGCCATATCGTATCCACACACTTGCCGCATCATCTTACTCCCCGTCGCCGGCGGGCGGAACCCGACTCGACCGCGCGCTCGAAAAAACGATGTAATATTCGGAGTCGCAAATATGCGCTAGGTTTTTCTTTAGAATCACAATCTAGAAGCATTGAATAATAATGTGGTATGAGTTACTTAGCGTAACCAGGCGGTACCAACTACTTTTTATCGACAAATATGTAAAAATTTGCCTAAAAATAGGCTCCGCCATTTTGTTATGTGTCTATGGTTAATAGTAAAATTAAATCTTTAAAAACCATTTAATGGAAGAAAAACGACTGTGTTACAAAATGAATTAAAAACTTTTTACATACCCATCACGTCGTTCCCTTCCGGGGTAGGCACACTCAAAATATTTCACTCATTAATACGTGATTGTACACCTAACTCTGCTTCAATAATTTCCTCCATACTGACCTATACTTGCAAACCTCTTTTCCCTCATTTACCCCATACACTGTTTCATACACGCCCTCCTGTTTTTAAAACTCCTCATATTCCTCCTCCTAAGAATTTCCTCAACCACATTCAACCACAACTTTCTTGGCCTACCTCTACCTCTCGCACCATTCATTCTACTCTCATATATTTGTTTCGTTATTCGACTCTCATTAATTCTCTCCACATGGCCAAACCAACGAAGCACACTCCTTTCATACACGTCCATTACTGGAGCATTTAACCCACATTCATTCATGACCAACTCATTCCTGACCATATCCATCCTACTTTTGCCGCAAATACTCCTCAGATAACCCACGGCGTTTAGTTTACTCTTGTCTACCCTGAAATACCCATGGTTCACTACCATATAGCAAAGTGGGGAAGAAGTACACTTTTGTACACGGCGATTTTCGCTTCCTTAGACAAGCACTCATTCCTTGATATGCTCCACATGCTACCTACCACTTTCCTTCCAGCATTCGCACGTCTCTTTATCTCCTCATCTATTCTTCCATCTTTCGCATACATCTTACCTAAGTACACAAAATCATCCACCTGTTCAATTACTTCACCATTCGCCCTCATCACACAGTTATTCTCCCCATTCTCCTTATCAAAAACTACTACTTTTGTCTTGTACGCATTTACCTTCAATTCCATTCCGTTCCGTTCAATTTTCCGTTCAATTCAATTCCGTTGATTCACAAAACATACCCAGGAGCTTCTGTAATCCCTGATGACTGTCTGAGATCAAAACAGCATCATCCGCATACACTCGCACGTTTACATTTCCAATCAAAACACCGTTCTTTTCACTACATGCGTCTCTAACACATTTATCCATAAATACATTAAACAACCATGGAGGCATTACGCATCCTTGCTTTACACCCCAATTTATTACAAACCAATCACTCAGAACCCCGTTAACTCGTACACTTGCCTTACTATTGTCATACATCGCCATCATAACATTCAATAACTGCCCATTCATTTCATAGTCTCTCAAAACCTTCTACAACTTCTTTCTATTTACTCTGTCATATGCCTTCTCTAAATCGACAAACGCACAGTACACTTTCTTTCGGACACTCATAAATTTTTCTATCACTAGCTGAAGTGCAAAAAGCTGGTCACTACATCCCCTCCCAGGCATAAACCCACACTGCCCACCCCATATTCTGTCGGAAGTAATATTCCTCTCTCTTTCGATTAATATTTTACTGAACACTTTTCCCGGGATACTCAATAAACTAATGGCCCGATAATTATTACATTCTGTCTTTCCTCCTTCCCTTTGTACAACGGAACGATGATAGCATTTTTACAATCCGCTGGAACAACAGAAACCTGTAAGCATAAATTGTATAGTTCACGCAGCCTACAAATTAGTAATTTACACCCTCATTTCAACATTTCACTGGATATCCCATCTATGCCTGTAGCCTTCCTATTTTTTAATATTCTCACAGCCGTTGTGACCTCCTTCTTACTGATATCCTTTTCCATCCTCACATTCTCATGTACCACTTCACAAGGCTCATCCTCAACGCCTGCAACATTATTGTACAATTCTTCAAAATACTCCCTCCAGAAGTCCATGATATTGCTCTCGTCCCGCATGATCTCTCCACTTTTGTTCTTCACCGCATTCATTCTCCTACCTTCACCAATCTTAACCCTTTTTACCCACTTCCAAAAAAGCTTTTTATTACCTTCATAATCACTCTGCATTTTGTTAGCTTCATTCGCACGCATTCTTTCCTTTCTCTCTTTCACAATGATTTTGCATTAATTTTTTTCTTTCTGCAAATCTCTCATGATTTAGTACGCTCTTCCTCAGATTTGGCAGCAATCATATCCTTGTACGCTTCTTTCTTTTCTCTTACTGCAATTTTCACTTCTTCATTCCACCAAGCATCACCTTTCGTTCTTCCTACCACTCCATTTCCACCTTCTTTTTCAGCACATTCCACAATCACTCCTTTTAAACACTCCCACGCATCATTTACGTTCTCGTTTCTGATATGCTCGTCCCATTCTCTCTGCTTCAACGATAGAGCATCCTTAAGCATGCAACCATACCGCGTTCTTACCTCGCTGTCTAGCAACCTTTCCACTTTTACTCTCAGCTGCTTACGCGCAACATTCTTCCTCGGTACCCACTTTCTGCTCAGATTCACTTTGGAGAGTACCAAATTGTGGTCTGTTCCACATTCAGCACCCCTCATCACTCGCGTGTCCCACACTAACTCTCTCAATCTCTCATCATACACAATAAAATCAATCAAGCTTTTACAATCGCCCCTTTTCCAAGCATACATATGTATTCTCTCATGTTTAAACCAAGTATTCGACACAAACAATCCTTTTTCCAAGCACACACTCACCAAGTTTTCACCATTATCATTCACTCGGGGGTCACCAAAAGGCCCAACCACTCTCTCAGATGCATCCCGCCTCACACCAACCCACCCATTCATGTTACCTAGTAAAATTATTCTCTCACCAGGATCACATTCATTCAAAACCTCTCTCAGTTTTTCCCAAAACTCATCTTTCACGCTGTCACTCTCTCCATCCACTGGTGCATAACACGCCAAGATCACAACTCTCCTAATACCTACTTTCATGCAAACCCAGAGAAATCTAGGGGATACTAACTCATACTTCCTTACTAACAACTTATCTCTCTCATTAAGAATGAGTCCTACACCTTGACTGCCATGTACATTATCTTCAACTCCTGATCACAATGCCAGACTACCGCCATTTAATGTAACAGCATCCCGCCCCTTACGCTTAGTTTCACATACACACAAAACATCCATTCGTCTCACTTTCTTTTCATTCGGCAACCCATGCTCCTTTCCATACACTCCTCTCACATTCCAAGTACCTAGATTCAAGTTCATTTACAGTCCATATCTTGATGGGCAAAACTTATTCAGCTTTCGCCGCCCATCGTGGCTTCGGCTGTCCAAGGCAACATTTTGACGTTTAGCAGT
The DNA here is from genome assembly GCA_963169105.1 of Ceriagrion tenellum. Lineage (NCBI taxonomy): Eukaryota > Metazoa > Arthropoda > Insecta > Odonata > Coenagrionidae > Ceriagrion > Ceriagrion tenellum. The sequence continues at coordinate 123,002,807 of OY720643.1, forward strand.
AAGTTGTGATGGAGTATGCAAGGTTACCAGCCTTTGCAGTACCCGCACCACGTGCAGCTTTCTCTGCTAACGGTTACGGCGCTCTACCGGTCAGTTTTGGCACATTTTCGCCAGTATGCCACAAGAGAAACCAAAGCATAGTAATACCCTTAGCCCGCTTTCTCTATTCTGTACAAGCTAGAATCCCTTCTGCTTTTCCATAAGTTAATCCATAAAAGTAAAGAAATAGGTTAATTTTGGTAATCCACAGAGAAAATCGAAGGTGGGCGTTTTTTGCGAAACTTGTTCAACTTTAACCCCATACATATTGTTAATGTGCGAGTTTAAGAAAAAAATTAATACGGCATGCCATGCACAAACTATTTGAGAATGTTACAGCGAAGTTTCAACTTCCGGACTCAAAAAAAAACGTTTTAGAGGTTTTGGCCAGCTTTTTTCGATTTCAGCCCACGGCAGGAATGCGGAGCTTGACCGGGTGGAGATGCGAACAGTCTTCACTAACAGAGTTCACCGGGAAGGCATCAAATCTTTCTATATTACAATATTATCCACACTAGAAAACTTAAATAGCGTTCAAAGTCTGCATTCCTTCGTCCACATTAAACGATGGACACGTTTTCCGATTATTAGCCAGAATACATATGAAATGTGTATCAAGTATTTTTACGGCGGGATCACTTTAAGAACAACTCGTGTCCAACTCCCAACCTTAAGCCCACACTATGTTCCTTTTGAACCGTGTGTGCCGGTGGAACATAGCTTTTGCAGGTATGAGAGTATTCCCACGGAACAATTTGCGCAAAATGGGAACCACATTCGTGCAAATCCATCAAATTCTGCCCTGCTCCTTTTTAAGGCAGTCCGTGCGAAATTTTTCCCTTACCGTCATCGGAATCCTGAAGTAAATACTGCAGTATTAATGGCGCCAACCTATATCAATATAAGTCCTTAACTTGAGTCATTTTTTCAACAATTTCTGTACCATCGAGGTAGAATTTTGATGATAACGTTCAAAAGAGTACGTAATTGCTAATCGTTTTTAAACTTCTACGATAAAGTGAAAATGTTAATAATCTTCCAGGGTGGTATGGTTGAAGAACTGTTTGGGAAGACAAGGTAAAGCAAAATATCGTTGTATTACTTACCTCTAGTTTTAAATAAAACGTAATGCATTCTACACTCTTACTTCGGAGGTTTTTTGGTGTGTTTTTTCAAGCAAACAAATTGCCCAGTCACCCATGGGCATCCCACGCCGGAACCCGGAGTCTCGTCCATTTCGTAGATTTTCTCCACCGACCACGGAAATCTTTCCATAGATATTGCGTGAGTGCTGAGTGCTTAATGGTGGCAAGTGACAGTTCATACTCAAGAAACGCAACCATCTGATTGTAATAGTTCTCAAAAATATTTCTTCTGATCCATTAAAGTTCTTATCTCCACTCGAAAAAAACATTTGAAACACTTCAAGATTCCAGTGCACACATACCAGTCAGACATATACCGCTCCATTTGCAGCAGGTACAGTAAAAAAATTTAATTCTTGTTAACGGATCCGTAAAGGTGACTCTACTTTATCTTACGCTTCAGTGGGTCTTGAACTGTGGATTTCAAGGAAGTTCTCGGCGCTGGCCGTGGCGTCCGCCCTTTATTTACCCCTGCGCCAGGTGCTCATCCGAAGCCGAGGCAGTGGCAGGCCAGGAGAGTGTTGAGAGGAGAGCTGAAGGCCGGGGACGAGCTCGGGCGGGGTTACGCGTGTGAAACCGATTGAACGGGGCAACTCCAAGTGAAGTTGGGATATCCCCTCTCGCCCGAAAGATGGGCCGGAGACAAATAAAAAGCGGCGCCTTCAGGGCCTCGGGGCTGCTGATTTTTCTACAGCCTGTCGTAATTACCGGATCACCCGACGCCTCTTCTTCTGCACAGACTGCTCCCGGGGATTCCGAAGAGCCATCAAGTTCTCCACGTTTTTCGCGCCTGCCCTCCACCGGAACGGTCGCTGCGGTGTCCCGTGCAGCGCTCGGAATCCTACCCCTCGCTTCTCTCTCTTAATCATCGTTTGTCACCTTTCCCTGCCTTCTTTTCCCCGTGGTGTATTTCAAAACTGGTTTGTACTTGAAGCGATTAAATTGTTTGATTTCCACTCCGTAACAACGCCGTTTGTTAATTTGCTACCCCCGAACCTCAAATAGTCCGCTCAATCTATTGCTTATACATTGCTCGCCCTCGTACATTGCTTCATACGCGCATTCCTGTTCTTAAGACCCAAAAAATTCCTCCTCTAAAGAGTCTCTTCAACAAATTCATCCGTCTACCTCTTTCTCTTACACCTTCACTCTCCTCTGACTCTCGCCCATTACCATGACATTGCCAAACCAAAGAAACGCTTCCTATCCAATATTACTGGAGCATCCAACACACATTTTGTCATGACATACTCATTCCTAACCTACGTGGTACCAGAGAAGTAGATGAATTAGAATGACTTCAGGCCGTCCAGCGTTTTCACTTTACTAATACCTCATGGGTTCGTCTTTCTCATTCATTCAAATAAGGCGTTTCAACTGCAGTGTTGACAGGAATGCCAAATTTGAAAATTCCGGCTGCTTGATCGAGATATGGCAATGATAAAGAGAAAACATAACTCTATTTAGTCGGTGACTTTTAACAACTATACAAATATTCATCATAAATATTTTTTATTTGTTAAAATTTTCTTGGAATTGCAATGCCCTCGAATATTGTCGTTCAAACTGCCATAAGTTAGCCGAGTTAAGCCTTATTTCATTTCGTTTTACTACGGCTTTGTAGTTCATGTTCTTTACTTTCCAATGGTAGTAAATAAATGTGCCTTTAATCATTAATGACAATAGAAGTCACAACGACGATTTTAAATTGATTATTTAACGTTTTCGCTCAGAAAGTCAGCTGGTGTGAAAAATTTTCCCTACTGGAGGAATTCGGTGTTAATTTCTAAAGCGAGTGAGATATTTGCATAAAATGCGTCTATTCGACTAAAATTCATCCCGTGACGGGAGCAAAATTCTTATTTAACGTGACTCTGTTTTTGTTAGAAGAGAAATATTTGATATAATAGAAGAGAAATAAAAAATTTGGTGTTTTATTTTTCACTCTGAGTTGGTCAGCGTAAGTTTGTTTTTTCTTCGCAAGCACCACAGGCGATTCTTTCACACAATACAGACCTTATATCCCAACCGCCTGTGAAAGAACAACTTTTCTCCCGTTTATTTGTATTTGCCTCCGAGAGGCCGAATACGGCTTTCCTGACACACCACTTCCTCACTATTCTTCCAAGAGTTTCCTCATTCAGGACTCACAATGCCGGCCGGTAGGTCACATAATGGTTCGGAGATAAGGACGTATGCATGGGCTCCTATTGCGCCGTGTATCATGAGACGCAAGCCTGTGAAATGAAAACTGGTACTTATTAACTCTTTCGAGAAAGCAGCCTACTCCTTCAAACCTTCACGGCTCGACAGCCGAAACCTCATTCCTTCCGAAACCTCATCATACAATCATTCTTTTTCATTTCAACTGCCGTAACCTCATTCCTTATATATTGAAACGACGGTATCCTAAGACCCCCTGCCATTCGTCCATGAGGGGCTCCCAGAATAGTTTATGGATGAGAAGCGTTCAGATGACACACTTCCGTCAAAGAATGGAAAATTAGAACAAAAAGATAGTGTTACGGGATGAAGTTAGGAAACACACTGAATTCACAAAGGTTGCATAAAACAGACGGGAAATGAGAGGCGAAGTATTGAAAAATTAATGCATTTAGAGAAAGGTATCAAATATATCATTCAAAATCAGGGTGAGAATACCTAAAGAAAGAGGTTACAGGATGAGAAAGTTTCATAGGCCAAAAGAGACTTAAATCTTGAATTAATGAAGCGCAGGATGTTTTAAGGTCAGCCCATGAATATATATTATGGATTGTTATCTCGTCGCCAAACACTGTTGTCTAGAATTCCGTAAACAAACAACATTTTGGAAAGTGGTGCCGCCGAGTGATGAAAGACGGAAGTTCAAATGAAAATACAGTCGAAAGATTGTAAATAAACACGTATTACCGGTTTTGCTATGAATATACATTGGTTTTTACCTACAATTAATCATAATGTAGTGGATAAAAAATGTAGTACTACACGCGAGACGTAATTATACACTTTTTAAACATCGTCCGGTCTACAGGTATATTTAATTCCTCGCCAAAATTTAATTACACAAATGCACAATTCTTAGCACTTCGTGAATATCGCTATATGGAAATTTAATAATCATGCGAAGTGACTTCATGAGTACTCCCAATGGCCATCATTGCAGTGTAGGTAAAAAGGCCCTTACCGCAGCCTTGAACAGATTCTTATTTTGCAATTCAAGTCTCCTAATTTGGGTCCTCATAGACGTATACCCTGTTTTTCAGCCTGGTAAGAAGCAAGTTCTGTTTAAACAAGGCATTCTAAATTCTTTATTCAAGCCGAACGGGCTTAATGCATTCCAATTTGAATCAAAGGGGAATCGGGTTGGTGTGGTGGCTAGAGTACTCGCCTACCACTCGGGCGGCCAGGGTTCAAATCCCTGCACAGGAAGACGTTTTACAGAGGAAACCCGATCCCTACTTGAGTGTCTTGTGGAAGGCACTTCAAGTACAGTACTCCGTCTGTCGGATGAGACGTTAAACCGTAGTCCCCTTGGCGCCTTTCGTTAAGAGTCGGCTAATCCCGACGCCGGGTTTCTATCCACCTTTCCTCCCCTACCTGTCCCCTAATGGCGCAAATGACCTTAGCCGTCGCTCGCTTTCCCAAATATCCAATCCATCCTAGAATCAGAGTCAGTCAAACATCATCGTCGGCACACGATGGACGTTTCATATACCTCTTACATATTTCCTGTAATAAATATTTCCTCTCTAGAATTCACAAAGTAACTTTTAGATCACAAAAATAGCAAGATATTATTCAAAGCACCAAGTAATTCATATCTCCTCGATCGTTATTGGATATTCACCACAGTCTCACGTAAACAACAATTAACTACGGTAGATGGAAAATATGTGGCTTGAATCATGTAAAGAGATAGTTACGTCTAAAAAATTTATTTTGTTTAAGCCTAATTCCATGGTGAAAGAAATTGAAGGGTGCAGCGAATTAAATAAAGATAAAAACATGCTCAATTGCCTTTCGCTCCCAGTCCATAAGCAGATGTTATCATCGACGTAACGGTAATATATATTACGTTTTCCAATAGGGGATGTTTCATTTTAAACAATTTTTGCTCTAGGTGATCCATAAAAACTTCAGCTAAGATCGGAGACAACGGCGAACCTATCGATAGGCCATGAATTTGTTGATAAAAACATCCATTAAATACGAAATAATTTTGACTTACACAAAGGTTTAAAAGTAAACTGAAGTCCTTAATAATGTGTTCGCCACAGCCAGCATTTTTTAACAGTTCAATGGAGAGGGCACAAGCTTCTTTTGCAGGTATTGTCGCAAACAGGTTTTTGACATCGAACGAAACTAACTTGGCATTGGGAGGAGGAGATATTAAAGATAATATTTGGGCTAGTTCAATTGAGTTTTTAATACCATAGGTGGAATTAAAATTTGAATAGGAGCGAAATAACGTGTTTAACTTCGCGGCTAAAAGGTAGCAAGGGGCAGTAAAATGCGCAACGACAGGCCTAATGGGGCAATTCGGTTTATGTGTCTTTGGTAGACCATATAGCCTGGGGGAGAGGGAGGGGGCTAGAGCGGGCGAGGAACACTTTCTCCCGATCCGTCAACAAGTGATTGCACGAACGGAGTGATGATTTCACTGACACTTGAAACTTCGTAGTTGGATCCTTAGTTAAAACAACAAATTGATTTACATCTGATAAAAATGTGAGACACTTATTAAGATAGTCAGCTTTGTTAAGAATGACCATACCATTTCCCTTGTCAGATTTAGTGATCACAAGGTTTTGGGAAATAATTGAACGTTTAATAATACTGATAAGTTTACTATCCGAATTTTTGGGAGGACATGAGAATCGATGATTGGAAACAGCTTTCTCAGCTACTAGTTGCTTAACACCCATCGATTCTTTCCTAAGAGCCAAATCACAATCAGCTAAAATGTTGATGACACTGTTTCTTTACTTATCGCCTCGCACGTAATATCGAATTGCACGGCTCGGAATCGAAAACGACTATTTACAATTTCAACTGAAAAGACTCTAATCAAAGAAGCACCAAGGACTGGGCGAACTAAAAGTGGAAATTTAGGCAACACGTAGCCCAGGCAACAATGCCGAACATCTAAATCTATAATATATATTCATGGGTCAGCCTCAGAAGAATGTGTTTCCCACGACAAAACCAATATGCATTGTCGCAGAGACTACCTGTTGGTTTTATTGTTTTGGCCCATCGCAACCCGCCGGGTACCCCCCCTACCTCTGCTGATCTAACTCCCCCCCCTTAACCCCCCCCTCATCCCGTCGCCCGAGACGGATGAATCAATCGGCGGCGGCCAGAGTCCAGGGGGGGCGGGCGGTCGCTGCCTCGTAACGGCCGCAGAAGAGCCGATCGTGACACTCGGAACGCTTCACACTTCGCTGCTTCACGTCGAGTCTCACTCGGCACAGTGCGTCACCACTAAAGACTTATCGCCTCGCACGGAATATCGAATTGCACGGCTCGGAATCGAAAGCCCTCGCGATATGACTCCGACCGAGACGTTGGGCTAGTAATCACCCGAATATATTAATTGAGCCTATCCCAGAAAACTACGATGAATGCGTTATAACTTAAAAGGGTATCATGCGCTTCGTTAAAAACTGCTACGAGCATACATATAGTGTCTCATAACTTTTAGAGAGTTAAGGTGGGAGCCCCCAGAGACTCGGAGGCTACACGCTAGGTTGAGGTTGCTTGATAAATTCAGAACTGATATTTTTCAGAGCGACACAGAGAATATCATCATGACTCCTCGCTGCATCTCTAGGTCGGACAGATGCGATAACATATGAGAGATACACTGCCGAACAGATAGGTACAAAAACTCGTTCTTTCCGCGAACAAAAAGCGACCACAATAAAAATTGAGCTCCACTAAATACACTCCTATAGTACACGTCACCATTTCATATCCAAAAAAATTACACCTTTACACGGCTGGCGACCTAACACCCCCTGCCACACGCCCTTACGGAGGCTCGCGGGGTATTATGTAGATGTAGATAGATAGATGTTTAAGTAAATTTGGCGAGATCAAATTTCCACCAAAATACGATGAACAATGTCTCATTTCAAGGAAAAAACCTCTTTAGACCTTTTTAGATTACCTCGTTTAGATATTTTCATATGATTACTTGAAATTTATGTCATGTAAAACTACGTATATTATTGCGCCATTAATAATGCAATATTTTATTCATGTGTCCTACAGCTGGAGAAATTCAAACGTATACATCGAATATGGTCTCTATTAAGATTAGGGAACTATCTCGCTCGCACCTCCATAACCACAAGGAGAAAGAAAAAATGAGTCATGATGAAGACATATTCACATATATTAATTTAATTACAAATAATTTCTGTTATGTAAAACTAAAGCTTTTCATCATTAGTATTACAACATTTACCTCATGCCTCGTGCAGCTGCTGAAATACGAAATAAATTTCGAACATTGTCTCGATCGTGTCTCGGCAAAAACCTCTCACAAACTACCTTGGCGGGTGAATAAGAGAAAATCAAAGCAAAAGAACATATCACTAGCTAGGGATGAGAATAAGACAAAGATACTCCAATTTTTGTCAAATATTGAATGAATTATGTAGTTTTCTTCCACTTTTTATTCCTGAAGGAACATAATTTAATCAGGCAATCTGAATAAGAACGGAGCGATCAATGAATCGAAGACTCGTATTTGTGCGTAATGGAATCACCTTTAAAGAAGCCTACTATGAAGTCGCTTTACTCCTGATGTGAGTTTTTATACCGAAAACAACTTTATCTCGTTCAACAAAGGAAGATATAGTTCAACATGATTGTTTTTCTTATTTTTAATGGAAAAAATAACTTATGTTCTGATAACAGTGGGCTATCCTTTGTGTTAGGTGAAATTCATATGAACAAAAAGTGCCATTGAATGGCAGCCCATGAGGGAAATTCCGATAGAATGTCTCTTTAGGCCATCTGCAGCCACTTTATTCGCAATGCACAGCATTCATAATGTTTCTATCGACCTCTTCCAACGGTTTGCCGGTCGTCCAAAATCTTTGTCTCATTTCTCGTCCTTGTCCTTTTATTCAACATCAATCACTCATTCATACAGCACTTAGGATGCACTTTTTCTGCCTCCTACGAACATTCACTACCATTCGTCCTCATTTCCCATGTCATGAAACACTTTCAAGCCAGTTTTTCGACCAAAAAAATGTATTTATCTTTTCTTCTCCAAAGGCATATCTCACAACCACTCCCATTTAAAACTGACCGTTTCTTTCAAAGAAGAAGCTGAGATTGTTCCGCACAAAGAATAAAAATTCTGAGTATAGAAAGAAGTAATTGGGCCAAATATTTTGGCATTTTATAATATTCTTTCACATAATATTGAGACTTCACAAGCAACCTCTGCATTGATGATTTCAATCAATACACTATTTACACAAACACATTAAATTATTCATTGATAAGTAATTAATACTACTGAGGTAAGTTCTGTATCGGGAATATGGATGGATAGTCGAAAGACGGGTGAAATACAGGAACTTGAGTTAGAAGGGCTGGTTATTTCATCTTGGCATCTCCTTCACAGAACTTGAATTTCCTTACATCTGAATCCTTGATTACTTATCGATTTGCAACACGGATCACCCAAAGTGCACGCTCTGTTTTCCTCTAGAGAGCTTCCAAAGCGCTTTCAAAGTTCAAACTGCTCAGAATTTTTTGCCACTTTGATATGGAATGGTTTTGGAAGGCAAATGTTATGCACCAAACTTTTACAATAGCACATTAATATAACACTATTACTGACATCACATTTATATAACAATTGTATAAAATTTGTTAAACATGGAATACCACCAAGTAACTCAAGAGAGAGTTTTATTTATTGATTTGGCTAAGCTACGGATGCACACCACCTTCCATTTGCAGGGTAAACGTCCATATGGAAAAGACTCTCAATTACTTTTGGAAAGCTTAGAATCTTCATATCCTATTTTTCCATTCTCATAGCCATAGGGGTTTTTCAGTTTGCAAAGGAAATGATAACATGAGAAAATATAAAGTATGCGCGGGAGGATCTTGTAGAAGGCATTGCATAAGTTTGACCACTCAGAGCGCTCTCTGCTGTTTTCCTTCCTCGGCAAAGTCGTTTCCATGGCTAAGAAAATATACCAACATGCACACTATTATCTCTTTTTGGGTCATTCATTGTAAATATGAGCCAAAAGGTGTTAACACATCAATCTCAATAACATAGAAATGCCATTTTCACTTACCTACTCAATTCGTTTTAAATGAGAAAGATTGCTCTTTGCATGAAGTGAATGCATTTCAATAACTTAGAGGAACTCAACCAGCCAAAGTGCACGGTTTATTTTGTTTCACCAGTGTAATCCTCACCAAATGCCAGATTCCGCAGAAAATCCGGACACCAGCATCTGCTTCCTGCTGGCCAGAAATATTGCTCATACGGCTTAAATTAGTTCGTAAAATAAAGAAAAGAGTCAATAAGGCCAGCATATTTTAGCCGGAAAAACATCATGACCCTAGGGGTTTTTCAGTTTGCAAAGGAAATGCTAACATGAGAAAATATGAAGATATGCGAGGGAGGATCTTGAAGAAGGAATCGGAGAAGGAGAAATTATTATTAAAGAAGACTTTAAAAGCACTGAAAAAAGCAAATGACTCCGACCCAACCGATGAATAATAATTTATCCAGCTATTTATTGTGTCCATTCATACATGTGACCCACGAAATTGAACAAATGTATCTAACGCCAGTCGTTCCCACGGAACGAAAATTATTTGAAATGCGCATTTCCTCGAGAATAGTTGAACATTTTTAATAATAGAATTAATGAAACTGAAGAGTTATAAGTTCTCCATCATTTGATATGCTCAACGAAGTTGCTGCGATACCCCCTTCAATAAAGTATTGCCAACTATACCTATCTTAGCCATCGCCTTTCTTGAAAAGTCAAAATTTATTATTGAACACATATCGTTCATTCTGTACCGCTCAAGCTAAATGTATCGTAAAATACTAAATAACATCGGTACGGAGGCTTACGCGGTGATTTATCGAAGTCAGTTAATTCGGGTTTATTCAATAAATAATAATGTCAATCGAGATAATTAAATTATTATAACTCACCCAGAAATTGTTTAGCCAACAAAAAACTAAATATTATGAAAAATTAGAGCTAAACAAACAATTCCACGACTCCTATTTTTGAATACGTATTTATAAACAGCTGAATAGGTTACGGCGCGCAACCAAGAACAACGATTCCATCAGTGAAACTCCATTACCACGAGAAGCACAAGTGTCTCCCTTAATTTTTGTCCGAAAAATTTTACTGTGTACACGCTGTACACATTGGTGTTATGTACAGATAATAATGACAAAAAGTGTATGTTTCTGATTTGGTTACTTGGCAATTGAATGCTATTTAAATAATTGACACATATTTCGAAATAATTCTAAATTCTATGCAGAGATTTTCCTGCAAACGTGAAATAGTACGTCCCATGTATCATAATGGTTGCTAACAAACATTATGGAATTAGGTCGTGAAAAAATTCATGTAAGAGTAGACTAAACGCCGTGGGTATGAGTTATCTGATGAGTGTTTGCGGCAAGCGTAGGATGCATAGGGTCAGGAATGAGTGGGTAATAAATGAGTGTGGGTTAGATGCTCCAGTAATGGACGCGTATGAAAGGAGTGTGCTTCGTTGGTTTGGCCATGTGGAGAGAATGGATGAGAGTCGAATAACGAAACAGATAGATAAGAGTGAAATGAATGGTGCGAGAGGGAGAGGTAGGCCGAGAAAGTTGTGGTTGAATGTGGTTGAGGAAATTCTTAGGAGGAATATTAGGAGTCGTAAAAACAGGAGGGCGTGTATGAAGCAGTGTAAGGGGGGTAAATGAAGCAAAAGAGGTTTGCACGAGAGGTCAAAAGAGTTGCAAAAGAGGTCAGTATGGAGGAAATTATTGAAGCAGAGTTAGGTGTACAAATATGTATTTATGAGTGAAACTTAGTGACTCTGCCTACCCCGGAAAGGAGCGGCGTGATTGGTATGCATGTAAAAACTCTCGCAATTCTGAACATAAGCAAAAATCGCTCCTTAAACCTCGATTTTTTTAAGATCTTTTCAAGCCGATTGTAGCAAGAAAAAGAGAACGCTGGCATTAGTGTCGCCTGACGAGGATTGGAACATTTTATGACGTGGGGGGTGAGGAAATGGAGGGGTGTATGGTGGGAGGAGGCAAATTGTGGCAGGTATAGGATCATAAGGGTTCAACGTTTCACAATGCTTTATGGGGGGGAAGAGCAAGAATAAGTGGGAGGAGCCGTCAGAGGGTTGGGGCTGCTGTCTCTGTCTTCCCCTACTTTGACTCCTTGCAGTGCCCAAGGGAGGGGGGAAGGGGAAAAGGGTAATATAAGCGAGTGGTTGGAATGGGGGTTGTCTCTTCTTCTTTTGTGACTGGGATGGTAGCGAGGGAGGGGGGGAGGAAGAGATAAAAGAGGTGGGGGTGGAAGAGGGAGGGGGAGGGAGAGTAAGAAAATGGTCGGACACTTGGAGAATGCCTAAAGAGTCCTCTGCCAGGGGATGAGGATGCGGACGACGCTGGCGGCTCCCAGCGGCGTCAAAAGGAGATACAAAGGTCACGTGTCGACCTGAAGAATGGGGCGGGTGGGTTAAGTCCTCCGCCCTACCCCTTCGCCCCCCGTCACACTGACTCCCAGCAATGTTATACATATAAATATTTTTAATTCGCCCGCGAGAATGCAAATTCGCCATAATTACAGAAATGGACTCGAAGAAGAGACCAGTTACGGTTGGAACCCGCAGTTCTGGGAAACCGAATCAATTCTTTGGAAACGCAAAGTTAGCTATGGCCTCAGGGTCACTTATCCTGGGAATTCTAAAAATTAAAATGCAGCATCTTTTTTTTATAACTGAGAAGAAAAAATAGGAATTTCAAGCTAATTTTACAGTAATTGAGCCATGAGAGTGGAGATTTTGACATGCGTTTCACGGAGATTGCTCAATTTACAACTATAAAACGTCAATTTCGACGGGAGATATTGTTATAGTTTTAATAAAAAGTGTTCATTATTAGTTAAAAACCTTAAAAATTAAAATAAAATAAATTATAGGAATATTACTTCCGGTTTATTAAAGTTTTTTTTACGAGTAACTGCCGTCATTGAAGTCAAAATGCGATAGTTCCTTACAAATGGCGAATGAGGCGGTTTCTATTGCTTGACGACTGTACTCACTAAATATATGCTAATATGTTGAATATTAATTTTGTTTTTCAATGGATAACCCATTTCATCATCTGAAGCAGCACTAATGTAACCAAGTAAAAAAATACCTAAGTTGACATTTATTTCGACTCGTATGGTCAGGAAAACCTTAAGTTCTGGCCAAGACCAACGATGCTCTCCATGGCACGGGAAGATTCGTGAACCACATTTAAAAGGATAATGCCAGAGGCAAAGGATTCCATGGATAACATTTGACCAGGAAAACCGGTAGAACGCCGTTTCATTCACGCTCGAGAACTCCCCTACCCATCGGTATACCTATATCCCACGCGTTCTTGGCAGTTGACGGCAGTAGCGATAAATATCACATTCATTTTCGTGGTGCCACGTATGTCGGTGATGGGAGTGGACTATATGAGTTCAACCGGCAAGGTCACTGCGCCACCTCTTCCAGTCGAGCACCAGTTCAGCGTCTCCGTCAAAAGAGAAAGCTCTAACGAGTTAAAATAATGACAGGGGGGAGAAGTTATTTATTAACCAATATTTTGACACATTTTTAACGTTAGCATAATTTACCATCAACTGCTCAACTAGTCAAGGGTCTACCTCCATATCATTTATCGGCACGCTCTTTTGCCCCCGTCGATTACATATATCCTGTATGCTATAAGTCCGCTAAACAACACCTTAGATTTTATTGTATTGACTACTACTCCCTGGAATTGCGAGAATAGGAAGGGTAATGTAGCCTATAAATTTATCTGTCCACAAAACGAAATCAAAACATAAGTTTTGTCTCGACTTGAATGACTTAATGGTCATCCTTATCGCCTAAAACTGGGTGGGTGGCGGTCATCAATTAAAGATCGGCTCTTAAGGGGGTAAGAGCGAGAATAATTGATGCGGTAACAGGCCCTAGGGTTGGGAATAGTGGGGATCACGATCGAGGCTGGAATGAAAGGGATCCATGGGCGATAGGGTGAAAGGGCACCGAGGATAAGCAAGTCCCCAAGGAGGCCCGGTCTTAGGGCGCTTAAGCTTTAAAGACAGACGCTTATAGGGGCCATTCATTGAAAAATACACATCGGATACACGTCACAAAATGTTTGCCCAAAAAAAAGTCTCTCAAAATGTAATTTTTTCCATTCACGTTCACAAACTAGAACATAGCAAACATTACGAAAGAATTGCGTGAGCGAGATTCGCGAGGTTGAAAAAACATGACTTCATTTTTTAACTAATTTAATATCAACAATAACAAAACTACATGCATTATCCAAGGCGGCGACGGGCGTGAGATAATGCTAATATTGGGCTTCAAAAAAACGAGTATTAGGACATACAAGGAATGTTTCTTTCAATATAGTTGCGTAATTTCGAGCAAAATATGATAAAAAAAGCTTCAGTAAAATATGAAATGGAGTTTCGAGGAAGGTGATTAGAAACCTCTCTAAACTTAAAAATAATAAGCAATTTAAAATGATGAATTTTATAAAGTACCGCTGTGATAAAGGTTGCATTTTTTGATATTTCATCACGTTGCTGTTTTTTGACAACAGTTTGCCCCGCATTCCAACAACCATCTTCAGGTTGAAATGTTGATACAGGTGAGTGGATGGCTTTATTTAGGCCCGTTATCTGCTCCTCAATTGCTGGCAATCTTTCGATTTTTGGTGTCAATTTTCCCCGTTTTCCCGTTGTTGTGATTCGTCCATTGGTTTAAATAGTATCTTCCATGAGCTATGGACGTGATAACCGTCCTCCCGGTTGAAATTCTTCGGGTGATTTGAAATTTCGATAGCCTTCCGAATAATTCTTGGGGAGCACTATGATTCCCAGGCTCGGAATTCGTGGACGTGTTCTGCCATGGAAGAAAGGTGGAATTCATTATTTTTCATCACCCGACCGTGTTCCTGCAGTCGGCACCTTACAGTACTGCACGTCTTCCAGGCGTAGGAGGAAGGTTTGCGTTTTTCGGTCGTGGCTGCTAGTTTATTTTGGAGTCGTTTTTTCTTTCTTCGGGGTTCTTTTCAGGATACTGTCCTAATTGTATCCATTCTTCTTTATAGTGTTCATCAGGAGCTGTATCTTCGAAGGTCCAGGTCGGAAATGGCATACTCTCTTTGGGTCAGGATGTAAATGAGGACTGCGAAACCGGGAGGAGTGGTGGTGGGAGGATATATTTAAGAAGCGATCTGTGTGAGTCGCTTTCGTCTTGTGTTCTTCAATCTTGCCATTGAGTTTCTTCGTTACCATGATGTTTAGAAATGGAAGTCGGCCGTCCTTTCTATTTCCCTTGTGAAATGGATTGCTTGGGATAGACTATAGAGATACTGATGGTACATTTGTCTTTTAAAAACACTAAGCGTAAAAATTAGGTGCACGCAGTGGATAAAAAACTGTTTATAACATAAATATTAGTAAATACACGATTTTTTAATAATAATGTGAAAAACTCAAAAATTGCAATATTTACAGACTTTGTTCCTCCAAAGAGTCTCGTACTTCGTACAGAGTACTTCGTATGTGGTCATAAGCTTCCTACGAGCCAAGTTTGAGGCAACTTAAAATGTAGGGTAAATTTGTTTTTTTAATGTGGTAGAATATAGAATATTAACAAAAATTATAAACAAGGGATATAACATCAGAGACAAAAAATGTACAAGTTTTTAAGAAAGCTACAAAATCAATCACTCTATATTTCTATTAGTGTATCATTTAAGAGTTCTAAAGATCATTCAACTTCCCAGAAAGTATCAGTTACAAATGAAAAATGTCAATCCCAAAGGGGGTTAAGTGGTATGTTGCTAGAAGTTTCTGGATCTGATTGACGCTAGAGTGATTTTTAAAGATGAAGTAATGGACATATATCGGCCAAGATCTCCATTACACTGATAATTATCTCATTTTGAATTACATTTGCAATTATACATCACATATATAATATGAATGAGAAGTGTTTCGAGTATTAATCACAAAATAGAATTTTAATGGAATTTACTTTCCTTTCCAACAATTTTCTTCAACAGGTGAACAGATTTCGCTTCAATAGTTAAATAATGGGGTTTAATCATAGAAGCCAATTAATTTAACATAATTTTGCACGATAGACGATTAATTATTATTTTTTATCTCTTCCAAATATTTAATTTTCCTTTTGAATCACTGGGAATTTCCAGCAGTACAAAATAAAACATAAATTCCACCAATGATTCAGTTTTACAGCATGTACTCATAACCGATGAATATATTTCTTTTGATTTTTCGCGCGGAAAAAAGAGGACCGCTTGTAAGAATAAAGGCAGCCCTTGGCGCCACTTCTCTGATTAAGTGCTTATAGCACAAAAAGGGGCTGAAATTTTCCGAGAAAGGAGAGACCCAAATATTTCAAAGAGGTCAAAAGAAAGTTAATGACCTCGAGATCGAAAATTGCGCCGCAGTCACGCGTTGCAGCCGTCGACAAGAAATTGAGCTAATGGCAAAACGGGTATTCATTCAAACCCGTCAGTCATCACCTGGGTTTTCAACTGTGTTTTCCACAACAGTGGCGCAGAACCGTTGGGTAAAAAGCGTTAAATAGAACTTCTTGTACGAAAAACTCGTTAAAGATGCTTTTAAGAGCTCTGCTGCACATTTCGCCCTTTTCTGAATGTGGCAATTCCAAAATCGTACGCCTTCGAAGACGACTCTGAAAAGGAAGAAGCATTTCGAACGTCTACGTGACGTCTCCCATGGAGCTGGATATGTGCTCAAGACAATGGATATTACTGTGAAGACGAAAGGCGTTAAGAAAATTTCAGATCCATAGTCGCTTATTCTTTATCCAGCAGACGGGTTCGCCAGTTTGTGAGTACCACTCCTCCTAACTCTGTCTCCGGCGGTGAGCGCGGAATCTGGATATCCAGTTGGGCACTCCCTCCAAGGGCATGAGTGCAGATGAGAGGTTGGTAAATGTGGAGGAGGCCGTGTCCCATTTGATGAACTCGCTCAGAGTTCTTTGAGGAAAAACCATCTATATATGTGCGATTACCGTGGGAAGTGAAGAAATAACGTAACTACAAAGTAGAGGCTTCCGAAGCACGTTTCATTCCAGATCGTTCCCATCGCGGGATCTCCGCTACACTCCCGGTAGCGAGATTTCGATGCGCCTTTGACTCTGGCGCATTGAAATGCCTGGAAATACTAGAAACCCAATGTGGACTGGTGACGCCTTTATGAGCGTTGACTGAGCCTGTGAGTAATTGATTGGCCTCTTACTTGGGACGCGATCCTAAATTCATAGCCAGAACTCCCAAAGCGAACTTAAGGAGCACCATCTAAAGAACAGGACAAAGAAGACCCAATGGATAATGCACATCAAAATCACCCGGACAATCAAGAGAAACACAATAGCCGAATGCAATACGCCAAAAATTTCAAATTTGCTGGGTTAAAAGTGCTTGATATGGAGAGACACACGATCCAACGCAATGCAACTCAAATATTTACAAATCATGCGAATTAAATCCCTCGGGGCATTACTATAAAAACGGGATGCGGCCTGCGTATGACTTTTTGCGTTATTATGGATAAACGAACTCTTTTCCTGAGAGGATAAAAATGGGAATTAGAAATTTCATCAAATAATTACCATGCAAAATAAAATTTTTCCCTGTTTAACCTCGTGCCAATTTCTTTGCGAATCACCCACTACATTCCGCACTCAAACTAGAATGCTTTCCTCTTTTCTACAAGACATTTTTTAAACTTCCAACATAGGCATTAAAACTTGCAATTGCAATCACAAAAGAAGGGAACTTGTGGCAAAGTAAGTGAAAGCAGAATTAACGCACGTTAAACCCAAAATATTTACAGCTGACTTTATTTTCGAGGGCATTTTTAAGTATTGTTGAATGGGTTCGGGAGTGACGAGACTCATGAACTTCCGTCCCGTCCGTTCAGCTCAGTGAGCCACGTGCCGCATTCGTCCGTTGCCATTCACCAAACAGTCGAATTCCTGGCATGCGCGGGTTTCCGTGACAACGTGGGTTGGGAGTTGAGCGGGAGCGGATCGAATTTTGCTCGCCTCTATCTCTAAACTGAAGAGTTAACGCCCTTCTCAGAAACCTCAAGCACCTCAAGTTCATTTCCACTATACTGTACCTATACCACCTGTAATATTCCACAATGGTCCACAATGGACCATTGTGGAATATTACAAAGTGAATTCATTTACAAATCATCGCAATGTTGTTCCACCAAGTGAAGCCTGAGACTTTATTATATATTCTATCGGATCCTTTGACAGTGCACTAGCCTGGAAAACTATAGCCGACAAAATTGTCTCCAATCCAATTTGTCCTACCCCATTCTTCCATTCTCTGACATTGAGAGAGAGCTGATGATGCTTTCGTACATTTCATCTCCATCTACTTCTCTGTAGTTATGCTTCTGTCTCAAATGGCATAATGAACTCAGTGGCTGTTAGCATACCAAGTGGTATGCATCGTTTAATTCTTCAAGATTTTGCCTTATAAGTGTGGCTTTGTGGGCAGTAAGTTTGCCATTTGCCACTGACATACATGCCTTAAAATGCGAGTGCAACTTGTGCCAATTTGACCTGTTAGAATCCTTGCAAGGTATTGATAAAACTTTTTTTTTCATTGAAAATTCATGATTTGAGATATTGCTGATATATGGATGAAGTTGACGTTCTAAAAATTAGTGTATTACTATAATTATTAAGCTTGAACGAGAAATTAAAGAGCTCCTTCGTTAAAGATACGAGGAAGAGGAACCAAAATCCAAGGCTCGTGCCAAGCACATCGCACAAAAAACGGCGCAGAGAAAAAACGAAGAGCTAGATAGATGATAGCGAAACGAACAAGTATTTCGTGGCATAGTGAAATGCAGCTCAGGATTACGACAATGATCCAAGCTGTGGATTTAAGGTGGCAATTTATTAAGGAGGTATATTTTTAACTGCCTTTTTCAGCAACCTTTTAGGCCTTATCACTGATATATTTTGCACAGTTCCACACTTTTTTGCTAACCCGATTGATATAGCGAAAAGAATGAGGAATTTTACAGTTGTACATTATACTGTAATTGTAGTGAAATATTAAAAAAAATAATGCAATGCATTGTAAATTTCCACCGCATGATGCCTTACTCCATCAAGACAATGCATTACCTCTTATTTGAAACAGGAGAAAAGCGCGAATAACTATTTTACAAAATGGTTATATTTGAGTAAACCTGAGGTATATATTTCACCCGTATCACTGAAAGCTTTCATTCCATCATTGATCCCAGAGTTTCCGCATGTGTTTTTTGCGGTACCAAGTGAGTTTATTATGTTCAAAGACTTGCGATGGTATGGAAGCACGCTAACAGTGGCTGATGTTATAATCTCGTTTAAAACCGCTGTTCAAATTTGCCTCGCGTATACCCTAGTAATATTATTACTATCGTCGATACCAAAATTCAAAAGCGGAAGAGGAAGGAATCCATAATCTGCAACAGGTATTGGTTAGCCATTAGAGTCATTATTTCCCAGAGCACGCAACGCCAATGCCTGTTGCAGTTTAATACAATATCCTCTCCAGCTCAAATCGAGTTAATTTTGCAAACGCAAAATTCTGGAATATTTCATTGGATCTCATTTATTTAAGCGAAGCTTGCCGAATAAATTAGCCACATTCTATACATATATAATTGAAATTATTATTTCCTCCTCGTGGTTTCAGAGGTAATAGTAATGAAAGGAAAAACATAATAAAGCTCTCTTCAGAGAACGTATGCAATTGTAGTTAGCCAACATTGTGGCCTTTGTGGTTTATTGATGAAAACCACAAAAATAATAATAAATCTGTCATAGCAATATCTTCATTAATCCTTAATCAGGTTTACTTTCAAGAAAATGGCAAAAATCAAAGAATGGATATAGCTATTTTGGACATGGAATAACTATTCCGCTCTTAATTGGGCTAATGTAGGAACGATGGAAAAACTACATTTCTCTCACAATGAAGCTTTCAAAAAGTCAGGAAAATATTGCGTGCACTACACTTTACCGATGTTTTACGAGAAAGAGACTTGGACTCTTGTACACTGCTGAAGAAACGATAGAGCCTAACGGTGACGGTGAAAAAATTATTGATCGGTGGCAAAAAGTCGTACTATCCAACAATGCTCTAGCAATTGCGTTGTTGTTGGGTAATAATGTTACTTTTTATGGAGATAAATTGGAAGGGTTGTATTTAGATCAACGTTTATGGTGCGTCAGCGTCCTCTGATGTGCCAGGAAGGCAAAAAATGAAAAAGATGGCCTTATCCAGGTGCCTGAGGGTAAGGTCTCTTCAGAAAACCTACCGAAGTAAAACACACAAATTTTAGACTACCACGTCTTTCATTGGAGAAGCTTTCCAGTTTCATAAGAGGCTTAACATATTGAAAGAGAATGCGGATGAAAACCTGTCTAAAAAGGGAGCAACGGATCAAAAGTACCATTACAGAACAAGTGCAGTTAGCATTTTAGAGAGTATACTGATCCTCAAAAATCAAAAATATGAGGACTTAAAAAACATCGACGTGAAAAACTTCGCCATGTCCTTCAGGCAAATATACATCTTTAAATCAAGCAGACATTAAGTATCTAGGATGTAAATAGCTATGTAAAGATTTTGACAGAGTTTAACATTTCGGCCCTACACATGCGCGATAAAGAAAATGGTTGGTATATATGTAGTCTAGCTTGTTCAAGCAAGAGTATGGTCCTATTGCAGAAGATTAGATCATGAGAATTAGGAAAACAGACTGCAGAATGGAGAGGAATAAAATACCCATTTCTCTCACAACAGATAATAGATCATAAGAGCTGCCAATGAGCCATTAACTAGGTTTTTTCCTAAGTCGGGTGGCTAGTTAGTTGACTTATTCTCTTATGCCTGCATCATCATCTGCTTCCTAGTGCTAATAGTACGCCATGAATGTTTGCGCTGTAGCTCTTTTACGTTGTCTAGCTGTGAAAGCATTTATACAAAGTATCATATCTTGTATCACAGCTTGTATTTGAGAAATGTTGCCTCATAAGAAGTTAATGCAGGTTTTTACAAGTGCATCAGAGGTTGTAGTTACATGAACCTAAGTAGAGTATTGTGTAATGTAAGTTGGTGATAACTAAACATCTGCCACAGAGGGTTAAGGAGGCTCGCGGGACTTTATGTACATGCATACGACTAAAATACGTGCGTCTTTGAGATGGTGACCCGAGGGCATGGGGTGCGGTAAGGAATCCGCAGTGCCAGACGGATATTTGTCATTTTAGCAAGGCCGGGTAATTTAGCGTTGATTATCTCGCAACCGCAACGTGATAGCCATCCGATGTCGATGCCAAACGAAAGATGTTTATTTTTTGCTTGGATAAGCAAAAGAAAACAACTTTGAACCTCTTTATACTTATGATGTTACTGGCAAATAAACAAATTAATGAAACTTCAAATGCCAGCATATATTAATCCAAATAAGTCGTATATTCATGAAAATGCATTTCATTGGAGAGGTTATTGCATTGCATTGTATGAAAATGCATTTGATTGGAGAGCGGCGGAGACAGCCTCTAGATGTTCGGAAAGTAGCACTTGGCGCAGAGGAGGAGCCTAGATCCTGGGCATCAGCTAAATGCATATTTCCCGCTAACGTGGATGCATTCCTAGATATCCCTCGCCCGTTTCTCCAAAATTACCGCACCACACTATTGTAAACCAATTCTTTTTCACAAAACGTTCTCCGATAGCTCAGAGTTTACAATTATCAAAGAAAGCAAACCGTGAAGGGTCGAAAGTGCGGTAAAATGAAACGCTCTTAAGGTAGTATGAGCGAAATGATTTTTTACCTAGAAATCAATGAATTTGGTCTCATGTTAAAGAAAAATATCTCAACCTTCTAATGACACCAACAGTTCAACCCCTTACCACGTTACTTTCCGAGATAGTTGCCAGAAAATACGACAGCCCTTTTATATGGGAAATGATACGTGCATGCGCTCCTGGGAGACCTTATATTAAAAATGAAGAATTTCCTAAAGTTAGATCAAGTCAAAAAACGAATAGTGAGTAGTTTGTATGATTTATCGACTATTTTAATAATAAATCATATTGTCACCACAGTAAATTCTTCGGGATTACAATAAACCTTCCGTTTTGATGGAGTTTCAAACGTACCGCGTGAAAAAAATGAATCAAGTTAAAGACTTATTAAGATATTTTACTTTATTTATTTATTTTAAAATTACTTTATTTACAACGGTTGTTTTCACCTACAAAATAGTGGCCTTGCTATGGGATCGCCTCTCTCCCCGATTCTAGCAGAAATATTCATGGATAATTTGGAGTCTAAACTGTTTACCTCTGGTCACCCTCTATTGACCAAGGTAGTCTACTGGTTTAGATATGAAGAGGATGTTTTATGTTTATGGACGGGCTCGTTACGCCAATTAAATAATTTTAACAATCGTTTAAACTCCATCCATGACAAGATAAAATTTACTGTTGAGTATGGCGGGGACAAAATCAATTTCTAGGATTTAAATGTTTCAATTACCAGAGGTAAACATGATCACTGTATATACAGAAAAGATACCTTCACAGATATGATTATTCCTTTAGATTCACCTTACCACTATTCGCACAAGCTAGCCGCATTGAGGTGTATGATCAACCGTCTAGTGAACATTCCGATGACGATCCATAACTTTGATAAAGAACTCAAGGTAATAAAAACCATAGCAATTAGGGATGGCTTCAACATCAAGTGCAATAGACAAGATGCTCAACCGCTATCGCTCCAAAAGAACTACCAAATTGTTGACATCTCTGTGTATGGTCCCGAATAAAATTACCCGCTGAGTCAAATTACCTTCTATTAGAAATATATCTTATAAACTACAGAATATTGTCCCCAAAAATAATTGTAACATCTCATTTTATAACCCTTTGACGCTTGACAAGATTTTATTTAATTCTAAGGACAATTATGACCGTATGGGCAAAAGTGGAGTGTATAAACTAAAGTGTGAGGACTGTGGTATTTGTTATGTTGGACAGACTGGTAGAAGTTTTAAATACAGAGTGAAGGAACATTGAAGAAGTTTTATACATAATGATGGAAAATCTTGTTTTGCAAATCATTTATGCCTGTGTAATCATTTTAGCAACTTTGACATAGATATTTTACATTGTAATGAAAAAGGGCTTAAATTGGATTTCATGGAAAAATTTGAAATTGTCAATAGCACGGATGAACTTTGCAACAATGTTTTATTTTGTTCTGACTCACCTTTGTTAAAGCTAAGCGTCCCTATAACAAAACCCTGACCTTCACCCACACCCCACTTTGTCTCTGTTTTACGTCATCGACCTTCATATGTTCACCCAAACTGTTCTTTCCCCCTCCCACTTTCCCCGCCCCCCCTTCCCCCCACGCCTCTTCCATATACCCCCTCCTCCTACCTTGGCTCTGGTCGCTCTGGTATTAATACATGCGAGAGTGTCCGTCCCATCACCTTGAAAATGACATAGTATGTCGAAACCATGGTCGGGTTTGAAGTAATATATTAAAGTGTGGAAATTACTATTGTTGTTATATTTTATCATGGATAAGATATTTTCATTTGATTACTTACAATTTCTGTCATGTAAAACTACATCATTACGCCATTCATGATGCAATATTTACTTCGTGTGTCTCACAGCTGGTGAGATCAAAACGTATAATTTGAATATGGTCAGTATTATGATTAGAGAAATACCTCGCTCGCACTACCTTAAGTTATAACTACAAATTGCAGGGAGGTTGAATGCGACCCACCCGATGCACCGAGGAGCAGAATGGTTCCATTCATTCCGATGGACGTTCCGGACGTTCTGTGGGTAATCGGTTCATTGGGCTCCAATTCCGGATTTATGCCCGAGAAAGCTAGATGCATTCATTTTCGTACTATTTCGAGAGAAAAGGAAAAAAGGTTGATCTTATTCTCATAGAGGTCATCTGAGGGCCCCATTACGGGCGAGTGGCAGAGGTAAAGATATCAGCCGTTGAAAGAGGGGAGAATAAAGAAAACACTTGGAAGAGTGAAAGGACAGAAAAGGACTCGATAAGTTTAGCAGATTCAGACTTAATGCAGTCCGAGCGAGATAGTTCCCTAGTCATAATAAAGACCATATTCGAATTATACGTTTTAATTTCACCAGCTGTAGGACACATCAATTAAATATTGCATTATTAATGGTGCAATAATATAGTTTTATATGATACAAATGGTAAGTAATTAAATGAAAATATCTAATAAGTCTTTAACTTGAATCATTTTTTTCACGCGGTGCGTTTGAAACTCCTTCAAAACGGATGGATTTTTTGTGATACCCAAGAACCTATTGCAGTGACAATATGATTTTTTTCAAATATAGTTGAGAAAACATACAAACTACACGCTGTTAGTTCATTTACGACATCTTAGTGTTAGAAATACCTCATTTTGTAAATAATGTTTCTCTGGAGGGCATACACGTACCATTTCCCATGCAAAAGAGCTGGAATATTTTTGCAAATATCTCGGAAAGTAATGTGGTAAGGGGTTGAATTTTTTGTGTCATTAAAAGGGTGAGATATTTTAATTTAAAATGAGACCAAAGTCATTGATTTCTAATTAAAATGATATTGCGCTCGGACGACCTTAATGGTGTGGAAATATATTATAATGAAGACAACAGAATCGCACTTTTCAGTAAAATTTAAAGCACAAATGACAAAAACAACAGTTTTTCGATCATTAATCTTCCACCTTCTCTCTATCTACGACCCCACCTCCTTTTTTCTTATCCCCTCCTTGCTTTTTGATACAAATATACGATTTCTCCAATTTACAAATTGCCTTGTAACTGAAGATGACTCTGTGAGTTGATTCGCGTAGTCAATGCATAGTAAAATTAGTGGAAATGTGTGACTCTGTTATTTTTAAAGGACGCTATATTTGCTGACTAAAAGTATTACTGTACCGCTTTTTTATTAGTGGCTAAAAATACAGTATGGACAAGAGAATTACTTGCATCAGTCACTTCGCTAATTCATTCTCATTTTTTCGCTTGCATCAGCTACAGATACGTAGATTGTGGTTAATATAATACCCTCAATGTCTTTATGAAACTCAAGATATCTAAGATTCTCCGGCCTATCGTGGTGCCTCCCAGAGTAAACGGCGCCTATCAACCTAGTCTTACCATCACCTGTGTTTTCTCGGGGCAGTTTTACAAGAAACTAGACGATTTTCTATGTACTTGGCTTATATTCCCTATAAAAATCTTTCACGACAGAGTTCAATAGGCCGAAGAAAGGATGCTGAAATTCACTTAAGTTCACCGACCTTTATTCGATCAAAAACACCACAGTTTTCTTTCCAGCATTGGATGTCAACGCCACAGAAAGGAATTTTATGAGCGACCGAAAACTGGGAGAAAAACGACGCATTAATCTTGATGAAAAAGATGCCCATGACCTTAATGTATGTGTTGATTGCATGAAACGTCGTTTTTCACACCAAAAATGAAAAGTGTAAATTTTATCGGATGTTCTATGGAAGGCATGGATGTTCTGGGCTTCTTTAGATTAGAGTTCTTTTCTCCTTCCTCTGTTAGCCTTTTTTATTAGGCATTCACTTTTCTTCTTGGGCGTAATTTAGACATATTCCCTGAAGCGTTTTAATTTGTTTAAATATTCCGCAACATCATTCTCTCAAATATTTCAATCTTAAATGAGTTCAGTTACCTTGGTCACACAGAATTATCGCAGCGGACGAAAGAAGCACATTGAAATAAAAATAACTACGGATTAATCTGGCACGACAGCTGTTGCTATATCTCTAAGATTGCATGACTCAAGCATAGTGACGCTGTGATGATGTAGAGCACTGCCTCCGAGACCGCACAGCTAGTCTGTTTAATCCCATGCTATGTACTTTGGCTGAGTCTAGTTGCTGGGGCACACGAGTATTATCATCGGGTTGGCTTCCTCTGCCTTTAAAAAAGAGAAAATTTGCTCAAGACATCACTCGATTAGCTTAAATATGCTTTGCTACTGCAGAAAACCCAATCCGACCAAGGCTAGTGATATTATGCTCATGTTCGGGGACCAGCATTTTTTGTATCATGTCGTCATAAAAATCCAATATGAACCATTCATTGACTCATTCAGCTTTCTTTCTACGACCTGTGTAACCCATTTAAGATATTCCTAGTTGTTGGTTTGTACATGGATTTTGAACGGTCCGCCCCGGAAATTTTGTTATGTTTTTGTTTTTGAGTCTGTCCGCCACCACTGCCGGTTGGGGGTTATAGATGAGATCGTCCAAGACACGTGGGAATAGTGGTGAGTCGGCTAGGACACACCGTTGAGTACTGGTCGTTAATTTCTGTCTAACCATATGTCCGTGGCTACCACTGTGGGTTCGAACTTACGATCAGTGGTGGTGGGGGATGGACATCCGTGGAAACGATTTGTGATTGTGATATTTTATTTGGGTTGTGATTTGTGCCAGGATCTTCTGCGACTGCTATAAGAGTGACTGAAATTCTGTCGTGTGAGCTATCAAGGCTGTACGATATTGATTTTATTCATCCTTCGATTATTGTCTTCCCAGCGTCAACTAGCTCAATATGAATGCACTCATTTCGGTGTACATATTTCCTCGCACATATCATGTTGTTCAACTTTTTGTTGATTTGGCAGAGCAATCGTATTCAAAATGATGACTTGCACCGGATATTTACTGATTCCCTTGGGTGTACTATGGCAATAAGTGTTCGGTAAACAGGTAAGCGGCGGCCGTGTGGGGGCAATGGTTGCCGCCATGGCCCACATTGGTAGCGCCACGGGCATATCGAATCGAAAGACCCAACAGCGCTATTATCTTGGACGCTCTCCAGTTGTATGAAGACGCCCTGGAGAACTCACAAAGGACAGAACAATTGATCCGTTGGCGTTTGAAAATTGCGCAAATAGGTTGACGTGCGGCCGGCAACACCCTGCATCACCGGGGCTGAGACGAGGAAGGTGCCCTCGGCCCGGCGTAACCTCCCCGGCAGCAGTCCAAACAGTCCCGGCGAAAGCGGTTAAATTGATTCTCAGGCAACGAAGCTCCCGAGGTGGCGCCCAGGGGGGGAGGGGTTGGGCGGGGGACAGGTGAGCGGGGGGGGAGGCGCTACGAAATGGATTCCTCCGTAAGCGAGCGACCTAAGTCACGAGAGGTTATGTCAGCGACATCTCCACCAGCGCGCGTCGAATGCAGACTGCGATTGCCAAGCAGGAAAAGAAACGTGTAATCAGCTTAGAATGTCACGGTTTAATTTTGGGCACAAAAAATATTAGGGGAGTAAAAGAGCATCAGAGATCAAATGTATAGTACTCGCAAAAGTTTCTGGCGCTGGGCAGTGGATAATTTTGCAACAGGGGCTACTAAACTTTTTAAGTCCTGCGAAACAGGGGAGGAGGGTGGTTCAGCGTGGAGCCTCTCTGATTGCTACTAACACAAGCGCACCGAGATCGAAAGGAGTCACGTCTGCCTGCTGTTCCATTTTGACTCGTCATACAATGAGACCAAAAGAATAGGTCCCCAGTGAAGCCAACGGTGATGGATGATTTCAACTGCAAGCCAAAAACCCTTGTGTTCTAGGTTATTTGGAGACGTATATTCATTCTTCAGCCCCATTCTCTCTCGTTGACTCCCTGTCTTCCATTCCATTCTTTCACTTCACCCCCTTCACTTCTACTTCCCCTCCTTTCCGCGTAGGTTTGGGCCAGTAAGTTTTGCGTAAGGGTCGAATGGTCAGTCGGAAAGAGGTCCGGTGGAGTTACGGCGATTCGTTACGAGTTACATTCGTACGATCATTGAACAGATGAAAGAACACCGGAGAGCGACTGAAAAGAAACAGTTCAGCCGCTCGGCCATCGCCGAACACGCGTGGAGTGGACCAAGGCACACTATTAGATTCGAAGACGCTAGGATTTTGACCAAAGAAAGCAGATACTTCCCGAGACAAATACGAGAGGCAATAGAAATAATGAAGGAACCGAATAATTTCAACAGAGAGGACGGATATCCACTACACAGCGCTTGGAAAAGGGTGATTCGCGCATCAGCCAATCACAGAGCAGCACTAAGAAAAACGCGGGAAAACGATGATATGTAAGGACGGCCAACATGCTTCACGACACTTCGACCTGAAGACGCTGGCAGGAATGCCAGCGAAACTGTTGTCCCACAAACAACTGACGCGGAAGAAATCCCGGAAAACATGGAGAGATCGACGTATTAGATAGAAAGGCCAATTTTGCTAGTAATCCTAAAAACCACGAAGAAAACTGTTATTAAAGGATCTATTATTTAGAATACTAACAATGAGTATAATAAACAAGTCTGATTGCCGGGATCGTTGTTCAAGATCTTTCAATCCAAACCACATAATAAAGAGCAAACCTTGTTTTGCCTCGTGCTATCGTTAAAAAATACGCAACCTAAATTGAAATCGAAAATGTACTAAATAACCCCGATCTTTTCGCCGCGATTGCTTCACATTTGCTATGCACATTCATTATTTCAGCGCATTGATCCAGGCGCACGCAGCGAAGCCACTGGAGCGGAAGTGGTGGTGCTGTCTGGACCGGAAGGCGTGTGTGTTGCGTGACGTGCAACTTGGATGACCTCACAGAACCAGCATGCCTTACGTTAGCGTCAAATTTTGCCGCAATATTCGTATTTTAATGATTCAAAAGTCACAAAGTGCCAAATGATCGCCGCACTCATCAAATGCATTGAGTAATCGAATGTTTATTTAATTCGCGTCTCAAAGAATATTCAACCCTAGTCAATCCTTATCGCTTATTCCTCCATACCCGTATACCTCTACAAATATAATTTTGTATTTTCATTTTAACTTTTCAGTTTATTGCATAATTATGATTATTGGTTTTGGTTACCATAACAACATTCTTTCGTGGTGCAAAGAGTGGGGGTTAGAATCATATCTTAGTAAATGCACCAGAGGTCACTTCCTACGAAAGTCATCCCACAATTACAAAACTTATACTGTGGGTGGAGTAACAAGATCTTCGGATACAGTAAAATATTAGACAAAGTTTCCGTCTTCACCTGGTGGAAATTAATGATTTTACTCATAATAAAGGTATACACTTTGTTTTATTTCTCACTATTTAATATAATTCAACTCGACCATGGTTTCGATACCGCGTGTGGTTTCCTTCCCTCTCCCTCCACCCTCCTTCCCCCTCCATACTTTGTGTGTATTTGCTATATATGAGGGGAACGCGACCCAAAAGATTTACTTGAGGATGACACGCGGTGTCGAAACCATGGTCGATTGGAATTATATTAAATAGTGTGGAATAAAACAAAGTACATACCTTAATTATGAGTGACAGTAAAATATCTTGAAATTACCTTTAACTTCAGATGTATCGTGGGGAACACACATGCAAAACATCTTCGGCACAGCATTAAAGAAACAAGGTTTTGTTAAGCATTTGATAGGAAGGTCCTCGGATGAAAAAGACAAAGAGAGATGCTTAACGGAATTTAAAATACACTTTGTATAGGTTTACTAGATGGGTTTATTGAGAACGAGCATGGTTTTGTCACATAATGACATCTTCAGGTGGCAAAAAATTATTTGACATCGTATATATACCATTTTCTGGTGCACGGGTGAAGGAGGGGGAGGAAAGGGGAGGGAGAGTGTAGGAGTGTGGAGGGGCAGGTATGAAGAGTTGGGCGGTGGGAAGGGATTTACCGGGCGGCTTAGGTTGGAGGGGGGGAGTGGGAGGAAGGAGCATGGAAGAAATTAACACATATACATTTACGAGAAATACATTGTAGACAACGGAGAATAGCACGTCCAGGCTTTGATGCAGTTCACATGGGGGGAAGCCATATGGGGCCCAAGGGATGTCTCACTGATAATATCACTGAGACATCCCTATCAATTTCTTCCATGCTCCTTCCTCCCACTCCCCTCCTCCAACCTCAGCCGCCCGGTTAATCCCTTCCTACCGCCCAACTCTTCCCCTCAACTACCACACTCCTACACTCTCCCTCCCCTCATTCCTCTCCCTCCCCGTCCTTTCCTCTCCCTCTACCTCCCCTTTCCTCCCCCCCTTCACCCGTGCACCAGAAAATGGTATATATACGATGTAAAAAAATTTTTTTGCCACCTGAAGATGTCATTATGTGACGAAACCATGGTCGTTCTCAATAAACTCATCTAGTGAACCTATACAAATTGTATTTTAATTTCCGTTAAGTTTGGAGAGGTTTCACAAAGTTAAGCCTGAAGTTACTAGTTATAAATAGAGATGCTACTTTGCTCTGGTTAGGCCACACCTCGAATACGCCGCGAGCATTTGGGACACTGGTCATAAAGATTTAACCAATTTAATTTAATAAAAAACAATTTAAAAAATACAAAGAAAAGCTGCACACTTCGTTAAAAACTGCTACGAGCGAACATATAGTGTCTCACAACTTTTTGAGGCATTAAGGTGGGAGCCACTAGAGACTCCGAGGTTACACGCTAGGCTTAGGTTGCTTGAGAAATCAAGAACTGGTATGATTCAGAGCGACACAGAGAATTTTACCAAGATGCCTCACTACATCTCTAGGTCTGACGGAAGCGATAAAATAAGATGGATACATTGCTGAAGAGATAGGTACAAAAACTCCTTTCCGCACACAATAAGCGACCACAATAAAAACAGAGCTCCATTAAATACACTCCCATAATACACGTTACCATTTCACCTACCAAAACCTTTCATCTTCGCACGGCTGGTGACCTAACACCCCCTGTCACACACCTATGCGGAGGCTCGTAGGGTAGAATGTAGATGTGCTTTGATTACACTTTTACCAGACCGTTTCCCAAGTTTACTACACGAATGCATGTATGGAATTCCGTATAGCCGTGGAAGAATGTACGTCGAAGAATCTGGCCGCTCAGTGAGAAAACGTATTAGGTAACATATAAGGGTGATAAGAAGGAGAGATTGGTTTCAAAACCCTCGTGGAACTCACATGTTTACAGAAAGGGCGCAATGTTGGGTTGAATGAGACCAAAAATCTGTCCCAAGAATTGGAATATTTCTTGCGACTAATCCACGAAGCAGTTAATATTTATGAAAGACCGAAAAATCTCAACAGGTACAATGATTATAAACTTCCATAAGAGTAGAAGAGGATGATAAGAAATTTCAATGAGAACGGTTAGCGGTCACCTTTGTTGCGACATGTTTCTGAGTTATTCTCTCATACATTACTCGAATGTAGTCGAACTTACAAAGGATTCTTCCTTACAATCCACTCCAAAGCCGGAACACTCTGTTATCATTCTTTTATGACCATTCTGTCTCACCCCATTCATTCTTTTCCAATAGAAGATTGATTTCATTGGTTGGTGTGTTGGATAGATTGACGGAATCCAATGGTCTCAGGTCTCGGTTCCTGAGGGCCGGCAGAAGCGGATACTTTTCAGTGGACTCCCGACCCCCAGTTGGGTGCTACATGGAGGGTACAGCGAGTGCAGCACACTGTCCGTCAGATAGGACGTTAAACTGTCGCCCCCTTCGCGTTTTTCATTAAAGGGGTTCCACCTCGACTGAAAGAGCTAAAACAAATGCTCAGTTCTTAACTCTTTTGTTTAATTTGATGATTCAAGATGATTGACCTGATGACGCTGACGATAGCGTCAGTTATTGAAAACAAAATCAAAGGTACAAATTATGCACGTTATTCCAAGAATAAAATTTCAAGATACACTTTTCCATTGCCATGAAAACCGACTGAAGCCCTATTTTTTACAAGTTGTTGCATTTTTACTCCAGTTATCACTGAAATTAGCTAATGACTAAGAACAAAGCATTTTAATAAGCACGTATTTCATTTTCATTCAATTTTCTGGGAATTTTTACTTCCTACGATATTTGGTGCAAACGATTTTTACATCGGATAGAAAAATGCCATTAATCCTTGTGTTTCTCCTATTCTTCCATATACAACTATGTAATCTGAAGTTCAATTTCGAAAAAAATTATCGCGGAAAGGCGTCTTTTTTTACTGCTCACATCACTTATAGGACATGTATTTCCCCAAGCACCCAGTATATGAATAAAAGGATATATTTATATTTTTTTACAGAAGAAGCATCTTGAGAGCAGGCTAATACCAATGCCGCGTCGGGTTTCTCTCCATCCTCCATCCGTTCACTTACTGCCTGTCCAACCTTTACATCAGCCACAATAACGGACTTAATAACTTCTTCAGTGCATTCATACAGAAACTGACCAACCACTCGAGTACCGCAGAGCGCGCCTCAAAAAGGATTGAGTTAATGTTTGGCGACCGCTTTCTCTTTCCATCCCGAAAGCTAGGGTTCGAATTCTTGCGGTGATGGGACTTCAAAGTGGGATACCGATACCTAACTGTAAGTTTTGGAGACAGCAGTTCAAGGAGAGCACATTGATCGTAGTATGGGAAGCTTAACTTTGGTGCCCATTGAGGTACATGAGAGGGTATGAGGGTAACAAACTGTAACCTAACCAGTGAAATACCCTCTCTGTTGCCACCCCTCTACTCATCTAGATTGCCTTTGGACAACGAAGACAACAGGACGCATTAGCGGATATATAAAGCTAGTAGATCAACCGTCTGTTGAAAAATAAATCAAGTAACTCTCGAAACATATGTTCGTGACTAGGATATATAGATTTTAGTCAATGTAACTGTTCTGTTTCGTTGAGCATACTGGCTATTAATAATCGAAATAAATTAAATATTTTATATGACGGCAATATTTTCAAAAGGTTAATCCAGGCTGATTTAAAATGAGTTATTGACGAAGAACATCCCAAATTTTAAAATTATAGTCGTTAGGGCTGAGATAAATTGAGGGGAACAAATATGGCGGCCCACGTAACAGCTTCAAGCTTTGGCAAGGCTATCATATCATCTGCCTCAATGAACCCACCGGTATCCACGGAGAAAATGATCAATCGACTGTTGGTTGCCTAAGAATTGAATAACGAGTCTAAAAGTCTTAGGGCCGTATTCATAGTCGTAACCTGGGTGTCTCCTAGGTGTGGGGGAACCCCTTGGCTCAGAAATGGTAATCATTGTCGTTACCCAGGGGACTGTCATCGCCTAACCCTCCCCCAGGCCGTCGATTTCCTGGGTAAGGCATGAAGCTTATCCAAAGCTCCCCTACCGCAGTACTGCTGCCCACGCGTGGGACGAATTAATACAACTGTACTAATGGCAGTACACGATAATATCAACAACTTTCCATAGTGACGTCTTCTGTTTACAAGCACGGGTACTAATTGAATCAACCTCGTATTCCTCATCATTTAAATTACATAAATATTTATGTAATATCATAAACATTCTTCAATCATTTTTCATCAATATCGTGAAACAGTATGGTATATTATTGTTTATAGCGGGCTTGGTTACGGTAAAAAATGAGCATCGAAAACATCGATAACCATTCAGCGGAACCTTTTATATGAATTTTCCGCGGAATTGCTGCCGAATCTCTTACCCAGGCGTTCCCTGGCTGTAGAATACCCAGTTAAGGTTCATGAATCGCTCAGCGTAGGGGACTTATAGTTGTTACCTTGCTAGGGGATACCCAGGTAACCCCTAGGTAGGAATACGACTATGAATACGGGCACTAGGATCTCGAATTCGGCCAAAATCTGTATTTAGACCCGAAATATGAGCGAATTTAATCATTCACATGCGCGGAAACAAATGACAAAGTGGCTAAGGCTGCCGTGTGTCTCCTCGACCTCCAGAAGGTTCCTCCTTTCGCCCTCCCACCTCCTACTTTGGAAATGCCTTTTAGACTCGGTTCCCGGCACCGCCGGCGGTGGTCGATAATGCTTTCAACAGCCCCTCGATAACAGGGACATTAAAAGAGGAGGCGGAGAGGATAGAAGTGGCAGCGGAGGCGGAGACATAAGCCACCACCGCGAGGAGTCCTCCGCCTCCCTCTCCCCCCCCAGGTCGCGTCTCAAATCGCCCCTCCTCCTCTCCTTACACCCTTTCCATCTCTCTCCACCACGCAGCACCTCCTCCACTCCACCCCACCGGTACCGGGGCAAGGGAAAAACTCCTTTTTTTTCTCAAAAAAGGAAGGACATGGGCCACGAAGAGCCCGGCCACCAATATCACTTACTGAGCGGCTGCGGTGGCCGGAGAACACCTCCAGAGCCCCCTGGGCACCGCCCAAAAGGATTACATGCATACAAACAAAGTTTTCATTCAATTTTCAGGCTAGCTGGGATATGATGGAAGCTCTTCATTAACGCCGCCTCCTTCGGATATAAAGGGTATGCTAGCGCAAGGGCTCTCAAACTAACACACCCCTAAAATTCACTAACACACGCACGCACAAAAACGTTCTTTGTCCACATGCATTCTACATCTACATACTACCCCGCGAGCCGCCGATTGGGCGTGGGGCAGGGGGTGGTAGGTCACCAGCCGTGTAAAGATGTAAAAATTTGGAGGTGAAATTGTGACGTCCTATGAAACTGTGTTTGAAGGAGCTTAATTTTTATTGTGGTCGCTTATTGTGCGTGGAAAGAACGAGTTTTTGTACTTATCTGTTTGGCAGAGTATCTCTCTTATTTTACCGCATATGTCAGACGTAGATATGTAGTGAGGCGTCATGATAATATTATCAGTGTCACTGAAAAATATCAGTTCTGAATATCTCAAGCAGCTTAAGCCTAGTGTGCATCCTCCGAGTCTCTAGGGGCTTCCACCTTAATCCCTCTAACGGTTGTGTAACACTATATGTTCGCTCGTAGAATTTTTTAACGAAGCCTGCTGCTTTTCTTTGCATTTTTAAAATTTTTTTGGTTAAATCTTTATGACCAGGGTCCAAAATGCTCGCGGCGTATTCGAATTCCACATGCATTCCTGCTGGACGGCCCTTCTAGTCTCTTAATGCACTTCACCTCGTCTCCCATCTTTCCTTGCTCATGTGGAGCGAAAGGAAATCTTTAATTCTTCTTACGGCATGAGTAAGAGGTTCCGTTTTGAACTGGAAGTTTCTTTGCCGATGCTAGAAAAAGCCTTTGTTTTCAAATTACACAAACACACAGCTTAGTACCTCTTCAAGTTGCTTTAAAATTGAATAAATTGAGAAATGAGCGAGTTTTCATGATGCATGCATCTTCAATGACAAACCAATGAGCCATTTTTCTCTTAAAACTTACAGAGGGAGAGTACTTAAAGAACAAAATGTTAACTCATTGAATTCGTCGTGGCTTGAAAATTTTTAAGGGATTAAAAATACAACGAACTTCAGGGAAAATACTTGAGATAGATAGCATAGGTACGGTAAAAGACTCCTTAATTATACCATAGGATTGGTAAAAATGTGAAGAACTGTCATTCTTTCCAATTTCAACACCCAGACATCTAACTCGGCGACTCTGAAACACCAGTGAGGCATAAATTTAAAAAGGCGTAATTTTTGACTTCCAAAAACGTCATAACTTGTATCCGGATGTCGACTTCTGCCGAGCGGCGTGCTTTTTCATTCAGCGCGAGAAGTATCCATTCTTTGCAGTCGCTATCACATGACATTAATTGATTGATACTACTGTTGTGCAAGATAATCGAGTTCGGGTCCATTAAGGTAGTCCGAGCGAGATAGTTCCCTAGTCATAATAGAGACCATATTCGAATTATACGTTTTAATTTCACCAGCTAGGACACATCATTAAATATTGCATTATTAATGGTGCAATAATATAGTTTATATGACAGAAATTGTAAGTCATTAAATAAAAATATCTAAATAAGTCTTTAACTTGACTTTTTTTCGCGCGGTGCGTTTGAAACTACTGCAAAACGGAAGATCTTTTGTGATACCCAGGAACCTACTGCGCTGACAATATGATAAATTTTCAAATATAGTTGAGAAAACATACAAACTACACGCTGTTAGGTTTTTTTCGACATCTGAGTGTTAGAAATTCCTCATTTCGTAAATAATGTCTCTCTGGAGTGCATGCACGTACCATTTCCCACGTAAAAGGGCTGTTGTATTTTTTGGCGAATACCTCCGAAAGTAATGTGGTAAGAGGTTGAGTTTTTGGTGTCATTGGAAGGATGAGATATTTTTATTTAAAATGAGACCAAATTCATTGATTTCTAATTAAAATGATATTTCGCTCGGACTACCTAAAATATATTGTAATATGTCAAATTCTTTTCATAACCTCAGCTAAAGATACTTCAATTGAGATTGAACATTCATATATCAATATCATCAAATGGTGTGGGCAAATGAGGTTCACTGGATAAACCTTATAAATGATCCATCCTTCATCCATTGCATTTCTTATAATGCACAGCTAACATGATATACGCATTTATACTCATAGCGATTTCAAAATTTGCCACATGAAAAGAATTAACTCTTGGGCCCTATTTTGCAAATCTAATAACATCTGATCTTTCTTCTAACGTCATAATTTCCGTTCTTGATTGCTTATATCTGCATTTTATCATGGTGCTGTGGGTCGGGCGGATGGAGCAATTTAAATTTCCTGAAGGAAATACAAATCCATTAAAAGGAGATCATTTCCTCCGCAATCAGCATAAGCGTAGGAAATTCTCTTCGTCACAAAATCAGGGGATTCAGCTCTAAGATGGGCGCGCTTTGTTCTACCCACAATGCCGCATTGCCTTCAGTGACAATTACCTCAACGTCAAGGCATTTTTGATGGCTAATATTTGGGCTAAAATTACCAACCTTTAACCCATTTATTATAGATGCATATTATGAAGACGGAAATGATCTTTAGCCTCTATCGACATTATCAGAACAATACCTCACTACACCTTAACTCTTGTCTGTACTCTCTACTCCTGTCTAGTATGTGAAATTAATCAAAAAATTATAAAAAATACTTAAGATCATTACTACAGTTAAACTCCTGTCTATCAGTTCTGTAGGGATAAAAAAAAGTAATAATAATAATATAAGCACCTTTTTAAACGACAAGAGTATATAAGAGTAATGAATAGAGTGATGTATTAATGACTTACTATTTTCGTGTAATAATATTATTAACAGAGGCCATTGTATGGAATTAGTTGGTAAATTTAATTTTATAGCCCCAGCAAAGAAAGGGAGACTTAAAAGAACTTTTTATGTAAGAGATGTAAATACAAATTATTGTAAGAATGCAACATTGAATAGAATATGTATTAACTACAATACCTTTCGTAAAGAACTGAATACTAGCATGTCAAAAGAATATTTTAGGAAGTATATACAGTTATTGTTATCAAAAGTCTAAAATCTGTCCTACGGAAAACGGTCACTCATGTTATCAACACTATTGTGTAATAATCAGCCAGCCTTCACTGTTGTAACTGTATTATGTATTGAATTGTGTAATAGTTTACCCTGTTACTATGTTTTCATGTTGGGTGAGCAATAAACTTATTAAATAAATAAATAAAAGAGAATTTTGTCTCGTTTCAATCACGCAACTCGGCGTGGATGTAACCGATATTAACGATTAATAAATATTTTAGCGATACTCAATGTCGTCAATTATTTGAAAAAAGTACTGAAGACAAATAATATTTTATTTTTCATCCAAAAAAGGTAAAAAATCCCCTAAAGGTGAACATTTCACCCGGAAAATATTCGAAAGCAAGTTGGGCCATACTGGCAGTACGACGGAATCATGATAAGAGAGCTAGAAGAAGGTTCTGCAGAAAGAGTATTAGTCAATTTTGGAGTGCCAATGCCCAACTTTACATAAAAATAAATATAGGAAAGATATGGACTTATTTAAGTCCACAGCACAGAGAGGGTAGAGGAAAAAATTAAAATAACTGAGTGATTGTCACACCGTAAGGAAAATATTCAACTTTTGAATCCACAGATACACCGACGTCCGACCGTGTCCTCCTCCACTAAATTTAGCCCCACGAGTCATTATCTAAGAACCTTACGAGAACTGACATTGACGAAAATTTCAAATAAGAGAATTTAACTTAAATGTTGAGATTTTTCTGGGTCCGAGAAGTCACATCTAAGAGATTCGATCGCATCAAATTTTTTTGGTGGCCGCAAATTTCCTGACGCAGACCTGCGCAGCAAGGAGGGGAGGTAAGAGAGGAGGGGGTGAAGGGAAAGGATGGAGGGGAAGAGAGGGATGCAAAGAAAGAGAGAGAGAGTGAAAGAGTGAAACGGGGGAACCAAAATACTTCGCAAAATCAGATGCAACGCAAGGCTATTTCAGACGTTATTGGTCAGTAAAAGTGGATAAAATCACCCATCGCCGTGATTGTAAAAAGGGCCTTATCTTTAAGTTCTCTCTGTGAGATGACTCAGAACAGAACGGCAGGCAAATGTGTGTAATCCCAGTTCTTGAAGCGCTTGCGTTGGCAGCAAATAGGCGCCAAACTGAGCAACCTTCCGCCCCCGATTCGTAGGACTCTGAATGTTCAGTAGCCCATGCCCCAAAATTGCTCCCTACGCAGCACCAAGGACCTCTGCTACAGCTACACTGATTAAGGTCCCAGTTTAGTTGGAATGCCCTCCGAATGAACGGTCCAGAATAAACGCCGGAGCGTCGCGTTTCGAGCGGAAAGTGGTTTCAATATCGCCGCAATAGTTGCGCGTCGAGGAGGTAGAAGCTTCCCGGCTCACTTCCTTTCCTTTTTTTTCGAACGGAACTTGAAATTCAGAGCAGAACCAACCACTCGGATAGAACGTTAATCCAGCGGCATTCGCAGAGGCATTTTGTAGAAAGCGCCCGCCTCGGGTGCCGGAGCGCGGCTACACTCGTGGCGAACCCCAAGCGGTGCGAATGCAGAGTCATCAACATTCCGGCGCAAAAATTATGGACCCGGATCGAGGTATGTACTTCTATTAAGGGAAACGCCGGTAGAACATTTAACGGAGTTTAACAACCTGTGGTTTGGAATAAACGCCAAGTGGCGGGAAGTGTGGCGGGGAATAAACGCCAAGAATGAAAGAAATAATAAATTATTTCCTTCTACTCGCATTTCACATTTCACTCTAAATTTAAATAATACAAATTATATAAAGTGGACAATAGGAACCCATTAGGATTTTTAATATTTCTCAATGTTTAGGAGGCATTTCTCAACATTTGGCCATTAATTTCAATATTTAGTGGTTACATTACAAAATAGGCATCTGCCGAAATGCCATGAAAAAATAAGAGCATACAGCCAAGAGAAAGGAATCAACATATCTAATTATACTTGAAAGATTATTTTTTCCGATGTATTTCAAGCATCTACAACAAAGAAATCAAGAGGATTGAGGAAAAAGCTCAAAAAGGTCATCACTCGGTTTCAGTTCCAATCTTTTGTGTCCGCACAGAGGAATAAGCAACTGGCAGTTTTCATCATTTGAGTTCGTATTTTGATAAAATAAGTATCATTGAACACGGCAGTCTGATTAAAGTAGTAGATAATAGTTTTGCGTTAAAATATACTATTATCTTTTTAGTCGTATCAGGAAAAGCCTTCAAAACAACTTGTAACATGAATTAGAATTACACTGGATACATGAATACAAAAGAAAAAAAGAATTACTACTTTAAACATTATAAGGAAAATGTTGGCAATTCTGTTCTAATATTCCTCTTCATGAAAAACTCAGGTTATTTTACTTTCAATGGTTCGCAGTGTGTCGTTGGCAATGTAATGAGTCAAGTTGTTTCACACACATGTAGGATGGATTAATGAGGAGGCGTCATGTGAAATGATGCCACCATGAATGGCGTTCGCGAAGACGCCTGACTTGCTGCCAAATGATGGCATAAAAGAATTTCTTTCCCAATGCATCCGTTTCATTTATATTCCCTTCACATTTATCGGTGGCTCGGTGCACCATGAGGAGTAATCATCGTCTCGAGGCAAGGAGGCACTTTGTGTCAGGGTGTGCCACGACCGGGGAATTGCGATGGCCAACGACAAGTCGTCATTAGCCTCGGGTGCCGGAGCGCGGCTACACTCGTGGCGAACCCCAAGCAATGCGAATGCAGAGTCATCAACATTCATTCCTGCGCAACAATTATGGACCCGAAAGTATTAAG
Organism: Ceriagrion tenellum; assembly: GCA_963169105.1. Classification (NCBI taxonomy): domain Eukaryota; kingdom Metazoa; phylum Arthropoda; class Insecta; order Odonata; family Coenagrionidae; genus Ceriagrion; species Ceriagrion tenellum. Next base: position 123,042,540 of record OY720643.1, read on the forward strand.
TTAACATGCCAATTTTTAATAATATTCACTTAAGAAAGAATATCTAGTCCTTAACTCATGTTGCTGTCGATATCGATTCAGAGTTGGGAGCATTAAATTTTAGTCTACAACACCAACAGCCTGCAATAAAGGACGTATATGAAAATTAAGCTAACATGCCAATATTTAATAATGTTCACATAAGCCTCGCGCCATTTCCTCAGTGCCTTCACATGAGCGCGTGGGAAGGCACTGAGGAAATGGCGCGAGGGTAAGGAAATTCAGGACGGAGATTCATTGGGTTCGAAAAAGGGTTTTCGGATGAGAATTGGAACTAAGGAGCGATGACGTAAGAGTGAGTCTGGTAAAGCCATTGACGCTGTAGAGTGTGCAGGTTGGCACGCAGTTAGTGGGATCGAATGTGAGATAGAGAGAGGATACGTTGGGGGTGGGGGTCATTTAAAGCATAAAAGCATTTAAAGCCATTGGATGTTGGGGGGTGATATGTAAAACCAGGGCATGGCTTTTGCAAAAAATATATTCACGACCGTGAATCAAAAACCAATAGGGCAACATCTGCCGAGAACTTTGCGACTGCCGGGCTACTTATCGGGACAGCTGGGATGCTTATCGGGATGTCTCCGGGCTGCTTCTGTCTCTCATCCTACGTACAGGTCAGCTATCCTGGACACTAATTCCGGTTTTATGCATCAAGAACTTCTCAGGGTGATAATAATTTTCAACTCTTTTGTCAACCGTTAAAATGCATAGATAAGGACTTCTGCGAACTTCCTGTTCGAAACCTGGAGAGCGAGTAACATCATCCTTCTCTCTAAAACTCGTCGTAATTGTTAACTTCTCAGGCGAGAAACAAAAATTCTTGTCGCAACTTAAGCCGCTATTGTCATCGCCTAAATACCCCATTGATTGTATGTTTCTTTACTGCACTATTATTGGCTGGCGACGAATACCATACCAAAGCTATCTCGTTTCCCCTTCCTCCTATTGAGAGCATCGACAACTTCTCAGGGTAATAATACTTTTCAACTCAAGCAAACTACAATGGCGTTTATTATTTATGTTACAAGGTACAAACAATGTTTCAAACATCTCATTGATTTAAAAAATAATGAGTCGAGCTGGAGAATGAAATGGTGCAAATAGTTAAGAGGGTTTGGCTCTTACGGGTGACCATGAATATTCTTTGTCACATTATCCTGTCTTGAAGGTGGTTGGAGCGACTTTCATTTGATTTATTAAAAAAAATTGCATATCACCGATGTTGTTTCTTGGCAATGTAATGCAATGAAAAATAAAAGTTAACTTACAGTTGCTGTGTATCATTATCCTGATGATGCAAAAATAAAATTGCGAAACGCCAGCAGGAAGTATTGAAATAGTTTATTTGATGACCAACCCAACAGAGGCATTGTGTGCAAATACAAGTCGTCAAAATCTGCTAGCATACAACATAATTTTAGCAATAGACGGTCGAAAGAGCATCAAGCATTCTTACTCAGGGTCACCTGTTTTTCTTTGCGAAATCGCTAGGAGGGACAGTTGATCGGAACTTCAAGAGCATGTGTAATTTGCGGGAGAGAATACACGGGACTGTCGCCTCCGGTGCCACGAGCGAAAGACACGAGTGCCAAATGTGTCTCTATCCGAGTGGAGGTCGCCGTGAGGAGCGCTTTCAAAGGCTTCCGCTGCCCCCCTAGGGGAGACGGAGGCAGCGTGTATGTACCCGGCGACGCCCGAAAGGGCCATTTCGGCCATTCCGATCTGCATTCGGAGTTATCCGTGCCATTAAAAGTTTTGCTCGACCATTTGATAATGAGAGCGCAAGAGGCTGGACCCAGACTGCCGCGCGGCGTCCACGTCGGTAATTGCCAATTCCATACGGCCTATTTCTCTTCGTCCTCGTGTGCCCGTATTACTTCTTCCCTCTCAATATCTCTCTCCGTCTTTCTCGATCTCCCATACAGATAGATAGATAGTATTTATTCCACTAAATTTGACTACAAATAATTTTGACAATAGATTAACATACGGTGGAATGTAAGCACCCCTGTAGTAAACAACCAGTGTTGGAGTTGCCATCATATAAAGTTATCTTGACCAGAAGGAAAACAGCTGGCTGGTGTGACCAGAAACAGAACATTACAACTTTGATTGTTTATACAGTCAAGAAACAGTATTTTTTTATATCATGTGTTCATTACAAGAACAATTAATTGCCCATGGTCATGAACCAGAGTATTAACATACAAACACATTAAAAAAATATCCATTAATCACTTCACTTTGTAGTTCAATACTTAGAAATATATTTCAATATTGTCTATAGAACATAACCATGCTTTCAAGTCTCGTAGAAACAATTTAGCATGCTTTGCAGAGGCAACATGGAATGGTAGGCGATTAAATATTGTAGTTGCACAATACAAGTACGACCTTCTAAAAGCTCCATTGTTAGGTTTTGGAACAGGTACTCTATTCCGTCACCTCGATCCATGGTAGGAGACATTAGCATATACGCCCACATTTGTCCTCATAACGCTACCTCGAAATAAATTGTTTCATGATCATATGCGCAGTTGAAAGTGAAAAAAAGAGCCGCAAATCAAACGAGGAAAACGTTTCAACAACTCTTTTAACTCTACGAAAACTGTCGTTAAATAATAACCACCTTCTTACTCAGCGTTCAATTGTATGGAAATAAACCAATTACTAAACGCTGAAATATTTACATTATTGCAACAAATTCATTGAGAAAGATTTTTCCCCATTTCGAGTGAAAAAATGAGTTTATATAGTTATGAATGCTTAGTTAGTTAATTGATGGAGTTTTGTCGCATTAAAATACGTTTTTGCGCTTGAATAGGAAATATTTACTTCTTGCCTCCCACCGCTGGTAAAATACAAATAAAAAAAATCAACTATGGTCTTAATTGTGTCAAGGGAAAAATTTCGCCGGAGCAACATGAAAGCCTTCCGAATAACACTGACCCTCTAAAATCTCTCTCTCCGCTCCCGATTAGCCGGCGTTCGTGCGTCGCCGCATCAGCTGGCCGCGTGCGTGAGTTCGCCAAACGATTGAAAACGCACGCGGCCCAGCCGATTATGCAATTGCATAATGCGTGGTTTATTTCCGACTCGAGGCACACGTCACCCACCCCTTCCGCCAGAGACACAAATCACTCGCGGGCGACGCGTAAATCAATGGAGCGCGAGTAGCTGATGATGACTCGTGTTGTTCGCCTCCTCATGGACGCGACACATCATTGGCATCACGGGAAGGATTAATTTCAATAAACAGGCATAGACAATCACCCCAAGGGCACATACTACGGAACAGTTAACTGTTCAGTCATTCGAAACCACCGCACACCATCGACGGAAAAAAAGAGTGAAAGGGACAAATGATGTGAAGTAAATTGGACGCCACTCGGTCGTCATTACGTCGAGCACCGGTACTTTGAGACAATACCACAACCTCCAAATGTCGAAAGTATTGATTATTAATTTAAAAATAAATTGATTGTTAGTATAATAATGGACTAGGCGGGAGGAATGGGTTTAAATCAGACGAAACAGTATAAACGGCGTGTCATTTCTCGGCTTGTTTGGGGTAATTTGGCCATTCAGTCAGAGGTCACAATCTACAGCTAGTAGACTACTGAATTCATTTTTGGTTTTCTACAATTATATTAACTCATTGATCTCGCCTATTTACTTCTGCAAACCTGTTTTATATACAATTTTATCTTGTTTTTATTTTCCTTTCAACGTAATGAATTTCCTGTCATGACACACATTCTTTTACGTGTAAATTTGCCATAACATGTGCTCATGCATATTAAATGAACTCGCAGAACTCTTTCTTCTCAGCCAGAAAGATCAATCGCGTTTTACGATTTTATTCCTCGGGGACGCCTAATGTCAATCCATTTTCAATGTTGAAAATATATTTATTATTTGATTGAGTATAATAAAAGATACTATTATAATACTTACATAGTAGTCGGAAAGAAAAGGATGTTGTGGTACTAACATTAGAAGGAAAAGTCAGTAAGCAAAAGAGGAGTACATTAGTGTGAGAAAATTAGAGTCGTTTGAAAGATGCAAAGAGATAAATGGCCGCTTTGTTTGATATGGAGGTGTATTTTAGAAATTTTAACGATGGAAAGTGAGCGAGAATAGGCTGCACGCGTTCGGAATATGGTCGAGTAGGAAAAGGGTGAAAATGCTGCGGACGGAGAGGAAGGCGAACATGAAAGTGCTCGGATTGGCGGGAGAGGAGAATAACTAGCTGTGAGACATTAAGTGGAGAGAGTAGGGTTGCTAAAAGGGGTATTGAGAGGTGGAGGGACAATTACGAGGTGAAAGATTGAGAAAAGGACTCGATATGTAAGCCGGATAAGGAGTGAAAGTTAAGTTACCGGTAGGATAAAGGGAAGCAGAGTTTGAGCCGAGCTGGATAATGAAATGGTACAAGTAAAAATTTGATTGTAAAGTATTTTATTGGTGTGCTTATATTTATGTATTTAATCTCTGAACTGTCTGGTTTTTACATGAACACACTTATATTTAGTAAGCTATTCTTTACAAGTTTTTCTTAGGATTTATTTTCTTAAGTTACTATGTTGGGAATTGATTTTATTTGTGTTTAAATTATCATCTGCCTCCCATGTAAACTTGCAGGTGGTAACCACTAAACGGATGCAAATCTCAGGGGTACCTAATTTCACACTGAAATATTTTTTGTTATATTTTACTGAGACTTTCTATAGTGTGAAATAAAATGTATTATTATAATTAAGTGGGTTTGGCTGTTACGGGTGACCATGAATATTCTTTGTCACTTTAACCTGCCTTTAAAGTGGTTGGAGCGACTTTCGTTTGATTTACTTAAAAAAAACTGTACGTCACCTATGAGGTTTCTTGGTAATGTAATGCTATTATAACAGAACCTTGCGGTAATAAACACAATTTTTAAAATCATTTCATTCTATAAATACAGGTATTGTCATAAACGCGAAATAATACGTTTCTAAGAATTATATTGGCTGTTAACGAGTACCAAGGCATCACGCAGAGTAAAAACACGTTATTCCACATGATGTAGGCTCAAATTCCAAAATACACGCAGCAAGTCATAGAAATGCTTTGATTAAGGCAAAAATTTTCAAGTATAATAAATGCGACATTAATTTTATTACTCGTATAGTTATTTCCACCGTAATAATAACTGTATTTAAGTGAAAAGTGATTCGAGAGTTTTTTCTACTTACTTCAAAAGTTATAAACATTTCACTCAACGATTAACGATTACCACTCTAGCCATTTCAACAGGTAGTTCACTTCTAATAAACAATGACTAAGTAGCCACTGCTTTGAATCTGTAGAGCAATACTTTCACAAATGCCAAGAGACACAAATCGACGGAAAAATGAAATGCTTACTTGCCAAATGACCAACATTATCAGTAGCATGAACATGTTTCTACAACTCTGTCACCATTTGGTGACCTTAGCAAGATGACATCAAGACAGTGAAAAAATTTTTACCAGCACTAGGTCACTCCAAAGCATCGTTAAACACTCGATATCCAGTACTTAGGGTTTGAATTACAAAATATTTAGAATGGCGGAAAATGAATGGGAGCCATTTTTTAGACGTGGCTCACGGCACCTTCGGACTTTAAATAATTTTTGCGCAATGCTACAGGGTTATCGAGTCGGAATCTCGGTTATCGGAGGTATAAAATAATATCAAGATGATAAACTGAGTGTCCCATGATCGATTTATATCAATTTATATTAGGGCTGTAAAACAGTATGGCGGATACTAAAATTTAAAATTTCTCATCTTTAAACTATTTAAATCTGCATTCGTGCCACTTCAGGAGTCGAGGTCGCCATAGTGGTCGATAAGAACTCCAAGGATTGATATAGCAATAACATAGGCCGATTAAACTTCCATTTTTATTCGTCTGGAGTGCGTGTTTATCCAAGAAGCGGATCCATAAAAAACGAAAAATACTCCGTCAAGGATTCAGGGGCTGAAATAGGAATGATCCATACAAGCGTTCTCATCATGATGCTCCCCTATTGGAGTGGGTGTGGCCCACACAGCATAATTTCAGGCGTTTCTCGAGAATACTGTCTATGTTTTAATGATTCTTTCCACTGAGACTCCTTGAGTACCCCGCGATCTTCAGCTGCATTCCTTGGCTGTTGCAGACAAAACGCACTTGCTCTTAATACCTCATCCTTCCTTCCGAATTCCTTCTCTTTACAGTATCATCTAACGCAGCCATAACTTTCTTGGGTAGCTTCTTCCTCTAGCAGAATGCACTCTTTTATCAAAGGTATGTCTCCTTGCTTCCATTCCCTCCCTTTGCATCAATTCTCACAGAGTGACCTAACCATTCTACATCTACATCTACATAATACCCTGCCAACCACCGCATGGGCGTGTGGCAGGGGGTGTTAGGTCACCAGGCGTGTAAACGTGTAAGTTTTTTTGGAGATGAAATAGTGACATGTATTATAGAAGTGTATTTAGAGGAGCTCATTTATTATTGTGGCCCCTCATTGTTCGCGGAAAGAACAAGTTCTTGTACCTATCTGTTCATCACTGTATTTCTCTTATTTTATCGCATCTGTCAGACCTAGAGATGTAGTGAGGAGTCATGATAATATACTCTATGTCGCTCTGAAAAATATCAGTTCTGAATTTCTCAAGCAACATAAGCCTAGCGTGTAGCCTCCGAGTCTCTAGGGGCTCCCACCTTAATTCCCAAAGTTGTGAGACACTATACATATGTTCGCCCGTAGCAGTTTTTAACCAAGCGCGCTGCTTCCCTTTGTATATTATTAATTTGTTGGCTAAATATATTTGACCAATGTCCCAAATTCTCGCGGTGTGTTCGAGATGTGGTCTAACCAGAGTGAAGTAGCATCTCTCTTTGACTTTATTACCCGAGGACCTTCCTATTATTCGTTTAACAAAACCTAGTTTCTTTAATGCTGCGCCACATATATTTTATATGTGTAATTCCCACGATATATTAGAAGTTAAGGTATTTTCCAAGATATTTTATTGTATCTGAAGAGTTTATGCTTAATTCACCCACAATATAGATATGACATATATGTTGTGACTTTTGCAGTAAGTAAACTGTGGTGCATTTGTTGATATTTAATTCTAACCCCCCACTTCTGGCACCACGAATGAACGTTGTCACTGGGCCTAAGGAAGCCAGCAGGATAGCCGGAGAAATATCGTCCTCAACATGAATCAACGCGGTGGAAACCCCGGAAAACGGATTCGACTTACATCCAAGCCCCGCGAGAGCCTTCATCAGTAGTGGAATAAACGGTGTTTAGGAGGCTGCGGTCAGAGTTCTAACTACACATCGCTAGAAAACCTTTTGCACTTCCAATACAGTTGATAACTTACTGTGAGAGAGAAGAACAGTATTTACTGCCACCAAATTGATTCCTTTTAAATCTTCTTACCTGAAAAGAGAAACAAACATTACATTAGTACAAAGTAAGACCAAATGAGGAACACTAAAGACCAATTTAAATTTTCTTAATACTCAAACGCATGCAATGTATTTCAGTACATTCAAAACACTACTGAAGTTATATGACAATAAAACTATCCAAAATGCCATTAAAGGTGATGCTTGTGGCAGCACTGACTTTAGTAGTGAAAGCAGCGCCGACATATTGGAAACAAAATCGGGACTGAAATCGAATCCAATGCCTCCGGGCCTACGTGCTCACGTGACAACTGATGATTTCAGTGCACAGAGGTGGTATCCCGGAATTCACAGAGCTACGCAATGTAAAGAAATTGAGCCGTATTTTCAGGTACATTTACTGAGATGTTAACGAAGAAATCTAAATTATCTTCATTAAACCAGTTCTAGAGTCATCTAGAAAATATTTTCTCGATTATAGATCACACAGCTCTCTCGAAGATTATTTAGGTTGCTCTTTGCTTGCCTGTGATTAGCCATTGAATCCAAGAATAGGATGGAAAATTAGCACTGTACCGACTAATCTCCTCAGCAGTGATAATTGATTTTTAACCCGATATCCTATAAGATCACACCCTTTGCATGGTATTCACCATTTTAAACGTGCCGAATTCAGTTCGATTTTAAGTACTGAAATAGGCATCGTATAAAATGGCCCTATGACTGCTTGACTGATGCCTTTGATTACATTCAGCCTTTTCCCTTCTAACTCTTTTATGTCCTCGCAGCTTTTTCGGTTCACCGTAAGGAATTCCATTCCGTCCGTTAGTGCAAGGCCATATCTTTGAATGATTATACCGCAATGGTTGCCCAATGCCTTCCACATTCTAGGCTGCGGCCGCTTCCTTCAACTTCACCCTCCCACGCATTTCAAGAAGAGCGCTTCAAACGGGACCAAGTTACTCCGTCTTAGCTACCCGCTATAGCGCCTTCCAGTTAAGATAGTCCGAGCGAGATAGTTCCCTAATCAAAATAGAGACCATATTCAAATTATACGTTTTAATTTCGCCAGCTGTAGGACACATTGATAAAATATTGCATTATTAATGGTGCAATAATATAGTTTTATATGACAGAAATTGTAATTGAATGAAAATATCTAAATAAGTTTTTAACTTGACTCATTTTTTTCACGCGGTGCATTTGAAACTCCTTAAAAACGGAAGGTTTTTTGTGATAGGTACCAAAGAACCTACTGTGGTAACAATATGATTTATTTTCAAATATAGTAGAGAAAACATACAAACTACACACTGTTAGTTTTTTTACGACATCTAAGTGTTACAAATGCCTGAGTTTGTAAATAATGTCTCTCTGGAGTGCATACACGTACCATTTCCCATATAAAAGGACTGGTATTTTTGGGCAAATATCTTCAAAAGTAATGTGGTAAGGGTTTGAATTTTTGGTGTTATTAGTAGGGTGAGATATTTTTCTTTAAAATGAGACCAAATTCATTGATATCTAAGTAAAATGATATTTCGCTCAAACTACCTTAAACTACCGTCCTTCACTAATACGTAGTGCAGCATTGTAGCGCAGCAGCAGAGTACCACTTGGATGTCTCCTCCGCTCTCTTGATCGTCAGTCTTCAAATACTAACGGAGAGTCCAACTCGTGGTAGCCATGCATGCCTCTCTTGTCATTGCTGATCTCACCAGGCTGGCATGGGATGTCAAATCCATCCCACGCTCTATTTTCTTAAAGAAAGAAGCCCTCTCGGTTACCTTTCCACAAATTTTCCTACAAATATAGTGTTTTAGGATTGATTATGCCATAGTGTATCAGTGTTACCCTTCTGCCTTACCCACAATCAATGTTACCCTTCTTTGACCAATGTTTCTTTACAGAGACCTATTTACTTTCACTTATAACGACATTTTTACGTTACTCTTTCTTTCTGCATTGCTTGTTTTCATCAGTTTCTATCAAATGAACGTTTCCATCGCCTCAAGTAAATGTTTCCGCTTTTGTGATAGTCCATGCCTCACAATTACATGACAAAACACTCCATATGAACGTTTTAATTAACTTTTTTCTGGTCTATATGCCTATATGGCTATTAAAAAATTAATTATTCTTGTTTTAAAATGCCTTTTTTCGCGAAGGTTAATCTTCTAACAATATCGGTCTCACCTTCATTTTTTTGGTTGTTGATACTCCTTTGGTAGCAAAAATCTTCTACCTTATCCAAGGTTAAGAGCTGCTCATTTGTGTCAGCTTGGGTACTTCCTTTTCTCTTCTCTTGCCATTGAATTGTTCCTATCCTTGCTGATTTACAGTTTAAATTATTTCATATCTTTGGATGGCATTTTGAGCACCAGAATTATGTTCTTTTTATAGAGTAAGATCAATGTCATATCACAATCAAAGCGGACATTGTGCATACTTCCCTAATTCACTTTTATACCTTCAGTCCAATCTTTCATTCTTGTGACGGCTTACTTGATGAATAAGTAAAATAGGTAAGACAATAGGGGACATCCTTGTCTCACATCTCTTTTTACTTTTATTACTTTCCTGCATTCATTTATTTCAATTGTGATTTTATTTTCCGTGCAAATTTTAAAACTTTTCTTCCATCATTCTAATTAATTCCAATTTTTCTCCATGCTTGAAATAGTGATCTCCAGTCAACTTCGTCAAATGTCTTTCCTGTTAGTACATGAACCATATATTTTATTCCATTAACCTCTCTTCTTCTCACTAAAATCTCTAACCTGCATCCTTATTCTTCTCTTTTTGCGAGATTTTGTGACCATTTTCATGCATCATTCTATGCCAGAATAAATTTTATTTTACGATAATCTCATTTCTGTCTCTTTCTTCGCGGCGCCAATGTTCTCTTGCGTTTTTTGCAGTTCTATCCGTTAAATAGCTCTTTTTCCTTTTTGATAAACTCATTTTTGCGAGCTCATTGTACGATTTTACGTTATGCTACGTCAATCTCATGGTAGTGGCAACGTTAACTTTTAAAGTAATGCCTGGCGGGCATTATCTTTTACGCGGTAACATCATATATTTAGAAACGGCAAAAAAGTTCCACTCTTTGCTATGCCAGACAAAATTACTCATATATAAAAGCGTATCAGGCTCAACTTTATGGAAGAAATTCATATTGATATTCATTTCAAAATGAAAGACAATGGTAACTTTCCACACAGAATTTTAATAATTACCGACCATTGTTTCAACACCTAGTGCCATAGGTTTCTTCTTCACCAGTACCTTGATAATGGTACTCGGTGCTGAAACCATGGTCGGTAATTATTAAAATTCTGTATGGATAGTTACTATTGTCTTTCATTTTGAAATGAATACCAAAATTACTCATTTCCCATAAGGTTATTTGATATCGTTTCCGTGTCATAGAGATATTTGATAAACGCAATTCATGCCATCACCGCCGCCATAGGTACACTCTGTCTCCCACACATTATTAATTACATAAATTTTCTGAAAACGCGAAAAGATGATTCAGTAGTTGGAGAAAATTTACTAAAGATCCCTAAATACTCAACAGATCCACAAATTCACGCAAAAAGAAATAATTTATTTGATAAAAATTACAATTATAAGCTAATTTTCTCCGAGATCACATAATTAATTATCATCTGGCTTGCCTGGATAACTGAACAGGAAAATTAGGGCAAAAATATGGACATACAATGATAGAAATTTTTTATCCTTCGACAGGAGGTTTGACGTCAAAGGAACAATAAAATAAGTAGGCTTCAACGGAGGGTTGGAAGCAAATTAATGATTAGGGATAAATTATTCTGTCTGAGGGTCAACTGGCCGTGTCCCTTGCGACCAAGGCGAATAATGGAGGCCGCATCCCTCTGCAGATAGCCCCTTCCAATTGATTCCACAGAGCCACGTCTCCCTTTGCGAGGAGATGTCAAGATTCGAGAGCCCCCTTCCTAAACGACCCGGAGACGAGCACTCGGACCGCAAGACGCGGACTGGCCGTGGAATAAACCGGTCTCGCGACGAGGGGAAGGAGGGAATGGGGGGTGGACCTGGGGGAGGGGGGCGGTGGTGTAAGTCCATGCACCTTCAGCGCCGCCCAAGTGCTTAGTTAGCGAGGGACTCGCGAGCCATTCGGCGCCGGACGCATAGCAGCGCGGGTCACCGAGTAATGACTTTTGGGAGACTTTAATTAATTGCTATTCCTGTGCACAAGGGCAGAGCACGGAGCGAAGCGAGGGGGGCGGGATCCAGACTGAGACCAGGCAAGTGGCCATTCATGGCGACACCACCTGCCGCACATCCTTCTCCCCGCCGCCAATCCGACTGCTGCAGAAAGCAGGGCATGTGAAACATCTCCGTCAAGAAGGACATTTCAGGCGGGATTACAATCCACGTCACCTGACGTGACAGGCACGGATGGTAGAGTTCGAGAAGTTCAGCGATTTCGATGCAGTAGAACGTATCGTTCATTTGCATGTAAAGCGCAAGCAGACAGATGATACACAGAGAATATCCTACTGCCTATTTTATTTACAAACTCGTATTCCACGTGGTTCGACTGGATATCAGTGCGAATGACCTTAGTCGTCGAAGCACCCTAATCATCATCTCCCCCCTGAATATCAGTCATCTTCAGGTACGACTAATCATGATTAGCGCACTCACTCATTGCACAGCTTAAAATATCCCCTTCACATCACATAAAGTATCTCGCAACACATTCATATTAATATTCCATAGCAATCAAATAAAACAACATTACTGAAAGTTAGTATCATCATCGTGCAGAATAAGTAAGAAAATGCAGCATAATATCTTTTCTTGAAAGTATTCACACTTGTATAGAGCGATCAAATATTTATCCAGGCGATTGATTCCATTCTGTAATTGTTCTATATAGAAATTAATAATTCTTAGGAATAGAATTTTGTAATCTCTGTTTTAATGTGTAACATGATGCTCTTTTCCAAGAACGTTGTCTCTTCTGTTTATAAACGTAGTTTCCACCAAAATTCCTCCATCTCTATACTATGTTAAACATTCATATTAGCCTATTCTAGTGTGTCTGTATTGTTAGAAGAATGGGGATGGGAATTGCTATCACATCGTAGATTAAATTTAAAATAACTTAACCTCCTAAATAAACTTTAGGAAAAACATTTCTCTGACGACGTAAAAAACATACTATTAACCCCCTCGTACTACGGCAGATTAGATCGCGCCAATAAAATTAGAGGGACAGATTGTAGAACCGATTGGTATAAAATGTCATTTTTTCCGTCACCATTCGGAACCATAACAGCTGTGATTGCCGTCATGAATAGTGCAAATAGTGACATTAGCTAGACTATACCTAGATTTTTTCTTTACATTTTCTACGTTCTTATTTATGCATGGTGTAAATATTGATGTTTTTATTAATGCATGATATTTTGAATCTGTAGTAGTAGTCTTTGTATCCCTTGCATGTTGGAACGATGGAATGTTTCTTGGTTAGTAGATTTAAATGGGCGCGTTGCAAGTGTGGTACGCAGGTTTCAATGTAGTTTCGGCGTTCTGCTGTATAATTCATGCATGCCTGGTGTGGACGGATGCACCCCATGCCACACACCCTTTGGGTGGCTTGCAGGGTATGACGTAGATGTAGATTCTTTTCTTTCTTCTCTCTCTCTCTCATCCCAGACCACAATACCCAGCATCTCCGTCACACTCTCTTTCCTTATACGCCTTCTCAATGCGTATCTCGTAGCCTTTCATTGTACTTTCTCTTTACTTCTAATAAACCCTCGTAAGAGTCCCATACTCTTAACGTACTCGAGAGATGAGCAAACGTTTTCTTGGTACACTTTTTATTTCGTGGCTACATCACTTTCTTCCAAATTACTCATTCAATCCAATGCATCATATTCAGAGATTTCTTTGTTACTTATTCCATCCGAGATCCAGGGTGTCCAGCAGCTGGGCATTTGAAAATTTCCTGAGATTTCCAGGTTTTCCAGACATAATTTTCCTTTTTCCAGAGGAAAATTTGATTTTTTCTCGTTAATTATTAGAGAATGTTCGGTATGTTTTTTGAGAGATTAATCGTAAGGATTATTTTTAAACTTGCATATATGGAGGAAAATAAACACAAAACTTAAAAATAGTTTGAGAGAAAATCACATCACCACCTTTCTTAGATTTTAACATTTTCATGCTGGTGCTAAGGAACAAAGCTATATTACAGCCAGACTTTGCCATGAATAGCATTGATATAAAATGATCAACGAAATAAAAAAATGAAGGGAATGACTTTTTTCCTTATTTTGCTCAATGCGACAACGCAAGGGAAATTTGACTTAGCAACTTGCCGAAAAAGGCACATTGCTTCCACTGCTGTTTTATATGCTGACACCACAGAAAATACCAGAGTCTATTCGATATTTCCCTGAGATTTCCCTGATATTTCCAGTGAAAATAGTTCCCTGAGATTTCCCGGTCTTCCAGAGTGCTGGACACCCTGCAGATCTTAAGTTAGCAAGTGAATACTCTAGCAACTTGCAATTTGTAGCTGATTAGCATCTGCCGTCAATGCATGAGTTCAGTTTAGTCTATTTTTTCGTCAAAAAGATACAGCTTATATTTATTGCTACTTTATTTTAGTTCGTGCGTCGGGAGAGCAGAACGACGGCCGGGCGTTGAGGAAGGACTTTAAAGGAAGACCAGCGAAACGTGTCTAAATACTGTGTCAAGGCTCATCGACGGCTGCCCACTTAAGGAGACATTTCTTTTTCACTTCACAATAAATTCATTTCCTGATTGCCCATATCACTTTTTAACTTTACAATGAAGCATGAATTACCTTCTTGAAGTCTTATTTGTTAGTTTATTTAGCGAATTATTTGTTTCTCTTCCTAAATATGAAAATAAACAGTAAATTTTCTACCATTGGCATCTTTCTCTGCGTAAACGATAAAACAATCTATAGCGTTGATACTCCTATCCATCGTAATACAGTCCGCCATGACGAAAAGACGACGGAAAACTCAACGCCATCGTCCGCAACGCGACTTCGGAAACCGTGGATCGAAATCTCACTCTTAACACCCCTGTATAATCATCCATCCCACTGTCTTCAAGTTATGTACATGTATAACCCGGCTAGCCGAGTGTTTGGTTAAGGAAGTTGGATCACCACCCACGAAGTACAAACAGCAAAGACACGAGGAATAAGTGCAAACGGCTATAGCTATTTTAAAAAAATGTTCAAATGAACTTAAGACCTTTATTGTTGAGCCTAAGTATTGTCAACTTACTGCTCCTTCCGTTAGCATGAGAAATGTTAGTAAAAAAATAGAAATTAACATTACTAACATTTGGCCATTATTTATGGGGATAAATTAGTTTATTGCATTGTATTGTTAATACATTATACCCAGAAACTCCATACTCTGCACATGCTTGAATTCATTGGCAGACATATGTTGCAAATTACGATAAATTTCAAATATGAAATCTGGCCAGTCGAAAAACTTCACTTACGCCATGTGATCCGAGACAAATCATAAAGAAGCACTCGTTCTTTCCTTGGTATTTCGCATCATCTCATTCCTTGAGCATTAGGCGCAACACCGCAAAACCGACAGACTTTCATTCGGGCACAACTTATGGCATTAATACGGAATACAGTGGAACCTCGCTTAACGAGCACCTCTTATAACGAGTAATTCGCATAACGAGCGGAATAAATCGTAAGAAAATGATTTGCTGAACGAGGGAAGTTTCGGATAACGAGTGACGAGGGGAAGGGAAGTCCTGGATGTGTGCCTGCAACAGCGAGGGTCGGAGAAGGCAAGGGAGTCGGGCAGAGCGGTGCGGGGGGCTCTGTATAGGGCCAGCAGAGCGCTGTAGTCGCATGACGTCTCGAAATCAGCCAATCTGAGGAACGGATACGTTAGCTGTAAGCCTGCTGCTGACAGCGTGCTTAGATTTCAACTCTGTCCGTCCCCCCACCCCATTAGCCAACCTTTCATGCCTATTATATCAGTCTGTATCCGTTCCGATAGGATGCTGGTGTCGCTTCAGATCACACATTTTTCCAAACTTGTGTTCAGACATATTATTTGTTAATTTTTTGTGCAATAACCCTTGCAAAAATGTCCCCGAAGAAACAGCCGCAAGGAGACAGCTGTAAGAGAATAAAAATAATCGTAGAAATGAAACGTAAAATCATTGAAAAGCGAGAGCGAGGTGTGAGCGTGGCTGATCTATCACGCACATAAAATCGATCTACATAAACAATTTGCACTATCCTCAAGAACAAGGACGAGATTAAGGAGATAGATGCTTCAAAGGGAGTGACAAGAATATCTATGCAACGGTTGCATATTCTATATGATGTTGAGAGGTTGCTTCTCATATGGACAAACGAAAAGCAGCTGCAAGGCGACACTATTAATGAAAACATCATTTATGAGAAGACGAAAGTGATTTTTGCCACCCTTGTCAAGAAGACTCCAGCATCATCAACGGCCGAAGAAGAAGCACTTAAGGGAATTCGTGGGAGAGAAGACCCGGCATCCACAGCGTTGTGAGGTACGATGAAGCAGCAAGCTCCGACGCAAAGGCAGTAGAGAACTTCATCGGTGACTTTAAGAAGCTCGTAGGTTTTGAGGGTAACCTGTCGCAACAGGCTTTCAATTGTGACGAAATTGTCTCTTCTGAAGAAAAGATGCCGAAGCAAACCTATGTAAGAGCAGAGAATAATGCAGCACCCGGCCACAAGCCAATGAAAGACCGTCTCACGTTGCTATTTTGTGCCAATGCAAGCGACGATTTGAAAATTAAGCCGCTACTTGTTTACTATTCAGAAACTCCACGAGCCTTCAAGAAGTGTAAAGTCGAGAAGAGCAAGCTAAATGTGATATGGAAATCCAACAACAAGGCTTGGGTGACACGTGACCTATTTACTGATTGGATCGATGAAGTGTTTGGTCCTTCTGTGAAAAAATATTTGCTTGAGATGAATCTTTCACTCCCAAATCTTGCATGTTGTGAACAACACTCCTACCCATCCTCCAGGACTACAAGATGACCTCCTTGAAGAATTTAAATTCATCAAGATCTAGTTTCTACCTCCCAACACCATTCCGTTACTCCAACCTATGGACCTGCTGGTTATTTCTAACTTTAAGAAGCTCTACACACTAAAGTGCTCTTCGAGCGTTGTTTTGAGGTGACTGAAGGGACTAATCTCACTCTCAGAGAGTTTTGGAAATATCACTTCCACATCGTTGCCTGCCTAAAGATGATCGAAAAAGCGTGGGAAGGGGTTACCAGGAGAACCATCACTTCTGCTTAGAAGAAGCTTTGGCCGGAGAGCGTTGTCGAATGTGACTTTGAGGGGTTTGAGACAGTACCTGTGGAGGCTGTCGTCAATGAGATTGCGTCTTTGGCTAAGATCATGGGACTGTAGGTGGATAATAAAGACATCGATGAGCTTGTGGAAGAGCACAGCCAAGAGCTGACCACGGAAGAACTTATGGAGTAACAACGTACTTCACAGCAAGAAGTTGTGGAGTAGAGTTTGTCCGAGGAGGAGTAGGAGGTAATAGCAAACCAAAAATCTTCTGGCACAATAAGAGAAATGCTGAAAGCATGGGAAACTGTTGCATCGTACATTGAGAAGCATCGCCCTAATACGGCAGTCGCTATGCGCGCTACTAAATTATTTAATGATAATGCTGTCACCTTTCCACCAAATTCTGAAGCGTTGGCAAAAAAAATGTCTCAATACAGCTTTCTAGTAAAAAATAATTAGGCTTGTATCATAAATAGCAAATTAATTATTTCGATTTTTGTTGTTTTCTACAAATCCAATTCTGATTCCAGAATCGTTCATTTCACGACAGAAAAAAAGAGGAAGATTAATCACGCTCCTTAACAATGTATATATAATTTTCTTTGAATATACGTTATACATAAAATATTTTGAGTATTTTTCCAGCATGGAACATATTATTGAATTTTACATTAATTTGTATGGAAAAAACTGTTTCGCTTAACGAGTGTTTCGCTTTGCGAGTAAGGTTCTGGAACGAATTATGCTCGCTAAGCGAGGTTCCACTGTACTTAAATGCAAGTTTGCAAACCAAAATCTGTAAACTTGAGCAGCAAAGTTCGAGGGAAGAAACGTAAAAAGAAGTGGGGCCAGATTTTCATTCACCCTTCGTTGCCCTACCTCAAGTGTGAGGGTTGAGGCGAGGGGGATGGATGAATCCATAGTGATGGAGGGGGTGGGCAGAGGATTGAGGTAGAGATGACGTTGCGCCCGATTAGGGAGGCAAACAGGAGAATCACGGGAGGCGAGGTCGGGTCAAAAAGACTTTCGAAGAGAGGAAGGATGAAAGGAAGGGAGAGGTGGAGCAGGAACAGATTAAAGCGGGGCAATTCAATTGCAAGAGAGCGCAGCTCGCCATATTGATTTCTCGCTCACTATAGACCGACGATCGACGATGGAGTGTGTGGCGGGGGTTGCCTGGGAACCGCCGCTTCCATAAACAGGGGCCGGCAACATCTGGTGAAAGGGTGAGGGGAGGTGGGGTGAGGGAGAGGGCGAGCTCGGTCTGGTTGCTTAGCTCGCGGCGGTAAATTGTCTCCACGCTGTTCCCTTCCCCTCTTCTTGCGCCACCCCCCCCCCTTCACACCTGAGAGCATGGTAAGGGGTGGGTGGGGCTGAGAGGTCTGTCCCAGTGTGCCAGGAGACGGCTTTATTGCCATCTTGGTCGCGCACATTATCGGTGACGGAAGGACGTCACTCAGGAATTGACGCGTCAGGTAGAAATTTCCCAATATGATTCGCTGGAACATAGGGAAAAGTAAAGAATAATTAAAAACTGCGTTAGAAAAACATTCTTTCCTAAGGAAATTCCCTTAATATTGAGGGGATTTTTACGTTGAACATTTCCTTACAAAATGAAATACTTAGACCAGAAATCTACCCAGGAGAAAACGGTACTCCAGAGAATACCTTCAGGCAGAGGAAAAAAAATTTCAAGGGTAATAATTTTTCAAAAAGTTTTTAATAGTTTACAACCAGAATGACAAGTTTGAGGATACCGGTATAAGACACGGTATAGTCTATACGAAGTTACCTGTAAAGTCACCCCAGTACGGAATTCTGCAGAGGAAAAATCAAAATAAGAATGATCTCTCCTCTTTGGAATTTCGCACATGTCCCTCCGAATTATCAAGTAAATGATTGAACCAATGGAATCCTGAAAAATTACGCCAGTGATTGCTTAAAGCGCAGTTAGCTGTGCATAGAATGAATGAATAAAATGGAAAAATGTGAATTCATACAACAACAATCATATTCTGCTCATTTTCATTTATATATGAATAGAGTTATCACAATTAATTTTGTTGCGACTGGCAAAATCTTTGTCGCTGACAAAAGGTGTGCAACCATTATCAAAAATCACTACTCGATGTCAACTACATTTAATGTGAAACATATATATCCCAAGCCACTGACACCCCCTTTATAAAGCTTGTTATGGTGTATTGTGTTCCAGGGAAATTGTCCCTAAATGCACAATTTCTACGCAGCACTTGAAACTTATTCTGAGGAAATCTTGTGAGGTATTTCCATGCAGAATTTTCCAGAAGGGAAGTCATTTAATATCGATAAGATCTCGGGCCTGTTTCTCAGAGTTACGAGTCTACAAGTTACAAGTCACGCGACTATTTTCACAAGGTGGATGGGTTACTCATGTATACCTAACCAAAGACTTCTACGAGTCCAAAAAAATTGCGGGCCTAATCAAGACCATATATTACTCGTATTTTGATGATTACGATACATTTGGGGCGTGCACCTTGCATTATATCCAACTCAAAAGTTAGTGCAATGTTTTTGGGTAAATAAAAATGATTGAATATATGCTGGAAAGTAATTTAATGTCCCAGCTAACCTTAAAAGATCCCAAGCGAATGCGAGATTTTGGGTTCACCTAACATCATTAGATATAATCGTTTTTTTATGCGTATTTCTTATAGGTTGAGCTCTAAACAGTAATTATTAATAAACCTTACATTGCAAGATATCATATTTAGCTGGTTTTATCTTAAGTGAACCACTATTAATGGCGTCACCACGTAATATCATAACGAAACTCCATGGTAACATAGAGTATGTTGGCGATAATAACAATTATTGTAACTAGCAGTTCGAATTTTCTGTTATAAATGATTATATTACTCAACAGAAACGAATTGGTAAGTAGTTATTTATTACTTATGAGTTAAGGAGTGTGAAAGATCAGGATATTTAATTATATTCTCTCGACTGCTGTGTCGTCGTGAATTTCGACCGAAAAACAAGTCAACAAACAAATGAAAGTCAACTATCGCGTATTTTGAGCTTGGTAAATTGTTTATCGGTCGAATATCACTAAAACACAGTAGTCAAGAGAAAATAATTAAATATTCTGATGTTTCACACCCCTTAACTCATTAGTAGTGGCATGGTAGTATTCACATTGGTCCAGGACCCCCAGTAGAGGGATAGATTATGACAGCAATTCATACAAGACACCAAACATTGTGAGATACCCAAATCTTTCCTCAACACCTAACCATCCAATAAGGTAAACAAGAAGGAAATTTTTTTTCTCCGCTATCAAAAAATCTGTCCGTCATTTTGAATTCCGAACTAAATCTCATACAATTATTGAAACCTTGGTAAATTTATACACATCCATGAAAACCATCCCCATCTCCCTCTCTCCCTCCATCCCTCAGATTTCTTTCGAGAGAAGATTTCAGATTTCTTTCAGCTAAAAGACATGTCCTCGTCAAAGTGGAAATGCAGAAGTCAACTAACGTATCCAATTCATTAATGTTTATTTAACATATGAAGCAGAAGGAAGCGTGGAGGAGTAGTAGCAGTGGTGCGCCATTATAAACTGAGCTTACTTTGGACGTCCGAGACTCATTCGCTCCCGGGCATTCATAACCATTAGAAAAATAATGAAATACACAGTGCCATCTTTTGTTATCTTCAATTGGATTGTCAATTTGTGCAGCTGAAAAGAAAAATTCAGGCTTTGGCACACTTTTTATAATCCAAATTCCTGCACCCTTTCGTAAAGAAGAAAGAAAGAACGCTAAGAGACAAGAAAGAAGAGATAAATATAAGAGTCGAATAAAATGGTTTTTTAAGCAGAAGAGCTGCAGAAGCATGAAAGCAGACATAAGAAGTCAAGGTATAATGGATTGCTGAAGTCAACCAATCTTAGAATTGAATGATTAATGATGATGATGATGATAGATGGATGAAGTGTGTCATGATAGCGAGTGAATGTTAGTTATTATATCGGGCTACGCTGTCTTGGAGGTTCTTTGCAGTTCCTCGGCGCGCTTCCAACAGATGTTTCCAGTCGCATTAAATCATCGAGATTGCAAGAAATAAACTCCTCGCATCGGTACTCCAGATAAGTGCGAGCCCACTTTCACAGAGGGCGTTGGAGATAGCGTCCGCCCAAGCGGTGTCTGCCGGCGATGCCCTCACCGCGCCAAGAGTTATAGTCCAGGGTCTCCGAGAGACACTGGGCGAACCCTGAAAGTGTCTCTTTCTTCTTCTTACCCCTGTAGGGAAGAGGGGACCTGAGAAGGTCCAGGGGATGGAGAAGGACAGGGATGGAGAAGGGCCTTATCTTAATTAGACGGTCCAACATCCTTCTCGACGTCGGAAAATCACATCCAGTCTCACGCGATTATCACAGGAAAAGGGCGTGAATTTCTAATTCTCTGAATGGAGAGACTACCACTCTATCGATATGAATACGCAACATTATATTTTTTTTAAATGAATAATTCAATGAACGTAGCAGAAATGCTGATTGTTAGTTCCCCACTGCCGCACAACTATTGAATTTTCTTTCCGATAATTTTAGAGACAGTTTCAACTTACCATTGCTTTCAAACTGTCATGTGCGTTTTCAGCACTGTTGAAAATGCTCTGAAAGCGATAAAAAAAATTTCCTGAATACCCGATGAAGAATGAGTTCCCACAGATATAATTACGAAGTGAGCGTATTGACGTCATTCAGATGATAATACACGCACAAGGTGGAGCATGCCGCATGGCATGCAAGGGTAATTTATTTTCTGAAGGACAACAATTTCCATGACAATGATAGACCTGAACATTTATGTGAATATTTCTGTAAATAAATTCCAAGTTATCGTTTTCATAATTTTTAGACAAAGGCCTTTTTAGATGTAATTGAGATTGTGATACATAACTGAGGAGAGAAAAATCTACTAACTTCTGAATTTGAGTATCGACCTAAGAAGCGGTAAATAAAAAATATAAATATTTCCCAAAGCGATTCGGCGACACTGAATAAGATGAAAGAGCTTTCCTAGAAACATAGTCCTTTTCAGTCGGCTTGATTTTTTTTTATAATTCTGGATATAATTGTAATTCATCAAAAACATTCTTTCCTCCTCCATCTGAATTATTCATCGAGACACTGCCAAAAAATGACTCTGCAAACTTCTTAGGAGACATTCAATTATTACGTAAGACGTTTTTGGAGGTGGGATGTTTGGATCATCTTATATTGTCTTATGTAGGTGGACAGGGGGGTCTCGAACCAATTTACGTAAGATTTTTCTTCGTCTTGAAACATTGTATCATTTTCGAATGAAATTTAGCAGTGACATGGTGCATCCGCTCGTTCATAGCGTATTTTCCGTAATCTCATTGCCACACCAATGCTCCTATTCTGACGCCTGACCGGCTAGCTACATCCCCTCCATGCTCAACCGAAGCGAGCATTTAACGAAAAGTAGATTCAAATATATAACGTCTTACGAAAGACTGAGAGGGAGAGGGGGGTTGGGATATTCTTACATTGTCGTTAATGGGGGGAGGGGGTGGGGTCAAAAATGGCATGAATCGTCTTACGTAATACTTGAACGGCCCCTTAGAGAAAGTTAAATAGGGGCCATTCAAATATTACGTAAGACGTTTTCAGGGGTTGTTGGAATCGTCTCACATTGACTTTTGTAGGGGAACAGGGGGTCTGGAACCAATTTACGTAAGATATTTAGCCGTCTTGAAATATTGTATCGTTTTCGAATGAAATTTAGCAGTTACATAGAGCATCCACTCGTTAATGGCATATTATCCGTAATCTCACCGCTACTCAGTCGCCTGACTGGCTAGCTACATTACCGCCATACTCAACCAAAGGGAGCATTTAACGAAGAGTGGATTGAAACAGCTAATGTCTTACGTAAGACTGAGAGGGAGGGGGTGGGAAAATCTTACATTGTCTTGCATAGGGGGAGGGGGTGGGTGAAAAATGGTATAAATTGCCTTACGTTAGACTTGAACGACCCCCATATGAGGAAGATGAGATGCCCAGTGCTCACGGCGGGACTAAGAGTCTAGCTTCCGCAGAATTTGACTCAGCTTCAACTCCACAGAAAATGTGTCTCTCTGAGAAACTTGATGCCTTTCATTGATGAGGCAATTGAGCACCAAACTGCAATGATACCAGAACGGCCTTTAGTTGGCGCTGTGTAGGCATGAAACATGAGTCGCGACTCGTGACAATGTTATGGGCGGGCGTGATATTCAGTGCGTTACAACCTGAACCTCAGATTTGCCATCGTACTCATTCTGGTGTCATCATGCGAATCCATTCCCGTTTCCAAACATCATTTTTATCTACATATTGAAGTTTTCTTGAAATTTCATTGAAATTCAAATTGAAATATCGCCAGTAAACATCGTTAAATGAATAATTTAAGGCAAGACAGAATGGAATAACCGCCAAAAAGAAAAGAAATGTAACTTCTTGTGCTAGGCTTTTATCACAATTTGAATTAGAATAAGCTTCAACTTGAGAATTATCTCCAGTAATTGATTTCGTCATAAAATTTACCGATTATTCACTTTCATCAATTTGTAGAGAAATATGAATGACGCAGGTAAACTTCGATCACCCATTCATATTTCAGCATCGCTTACTTTTCCATTCGTGTGTATTTGATACGTTTTCATTCGTTTTAGTATCCGGTTTTTCAAGTGCTTATCGGACAAATGCTTTTAGTCCGCGGTGGCACTCCTTCCCACTCCCCTCCCGCACAACTCTGTATATACCTACCCACCCCCCATCCTCCCTCCCCTCCTCCCTCCCTCCCTCCCCCTCTACTCCACCGCACCTTCCCCCCACCTACCCCACCAAAAGCAGCACCTAATTGGCATTTTGAGTGATTGGACCCCGCAACTTCATCCATTTAGTGAGTGGGAAAACTGCTCCACCTGTCGAGAAAAAGCTGTAAAGAGCCAATTCTCCAGTTTTCCCTTCCACTCTTCGCGCGCAAAGCGTGAGAACTTTGTGAATCGTCGAGAGCCGAGAGGGTAGGTGCACGCACTTAACACAGCGGCCCTCCACTCCATTCCCTACCGCCTCCCCTGCCCCCTCCTCCCATTCGGCCTCACCCCCCTCCCCTTTTCACGTCTCTTTTCATCCCTCATGCGAGCGTATGTGCGTGTTAGTGCGTTGCAAGCGACGCACGCAGACACACATTCATTCGCGTCCCAATACCCCACACGTGATTTGAAAAAAAAGAGCATCGCGTGCCGTTCACGAGACTGCCGTAAGTATTCGTATTTCGTATTAATGTCTTCTCGGGATAAAATTCGAAAATATATGAAACGTGTCATGCATGAAATTCAGGGGCTTCTTCAACTTACAATTCGATGTTCTTTCATTCCGAAAAACGCTTTTCTTTGGGTATTTACTCTCTTATTCTGGAGATATTTTGACATTTTCCCTGAAATTCTAAAATTTCTCCGTATTTCAAAAATTAAACCTCTCTCACTTCAATTGAAAATGTTTATGAATTATGTGTGCTTCCTGATATTCATTCCTTTGATCAATCTTAACACTTCCGAATGAACCTTTCCACTTGCACACTCCTCGCACATTTATTCCCCACCTAATACCACGTTGAGGGCGACTCAGCATTACAAACCTGAACTTGGCGGCTATTATATTTTGTAGGACTATGCCACAAATTCAAAAAAAGAGGGCTTCATTTCAATTTTCAAACCGCCTCTTTATGTAGACGTATGACTTGCTTAACTATCATTCTTAATTTCCGCGTGATAAAAAATTATTTTCATGGTTCAATGCTAGCCACAGGTATCCGATAAATTCATTAGACATTACCTGTCAGTGGAGCGGAGCGAAAGAATTGGACAAATTCCTGCAACATCTAAACTCTTAGCATCACACCATCCAGTTCACGATGGAGGTGGAAAAGGAAAATCAGTTGCCTTTCCTCGACGTATTGGTGAAGAAGAATTCAAACGGGAGACTTGGACATTCCGTATACAGGAAGCCTACGCACACCGATCGCTACCTGAATACTGCATAGCATCACCATCCTAGCCAGAAGACTGCACTGGTAGCCACACTCGTTAATCGAGCTTACAAGATATGCCCCTCGGATTCACTGCCAAGTGAGAAAGAACACCTGACGACAGCATTACAGAGGAATGGATACAGGAGTGAAATGGTCCTTAAAAGGGCCGAGAGAGAAGAAAGGCGAGGCCTATCGACGACAGCACCTGACGGAAAGGAAGAACCCAGACCGGACCCAAAGGCCTATGTAACTATCCCTTTCATCGCGGGGACCTCGGAAAAAATCGCTAGGGTCTTACGGAAGCATGACGTGATCACGAGGTTTAACTGTGTCACCAAGATAGCCGACATTCTTCCCGGGCCCAAGGACAGAGTTCCAGCAACCCTCTCCGAAGGCGTTTACCAAGTACCGTGCTCTTGTGGGAAGTCATACATAGGCGAAACCTGCAGAGCTTTGGGCACTCGGCTGAAGGAACACCAGAGAGTGACAGAAAATACACAATTCAAAGCGTCTGCCATCTCAGAACACGCGTGGAGTGAACCGGGACACATTCGAAGACGCAAAAATAATAGCCAAGGAAAACAGGTACTTCCCGAGAATAATAAGACAGGCTATAGAGATCGTAAAAACACCCAAGAATTTTAACAGTGAAGATGGATACCCATTGCACAGCGCTTGGAAGACAGTAGTAAGATTCCTGCACAAAACGCGATGCTGCACCATGATTGGCCGGAGCATTGATCGCTTTTTGGCGCCAAACTTGGCCTATATAAGGACGGACCAAAACCTTCTCGCTAGCCTTCACCTGAGGACGCCAGCACGACAGCTGGCGAAACTTTTGTGCTAAATGACAACTGACGCGGATGCAACCCGAACAATGTTGAAATCATCAATCAAGATATCCATTAGGTATTCATTCATTATTTTGACATTTTTTCGTGAAAAATTTATAACCTAATGGCTCCTCATTTAAGCTCATATGTAAGATCTCAAGTTATTCTCTGGATGAGACGTTTTAAGTGTTCATGAACGAGTACACACGGCTAGAATAACTTCGCGTCGAAGTTTATACAGTCATGGACTCCGGGATATTTGGCTAGTGAAGTTTAGGTGCATTATAACTGAAATTTAGTCAGCTAAGATTTAATTCTAGAATTCTAACATAAACACATGATGAATTCCATGTTTGATGAGCGCATATTTCCTCCAAGAGTTAGGTTTAAAATTCCCCCTTTTATCTTTACTTAAAGTGGATATTCCTGCTGCATTATGAGTATTTTTTTTCAAAATGTATGCGCAAGTGGCGACAGGATGCGAGAAAATGTCATAAAAATATATTTTTTCGCGCCATGATGGGTGATATCTCCAACCTCCATCATAGAATGCGTCTCACGATGAACGTGAGCTTTGACGAGGACGTGCTTTGAAATCATCGTCGTCAAACTGTAGTCGAGGGACACACCTATGCAACGCCTTTAAACATTCATATTCTCGGGGTCGAGTCTTCCGTTGCGGCGCGGACTGCAGAGCAGAGACGGATCAAATCACCGATTGCGAAAAGCAGAGACGGTTTCTGTCTTTGGAAATTGCAGTGATATCTCGGCGATATCGGAGAAGAGCACGTAACATCGGTATTGCTCGACGTGGAATATGGCTTCTCGCTATAAAGATCTGGGCCCACGTACGTATACTTCACGTGTCCATTTTTTTCTCCAAACTGGCTCGCACCTTCGCTCTGAATGAATTTTTAATGAGATTTCACTTGATATTTTTAGTGTTCTAAAAATATGCATGCAATGTAAACATCTTGGTACTCTGGAAACGGCTGCGTTACTTCATTCTCTATTTCTTCTGTCCGTTTTGGGATCGCAACTAGTTCCACAGAGTAAAAAATTGAAATCCTGTTTTAAAAGTGATTAAATTACTCTATCGAAGTCATAATTTTTTAGACCACGAAGAGTTAATTATTTTCGGGAACTGGAGACTGAATGTGTCAAGAGGGAAAATTGATCTTCATCCACAAGGCTATTATCAATAATCTGAGCTAATCTAGTCAGGCGATCACGTTACAAGTGTGCGATGTTACAAGTGAGCAGATGCAATTCTTACAGTTTGCATAATGTATTCAATCAAAAGACACCGAAAGCAGTGTGTTGATTCCCCTAAGGCTTTCAATTTTGAAGATTTATAAGGACCAAACGGATGAGTTGATTCATTTTTGGCCAGCTTTTATTTTTCATTGAAAACCCTCCACGCTGAATACAAATGGACAATCAAATCTCCTAAAAAGTTTTAGTAACAGTTTGAAATGTTTCTCAAGGTATTTTGATAGGGAAAAAATGACCAGAAAACTCTACTTCCGGTGGGCTATTTTCTGCTGAATTCAGACTAAAGCTTAAATATTTTAAAACTATGGAATAGAAAGAAGGGATTTGGCATTGGTTGCATTAATAATCGACGAATCTGAGCATTCACAATACTTTCGATTCAAAACAGGTGCGTAGGCATAGATTCCAAATCTAATATACTCAGAACGTGATATGCTACGTATTTCTGAACGGATTCATATGACCTACTCTCCAGACAAGTTATTTTATGTCAATAATACGATCAATTAAGTATAAAATATTAAATAAAAATAGATGAAAATCAAGGATAATATAATCAAATAGACTGATTACCTATACATATGCTATAAATGAAGAAGATTAAATACAATGGGGGCATCCTTCTTTTTCCAAGACTAAGAGTAGAATTAAAGACGGCGAAAATAGACAGCAATTGGTGAAAATTATCCGAGAAAAACTTATCCCTATTGTTTGCCTTGGTAATAGAAGAGTATGATTTAGAGTTTCAGTCTCGCCGCATTCTCCAAAAGCCCAAAGGAATTCATGCATTTACACGTCTACTTTCTCGGCAAGACGCGATGGCAAGGAGCACTCGAGCTCGAAATTAGACGCATGGACAATCTCCCAAGGAGCGAGTGAGCGAAGTCCTGGAATGGGAAAAATATTTTCCGGGAAGCGGAAAACATTGTTTTCCATGGGATTTCCAGATAATACTATGCACTTCTGACGGCCTCGCAGTTTGAGAGCGCCGAGTCCATCTTCGGGCTTGAGTCCTCGAGCAGAAATTATGAAACTCGATATTAAATAAGGTGATAAAAGAACAAAACAATGATATCTGATTCACTCGAAAAATTTTGAGAGGAAGTTAACAATTTTAGTCTCATGGCCCAAAGATATATTAATCCCAAGAAAAAGTATGTTTTTATTGAACAGCATACAAATACGTACTCAAGCTGGAAACTTGAAACTCCACTGACGCACACTAGGCTGAAATCGAAAAACGCTGGCCAAAACCTCAAAAACCTTCTCTTTGTAGTCCGGAACTTGAAACGTCGCAGTAACATTCTCAAATAGTTCGAGTATGACATTCCGTATTAATTTTTTTCTTGTACACGCATACTAACAATATATGTGGGGTCAAATTTGAACAAATTTCACAAAGAACGCCCACCTTCGCTTGTCTCCGTGAATTACCAAATTTAACCTCTTTCTGAATTTTAATGGATTGAATTATGGATACAATATTTAAACTATGTTATAACACAGTTTTTTCTCTTTCATCAAATGGTTTTTTAAAGATTTAGTTTTATTATTAACCAAAGCCACTCAACAAAATGGCGGAGCCTATTTTCAGTCAAATTTTTACATGTTTATTGAGAAAAAGTAGTTGGTACCGCCTGGTTACGCTAAGTAACTCATATTACGTCATTCTTCAAAGCTTCCAGATTGTGAATCTAAAGAAAAACCTTGCGCATATTTGCGACCTCGAATATTACATCGTTTTTTCGTGCACACGGTCGAGTCCGGTTCCGCCCGCCGGCGACGGGGAGTACGATGATGCGGCAAGTGTGTGGATACGATATGGCCACATTCACCTTCCTATAGTGATCATCGATAATTAGAGATTGCAACGAGCAACCATAGAGAATTTTTTAATAGACCATGCTACAAATGATACTCATAATCATGTCGCGGGACACCGCAAGAGGTACCATGAAAGACATATTTCTTTGAATGCATTCCTGAAACCAAACAATCACGGGGTTTTCACATATATTCTGCAATTCGCCTACAGAAGGATATGTGCATCTCTGTTTGACAGACAAACTCCTTTTCGAAGGTACACCAGGCGTCAGCTGGTGTCGCACTCCCCAGAGAGCATAAAATTACCAAGAATCCAAGTCCGAAATATGCACTTGTTCACACTTATTCACATATTTTATTCTTACGTGCTACCAATAAGTACACTGATTTAAATTTTCACGCAAATCAGTAAATAAACGAAACTCGCTCCAACCACCTTAAGATTTAAACTCCAGACTACAAAGATTTTGAGGCGGATAGTACTAAGTTTCAACGCTTCACAAAAAAACCGACGCGCCTGGCTCTCTATCTCGGGTAGCTCCCAAAAAGCCGTGCCCTCCAACGCGGCACGGGACCGAGTGGGGGGGTGGGTGATAGGAGGCGGATGGGGACGGGGGCGGGGTGTGGTATGGTAGGGGGAGGGACGAGGGCGTGGGGGGTGGACTCGGATCAATGTGGGGGCGGGAGCGGGGGCATTTCATTTTCTCTTTCCGGAATTCGGTGGACGACTCAGGGATTCGCTCCGCACAGTGTTGTTTCAAGCGATTCATTAACGAGAATAGGCAAGTTGAGGGTGCCTCTCCCCTTCCCCACCCTCTCTGCTCATTGACCCAGGAAACCCAAACTTCCCTCTCGAAACCGCTCGATATTTCACGGGGAAAGAAAAGAATTATAATTATTCCGACTGCACTTAAACGACCAAGTCAGATCGATCCTCGCGAGCATGTGTCCGTGAGTGTGTCTGTGTGTGTGAGGACGACGCTATAATTGAGATTTTTTTGGGGCGAGGTCATCGGTCGGCAATTCCATGTCCCGACGCAATTCTCATTTCTTTGGGAAATAATGAAGACCATTAGTGCGCTGCAACAACCATAGGCGTTTCTTTAGAGAAAAAAATGTGACTTTTCAAGAAAGTACATGGCGTTGTCGTCATTATTTCGCAAACAGAGAGCTGTAAGGATGTATGAAAGAAGATGAAGGTGTAAGGGAGGAAATGAAATAAGAAGGCAGAGCAAAGGTTAGAGAGAAGTCGAAGGAATGCAACAAAACAGAATTAACGAACTAATTCAGCGTATCCTCAGATACCTGATTCTCCTAAAAAAAATCATCAAAAAGGGCGATTTGTTTTGGATGAAAAGCCAAGGTCCTATCAGGAGCAAGCTAGTTGTAGACATTTAAATACTTTGGAAGAGATTTGTCTGGATGTAGTAGTGTGGAATTTGAAGAATGACAACAAAAAAACGAAAGCCTTACGGACAGTGGGATATCTGAATTATGAAAAAGAGACGTATAGGAATATAAACAATATTTATAATATATTAAACTACAATTTAAAAATATATCACCTATGCGGCGAAGACGCGACCAGAACAACAGCCAGATAATAAAGGTTACTGGAAGCCGGTGAGATATGCATAGTTATGATACCAGAGGTAAGAGGAATTTCCACATCGCATATGTTAGGACTGAAAGAGCATCAATGGCACCCAAAACCATGGCATTGAGAATTTTCAACAAGCTGCCTACTGAACTTAAAGTAATCGATTCAAAATCTGTATTTGTGAAGAGAGTAAAGGCTTTCCTGCGTGAAAAGCTTTTTTATTCTGCGAATGAATTTTTTAATACTACTGGACTTGTGACATTCTTTAAATTCTTGCTCTGTAACTCTGTTGTACGATATGATTAGTACAATTTGACGTGCCTTATATGGTCCAATTTTATTGTAAAGGATTCTAGAGGCAAACAACTATTATTATTATCATAATTGAAGTGCTACGGAAGATTGTGGGTAAAACATTATTGGACAAAGAATGGAACGAAAAACATGCAAGATAGGAAACATAAACAAGCGGACCTCGTAAAGAAAGTTATCTCTGAAATCACATGGAAGAAGACAGGATAGTGAAAGTAGCACGAGATAAGTTACCAAAAGGAAAAAGAAGAGGAGGAAAACGGAGAAAAAGATGGGAGGGATAACATTACCATGAAACAAGTTATAAGGGCAGTGTGACGAAGAGAGAACAGACAAATTGCCTATCATAAAGAATACCAAGTAAAATTGATAATGGATAACCAAAGAGCAGCATTAGAGCAATTTTCAAAAACATTTTTTGAATTAGAGAGGTCGTAATTGGAAAATTGAAGAGAACTAAAGACAAAAAGAAGTCTATCAATGTCTTGATAACTAACTTTAAAGGTAAAAAAGGAGGCTCATTATCTGTGCACACATTCATATTCACTCAACGTGGAAATGCAGATATATTATGCAGTTCCATTTACGTTAATTAACCCTTACGTCTCTCACACCTGAGCTTTGGAATTTCCGGTCTCATCATTCTCCCTTAAGCAAAATTCACTTTTCAATACCATGACGCTGAAACGAGGCATCGCTCGGCATGCAAGAGTTCAAAGCACAGCCAATTTAATTACATTCCAAAATTTTACTTGAGATATCAAGAATCTTTCCTCAACTTACCTTCTTCTCCACGGTGCTTTGTGAGAGAGAGAAATTGAAATCACGGATTCCAAGAATTTAGTCCTAAGATTCAGCCTTTGATGAAGAATAGCTGGAAACACAAGTACAGTTGTTCATTGTCCCAATGAATGCTTTCTGGTTACTTTGCTTACTTGTGAACACTCTCTTAACAGCGATCTCATTCAAATACAGCAACATTCCTTGCTTTACTTTGATATGAATATTTCCGAAAACCCAAAAATTTAAGTCTTCCGATGACTAAAAGATTTTCAAAACTCTTTTCAGTAGTGGAATGCATTAAGCATGGCTGATTCAACAAGCGTAATTCGAATGCATGCTTTTAACTTCTAAGTAAATTTTGGTCTACTCTAAAAATATATAGCATGAATCGGTTTTTTGTTACATATGCTGGAAATATAACGGAAAAGACAATCGAATACATATATTTCGGATATAACAGCAAACATGGTTTACCACCAATGGCCTCGATAAACGTCCCGCGCAGATAAAGATTGCGTGCGCATTAAAGCAAATGTAAGTCGTCATTAAGATCAAAACCATGGGAATGCGCGTTCATTGTCCCTTTAATTAAAAAAAATCACCCGATGCAATATTTTTCTGTGCTAAGGCAAACAAATAACGACATTTCAAACAAGTAACGACATTTCAAGTCAAATTTCTTTCGTTCCCCCATAGTGTTCGAAAAGATAAGAGGTAAAACAAAAGAACTCATCCCACCGGAGAGGCGTTTAACTAACCAAACATCCACCATATCTAAGTCTCTTTCGACAAAAACTGAGTCTAAAGAAATCTCGGGTTTCCATCCAGGTAACGGCGTTGGATCTGCATCGACTTTTCGATGACGTAGTCTGTCATCGTCTTCACGGTGATTGTGTCATCGTCTTCATAGAGATCCTGAAGACGATTGCAGACAACGTCATCGAAATGTGGGCGCACATCCAACGCCATTACCCGGCTGGAAACCAGAAAACTCACTATACCACGCAAATGTCTATGGGTACGGCTATACACGTTCATTGGGACAGGTCAGCCGGCTTCGGGAGCGACGCTCAACGCAGGATACTACGCAAGGAGTCACCACGACGACTGCTCATGTTATTACCATCCGGAGCAGGAGTGTTCACAAAAGGTCCTCGGACGTGACTATGGCACAGCTACGCCTCCGCCGCGTAATTCATCACTTATGTTGAATGCGACTTCCATTGCGTCGGGTCGCCCCCAAGCAATTCCTCTTCGCGGAAGTGAAGTGAAACTGCTCTTCGCCGTCCCTTTCGAGTCACTTCATTGGTGGGTCATCCCCTGAGCAGGGATGAAATCGAGACTCACAGGGGAGAGGAATTGAGAGTATAAACAGGGTGGGGGGGAGAGGGGCGAGGCCCGGGGCCGCATTCGACCACCTCAACGTATTTAGGTGGTTGGAGCGATTTTCGTTTATGTGTTGATTTTCATCAGGCTATGCATACGTGTCCTAATTAGTGGTATTTGATAAATGAAAGAAAAACTTTATGGTACCGATTTGATTCCTACAAAATTTAATGTTGCTTTAACACGTAGCCTAATGCCACTTGGGATACATAACGAAATAAGGTGATTCCATATGTACAGGTTTCTTCCTAAACGTGAGATGTTTCCTGTAATATCCGTCAACAGATATCAGCAGCCTACCTTACATATGAATATCGTTTAAATTTCGTTTCCGCGCCGCCATAACCGAATCCATATCAATAGTTTAGTAAAGGTGAAAATTTGATAACAATTCTTGCATCACTAATATGAGTACTTATGAATATAACCGAATTAAGAGGTGTACTTAATTGAAGTGCGGCCCGGTTGTTTTTCCTTTTTAGACTACTTGAAAAGTTGTGATAATATGCATTCAATTGGCTTATGATTGCCGCTCAATCCGCCTCAATCTCGGCCCCAGTGTGATGATTAGAGAACAGATGATCGAGAGAGAGAGAGAGAGAGAGAGAGAGGTGATGATGCCTTGGGCCGCTTGGGGCGCTGCCTTCGCGAAAAAATGGCCGCCATCCTTGTCATATTCCCGCATCGCACTGAAGAAAGTCGTCCTTAATTTACTACGGATCCCCGCAAAGCAAAGCAATTTCCAGCTCCCCCCCCCCTCCCCCATTTTCAAATTTCGGAAAAGGTTCGAGGACACGCGAGGTGGCGTTACCCCCAAAAATACAGGAAATGGGGGAAAAGGAAAGGAAAATGGGGGTGGGGAGAGGATGGGGGTGGAGGGGGAAGGAATCTGACGAAGCGGCGGAGAAAAATTTTTCCGCGCAGTCGCAAGACCTGATGGCAATCGTCGGAGGAGCAGTGGAGGGTGGAATGGAAGCACTGTAAACAATCGGAAAGGGAGGAGGGAAGGGCGGGGGGAGGGATAAAGAAGAGGAGGGAAGGGGGTAACTAACAGGCGCCCCTCTTAAAGCACCCC
Source organism: Ceriagrion tenellum (assembly GCA_963169105.1). Taxonomy (NCBI): domain Eukaryota; kingdom Metazoa; phylum Arthropoda; class Insecta; order Odonata; family Coenagrionidae; genus Ceriagrion; species Ceriagrion tenellum. Next base: position 123,076,565 of record OY720643.1, read on the forward strand.
TTGACGTCGCGTCCTGAGCCCACCTCCTCCCACCCCTCATTGGTCCTTTTCGGACGTGTTAATTCCTCCCCTGATTATTATGCAAGATCGTCCTACGGGCGATTACTTATATGAAAGCAGGGATTGGATATATGTATATATATATATATATATATATATATATATATATATATATATATATATATATATATATATATATATATATATATATATATATATATATATATATATATACACCTCGCTCTGTTCCACTCCATCTAAATGCTTGTTTTTGTATTCAAATCGAGCTCTGACCTCATTGGCCGCAGGAAAAACGCATGCCGTAATTCGTACGCTGCCGCAAGCCATTCGCAGGCCTTCTTCATTTTTCTTTCAATGAAATTACACTGAAATGTTCTCCTTTACATGGATCATGAAAGATATTTAAATATTCATAATCATTTTTATGGATTTTTACGGTAAGAGAAGAGTCGCACGTCATAGGTTGAGAATACCTAAATCAGTTTAGGCGTCTTGAAACTGTTTATAGAAATACAGGATATTAAAAAGCTAGCTTAACATTTGGGTGCCACGTAACGATTGACATTTGATTTACATTCGAATCTGTATAAGCGAGAGTTTAAGGGACCGAATTATTTCCCCGCTTAGAGAGGTCCAGGAGCGGCAGATCTCACTGATTTAGGTTTTCGCCTATTACGGCCTGGTGCCATTATTAATGGTGCAATAATATAGTTTACATGACAGAAATTGTAAGTCATTAAATGAAAATATCTAAATAAGTCTTTAACTTGACGCATTTTTTTCGCGCGGTGCGTTTGAAACTCCTTCAAAATGGAAGGTTTTTTGTGATACCCAAGAACCTACTGCGGTGACAATATGACAAATTTTCAAATATAGTTGATAAAACATACAAACTACATCCCGTTAGTTTTTTACGACATCTTAGTGTTAGAAATACCTCATTTTGTAAATAATGTCTCTCTGGAGTGCATGGACGAACCATTTCCCATGTAAAAGGGCTGGTGTTTTTTCGCAAATATCTCCGGAAGTAATGTGGTAAAGGGAAAAGTTTTGGTGTCACTGGATATGTGAGATATTTTTCTTTTAAGTGAGACCAAATGTATTGATTTCTAAGTAAAATGATATTTCGCTCGAACTACCTTAAGGAGGCCTGAACAACGAAGGTAGATAATAAATGCGCGGAGACTCAAGAAATACATTGTGTCATAACTAATTACAGCATTACTGTGCCTAAACCCTTGATCCGACATGCAAAACTCAATCTCAGTTAGCGACTTTCTTAATCGTCCTCAAACGCGCTGAAAATATAAGTTTTATCACTCAACGAAAATACTTTTATTTTTCACTTGGGCATCGTAAGGTCATCCCTCAGCGGAGGACTGATTGACTAACCCGCATATTTTATTGCTTTGCCACTTTGTGTTAGAGGGATATGTGAATATGTGCAAATTCGTGTTGCGTTTCCTAGAATACACTCCCGCTAAAAGAGGTGTAGGGCCAGGTGGTCTTACCTTCAGATATCCGGACGAGAGAAACAACACTCTTGCTTGCAGAGGTATTCAAATGCTACCATTTATTTATTTCTATTTGACAATTTACTTGATCCACTACTGTCTGGCAATATCGCCAATATTTAGCCTGTTTCAGCACGTTTCAACTTGTAAAACATAATTGACAACCACATGAGATCATCTATCAAGAAGCCAGTCGCTCTGACATGGACCGCACAAATCCACTGCGAGAATCCGGCTAAGGTGTGTGGCGGGAGAAAATAAAACACTTTGTAATATTCCACTACGATTTATTCTTCTCCGACCGGTTTCAATGCTAAAGCGTCATTACTACGGTGTCCAGTTTCAATTATGTGTTTAGCAAAGCCTGATTTTGGGTCATTATTAAATCCATAGTTCTTATGTTCTTTTGCTCTGGTAATGAATTTGCGACCAGTTTGACCAACATATACACCTTTACTTTCATCACACTCTAGAGAATACACGCCACGCGCACAGTGTGTGGCGACGAATGGGAGAGGTTTTCAAGAGAATAGCGAGCGTGGCAACGCGTGAAGCGATGGTCGCCCGTTCCGATCACTTCTGCTTGCGTGTATTTTTCTCCGGACGCCACAGGTGGGCGGCTGCCCTAATCCCACAATGCCCCTTGAGGTCACTGTCACTGTCACCTTCACAGTGGAGAGGGAGACGCCGCTTCACACCCTCATAGGATTAGGGGACACCATTCCACCGGTGACTTCATATAAAGGGGCAAAAACCACAGTGCTCATTAAGAAACACTGACTGACTCATTAGATATTTTGCTAGAGCCAACCTGTGACGATAGAAAGGATCACAGATAATAAGATAAGATAAGACATAGTAAATACACTGCAGAACCGATAGATTCAAAATTTCATATTTTCCACGAACAATAAGGACCCATATTACGTAGTTGCAATGAAACGATCCTATGCAACTTCTACACTCACTCGGTAGGGTAGGGAGTTAAATAACTTGCATTGTTAGATTAATTAACATCTAACCCCGCTTAAATTGTCCGGTATGAATGTATCTTCACCTTTATTTAGTATATTGTAGCAAGCTATTTTTATGTCATCAATAATACTAACCCGTAGTTGTATCTTACAACTGTATTTGACCCTTTTCGTCTAAGTAGCACTCGCATAGCTCTCCTGACTGCTTTTTGGCCTACTCTTAGCGGGATCGGGGAAACAAATGAGGATCCGATTTGGATTGGGATGAGTGCTGCACGCCTGGCGTGGAATCACCTCGAGCCACGCACTTGAGTCCTGGCTTACACAGTACTTTGTAATTGTAGATATGTAACAGTCCTTTCAACGTCGGCTTACATCCGCCATTGGAAGCCAATGAGAGTCTCCACCAAGGAGCGAATTGACGAGAGAAATAAATAACGTCCACTAGAATGAGTTACCCCTCGAGTTCCTTCCCACCACGCAACTTAAACCATGATCATGGAGTATCTAATTGAAATTTATTTCATTTTTAAATGGATATGTATGTGTTAGAAAAAGTTTACCACATTTGAGAGACAGACTTAATTTCAAGAATCACAGTTTTCGTGGCTAAAATCCCAACTACACGACTTCCATTTGCCATTCTGATTCCAATGCCATTTCAACGTAACAGCTCGCAATTTGAAGGTACCTCAGCCAGCAATAGTATTTTATACTTAAAACAATTATAAAGTATAGGATTATATCAGGTTTACACCCCTACAAAAAACTGTTGTCATTGGCGAAATTTAAGGTTTATCGATGCCACCGCAATGATGACGAAAACAATATGGAAATACTCTCGCAAATATATTATTGAGGTTTTAAGTCAACGTTAACTTTTAACAAGACGATCTTTCCCGCCGACGCTTCTGTTTATTTTTCAACCTTGTATGCGGCATTAGCATTATTAAAAAGTTTAACAACGATAGTAGTAAAATATTTTTCGATCTTATTGCATGAATATATTATATTAAAATATTACAAATCAACATTTTCACACACAACAAAAGCTCAGAATGAGGCATTAAAATTCCCCAAAACGTCGGTGCAAATATTGTATGGTTGAAAATTTATGCTTAACAGTAACCTTGACTATATGTTAAGAAAAATAATGTCAGTGATCGAGACACTAAACAGAATATGAATGCAAATATACATAGCAAAATTTACAAACCACATATTTGTCATCTATAACAGTTGCAATTAAAAATAGTTGTTCATCCGTCACAAAGAGTTAAATAAATCGTCAAATATTTGAGCAATTCTGAAAAATTCCGGCGCCCTCGAGCAAACGGCTCATAGGGTGCGAAATAAGGAGAGGTCTCCATTCACGGATGCCTTCAAAAGGTGCCGTTAGTGCAGCTCTCCACCGTGAAGCACATTCTGCGCCCAAACCCTCTCAAACCATTAAAGGCTATTTCGACCTCCGCCGATAAACAGTCGGGAAATTCCTTCCTCACGGCCAAAAAAAAAAAAAAAGAAAGTGACAAAAAAAGCCAGAGTGCCAGTCTGCCTTCCCCACCACCACCACACACCCCGCGCACACTATCTTCATCGCGACAACTGCGCCACGGTGCGGCGGATGTGAGTGGCTCATCAAAAATTCAATGCGATATGGAAGCGGAGGGGTTTTGTGCTCTAGAGAGGAGGGTTGGGAGGCGGAGGGGAGGAAAAGGAGTGGGGGGATGAGAATGACCCTAAAAGTAAGGAGTAGGGGTTATTAAGGGTGGTTTGAGGGTGGGGAATGGACTCCACACGCGACGAATGCGCCTTCGGCTACCGAGCAGTGGCTATTTTTACCGCACTTTTCAATCGTTGAGCATTAAGTGTTATCAAATAGTTTTTCCACATTTCATACTTTGCTAAGTTTCGTTCGAGGATCTTGTATCCTTTGTGGTAAAAATGAGGCAACTTCCAGTGCTGCAACATTCCTGTTGGAGGGATTAAGTTGGGAGCCCCTAGGGACTCGGAGGCTACATGCTACTGTCGGAGTTTGGGTACAAATAAAAAGTTATCGAAAAGACTTACAGAAAACCTAACGACACCATCATTTTTCTCATTCATTTCTACGTTATGTAATGGCAAATTTGAATTTTTTGATCAATTTTTATATTTTTTACTAGAGTTATAACGTAAAAAGTACCGGTTATTTACGGCGCGCGGGAAAAGCTCCGACTTTGACACCTTGTAACTCATACACAGTAGGCTTTGGTTGCTTGAGATATTCAGAACTGGTGTGCTTCAGAGCGACACAGAGAATATTATCATGACGCCTCACTACATTTCTAGGTCTGACAGAAGCGATTAAATAAGAGAGATACTCTGCCGAACAGGTAGGTACCAAAACTCGTTCTTTCCACGCACAATAAGCGACCACAATAAAATCTGAGCTCCTCCAAATACACTCCCATAGTACATATCACCATTTCACTTCCAAACCTTTTACATATTTACACGGCTGGTGGCCTACAACCCCATGCCACACGCCCATACGGCGGCTCGCGGGGTAGTATGTAGATGTAGAACATTCGATAACTATCGTTCGTAGAGTTTCGGAATTATTAGTCAGAATTCCAGCACGGTTCACCTCTTTCTGAATCTCTTTTCTGAGAGTAGCTCTTAGATCCAGTGATGATGACTGTTAGAAGGTTGAACCGGAGCTAAGTCTCTAAAAAAAAAAATAAACCTTTTCGGGGGATGTGTCTAAACATGTATTAGGAAAATAGTTC